>CAWUFW010008394.1:0-600000 GCA_963921515.1 Calotriton arnoldi
GTACTTCGTTCAGTTACGTATTGCTAAATATAACAGGAAGATATTTGAGATCACACTTGAAACATGTCCTAATTTTTCTTTCCAGAGCACTAACCATAATTTCTATGACAAGATGAACCCCATCATTTTGTTCCTTTTTAAATTAAATGTTTTAAGTGTTACCAGTTTATTCCAATCAAGATGGCTTCAGGTGTGCCATACTTTTGTCATAAGTAAGGCTGTTAGCACTCTAGTTGTTCTTTAGAACACTCTGGGAAGCTGCAGTAGAACACAAAGGAATCAACTGACAGTCTCTGCCCTTGTTGGATGTACATGTTTTACTGAGAATGTCAGACTTCATTCTCACATGACTGAGAAAGATAATGTGAATTTACAGAAAATATGCTCTCATTTTAGCTTCTGGGGCACCTTCCAAAACGGTATGGGACAAGCATGTGAAAATAGTTTTCTCTCAAACATGATTCATGATATCCCAGCAGAAGGTTTTTCACAGGGTAAAATCACCTTAGAACACACCACAATTCCTGAAATTAGTATGGTACCATCAACAAATGAATTCTAATGTAACTAAAGTCTGTTATCACCCTTTATAGTTCTCCTTTTGGTAACCCTCAAAATCTTCGATTCACTACAATGCATTTCAATGGGGTACTATCATTTATATTGGTCCCAAGATGGCTGCCAGCAATTCCAGGATGAAGTGCTGACAGCCAATCAGATCTCACGATGACATGTGTGGTTAGGCTCCGCCCAGATATATATGTGTTTTTACTTTTGATTTTCTCAGCAACTACTGAACGGATTTACACCATTTAACAAAAAGGGTTCTTTTTGAACCAAGAACTACCTCTTTGCCAAATTTGGTGTAATTCCGTTCAGCAGTTCGGGCTGTAGCCTTGCATAAAGTTTCCTATGGGAAATTGATTTTTGACTCTTATTTTTTTAATTTCTCCGCAACTACTGAACGGATTTACACCATTTAACAAAAAGGGTTCTTTCTGAACCAAGAACTACCTCTTTGCCAAATTTGGTGTAATTCCGTTCAGCAGTTCGGGCTGTAGCCGTGTCTAAAGTTTCCTATGGGAAAATGAATGGGGAAAACACGTTTTGGGACCCCCTTTTTCTCGGCCCCCGCTTTACGAATCACCCTGAGACTTTCAGGGTAGGAGCGGACCGGAGCGGGCCATAAAGTTTGAAAATTTCGCGAAGATTCGTCAACCGACGCAAGAGTTATTTCAAATAGAATGTCGCGGATTTCCTATGGAAAATAGGTCCTAACTATAACTATCTACTGGCGACCGCCAGTAGATAATATATATATATATATATATATATATATATATATATATATATATGAGCAGCACCACAGTCCTGTCAACTCCAAATCTTCGGACGCAGGTACAGACCACAACGTGCCAAGAAGTAATTATGCAGTGTTCTTTATTACATGCAAACCAGCATGACGCGTTTCGGCCATGTTACCACGGCCTTGATCACATCATATGTATACATATATATATATATATATATATATATTCACTGAAAAAACCATAGGTTTTAGGGAAAGTTATAGTTAGTTGGACATTGCACTCGTACAAAACCCGTGAAATTCCCCTGTTATAGTTAGTTCAGCTAACTATAACTCGCGCCCCCGCAATGCACTGCTGATGACGTCACATATTACATCACTCATGACATGGTCAGTGACATCACTGATGACATCACTGATGACATCTCAAATGACATCACTGATGACATCACTGATGACATCATCCAGTGACTGTGTGTTTCTGTAAAGTTTAACTATGTTTAATATATATAGGGAAAGGCATATTGAAGAATGAGTGGGTGTATAAGCGTCTGAATGGATGATTTAGTAGGTGCGTGACTGAGTCTATAAGTGAGTGATTAAACGTATCTTACTGGATGCATGGGTGAGTGACTAAACTGTGTGAATGTCTGTATCCGTCTGTCTGTTGTTGTGTAAGCAGCTGCATGGGTTTCTGACTAGCTAAATGAGTGTCTATATGGGTTATGGATTGGTTCTCTGAGTATCTGTATGGGTGCCTCAGTGTTTGTGTGGGTGGGGTGTGTGTGACTCTGTGCATAGATGTGTGAGTGGGTGATTCACTGGGTGCATGGTTTCAAGTGCGTCTGTGATGGACTGTATGGGTGGGTGAGTGTGTGTATGGGTGTGTTAGTGATTGAATGTATATCTCAGTGGTACATGTGTGAGTAACTACATATGTGAAAGGCAGTATATATGTGTGTTGGAGTATATAAATGGCTATAAGTGAGAGTGTGTGATTGTGAAAGTGGCTATATGGATGAGTGTGTGCTTGCATCAGTGATTGCATAGGAGCGTAAGAATGTGCTAGTATTTTTATGAGTAAGTGAGCTGGTGTGTATAACTGTATAGGTGAGTAAATTGGAGTGTGATTAATTATTTGCATGACTGACTAGGTGTGTGAGTACCTCTATGGATGAGTTGCGTTGTGTGAGTGTTTATATAGGTGTATGAGTGCATATGATAGTCCTGTACTGAGTGACTGTAAGTATGAGTGACTGTACGGGTGAGTGAGTAGATGTGTGTGTGTAGACCTAAGAATCAGTGAGTGGGTATGTACTTATTGGTATTGGAGTGTGTATGGTTTTGAGAATGGCAGTCTGTAATTTAGAGTGGGTGTATCAAAAGTTATATTAGGGTGTGAGAAGATGCATTAAATTCTCACATGGATGATGTCATCAGTGATGTCATTTGAGATGTCATCAGTCATCATGAGTGATGTAATATGTGACGTCATCAGCAGTGCATTGCGGGGCGCGAGTTATAGTTAGCTGAACTAACTATAACGGGGGAATTTCACGGGTTTTGTACGAGTGCAATGTCCAACTAACTATAACTTTCCCTAAAACCTATGGTTTTTTCAGTGAATTTCAAAGGTTTTTAAATGCTAAACCCTAACTATAACAGGCCTGAAACCTATGGTTTTTTCAGTGAATTTCAAAGGTTTTTAAAATGCTAATTCCTAACTATAACAAGCCTGAAACCTATGGTTTTTTCAGTGAATTTCAAAGGTTTTTTAAATGCTAATTCCTAACTATAACATGTCTGAAACCCATGGTTTTTTTCAGTGAATTTCAAAGGTTTTGTAAATGACAATTTTTAAATGTATTAATTGTTATATTTATTTTTTTTGATACTGATTTACTACATTTTTTTAAACTATTTATTTTTAGATATTTTATTTTTTAAATTACATTGTAATTACATTATACATTACATTACAAAATATACTTTCTCAGAATGAATTACTTTAGTTTAAATACTTTGCAAATAGGCAATAGACTTTTAAGTACAGTAGTTACAGTTGTTGCAATGGGCAACACAATTTCAAACACAATGCAACATTGAGCTCAATGTGAATTTCTAGCTAAATGCAATTAGTTACTTTATGGATTACTTTTCTAACTACAGGACTGGATCCTAGATTCAGTCCTGGGACATCTCCTGTAAACAGTTGAGTAAAAGCATTTTGGTTACAGTAGTGATTTTTAAGGAATATTATTGTATTTTAAAAGTTGACACTTAGAAACTTTTTCACATAGAATCACCAATGTTATCCTATGGGAGGAAATTCACTTAGCAGGTAAGTAGTGTTATCGTTACTTTTTCTTACTCAGTGGTGGATCCTGGATCCAGCACTGGCGCATCTCCTGTAAACAGTTGAAAGAATGCGTTTAAGTCATACAGGCGATTTTTAAGGAATATTTGTAGTTTGTGAAAATCAACACAAACTTTTCTGCTGAAAACCAGACAATGGATTCCTATGGAAGGAAATATAAGTTACTGGTAAGTACGGTTAAAATTACTTTTCAGGATCAGTACTGGGCTGAAAGATGCAGCACTGAGGTCTCTCCTGATAACAGGTGAGTAAATCGGAATTCGTAGTTCGGCTGATTTTAGAGGAATATTTGTATGTTTCAAAAATCGACACTTAGAAACTTTTTCAGCAAAAAGCAGGCAATGATATCCTATGGAAGGAAATTCAAGTTACTGGTAAGTACGGTTAAAATTACTTTTCAGGATCAGTACTGGGCTGAAAGATGCAGCACTGAGGTCTCTCCTGATAACAGGTGAGTAAATCGGAATTCGTATTTCGGCTGATTTTAGAGGAATATTATAAAGTTCCAAAACTCCACACTTAGAAGAATTTCCAAGTGAAACCAGTCAATGATATCCTATGGAAGGAAATTCAAGTTACTGGTAAGTACGGTTAAAATTACTTTTCAGGATCAGTACTGGGCTGAAAGATGCAGCACTGAGGTCTCTCCTGATAACAGGTGAGTAAATCGGAATTCGTATTTCGGCTGATTTTAGAGGAATATTATAAAGTTCCAAAACTCCACACTTAGAAGAATTTCCAAGTGAAACCAGTCAATGATATCCTATGGAAGGAAATTCAAGTTACTGGTAAGTACGGTTAAAATTACTTTTCAGGATCAGTACTGGGCTGAAAGATGCAGCACTGAGGTCTCTCCTGATAACAGGTGAGTAAATCGGAATTCGTAGTTCGGCTGATTTTAGAGGAATATTTGTATGTTTCAAAAATCGACACTTAGAAACTTTTTCAGCAAAAAGCAGACAATGATATCCTATGGAAGGAAATTCAAGTTACTGGTAAGTACGGTTAAAATTACTTTTCAGGATCAGTACTGGGCTGAAAGATGCAGCACTGAGGTCTCTCCTGATAACAGGTGAGTAAATCGGAATTCGTATTTCGGCTGATTTTAGAGGAATATTATAAAGTTCCAAAACTCCACACTTAGAAGAATTTCCAAGTGAAACCAGTCAATGATATCCTATGGAAGGAAATTCAAGTTACTGGTAAGTACGGTTAAAATTACTTTTCAGGATCAGTACTGGGCTGAAAGATGCAGCACTGAGGTCTCTCCTGATAACAGGTGAGTAAATCGGAATTCGTATTTCGGCTGATTTTAGAGGAATATTATAAAGTTCCAAAACTCCACACTTAGAAGAATTTCCAAGTGAAACCAGTCAATGATATCCTATGGAAGGAAATTCAAGTTACTGGTAAGTACGGTTAAAATTACTTTTCAGGATCAGTACTGGGCTGAAAGATGCAGCACTGAGGTCTCTCCTGATAACAGGTGAGTAAATCGGAATTCGTAGTTCGGCTGATTTTAGAGGAATATTTGTATGTTTCAAAAATCGACACTTAGAAACTTTTTCAGCAAAAAGCAGACAATGATATCCTATGGAAGGAAATTCAAGTTACTGGTAAGTACGGTTAAAATTACTTTTCAGGATCAGTACTGGGCTGAAAGATGCAGCACTGAGGTCTCTCCTGATAACAGGTGAGTAAATCGGAATTCGTATTTCGGCTGATTTTAGAGGAATATTATAAAGTTCCAAAACTCCACACTTAGAAGAATTTCCAAGTGAAACCAGTCAATGTTAGCCTATGGAAGGAAATTCAAGTTACTGGTAAGTACGGTTAAAATTACTTTTCAGGATCAGTACTGGGCTGAAAGATGCAGCACTGAGGTCTCTCCTGATAACAGGTGAGTAAATAGGAATTCGTAGTTCGGCTGATTTTAGAGGAATATTTGCACAATGGTGAAGGGAGGGGGCGGGGCCTGAGGTGACATCTGTGCAAACGCGCCCCGTAGCGCGTTTTAAGTTGGGGGATAAAGTCTCCTTGAATCATGAGGGTCCCTGGGGTCCAACTAGCCCACCCTGTACCTCCAGTATGCGCCAGGGAGCTGCGTTGCAGAGAGGTGTTCAGAGGCCACGCCCCTTTTTGCACCTCTCTGCAATGCAGCTCTGTGGCGCTTTCTGGACGTACCTGTTGGGCTAGTTGGCCCCCAGGGACCCTCAGGATTGAAGGGGATTTAATTCCCCATCTTAAAACCAAGTTTGCTATGACAGGACGGGAGCTTCGAGGTTCCCGTCCTGTCATAGCAAACTACAGTGTCCCGGGGGTAGGCACCCCGGGACACTGCAGGAGCCGGCCCTGGGGGGGTGGCGGTCCCCAGGGCCATCAAGGACTCCAGGAGGGGGGCCGCGCGGCCCCCCTCCCAACCATTAGTAAAGCCCTGGGGAGGTGGTGGTCCCCGGGGCTTTGGGGGTCCGTAACGGACCCCCATATTCAAATCTTTAGTGCCCCGGGGAGGTGGCGGTCCCCGGGGCATGTGGGGGGGCTGGAGCCCCCCCACACATGTTAAAAAATTTTTTTAAAAAGAAGCCCCGGGGGGTGGCGGTCCCCGGGGCTGCGGGAGGGCTAATAGCCCTCCCTCACCATTATTTTCTAAAGCCTCGGGGGGTGGCGGTCCTCGGGGCTTGGGGGCCTTAGAGGCCCCCACATTAAATCTAAACCCCCACCATGCCCCCGGGACTTGGCCCACCCGGGGGCAAATAAACTATCGAAGCGCTCGATTTTTATTTTTTCGGCAGGATCCGCGCACCCTGAGCGCATCCTGCCGATTTCTTTTTTTTTTTAAATGCTTTTTTCTGCCCAGGGGGTCCTTGTGGGACCCCTGAGCAGGCCTAGGGGGTCAGGGTGTTTCTTCCCTGCCCCCTTTGTGCGTTTGCGCACTTTTTTCTTTTTTTCCTCGGCGGGATCCGCGCACCCTAAGCGCATCCCGCCGATTTAAAAAAATGTTTTTTCTGCCCAGGGGTCCTTGTGGGATCCCCTGAGCAGACCTAGGGGTCAGGGTGTTTCTACCCTGCCCCCTTTTGCGCTTTGCGCACTTGTTTCTGTCCTCGGTTCTACCGAGGGACAAAATGGCTGCCAACACTTCCTCATTTGGAGTGTTGACAGCCAATTAGCATGCAGCTCGTGATCGGGAGGGTACGCGGACCCTACTCGCCCATAGATATATATGTGATTTTACTTGTAAATTTCTCAGGAACTACTGAACGGATTTACACCATTTAAGCAAAAGGCACGACACTGAACCAAGGGCTACCTCTTTGCCAAATTTGGTGTAATTCCATTCAGCAGTTCGAGCTGTAGCTGCGACTAAATGTTCCTATGGAAAAATGAATGGGAAAACGCGTTTTGGGACCCCCTTTTTCTCGGCCCCGCTGACGTATCACCCCGAGACTTTCAGGATAGGAGCGGACCGGAGCGCCCCAACAAGTTGGAAACGTTCGCGAAGATTCGTCAACCGGCGCCAACGTTATTTCAAATAGAATGTCGCAGATTTCCTATGGATAATAGGTCCTAACTATAACTATCTACTGGCGACCGCCAGTAGATAACATATTATATATATATATATATATATATATATATATATATATATATATATATATATATATATATACTCAAATCTACTCATATAATACCAGAGAAATTCCACCGTTATAGTTAGTTCAGCTAACTATAACTCGCGCACCCGCAATGCACTGCTCATGCCGATGCCAACTGGATGCAGGGAGCCGGATGGAGTTGTGGGGGCCTTGGGGCTCCGCCCGCAGCCCCCAACGAAAGTGTGCTGGGTGCCTTGGGTGGGCACTAGGGTAGCCACCCTTTGTTGGCCAGGTCCCGAGGGATGGGGCAAGGGAGGAGGGCCATGTGCCACTCTCCCCTTTCCAGATGTGACTGGGCCCTGGGGAATGGGGTCACTGGGTACAAAATCGACCCAGGGAGAGGGGCACATGGCCTTCAGATATATGGCCTAGCCCCAGGGGATCAGGTTCCTAGGACCAAAATCAGCCCAAGGATGGGGGCCAGGTGACCCCCTCCCCCATAAATATACTGTGCGAGACCATGAGGATGGGGCCCTGGAGCTAAAAGAAGCCTCAGGAGGGGGGCACAGGGCCCCCTCTCCAGGCCACTTTTGGCCCCAATGTGCTTGGCCCTGGGGAGTGGCTCCCTGGGGCAAAAGTAGCCCAGGGAAGGGGTTTGCGTGCCTCCTTCCCCATCACATATGCATCTAGGACTCATGGATGGGGTCTCTGGGGCCAAAAGTGGCCCAGGGAGGCAAGACGTGTGCCTACCTCCACCACAAAAATGTACCAGGCCCCGGGAGATGGGGTCCCCAAGGCAGAAATCAGACTGGGAAGGGGGGCACATGTCCCCCTCCCTTTAATTTCAATTCGTGGGCCTGGGGGAATGGGGTCCTCAGGGCCATTAATAGCTTTGGGGTTGTGTCACCCCTCAACTTAAAAAAAAAATGCCCTAGAGTCCCCAAAGCCGGGACCTGTGGCCAAACCCCCACTGCACACGACCGAAGGCCGAGTGCTGTGTGGATCTGACTGCCTTTGGGGGTTGGCCACAGAGCCTGGGTACAGACCAGGCCCTGTGGCCAACCCCACACTGTGTATGGCCTTTTGGGTTGGCTGCAAGTGGAGGGTTGGCCACAGGGCCTTGCCAGAGACCAGGCCTTGTGGACGACCCCCCCCCCACTGCCAAAGGCAATATGCAGCATGGGGTTTGCTGCTTGTGGGCAATTGGTTGTAGGACCTAGCTACAGGCCCTGTGGCCAACCCCCGCCATGTATGACTGAATGCTGTGTGCAGTGTGGGGTTGGCTGCATGAGCGTGTTGCTTGAAAGCCTGGCCACAGGCACTACAGCCCACCCTCTGCTGCACACAGCTAGAGGCCGTGCACAGCAGGGGTTGGATTAGCGTATGGTAATTTAATATTGCTTTACGTTAACAAAATCCTAGAAATGCACACAGAAAAAGGTTAAAGTAAAATTATAGTTAGGTGAAATGTTTAGTTTTAAACTCTAAAAACCACTGAATTTCACCAGTTATTGTTTGAGTTATCTCAAGTATGTATAACTTGTGCCTTAAACTAACTACAACTTGTGCCCTCACAGTGAACTGCTAATTATCCTAGACATTACATCTTCTTTGACATCATTGATAATTTCACTGTGCATGGCGGGGCGCAAGGAAGAGGAAATGTAAAAGTAAACAAAGGAGAGGTGATCAAGGGAAACAACAATACAGAGGGGTTCTATACAAGAAAGATGAATAACAGCAACAAATGAGGATGGACACTAACAGAGTTATCAATTTGACAGAGATGGTGCTTTCTGAAGAAGAGGTACTGCTGTTGACTTTGGGGCTTTCTTTTGTCAAGAATCCAATTTTGACTAAGCTGAATCTAGAATTGATGTGTATCTTTTTATTAATTAACTCATACTTCTTCAAATGTATAAAGAGAGATCATAGAAGGGTACCACACATGCTAGTAAACTCCCCAGAAGTTCTGGACTAGGTAGTAATCAACTAATGGAAGATGTTGTCTTATTTCAAGAAGTAGCAGAACTTGACAGCAGATGTGATGGGACTCAGGTATATGATGTTATGTCTTTAGAGGATCAGATGGGCATGGAATTATCAGCAGGGGGTGAACCCCACTTCAGACCCAAATCCCCGTTTATTCCTCCCATTAGAGACAACAGAACTCTCTTCTCTAGAGTGTTAACCAATGACTTGAAGCACTTTCAGAGTAAAAACAAGATGCACAAAGGCAACAAAAACAGGGAGAGGGAGATCAACAATTTACAGTCTACATTTTTGAAGAATGCTGACTGTGTTGTGAGGAATGCCGATCAGGGTGGTAACATCATCCTGTGGCCCAGGGATATATATCTGGAGGAGGCATATTGTTACCTCAATGACCCAGTGTGTTACAAAAAAATTAACATGACAACATACACTAGAACTGTAAATGGTTATCACAACAAACTCAAGGGGTAGCATATGAAAGAACTGTTTAATTATGATGAGGCTAGATTCCTCAGAAATAATTTTCCCAGATTTACCCATCTTTTATCTGATGCCCAAGATCGACAAGAATTCATAGAAGGTTTACCCTTGCAAATTCAAGATTCAACTGAGTTTCTAAAAGGAAATATTTGACACTGAATGGGAGACAGACATGCTAATGATGATGATAGATGTCAACTCACTTTATACCAGCATAGTCCATCAAGATAGATTACACACAGTAAAACATGGTTTGGGGCATGACCTAAAAGATATTATTAAAATTATGTGATGCTTTGTGAAATGATTGAATATAGTCTCCCCCGGGGCCAAAACAACTAAACAGGAGAGGGGGTGTGAGGCTGCCCCCCGGAACCTACTTGGGCCCTGTGACCCCATTCTTTGGAGTCAAATATAATAAAAAAGGAGAGGAGCTGTGCGACTTCCCTAGCCAAGCCTTCATAGGCCAAGGAGACCTGAACCCCAGGGCCATACCTTATTTTAAAAGCCCTGAGCCGTTATAGGACCCGGACACCCCTTCCCCAGGGCTGTATCTTTTTCAAAAGAGAACCGGGCTGCATGGCCCCCTCCCTTAGCCCTTTGTGGCCCCATGGACCCCATCCCCTGGGGCCACCTTAAGTTGTAGTTGGGTGGCTGGTGCCCACCCGGGGCATCCATCAAACACAACCTTTGAGTCTGCGGGGGAAGCCCCTAAGCCCCTCTGGCACTGCATGGTGCGGGAGTCAGCATTGCTCCCACACAGAGGGAGCAGCTGCATATATGCTGCTCCCCCCGGGTGGAAAAAATATGGGTCCTGTGTCACAAGTCTGCTCCTAGATGCTGGGAGCATTTTTAAATCTCCTGCCCGCTGGGAGCAGAATTAGTGTTTGCTCACATTTGGCTGGAGTTTAAAAAATGCTCCTACCAGACTGGTACGGGAAAGGAAACTACTGTAAGTGAGCTGGCCCTGGAAGGATGGAGTCCAGGTGCCATTAAAGGCTCAGAGAAGCAGGCCACTCAGCCTCTGTTTTGAGTTATGGCCCTGGGGGTTGGAGGCCCTAGTGCCTTTTTAAGGCTTGGGGAGGGAGGCCATGCGGCCCCTCTCCCCTTTTTTATACATGTCATCCCTTGGGGATGGGGTTCCCGGACTCAAGTAGGGTATAGGAGGGGCTGTGTACCCTTCTTCCTATATGTAATTATTACTCGGCCACGGGGATTGTGTCCTCTGAGCCTTTTTAAGCTCAGGGAGCCGTGTGGCCCACCTCCCCTATTTTCAGCATTTTAGCCACAGTTAATGGGGTCCAAGAGGGGGTCCAAGTGCCCCCTTCCCTTTACTAAAATGGTGGCCACAGGGGATGGGGACCCTGGGGCCTTGTTAGATTCGGGAAAAAGGGCCATGAGCCCCCTATCAAAAAAATAACTATGAATCGCCCACCAGGGCACTGGCCCAACACAGGGGAGTTTAATAAAAACAAGTGCGGGAATCCGCAATTGTTTTTTTATTTTGCCATGGATTCACAGATACTCAGTGAATTCACTGCAAAATAAAAAAACTAAATGTGGCCCCAGGGGGTCCCTCTGGACTCCACAACAAGGGCGTCTTTTGTTTTAGCATTTTTTTTTGTATTTTGTACTAATTTCTGAGCCCTGAGATGGCTACCACCACTTCCTTGTTGGCAGCCAATCAGATCTCAGCAAGATGTCTGTCAGATCCACAGAGGTTCTGCATCCCTATATATATACAATGTTTTAGCAATAATTGTGATTTACACCAAATAGCAAAAACCATCTTTTATGGACCAAGATCTAGGTTTTTGGACAAAGATCTAGCTTTCTGCCAAATATGGTGTAAATCCATTCAGCAGTTTGGGCTGTAGCTGTTTCTAAATTTCCTATCGAAACATGAATGGGGAAAATATGTTTTGGGACCCCTCCCTTTTTTGTAGGCTCCTGCTTGATGGATCACCCAAAACTTTCCATGCGCAAACTGGTGAAAAAGTAGCACTTTTTCTGGAAAGTTAGAAGCAAAAAATGTGCACTTTTTAGGAAAGTTTCGTGGAGATTCGGTACCAATTTATTAGCAACACAAAATAAGCATTTTGTATGGCAACGCAATCCAAACTATAACTATAATTATAACTATAACTATATATATATGAAAGCAATGCGCCCCAGGTCCGGGACGCAAAACACTTGCACTCCAGGATTGTGTCCGAGAAAAAAGGGGGGTCCCAAAACGCATTTTCCCCATGTTAATTTCCATAGGAATTTTGGAACAGGCTACAGCCTGAACTGCTGAACGGAATTACACCAAATTTGGCAAAAAGGTAGCCCTTGGTTCAGAAAGCGCCCTTTTTTTTAAATGGTGTAAATCCGTTCAGTAGTTCCTGAGAAATTAAAAAAATAAAAATGTATATATCTGAGCACTGAGGAGGATTCGCGAATCCTCCCGAGCACGAACTTAATTCTGATTGGCTGCCAACACTCCAAACCAGGAAGTGTTGGCAGCCATCTTGTGACTCGGCAACGGAGTCACAAGAAAACAGTAAAAAAAAAGATTAAAAACAAGAAAAGGGGGCAGGGTAGAAACACCCTGACCCCCTAGGCCTGCTCAGGGGGACCCACAGGGACCCCCAGACCCCAAAAAAGCATTTTAAAAAAAAATCAGCAGAATTAGTGCTGGGTGCGCGAATCCTGCAGAGAAATTTTTTTTTAAATGAAACGCGGGCACCCATGCTTCAATTCTTTGAGCCCCCGGGTGGGCCAAATCCCGGGGGCAATGGGGAAATTATACATGGGGGCCCCCGCAGCCCCGGGGACCGCCACCTCCCCGGGGCTTAGTTTATTATGTGCAGGGGGCACGCGGCCCCCGCAGCCCCGGGGACCGCCACCTCCCCGGGGCTCCCTTCATTAATGGGGGCCTCGTGGTCCCCCAAAGCTCTGGGGACCACCACCTCCCCGGGGCTCCCTTCATTAATGGGGGGCCCCGCGGGCCCCCCAAGCCCCTGGGACCACCACCTCCCCGGGGCTTCCTTCATTAATGGGGGGCCTCACGGGCCACCCCAAGTCCCAGGGACCACCACCTCCCCGGGGCTCCCTTCATTAATGGGGGGCCTCGCGGGACCCCCAAGCTCCAGGGACCACCACCTCCCCGGGGCTATGCAAATGTAGGGAGGGGGGCCACGCGGCCCCCCTCCTGGAGCCCTTGATGGCCCTGGGGACTGCCACCCCCCAGGGCCGGCTCCTGCAATGTTTCAGGGTGCCCACCTCTGGGAAATTGCTGTTTGCTATGGCAGGGCGGGAGCACGGCTCCCGCCCTGTCATATGCAAACACTGCTTTGCTTCTTGGAAGCGAGAGCAGGAACCTGCTCTTGCTTCCAAGAAGCAAAGCAGAATTGCTTTTGGGCAAGGGGAGCTGCATGTTAGCAGCTCCCCTTGCCCAAAAGCAATGCCGGCTCCCGCAGGAGGGGGGAGCCGTCAGGGACCGTGGGGGCATTGGGTCCCACGGTCCCTAACTTGAGGGCTGGCCCCGGGAAATGGGATCCCCGGGGCCATAATTGGCCTCAGAAGTGGGGTCACGCGGCCCCCTTGCAAAAATAACAACAAAAAAAATAAGGCTGGCCAGGCCCCGGGGGATGGGGTCCCCGGGCCATGATTGGCCTCAGGAGGGGGGCCACGCGGCCCCCATCCTAAATAAAAAAAAAAAGGTTGGCCAGGCCCCGGGGGATGGGGTCCCCGGGGCCAGAAGTGGCCCAAGGAAGGGGGGCCACGTGGCCCCCCTCCCGAATATATATATATTTTTTAAACAAGGCATTGCCCCGGGGGATGGGGTCCCCGGGCCGATAAAGGCCTCAGGATGGGGGCCGCTTGACCCCCTCCAAAGTTAAAAAAAAGAAAAGGCTGTCCAGGCCCTGGGGGATGGGGTCCTCAGGGCCACAAAAAATTGTAAAAGAAGGGGGGCCACACAGCCCCCCTTCTAACAAAACAAAAAAAGAAAAGCCGGCATTTTGCCTGAGGCCCTGCCCCCCTCCAGCACCACTCTGCAAACGTGCCTCCTGGTGCGTTCTAAGTTGGGGGATTAAGTCCCCTTGAATCCTGAGGGTCCCTGGGGGAGAAGTAGCCCACCAGGTAACTCCAGTAAGCCCCACACAGTGGGATTGCTAAGAGGCCATGCCCCTTTTTACACTACTCTGCAAACGCGCCTCTTGGCGCACTGCTGGTGGGCCGATGAGATCCTCTTGTGTCCTGAGGACCTCAGGACTAAAGTGGACTTCATCCCCCGAGCAGCAGTGCACCAGGAGGAGCGTTTGCAGAGTGGTGTAAAAAGGGGGCATGGCCCTGGACCACCTCTCAGCAATCCAGCTGTGTGGGACTTACTAGCGATAACAGGAGGGCTAGTTGGCCCCCAGGGACCCTCAGGAGGCAAGGGGACTTCATCCCCCAACCAAGAGCACGCCAGGAGGCGCGTTTGCAGAATGGTGGAGAAAGGGGGGCGTGGCCTGTGTCCACCTCTCAGCAATCTCACTGTGTGGGGCTTACTGGAGGTAATAGGTAAGCTAGTTGGCCCCTAAGGACCCCCAGCAGCGAAGGGGACTTTAATCCACAGCCTAAAGCACCAGGGAGCGTGTTTGCAGAGTGTTGGGCAAAGGGGGCGTGGCCTGCTATGAGAAGTTAGCAATCGTGTTGTGTGTGACTTACTGGAGGTAATAGGAGGGGTAGTTGCCCCCCAAGGATGTCCTTGGGGACCAATTACCCCTCTTGTTACCTCCAGTAAGTCCCACACAGTGTGATTGCTAAGACGTTTTTGGAGGCCACGCCACACTTTCTCCACTACTCTGCAAACACGCCTCCTGGCAAACTACAGGATGGGGGATGAAGTCCACTTTACTCCTGAGGGACTTTGGGGGCCAAGAAGCCCTCCTGGTACCTGCTGTAAGTCCTACGCAGCAGAATTCCTGAGCGCTGGTCAGAGGCCCAGCACCCTTTCTCCAACACTCTGCAAACGCGACTACTAGTTAAAGAAGCATTCGCAATGTAATAGGTTTCGCATTTGCTAGAGTTAGAGCTATTGGCGTTGTAAATGTAAAAGTTTTTTACTAATGTTTTTTGGAGTGGAGTGGATGTATGTTGTGTGTAGTGGAATTATGTGGTATGTTGTGTAGTGAAATTATGTGGATAGAAAGTATGTGGTATTTAGTGTATAGGAATTATGTAGAGTGGGATTATGTGTTATGGAGAGTAATTATGTGGTATGGTAGTCTGTGTTGTGGAGTGGTAACCTCAGGTTTAGTCTTCCTCGTTTACATAGAAGCTCAACTATGAACTCAGTGAGACAAAAAAAGAGGGAATCACTGAGGAGCACTTGTGGACCTAGTCAGAGGTATGAGCAGGGCCACTGGAATTATGCGACTGTTTGGCTGCACCGACTTTCGCACAATTATAAATTTTCTGCATTAGCCACATAATCCATCATCTGCTCCCTCCTGGCGGCGAGTTCGACGCCGCGCCCCTGCAGGCCGCGCGGGCGGGACCGTGCACGTCGCTGGCTGCGGGCTGATCATCTGTGCCCCCCGGCCCTCTGACCGACGCTGGCGCTTGCGGACTGCGTGGCTGGAGTCCTGGGCCCCGCTGGCGTGGAGCTGGGATCGCAGAGCGGGTGACCCTCGGCTGGCAGCCCTGACTCAAGTGCACACCCACCATTTGCTGATGCCTTGAAGGTGCCCTTTGACTGCACTACTGAGGTAGGCTGAGACACAGACACTGCACTCCACGATACTGGGGCACACATCTGAGGAGCTTCTACGACCCTTCTGTAAGCACGCTCTTGTCCTGAGTACATCCACCCCTGCAGACTGCGCGCCAGACGAATAAGGCCCCTGGGCCTGTCGGTGGCCTCTCCCTGGGTCGGTACTCCGCGGACCGTCAATCAGCGATAATGGGCAAGCAAGATCGCACTCAGCCCAAGCTTAACTTCGAACAGGCAAAGAAAATGGCGGACAACCCTGGGACAGAACAAATGCCAGCGCCCACGGTGAGCACGCAGCCTGCTACCGCCGTGGATTTTCAAACTATGTTCTCGACGATACAGGCAACGTTGACCAACATAGATGGGAAGATTGATACACTGACCTATAGAGTGGACCGTATGTCCGAAAGGCTGGATCGACACACGGAATGGATAGACATGGCGGAGAAGCGGATATCTGACACCGAGGATGCGCAGCGCCAAGCGGACACAAAACAGGAGAAAACAGATAAAGTGCTGGCGACACTCATGGCGAAATCAGAAGACTTAGAAGCGAGGTCCCGCCGCAACAATCTACGCCTCATGGGGATTGCGGAATCGACCAACACGGGCCCCATGGAACGCTATATAGAGTCTCTATTGATCGCGCTACTGGGTAAAGACACCTTCTCACCCGTCTTTATTGTCGGAACGGGCGCACAGGTCCTTGGCGCCGCTCCCTGCACCCGGTGCAAGACCACGTCCCATCATAGCAAAACTCCTAAACTACAGAGACCGGGATGCGGCCCTCCGCAGGGCAAGAGAGCTGGGAACACTATCACACGAAGGCATGCTGATATCTATCTACCCAGATTTTACGCAACAAGTGCAAGCGGCCCAGAAGAAGTTCGTGGATGTCAAGAAAGCGCTCGCGACCAAAACATCACATATGCAATGATCTACCCCGCTCGTCTCCGTGTTACGGAGGAGGGCAAAAGCAGACTCTACAACGACCCTAAGGAGGTGCAAAAATTTCTGAAACAGAGAGGCACACAAGCACCGCGTAGACGTTCGCCCAGGGGCGAGCAAGAATCGCAGGACCATACTTCGGATGTGGAATAACAGTCATCTATCCTTGACAGAACATTACAGGGGTCGTTGACTCCTGGACGGGACTGGCAACAAACCATATGGACGCAGATAAGTGCACAACCTAAACTCACGATGTATATTGTCAGTTATGTTTGGCCCTGATGGGGTGGAACACGTTCACAATATGTCTGCCGTTGTACCGGAACAAGTGCCTGAATTGCCTTATGGTTGGCATGCGAGGGTGGAGATGGATGTCATCACAAATTCAAGGCGACCCCCAAGTGACGACAGTCACTGGGCCCACTGGCTGGCTTCTCTGGTCCCCGTGTGTATACCACACAAGCTGTTTCGTTTACATGGGGTTTGGGGGGGGAGGTGGGTAGGGGGGACGGGTATTGTTAAGGGATGGCTTTGGCGAATTGGGGTTGCTGAAGTGGGTGGGGGGAGGGGAGGGCGTTGGATCGGGTAAGTTTGTTCACTGTGATCATACTGGATGTTTTGATAAGACGGGCTGTTGCATACCACTGTCATACTGACACCGCGATAATGTTATTAGCTATTCTGTTACACAAGAATGAGTATGAGTGAGAAATACAACTGTATAACCTGGAATATTCGCGGTCTTAACACCCCCAAAAAAATCAGACAGGTGTTTGCATATCTAGATCGCCATGACATTCAGATCGCTCTCCTGCAGGAGACGCATCTCACGGCGGCTTCTCAGATTAAGATTGCACTTAGATGGGCAGGATACAAACTGGCTTCCTCATATTCTTCATATGCTAGGGGAGTGCTTATTTTGGTGAAGCGGGGCGTACGCTTTACCCCTATCAGCACCCACACAGATAGGGACGGACGATGCGCCATGGTACATGGTAAATTAGGCACCTCCCTCATTACCCTGATCAATATCTATGGCCCCATAGCGGACGACCCGGAGACCTACACACGACTATACAGCACTCTACGCGAATGGCCTGAGGCAGCCACAGTGTGGGGCGGGGACTTTAACACGCATCTAGATCCTCAGTTAGATAAATCTAACCCCCAAGGCCTATGCACACCTAAAATTGCGAGGAGTGTCAATGATGCGATGCTGGAATTTGGGCTAGTGGATGTGTGGAGACTCCGGAATGGTGCAGCCAAAGTGGGCACCCATGCTACGCCCGCGCATAATAGCTGGTCTCACCTGGATTATTGGCTCTTAAACGGTGAGGCGAATAATTGGGTTACAGATGTGGTGGTACTTCCTCGCACGCTGTCAGACCACAACCCAGTGCTGCTCACATTCAAGATCGAATCTAATGAGCGCCGACCCTATACATGGCGATTTCGGGCGCAGGCACTATTAGACCCTCTTTATAATGACGCAATACGGACAGCCATAGAGCAATATTTTGAAACTAATGTGGGCACAGTGGATAGTGCGGACACAATTTGGGAGGCCTTTAAGGTCACCATCAGAGGTGTCTGTATTAGTACCACGGCTTGTATTTTAAAAGATATTCGTGGGCAACTTGCTAAGGTTGAAAGTCGATTGGCGGAGGCTGAACGACAATATACTCTCACTCCCCTTCCTGAGACACTGGTAGACATACGAGACCTGTTACACAAATATGACTCACTAGCGGAGTCCGAGATTCGCTATATAGCACTCAGGCGTGTTGCACGGGCTTACGGAGAGGGGGGTCGACCGGGCAGTAATCTGGCCACAAAATTTAAAGTAAGGGAGGACTTTCACCACATCACTACAATCACAGACACCCAGGGGGTAGCCCACCATGCACCAAAGGCTATAGTGGAGCAGTTTCGAGACTTCTACTCTGATCTCTATGCATCACGTGGTGGTGCGGCGGAGCCGGAAATGGATGCTTATCTGGCAGACATAGCCTGTGCCTGGCTCTCGGATTCTCATCGCCAATATTTAGATCAACCTATTGAAGAGGAAGATATCAAAGCGACTATACGGTCAATGAATAATCAGAAAGCGCCGGGCCCGGATGGGCTCACGGCTGAGTTTTACAAAGAGTACATAGATCTAGTTACCCCCACATACTTGAGATGTACGCGAAGCACATGAAACCGCCTACTACCACCGACTCTTCGCCAGGCATTGATTATCACATTGTTAAAAAAGGATAAGCCCCCTGACAGCTGCGAATCTTATCGGCCACTGTCGTTAATAAATATTGATGCCAAGATCCTGGCAATGATACTGGCTACTAGATTACAGCCCTTAATGCCCAGCTTGGTTCTTCCAGATCAGTCGGGCTTTATCCCGGAAAGATCGACGTCTTATAATCTGAGAACGCTTTTTGCCATGTTCCACGTTTTGGATCCTGAGCTGCCTGCTGCCGCGGTCCTACTGGACGCGGCGAAGGCATTCGATTCCATTAAGTGGGAATATATGTTCCATATATTGAGACGAATGGGATTTCCACCGTTATTTCTCGGATGGGTGCAGCTTCTGTACGCCGATCCATCCGCCCTGGTGCGGGTTGGAGGACTGACCTCCCGATCATTTCAAATTCACAGAGGCACCCGCCAGGGATGCCCACTCTCACCGCTACTATTCGCACTGGCCCTCGAGCCACTGGCGTGTATCATCCGTCAGCGACATAGAAAAGCGGCACTACATTTTTTACATCGCCCAGTTGGCATATCACTATACGCCGACGACATGGTACTATTTTTAAGGGAGCCGGGTCAATACTTGGCGGAAGTACTGCGGGAATATATACGATTTGGTCTGTTTGCGGGACTGCAGATCAACTGGGATAAATCGATTATTATACCACTTACGGCCAAAACGACATCCCCCAGCATGGAATATCCCTTGGTCTGGACCACAGAGCCGGTGAAGTATTTGGGAGTCTGGGTACACCGTGACCCTGATCTCGTGGTCAGGGAAAACTAAGGCAGGGCACGCATGAAATTGGAGCAGCAGGTGGAAAGATGGAACAGGCTGCCGCTTTCACTTGCTGATCGCATAGCGGTCATCAAGATGGTTGTACTACCACGTCTCCTCTACTTGTTCACAAACATCCCGATTAAACTGACACGCCAGTTCTTTAGGGAAGTCCAGACCCTGCTTCTACGTCTAGTGTGGGGAGGTAAACAGGCAAGAGTGAAATGGGCTACACTGACGCTGGATTATGCTAGAGGTGGATTTAATGCACCAGACCTATATCTCTATTACCTATGCGCGCAAGCACAATATGCATATAATTGGTTTAGGCCGCACGCTTTCACTCTGCATGTTGCGGTGGAGGAGGGGGATGCACACCCGGTTCCACTAGCGGGGGTCATCACATATAACCGCAGACGCACGCCCCGCACTGGCCCTCGAGCCACTGGCGTGTATCATCCGTCAGCGACATAGAAAAGCGGCACTAAATTTTTTACATCGCCCAGTTGGCATATCACTATACGCCGACGACATGGTACTATTTTTAAGGGAGCCGGGTCAATACTTGGCGGAAGTACTGCGGGAATATATACGATTTGGTCTGTTTGCGGGACTGCAGATCAACTGGGATAAATCGATTATTATACCACTTACGGCCAAAACGACATCCCCCAGCATGGAATATCCCTTGGTCTGGACCACAGAGCCGGTGAAGTATTTGGGAGTCTGGGTACACCGTGACCCTGATCTCATGGTCAGGGAAAACTAAGGCAGGGCACGCATGAAATTGGAGCAGCAGGTGGAAAGATGGAACAGGCTGCCGCTTTCACTTGCTGATCGCATAGCGGTCATCAAGATGGTTGTACTACCACGTCTCCTCTACTTGTTCACAAACATCCCGATTAAACTGACACGCCAGTTCTTTAGGGAAGTCCAGACCCTGCTTCTACGTCTAGTGTGGGGAGGTAAACAGGCAAGAGTGAAATGGGCTACACTGACGCTGGATTATGCTAGAGGTGGATTTAATGCACCAGACCTATATCTCTATTACCTATGCGCGCAAGCACAATATGCATATTATTGGTTTAGGCCGCACGCTTTCACTCTGCATGTTGCGGTGGAGGAGGGGGATGCACACCCGGTTCCACTAGCGGGGGTCATCACATATAACCGCAGATGCACGCCCCGCACAGAAATCAATTCAGTAGATACAACAATAGGAGCATGGCAGGCCATAGGTAAACTTACTGATAGATTGCCTCTATACGCACCAGCGCTACCCATAGCACACCATGCAGCCCTCTCCGTCACAGAAGAGGAAGGTCCCATCAAAGCCATGAGAGAGGTAGGCCTCATGAGCATGCAGGATATTTACCCGGAGGGGAGAATTATTACAGAGGAACACTTGACATATATAACAAATCCTTCACTACTGTTCACTTTTGCCCTCTACAGGCTGAGGCGCGCAATCAAGGATCACTATCCTACATACCCAGATGAACCTCCAACATTACAAGCTCTACAGCTGTTGCTGGTAGCGCCATCTCGACGCAAATTGATCACTAAACTATATCGGGCGGTGAGGGAGGAGAGAATCAATGCGCCGGATGGAATGTCATGCTAGGTGGAATCAAAGTATAACTCCCCCACTATCAGACAAAGATTGGGAGTATATGTGTGGGCTGACGGGGTCCCTTACTCCTAACAGGAATCTGCGCATAATTCATTTTAAATATGTCCACCAAACCTACCACACCCCGGCCAAACTCCATAGGTATGGGCTAAGAGACACAAGTAACTGTAAACGGTGCGGTCATCCTGACGCTGATTTCTTCCATCTCGCATGGGAATGTAGACGTGTATTCATGTATTGGGAGAGTGTGGTGCAGCGACTGCAGGAGATGACGGGGGCTACCCTACAGTGCACACCTGCTATATGCTTGTTATGTTTTGTACCGCAGCTGAAAGGAGCAGTGGGGAAATTTGTACGCATTGCACTCCTGCTAGCTAAGCGTCGAGTGGCGCTACATTGGGAAAGCATTCTAGCCCCAACCATTAAATTGTGGATCAAGGATATGGTGTATTGTAATGAACAACTGGCACTATATGCAGAAGCCCTGCCTATGATGTCAAGACCCAGAGACATATGGGAACCACTCAAACAATATCTTCTTAAACAAACTGTTACCACCACACTGACTGAATGACGTTGTACTGGTGTTTGACACAATGTAATGGACTTTCGAGGTGTACCATAATGAGGTTGAGGTATGCATTGGAACTGAGAAATTGCATAATCAATGGATCACAGTGCTGTTGTAAAGTTTTCTTAATGTTTTAACGCTCACTAGAGCTGTAATGTGCGTATTATTGGAAAAACTAATAAAAAGAATGTAAAAAAAAAAATCCATCATCTGCTCCCTAATCTGCAGATTTGAACAAAAAAAGCCTTGTTTTTAGCTCAAACTGCTCAAACGTTACCAAAAATGCAGCGACAAGTGTTACAGCGTGGTGAAAGGCCCTTTGCAAACCTAGAATGGTTACCTGTTACTTATTGCTAAATGTGGGTGTTAAATTGGTACTAATGGTGTGCAAACCACTCTTGCTTCTTTCTGCGCCTCTCTTGCCTCTTTCTGCATTTCTGTTGCTTCTTTCTGCACATTTCTTTCTTTTTTGCACTTCATTTGCCTCTTTCTGCACATCTCTTCTACTTTCTGCACCTCTCTTGCCTAATTCTGCACCCCTCTTACCTCTTTCTGCACCCCATTTGCCTTTCTGCACCTCTGTTCCTTCTCTCTGCACTTCTTTTGTTTCTCTATGCACTGCTTTTGTTTCTTTCTGCACCTCTCTTGCTTCTTTCTGTACCCCTCTTGCCTCTTTCTCCACCCCTCTTCCCCCTTTCTGCATGTCTGTTACTTCTTTCTGCACTTCTCTTGCCTCTTTCTCTACCCCTCTTTCTGCACTTCTGTTGCTTCTTTCTGCACTTTTCTTGCTTCTTTCTGTATCTCACTTGCCTCTTTCTGCACCTCTCTTGCCTCTTTCTGCAGTTCTCTTGCCTCCTTATGCACCTCACTTGCCTGCTTCTGCAACTCTCTTGCCTCTCTCTAGTTCTCTTGCCTCCTTCTGCACCTCTGTTGCCTCTTTCAACACTTCTCTTGCCTGTTTCTGTACCTCTCTTGCCTCTTTGTGCAACTCTCTTGCCTCTTTCTACACCTCTCTTCCCTCTTTCTGCACCACTCTTGTGTCTTTCTGTACCTCTGTTGCTTCTTTCTGCACCTCTCTTGTCTCTTTCTGCACCCTTCGTGCCTCTTTCAGCACCTCTGTTGCTTCTTTCTGCAGTTCTATTCCTTCTTTCTGCACCCCTCCTGCCTCTTTCTGTACCCCTCTTGCCTCTTTGTACACCTCTCTTACCCCTTTCTACACTCCTCTTGCCTCTTTTTGCACCTCTGTTGGTTCTTTCTGCACCTCTTTTGCTTCGTTCTGCACTTCACTTGCCTCTTTCTGTACCCCTCTTGCCTCTTTCTGCACCTCTGTTGGTTCTTTCTGCACTGATCTTGCTTCTTTCTGCACCTATGTTCCAAATTTCTGCATCCCTCTTGCCTTTTTCTGCACCCCTCTTCCCTCTTTCTGCACCTCTCTTGCCTCAGTCTGCCTACCTGTTCCCTCTTTCTGCACCCCTCCTGCCTCTTTCTGTACCCCTCTTGCCTCTTTGTACACCTCTCTTACCCCTTTCTACACTCCACTTGCCTCTTTTTGCACCTCTGTTGGTTCTTTCTGCACTGCTCTTGCTTCTTTCTGCACCTATGTTCCAAATTTCTGCATCCCTCTTGCCTTTTTCTGCACCCCTCTTCCCTCTTTCTGCACCTCTCTTGCCTCAGTCTGCCTACCTGTTCCCTCTTTCTGCACCCCTTGTGCCTGTTTCTGCAACTCTCTTGCCTCTTTCTGCAGTTCTCTTGCTTCCTTCTGCACCTCACTTGCCTCTTTTTGCACCTCTGCTGGTTCTTTTGCACTGCTCTTGCCTCTTTCTGCACCCCTCTTACCCGTTTCTGCACCTCTCTTGCCTCTGTCTGCACTCCTGTTCCCTCTTTCTGTACCTCTTTTGCCTGTTTCTGAAACTCTCTTGCCTCTTTCTGCAGTTCTCTTGCCTCCTTCTGCACCTCTGTTGCTTTTTTCTGCACTTCTCTTGCCTCTTTCTGCACCCCTGTTGCTTCATTCTGCACTTCCCATGCTTCTTTCTGCAAATGTCTTGCTTCTTTCTGCACCCCTGTTGTCTCTTTCTGCACTCGTCTTCCCTCTTTCTGCACTTCTCTTGCTTCTTTCTACACCTCTGTTGATTCTTTCAGCAATTCTCTTGCCTCTTTCTGCACTTCTCTTGCCTGTTTCTGCACCTCTCTTGCCTCTTTCTGCACCTCTGTTGCTTCTCTCTGCACTTCTCTTGCTTCTTTCTGCACCTCTATTGCTTCTTTCTGCACCTCTCTTGCCTCTTTATGCACCCTTCTTCCCTCTTTATGCACCTCTCTTGCCTCTTTATGCACCCTTCTTCCCTCTTTATGCACCTCTCTTGCCTCTTTCTGCACCTCTCTTGCCTCTTTTGCACACACAGGGCTACTTTTAAACTGACCTCAGGCTCAGCAGTGCACACATGCAAGTGCAGAAAAGGGCTGCTGGCCTCTAAACTGCCATGCCCTATTATATGCTAGGGACTTAGAGGTAGTTTTAATCCCCCTGCCCTATTATGTACTAGGGCCTTACCGGGGAGGTCATGCCAATCACAGGGGTACCCCAACCCATAGGGTACCCTAGTGTATGTAGGTATTTTCACTGTATTCTAAGTATCTTTCATCATAGCACTGGCTCTGTACCTGGTTAGGCAGAGCCCAGGATCAGTCAGAGTCAGTTACCACCAGTACAAGTCAGCAAAAAGTTGGGGGGTGCCCAGGCACAGGTTGACTTTGCAACAAGGCCTCTTTCTGCACCTATGTTGGTTCTTTCTGCATATCTCTTGCTTCTTTTGGCACCTTTCTTCCTCTTTCTGGACTTCTGTTGCCTCTTTCTGCATTTCTCTTGCTTCTTTCTGCGCCTTTCTTCCTCTTTCTGCACATGTCCTACCTATGTATGCATAGTTAGAAATTAGCATTTAAAAAACCTTTGAAATTCTGTGAAAAAACCATAGGTTTCAGGGACGTTATAATTATAAATTATCATTTAAAAAACCTTTGAAATTCACTGAAAAAACCATAGGTTTCAGGGACGTTATAGTTAGAAATTATCATTTAAAAAACCTTTGAAATTCACAGAAAAAACCATAGGTTTCAGGGACCTTATAGTTAGAAATTAGCATTTAAAAAACCATAGAAATTTACTGAAAATCAGGTTTCAGGGACGTTAAAGTTAGTTGGACATTTCACTCATACAAAACCAGAGAAATTTGGCCATTATAGTTAGTTGAGCTAACTATAACTCGCGCCCCCACAATGCACTGCTGATGACGTCACATATTACATCATTCATGACATGGTCAGTGACATCACTGATGCCATCACTGATGCCATCTCAAATGACATCACTGATGACATCACTGATGACATCATCCAGTGACTATGTGTTTCTGTAAAGTTTAAATATGTTATATATATATATATATATATATACCAAGGTGTATTGAAGAATGAGTGGGTATATAAGTGTCTGAATGGATGATTTCCCTTGATCTGCAGGGGTAGAGGGGCTTGTAGTCACACCTTCATCAAAGCATTCCTCTCGGAAAATGACCTGATGGCACCTCAAGATGCGGTCTCCAGGGGTGCCATCAGGTCATTTTCCGAGAGGAGTGCTGTGACGAAGGTGTGACTACAAGCCCCTCTACCCCTGCAGATCATGAGGCATAGTTCTGCCTAAACAAAAATACGTGTCAGTGTACAACCGTATGTATTAAGTATCAGGAGAACACACATTAGGTGTGCACCCCATTGTTTCCTACTCACAGGATTCTTTAGGAGTGGTATGCACAGGGCTGGCCCTCGTGTGGTCCTGAAGAAGAGCTTTAGGGGAAAGCTCGAAACATGTCGACCCAGTACTAGGGACTCCACACTTATTACTGTTAGGTCTCTCCCTAGTATTAACCCCTGATTTTAAAACATACCGACTAGGAGCAGGAATAAAATATTAGCTCACTAGCTAGGTATTTTTAATCTATTTTCCCACTCCACATCACTGCACCACACATATTTTCCTAAAACTAAGTGCTCCTCTGTAGTTCGCAAGTTGCAGCACGCCTCGATCTGCAGCGGATTGAGAGGACCCCAATGATGAAGCATGCCACCTAGGGGTAACCCTGGTGGGTGAGGGGACTCTAGAAAATAATTTTTCTCTCTGGAAAGAGGGTTTTTTCACACATGTTCAGTGGAATCCCTGTTCTTCCTATGGTTAGGTTTCTGTGCAGAAAGAGGCAACAGGGGTGCAGAAAGAGGGAAGAGGGGTGGAGAAAGAGGCAAGTGGGTGCAGAAAGAAACAAGAGAGCTGTAGAAAGAAACAAAAGAAGTGCAGAAAGAAGGAACAGAGGTGCAGAGAGAGGCAAGAAAGGTGCAGAAAGAGTGAAATGGGGTGCAGAAAGAGGCACAAGGGTGCAGAAAGAAGCAAAAGAAGTGCAGAAAGAAGCAACAGAGGTGCAGAAAGAGGGAAGAGGGGTGCAGAAAGGGGCAAGAGAGGTGCAGAAAAAAGCAACAGAGGTTATGTTATGTTATGTTATGGGGTATTTGTAGAGCGCGCGGCTACTCCAGGGAGTGTCCCGGTGCTGTCTTGACCCCAAGACAGAGCATATGAGAAACCTAGCAACGAAACAGCTCCTTTACTGTTGGAAGAGCCAGGTTTTTAAGATTTGCCTAAAGCTGAGGAGATCACGTTCTTGTCTAAGGGATAGTGGCAGACTGTTCCATAATTTCGTGGCTGCCACCTGAAAGGAGCGTCCTTCTTTACGTGAACGGCAGAACTTTGGCACAATTGTCAGTTGCTGGGTCGATGACCGCAGGGTTCTGGATGGTTTATAGGGCTGAATTTTATTCCTGATGTACGGGGCCCCGATGTTATTTAGGGCCTTAAAAGTTAGCACCAGGGCTTTGAAACTGACCCTTTTTTTCACTGAAAACAAGTGCAGGGATTTAAGGTGAAGAGACATGTGTGACCTGGGTCCGACCATAAGCACGGCCCTTGCCGCCGCATTTTGAACTACTTGTCCGGAAGGCCCAGATACAACACATTTACGTAGTCCAGCCTTGACATGATCAGTGCTTGGACCACAGTTTTCCTGTGTGAGGTAGGGAGCAGGGGGAGGAAATTCCTCATCATTTTTAGTAGCCCAAAACAGGTGCCAGCTACCGATTGGACCTGGGACTTCATGGACATGTCAGAGTCAAGTTTCACCCCTAAGTTTTTTACGGTGGAAACTGGGCTTACTGGGGGGGATAAATTTTGTGGCCACCATTGACGCCATTCGTCACCTGGAGTATGTCCAAAGAAAATGATTTCAGACTTGTCGGAGTTGCAAAGTAATTGATTTTGCCTAAACCAGGCAAACACCTAGGTTAGGCAAGCATTGACATCATTACCGTTGAGTGCCTCATCCTTCTCACAGGTAAACAACAACTGAGTGTCATCGGCGTACGATATAATTTTTGCCCCTTGTTGTTCAGCTAATGGAGCAAGAGGGGCCATGTATATATTAAACAGGGTAGGGCTTAAAACAGAACCCTGTGGAACTCCTACATTCAGGGGAGGAATGAGGGCTGAGAAAGGAGGAGACCAGACTGTTTGCTGGCGGCATTCCAGGAAGGAGGAGAACCATCTAAGCACCGTGCCCCCAATACCACTTTCCTTCAGTCTATGAAGGAGTCAATCATGAGGCACGGTATCAAAAGCCGCCGAGAGGTCTAGTAGTATCAGCACAGCCTTTCCTCCTCTATCAAGAGTGGTCTTAATCGTCTCTGAAACTTCCAGCAGGGCCGTCTCCGTGCTGAAGTTTGATCTAAATCCTGACTGGCTCGGGTGAAGCACCTGACTTGCCTCAATAAAATCAGTAATGGTGACATTCACGTATTTCTCCAATGCCTTGGAGAAATAAGGTAGAAGCGATATAAGTCTATAATTACTGACTACCAAGGGATCCGCTGATGGTTTTTTTAAAAGCGGGAGAATTTTTCCGTGCTTCCAATTATCCGGCATCACTCCCTCGGACAGGGATAGATTCAATATCCGGTTGACAGCTGGATTCATTACCTCAGCAATAGATGCCAGAGTTTTAGCTGGGCAAGGGTCAGAGGGAGATCCGGATTTCAGGGCCTTCATAATTTTAAGTGAAGTGGCCATAGGCATAGGTGGAAACTCTAAAAGGGTATCCTCCGTAGTAGGGCATACAGGGAAAGGCATATCAATGTCGCTCTCCCTGTCCAGGGGTAGACCACTGAACGAGTCCTGAATAGTTTTGATTTTCTTATAAAAGTATTGCGCAATATGATTTGTCCATTCATAGGTAGGGGCAAAAAGGCTTTTTGTAGCATTAGGGGAAGAGAACTCCTTGAAAATCTTGAACAATTCTTTAGAGCAGTTCTCAGCTTGTTCAATTTTTACAGCCCAAAATTTTTTCTTTTCCTCTTGAACTTTGGCGTAATGGGCTTTCAGCGCCGCTTTATAAGTGAGTTTATTCATAGGATCAAAGTTTCTCCTCCATAAGCGTTCTAGGCCTTTACACGCACTTTTGCTTTTCCTTAAAGACTCTGTAAACCAAGGCGCTGAGATTCTGCCATGTTTGGCAGCTCGTGTCTTTAACGGGGCTAGCTGCATAGTCCACTCCTGAAGCCAGCCTTCTAGTGAAAGCACGTCATGCTCTAAGTTACCATTGGCTGGTATGGGATGGTGGTTAAGTATGGCAGCTAAAGCCTCCGGTGTTATTAGATCAAAAGGTCTAAAGCTTCTCGTCCGTTGTTTACAGTAGGACTGAGGCTTAGCCGGAACCTTGTCTAACCTAAAGGTTAGCAAAAAGTGGTCAGACCAAATAATTGGCAGGGGAACAACTGGTTCTAACCTAGTTGTTGAAAAGATTTGGTCTAGGATATGACCCTTATCATGCGAGGGAGTCAGATTGAGGATGCCCAGGGAATCACATAGTTTGATAGACTCTGGATTGGTCGTTTGGTCAAAATGTATGTTGAAATCCCCGAGAATCAAGCACTGATTATACTTGGACGCAATAGGCGAGATAGCATGGCCAAGGGACTCCAAGAACCTTCCTGCTGGCCCTGGTGGGCGGTAAATTACCGCACCAGCGATGGACTGGTGAGCAGAAATCGTCAGATGGAAGCCGAGTCCCTCCGCCCCTTCTAACTCTGTCATAGGTAGTAATAGGCAGGAGAGTGGGTTTTTATATATAATCGCCACACCCCCGCCCCTACCGCTGGGTCTATCCTTCCTAAGTATCTTATACTCTGATGGGAGGGTGCTGGCGATGGTCGGATTTGAGCCCTCATTGAGCCATGTCTCTTTGGCAAACATGACATCAGGCTGTGTCTCTGTCAGGAGGTCAAAGAGCTGGAGCTCATGCTTTTTAATTGACCTAGTGTTTAGAAGGACGGCTTTTAGCTTATCCCCGTCCCCAGCAGCCCCAGGAAGCGGAAAGCATATAGCACGTTCTTTCTTACTTAAGTTACCACCTACATCAAGCTGTGGATGGGTGCTCCAGTTACACTCCTTACAGATGAGTGGCTCTAAGTCTACTGATAGGGTACATTGGGAGCAGCGACTCGCGCCACTACCAAGCATCAAAAGTTGTTCTCTGCTATATTTTAGTATGGGGTTATAAGTACCGGTGCTACCTGGAAATAAATCAGCAGCATATCCGGTGCCGGTCGCCTCCGGGTCGTGGACAGGCGCAGATGGACTTGCCTTAGGCGCGCCAGCGGCGCGCTTGCGCAGCGTCCCTTTTTATGTGTTCCAGGATGAAACACTAGACCGCACCCCGATCAAAGATGGTGGCCGGGAGTGTCGAGTCAGAGGAAGGAAAACCGGGTTCGAGAAACCACCAGCCCCCACAAGTTCCCAGAAATTAAAATTCCCCACAGGTGCAGAAAGAGGGAAGAGGGATGGAGAAAGAGGCAAGAGGGGTGCAGAAAGAAGCAAGAACTTTGCAGAAAGAAACAAAAGAAGTGCAGAAAGAAGGAACAGAGTGTAGTGTAGCTCCTATTTCCCTAATAGGCTCTGCGCCTTGGAATAATATACCCTATAGGTTTGACATAGGACTAAGGTCGATATGTCCCTATCGAGTATATTAAACTTAATTACTTGTGCCAGCTAGCTCAGAGGCCACTAGAAACTCCTTGAGAACAAGAAGGGAGTAGTTTCTGGCAGCCGCCAAACATGACCACTTTGTTTCCCTTTAGAATCGTAACATGTCCCAGAGTCGTGGAAACAATAGATAACCGTTTCACTCAGCTCAATTGTGCATGCTTAGTTTTCCTCAAAGTTACACAGAAAGAATAGACGGGCGTTTCAATAAAAGATTTATTGAACAGTCTTGTTTCTCGTGTAAGTTATATGTGCTGTTACGATCACAAGACAGTATGCAAGATAAATAATGTACAGCGTAAGCAGTAGAAATAAATAATACTGCACTAGCATTATCTTTTAGTAGATATTTACACACATAAATAACATGAACTAAAAATGCGAGTACTCATACGATGCGTACATACGCTAGTTCTACCCCAATGTACCTAACCTAACCTAGGTGTAGGGAAAGGTAGGAAGTAGGTGAAGTAATCCTTACTACGGTATACTAAGAGTATGTTAAGCCTAGTATGCCAAGTATGCCAAGAGTCCCTCTAGGTTCTAGTCAGCTCCATACCTTAAGAATGAGAGAGGTGGGAATCTCTTTCCGGACTCAAACTCTAACACCCCGTGAGGGAAGTCAGATCACTGGAAGCGGGACTCTCTGCGAGCAGGGATGACAGCGTCTTCTCAGTGCGTCAGGCTGGGATACGGGCTCCTCTGAAGTCGAGGTCTCCTCTAACTTGCTTGGGCAAGGGAAGGTATATTTATACCTGGTAGGTACTTTGGAATGTTAGCATTGACGTGAAGTCGGACAGAGGAAGACGTCAGGAATGAACCCTTAAGGTTTAATGGTTCATACATAATAGATGAGTTCTTGGAGAAATCAATACTCCTGTGCTGGGGGAACTCCCGAAGCTTAAGGGTCTGGTTTCTAAGAACTCGTTGTGACGTTAGGGTGGATGGATGTCGGTGACCATGCCTGTATTTGGAGTGCACGGTTAATGCTTAAATAAGGACAGGGATTCTATGCCTATATAAGGGTAATGCGAATTGTGCCTCTATAAGGACATGTTTCAGGAAAACCTATATACGGACACCTAAAGCAGAATACAACACCCACTCCACTGCCGAATGAACGATAATACTAAATGCTAAACATTTAAATGCTAAACATAAAATTGAGTACCACATATTGCTAAAAACATTTCTAAAAGCATATTAAAAGAAGTTTTTAAAATAAACTGTTGAAATGTAATAGGTACTGTACATTTTAAAGTATTGGTTTCATTCTAAGCATATATTGAAAATAAAATGTAACATGAATGAATAAACAGTAATATATACATATGATGAAATGGTCGATAAGTTTTCAAAAATCAAAGCCATTGCATATCATGGAATTAAATGAAATGTTAGACAAGTAAGGTGACAATGTGTCCCTGGAAGTATTCAAAGAAGTCCGTTTTATAAGACTAGTTCTACTGTAAGCAGATATTTGCCATGTCATTGCAAAAGAAAACATTTAAAAAAAAAAAAAAAAGTTACATTTCTGGGAAAACTTCCAAGTTTTGAAAATATGAAGGCCAAATTTCATTATTGCCCTGGTACACTGTGAGCCGAATCAAAGTCAGTGTATGGGTCTGGTGTAAACGTGAGATCATCTATTTCCGTAGCCAAAATATCGTCTACCGAAGTTCAATCAATCAATCACAGAATTTGTAGAGTGCACTACTTACCCGCGAGGGTCTCAAGGCGCTGGGGAGAGGGAAGGGGGGGGGGATGCTGCTACTGGTCGAACAGCCAGGTCTTGAGTAGCCTCCTGAAGGTCAGCAGGTCTTGGGTCTGTCGTAGGCTTAGTGGAAGGGTGTTCCAGGTCTTGGCGGCGAGGTGTGAGAAGGATCTGCCGCCGGTGGTTGTTCTTCGTATGCGAGGGACGGTGGCGAGGAGAGGTCGGCGGAGCGGAGCTGGCGGTTGGGGACGTAGAAGAAGAGTCGTCTGTTGAGGTAGGCTGGGCCAGTTTTGTGGAGTGCCTTGTGTGCGTGGATGAGGAGTTTGAAGGTGATCCTCCTGTCGACGGGGAGCCAGTGCAGGTTCCTCAAGTGGGGGGTGATGTGGCTGTGGCGTGGTACGTCGAGGATCAGGCGTGCGGAGGCGTTTGTATACGTTGCAGACGCTTGATGAGCTTGGCCGGGGCTCCCGCGTAGAGGGCGTTCCCATAGTTCAGTCTGCTACTGACGAGGGCCTGGGTGACTGTTCTTCTTGTGTCTGTCGGGATCCACCTGTAGATCTTGCGAAGCATGCAGAGGGTGTTGAAGCAGGAGGAGGAGACTGCGTTGACTTGCTTGGCCATGGAGAGCGTTGAGTCGAGGATGACTCCCAGGTTGCGTGCGTGGTCGGTGGGTGTCGGGGCTGCTCCCAGCGTCGTTGGCCACCAGGAGTCGTCCCAGGCTGAGGGGTTGGAGCCGAGGATGAGGACCTCCGTTTTGTCCGTGTTCAGCTTTAGTCGGCTGATCTTCATCCAATCGGCGACGGCCTTCATTCCTTCATGGAGATTGGCTTTGGTGGCGAGGGGTCCTTGGTGAGGGAGAGGATCAGTTGAGTGTCGTCGGCGTAGGAGATAATGTTGAGGTCGTGTTGTCTGGCGATGCGTGCGGCGGGGCCATGTAGATGTTGAACAGTGTTGGGCTGAGGGACGATCCCTGGGGTACGCCGCAGATGATCTCGGAGGCTTCGGATCGGAAAGGTGGGAGGCGGACTCTCTGGGTTCTGCCGTCGAGGAAGGAGGTGGTCCATTCCAGGGCCTTGTCTCGGATCCCTGCGTCGTGGAGGCGTGCGCGTAGAGTGCGGTGGCAGACAGTGTCGAAGGCGGCGGAGAGGTCCAGCAGGATGAGGGCTGCGGTCTCACCATTGTCCAGCAGGATCCTGATGTCGTCGGTGGCGGCGATGAGGGCAGTCTCAGTGCTGTGGTTGCTGCGGAACCCTGATTGGGATGGGTCCAGGATGCTGTTTTCTTCGAGGTATCGGGTTAGCTGTTTGTTGACGATCTTCTCGATGACCTTGGCTGGGAACGGAAGCAGAGAGATGGGCCGGAAGTTCTTGAGGTCTCTCGGGTCCGCCTTGGGTTTTTTGAGTAGGGCGTTGATCTCTGCGTGTTTCCAGCTCTCTGGGAAGGTCGCGGTCTCGAAGGAGAGATTGATGATGTTGCACAGGTGGGGTGCGATGGAGCTGCTGGCTTTGTTGAAGATGTGGTGCGGGAAAGGGTCTGACGGGGAGCCGGAGTGTATTGTGCTCATGGTCTTGATGGTGTCCTCGATGTTCACGCTGGCCCAGGCTGGCAGGGGGTCGTGGTCGATGGTGTGTGGCGGGTCTGGTGCATCGATCTTAGTTGGGGCTGTCTGGGTGTTGAAGCTGTCATGGATGTCGGCGATCTTGCGGTGAAAGAAGGTGGCGAGGGAATCGCACAGGGGTTGCGACGGCGGGATGTCGTTGGTGTTGGAGCTGGGATTGGAGAGTTCCTTCACGATGTTGAAAAGCTCCTTGCTGTTGTGTGCGTTGTTGTCGAGGCGGTCTTTGAAGGAGATTCTCTTGGCGGACCTGATGAGGTGGTGGTGGTTACGGATGGCGTCTTTGGTGGCTGTGTGGCTGTCCGGTGTCTTATCACTGTGCCATTTCTTCTCTAGTTTCCGGCAGGTACGCTTGGAAGCTAGGAGTTCCGAGGTGAACCAGCTGGCTCTTTTGGTGGTGTCGCTGTAGGTGAGCTTTTTCAGCGGGGCGAGGGTGTTGGCACAGTAGTCCATCCATCGTTTGAGGTTGCAGGCAGCGTCGTCGGTGTTGGATGGGTCGGAGGGAGGGCTGAGAGCGAGGGTTGCCCGGAGTTGGTCTTCGGTGACTTTGCTCCAGCAGCGGCGTGGGATCTGTTGGGTGCGGTGGTGTGTGGTGGGTTTCTGGAAGGTGAAATGGATGCAGCGGTGGTCGGTCCAGAGGAGTTCCGTGGTGTGGCTGAAGGAGACGTGGGAGCTTGAGGAGAAGATGGGGTCAAGCGTGGGGCCGGCGGAGTGGGTCGGTGTTGTGACGAGCTGGCTCAGGCCGAGGTTGGCGAGGCTGTCGATCAGGGTGGTGGAGTTGCTGTCGTTGTTGTTCTCCAGGTGAAAGTTCAGGTCTTCGAGGAGGATGTAGTCGGTAGAGGTCAGGGCGTGCGTGCTGATGAAGTCGGCGATGGAGTCGCTGAACTGGGGTCGGGCCCAGGGGTCTGTAGACAAGGGTGCCTCTAAGGGTGGTGTTGGGGTCCGTGTGGATCTGGAAGTGCATGTGTTCGGCGGTGCTGAGAGTGTCGTCGGTGCTGGTCGAGACCCTGATGGTGTTCTTGTGGACGATGGCGATTCCTCCTCCTACTGCGTTGATGCGGTCTCTGCGGGTGATCTTATAGCTGTCTGGGATGGCTATGGCGATGTCGGGGCGGAGGAGTCGTTCATCCAGGTCTCTGTCAGGAAGGCGACGTCTGGTGATGATGTGTCGAGCAGGTCCCAGAGCTCGACGGCGTGTTTGCGTGCGGAGCGGGTGTTCAGTAGGATGCACCGGAGGTGGTTGAGGTCCTTCTTGGCGGGCGCCTCGGTGGCTCTGAGGCTGGTGTAGCTGCAGTTCCGGCAGGTGAAGGGACCATGGGTGCGTTTCGGGCGGCCTTGAAGCAGTTGTGCGTCCGTCCGGGGTTGAGAGCGTGGAGTGTGGTGGCATCGTATCGGCGTCGGTCCTCGAGGCTGGAGCGGGGGCGCGCGGTCCAGGGGTTCTGGCGCTGGGCACGGTCCAGTCGCGGACGGGCGCAGACGGGCTTGCCTTAGGCGCGCCTTCGGCGCGCCAGCGGCGCGGCCGCGCGGCGGACTCCATATATGGGGAGGTGGGAGGGAGGAGCAGCTGGGAGGCAGGGGCAGCGAATGGGCAGTCAGGGGGGCGGGGCCGCAGGGGACACAGCGGCGGGAATGGAGAGAGGCAGCGAGGGGCACAGAAGGCAAAATGGACGGAGAAAAAACAAAGAAATACGGGCACAGTACAATGGGGCAGCGGGGGCACAGAAGGCAAAATGGACGGAGAAAAAACAAAGAAATACGGGCACAGTACAATGGGGCAGCGGGGGCACAGAAGGCAAAATGGACGGAGAGAAAAAACAAAGAAATACGGGCACAGTACAATGGGGCAGCGGGGGCACAGAAGGCAAAATGGACGGAGAAAAACAAAGAAATACGGGCACAGTACAATGGGGCAGCGGGGGCACAGAAGGCAAAATGGACGGAGAAAAACACAAGAAATACGGGCACAGTACAATGGGGCAGCGGGGGCACAAAAGGCAAAATGGACGGAGAGAAAAAACAAAGAAATACGGGCACAGTACAATGGGGCAGCGGGGCACAGAAGGCAAAATGGACGGAGGAAAAACAAAGAAATACGGGCACAGTACAATGGGGCAGCGGGGGCACATAAGGCAAAATGGACGGAGAAAAAACAAAGAAATACGGGCACAGTACAATGGGGCAGCGGGGGCACAGAAGGCAAAATGGACGGAGAAAAAACAAAGAAATACGGGCACAGTACAATGGGGCAGCGGGGGCACAGAAGTTGGTGACATTTGGAACACCTCGTTCAGAATGTTAATTGCACAGAGATGAGAAACATCGCCTTCAGCAGAAGATGCAATGTTCGCTTCCGTTGTTACCTGTGTGCCTGTCGATCCATCTCGTACCTCAGCAGCAGCCGGAAGCGTCTGTGAGATCTCAATGAATGCCGTCATCAGGATTGGCAGCCTCTGGGGACAACACAGAGCATGGGCCGTTATCGGGTCCAGCAGAGTATCGATATCCGTTGGCCTGACTGATGGAAGTGTTAGACAGGTGTCTAGCACGCATTCTTCACCGCAAAACAGGCAGCGTAGAACAGGTAAGATGCAATCTTGCCAGATTGGTCTGAATGACAGGAACCATGTTGTATTAAGTTCCCGTAGACGAGGTATGCCCAAAAGTTGTACTATTCGCTCACGGCACTTTTGTTCAAGTAGAGCTTTCTCCACTTCGCTCGGAGTGATGTTGGCGAATAGGCTTGCCATAGCGTAGTAGGAGGAATAGAAACAGAATTCCTGCAGCAAGTGCGAGAATTAAAGGCACACCACCAAACACCGAATGTGCAAAGTTTGGGATGATTCCGAGGACCGCCTGGAAAGGTGCTAATAGTCCGGAAAAGATGGTCTTAAATACGTGTACAATTCCGCTTGTATCTGACATGTTAAAGATACGTCCTATCATTTCTACGAAATGTATAGGGCAGTTTGTACGAATTAAAGCCTGTATCTCAGCCGAAGTCCTTGCAACTTGTAGATCATAGGTTTGTTTGGCCGAGGTCAAAGGCACTGTTTGTTGTATAAGCATGGCTTTCATTCTGCTTAAAGTATCAAATCGTATAAAAGAGACATTCAACGAAGGCCACAAAGGCGACTTCCTGACTGTGTCTATTGGGGCAAACAATACTTGCATACAGCAAGTGACCCTGGAGTTGACCGTTACTAGATATGGGATTCCTGGCAACATGCCACAGCAACTCTGATCATTCAACATGAGGTAACTCCCATTAGAAAGTTGTCCAAACGTTGGATTAATCACAGCAGCTGGTGTACCCTGCTGGTGGCAAGACAAATTTGCCACAGAACCATTACAAGCCCCGTGTAAAGAAATGTCCTGACAAATTAGTGAACCGCTTAGTGCACTTTTACAGTGTGTACCGCTCAGAAACACTTCTCGATCCTCACTGCTACATCTATATGTGTACGGCAAAGTCCAAGATGTCTTAATGTATTCCTTACCCAACCTTTCATATTTGCCTGCTTGCATTTGTTTGAGGCAATACTGAAACTGAAAAGTAGTCACAGGTAGAGTGATTTTGCCATGAATAAGCCATTCTGTAGCTGGTTTTTCTGCCACAGTGAATGGTAATTTTTCCAGTTTTTCAATGCTCAGCACTGTATACTTCGCTCCCCTTTGTGAGTGTAATATCCAGTTGGATGTATCTATTTAGAAACTGCTTTAAATAATATAAAAATTGCTTTGGAAAAAAAGAGCGCACTTCGAAACCTCTTTTTACAGCGAATCAAAAAAGCAATATGTATTGTAAAGCCTCAACTAAATATACAATCTTGTGGTGCTGAAAAATGTATTACTCAGTGGGGCTGTGGAATAAAAGACACTGCATTGTGGTTCGCCTATGTAAAAGGTACCTTTTTGTGGTACTCCGCTGTAGAATGGATTGCGCTGTGACACTCGGGTGGAAGATATACTGCAGTGGGGTATTCTGGTCTAAAATATACTGCTTTAGTTAATCCGAGGTGGATTTCTGGAGGTATCCCTTGGCCTGCGCGGAGTCCTTGCCAGTGACTCACCTGTGGCACGGATTGCAGTAAGAAGTACTGGCTGTTTCGCTGGACATCGAGTTGTGCAATATGCACCCAGTGCATCATTTGTCATCAACTTTGGCACTGCGCGTATATCGTTACACAGCACATTAATACTGTTCACTGGATGCAGTGTGGCGCACTGACTGCAGCTCTACGTCTAGACAAGCACAGGCTGGCTTTAACACTGCACTCGGACTTTAGTACTGTGTACTGACTGTGGCATTGCATACTGCAGAACGATTGTAGCACTGCACGCTGAATGTAACACTGCACATAGACCAGCAATGTCTGCTGACTTTGACAGTGCAGACTGACTGTAGTGGTGCTTACTGGCAGCAGAGCTGCACACTGCATTTGGCATTGTACATGAGATGTAGCACTGTATGTTGGTTGTAGCACTGCACGATGTACCGCAGTAAAACTATTTGTGGCACTGAACTGTAACTGGGACACTGCATCTTTCCTGTTGCACTGCATGTTGCCAGCACTATAGTGAATCAATGCACACTGCCTGCAACACAGTTTGCTTTTTGTGACACTGTTCACTGCCTGTGGCACTGTTAACTGAATGTAATATTTGCCACTGACTGACGCACTGCACGTTGGCATAGAAAGTGCCCGTTCCATAGCATTGCAGATTGACTGACGTCTTGTGCCTAACGGTGCAGACTGACTACCATTGCACACTACCAGTAGCACTGCACTCTTTGTGGATCACATTCACTAGAAGTTCACACTGTCTGTGTCGTTGCACACTGAATGCATGCTACGTTACAGAGATTTGTGTAACGCTTCATTTCCAATACTAACCTTAACACTGTGTGATGTATGCAATAGTGCACAGTGATAGGAACGCTCTCTGTGGTGCTACTTGTGCTCTTATTGTAATACTGCACATACAGTACAACACCGCACGTTACAATTAGCACTGCTCAGTGATGTTAGTATTGTGCATTGTTGTTTGTACACCAATGCCTAAAGTTTAGAGTGTGCGACGATTGTAGCATTGCAGTGACTTCAGCAGTAGCAGCACTGCACATCAATTGTAACACTGCAAAATGGCTATTGCACTATTGAGTGAATGCAGCCGTGCACATTGACCGCAGCATTGCACAATGACTTTAGCACTGCACATTGACTGTTACATTGCAAAGTCTCTGTTGCACTGTTGAGTGTCTGCAGCTTTGCAAATGACTTTAGCACTGCACATTGACTGTTACACTCCAAGCTGTCTGTTGCACTGTTGAGTGACTGCAGCTTTGCACAATGACTTGAGGACTGCACGGCGACTGTAATTCTGCACAGACAGTGAAGCACTGCAGACTGTAGCATTGCACACAACCTCTACTACCTTGCAGAAGTGTATAGAAAGCCCTGCACCCTCCAGGCCCTCAGCTGCGGGCTCAGCAGTCGCGTTCAGAGTCTGGGTTCTTGTGCACAGAACAGGATGGAAAGAAACATTTAGATGAAGCCAAATGTCTGAAGCTTTTTCAGAAAGCATTTCTGGCTGCAGAGACGAAAATCTGAACCTAATTTCTGGGTAATTAGAACAGTGCATTAGACACAGTGAAAAGCAGAGCTGGGCCCGTTCGCAGTGTCCCGGAGAACTTAGGGAACTATACCCTGCAGAGAGCTCCGGGTCCTGGAGTAGAGTGCCGTGAGCCTCGAGGAGTGTGCAACAAGGCCATGGGGAAGAGTGAAAGTCCCAGGAGAAAGTGCAGCAAGGCCATCGGGGAGAGTAAAGGTCCCAGGAGAGAGTGCAGAAGGGGGAGGGTCCGGGTGTAGAGCGCGGCGAGCCCCAGGGTGGGAGTGTGCAGCAAGGCCATGGGGGAGAGTGAAGGTCTTAGGAGAGTGCAGCAAGGCCATGGGGAAGAGTGAAGGTCCCAGGAGAAAGTGCAGCAAGGCCATGGGGGAGAGTGAAGGTCCCAGGAGAGAGTGCAGAAGGGGGAGGGTCCGGGTGTAGAGCGCCACGAGAGCCCCAGGGTGGGAGTGTGCAGCAAGGCCATGGGGGAGAGTGAAGGTCCCAGGAGAGAGTGCAGAAGGGCCAGGGGGAGGGTCCGGGTGTAGAGCGCAGCGAGCCCCAGGGTGGGAGTGTGCAGCAAGGCCATGGGGGAGAGTGAAGGTCTTAGGAGAGTGCAGCAAGGCCATGGGGAAGAGTGAAGGTCCCAGAAGAAAGTGCAGCAAGGCCATGGGGGAGAGTGAAGGTCCCAGGAGAGAGTGCAGAAGGGGGAGGGTCCGGGTGTAGAGCGCCACGAGAGCCCCAGGGTGGGAGTGTGCAGCAAGGCCATGGGGGAGAGTGAAGGTCCCAGGAGAGAGTGCAGAAGGGCCAGGGCGAGGGTCCAGATGTAGAGCAGTGCGAGCCCCAGGGTGGGAGTGTGCAGCAAGGCCATGGGGGAGAGTGAAGTTCCCAGGAGAGAGTGCAGCAAGGCTATGAGGAAGAGAGAAGGTCCCAGGAGAAAGTGCAGCAAGGCCATGGGGGAGAGTGAAGGTCCCAGGAGAGAGTGCAGAAGGGCCAGGGGGAGGGTCCGGGCGTAGAGTGCAGCGAGCCCCAGGGAGTGTGCAGCAAGGCTATGGGGGAGAGTGAAGGTCCCAGAAGAGACTGCACAAGGGCCAGGGTGAGGGTCCGGATGTAGAGCGCCGCGAGCCCCATGGTGGGAGTGTGCAGCAAGGCCATGGGGGAGAGTGAAGGTCCCAGGAGAGAGTGCAGTAAGGCCATGGGGGAGAGTGAAGGTCCCAGAAGAGAGTGCAGCAAGGCCATGGGGGAGAGTGAAGGTCCCAGGAGAGAGTGCTGCAAGGCCATGGGGGAGAGTGAAGGTCCCAGGAGAGAGTGCAGAAGGGCCAGGGGGAGGGTCTGGGTGTAGAGCGCTGCGAGCCCCGCGGAGTGTGAAGCAAGGCCATGGGGGAGAGTGAAGGTCCCAGGAGAGAGCGTAGAAGGGCCGGGGGGGCCGGGTGTAGAGCGCCGCGAACCCCAGGGTGGGAGTGTGCAGCAAGGCCATGGGGGAGAGAGAAGGTCCCAGGAGAGAGTGCAGTAAGGCCATGGGGCAGAGTGAAGGTCCCAGGAGAGAGTGCAGAAGGGCCAGGGGGAGGGTCCGGGTGTAGAGCACGGCGAGCCCTGGGGAGAGTGCAGCAAGGCCATGGGGAAGAGTGAAGGTCCCAGAAGAGAGTGCAGCAAGGCCATGGGGGAGAGTGAAAGTCCCAGGAGAGAATGCTACAGTGCTGGGGGAGAGTGAAGCTCCCAGGAGAGAGTGCAGCAGTGCTGGGGGAGAATGAAGCTCCCAGGAGAGAGTGCAGCAGTGCTGGGGGAGAGTGAAGGTCCCAGGAGAGAATGCAGCAGTGCTGGGGGAGAGTGAAGCTACCAGGAGAGAGTACGACCACGGTGGAGAGGAATAGGACAAGATAGGAGTAGACAAACCCAGAGAAGAGAGTGCAGAAGGGGGCTGAGAGGAGTGAGGGGTCCTAGGAGAGTGCTGCAGGACCCCCGGAAGAATAAAGAAGGGCCAGAGGTTGAGGAAGGGTCAGTGAGAGACTCCAACAGAGGACCAGGGTGGAAACGAGTAGCAGGGTTGGGGGAAGACTGCAGATAGAGTTCAGGGGAGAGAGATGCCTTTAAAGTTTTTTTTGTCAAATTTTCAATGCTTTAAAAGACAGGGCTCAAATGTCAGGGTATATCTTCTGTCAAATTGTTGCTTATACTTTTAAAATCGAGATTCGTGTTTACTCTTCTTACTCTGACTGTATAGTCGGAGAATTTTGTAAACTGATCTGGGGCAATCTTGCTGAGGTATAGGGAGTGTGAAAGGAAAGGCTGTAGGGTGGTATTTGTTTCTTGCACACACCAAAATGTAAATACCTGTCAATGAACTGTACAAATATTTCAAAATGTATTTGCAGCAAGGAAAGTACAAGTAAAGCACATTTGTGTTTCTGAACTGTGATGGGAACAAAGATTTTAATTGGATCAAGACACCTTACTTGGTGATGCACAAATGATAAATGCTCACTTAAACCTGTTTTACACACATTACCATGTGTGGGCTATTTAATTTTACCAGTAGAACTGGATGTCTCAAATTTACTAGCCACTGCTACGGGAAATGTGTGGCCTGTAAATGACAGTGTGCTAAGCTTTAGTAAAGTATTTGCAACAGCATTCTTCAAAATGCGCTATGGCTACATAATACGTCCTGGCCAAACTCTTGCTGAATAAGGGTTGTTCATTTGTTATACTTATTTTTTGTGTCAGGTTTGGATTTTTCACAGTTCCACATGATTTCAGTGATGTGATATTGATGGCAGCACCCCCCCTCTGAGAATTGTTCGAGTGCCACTGGCAACAAGGTGCAATTCCTTTGATCCTCGGCATCCGAAGTCCAGCTCACGGTTCAGGGAAGTTCCTTTACCCTAAGGATTAGGCGCTATGTCACTCGTTCCTCCCAGCACCATCACAGCAAGATGTAGACCCCCCATAGGAGGGTGTCCCTCCCCCCTTCCGCCGTCGCCCCCCACACCCTGCAGGTCCTGAGGAGCGAGGCGCACCTCCGGTGTGTCTGCTCAAACTTATTAGTCACTTGAAGGTGTCCTGCAGCTGTTGCCAGGCACTGGGAAAATAGCCCTGATCCCGTGAATCACAAGGAGCTGGGGCTCTACATCCAGTGGGTTTACTGTTCAGAAGGGGCTTTTTCCAGATGAAAGTCGGCGTGCATTCAGTGCACACTTTGGCACACGTGTATTGCGAACAGCCAGCGAGCGGACTGAGCACTCTGACCGCCCTACACACTAATGGAGTGTAGCCTGTTTATAAATCCCACCTGCCAGCAGGATGTTGTAGTCGTGGCATTGTGCAGGTGTGCAGACCAGGGAACAAGCAGAAGCAACCCCCCCTCCGAACCGCATCCGCTGCAGAGCAATCCTCCCCTTCGCCCCACCCCTTTAGCTCTGCCCTCTTGCTCCCTGCTGAAATGATCCTCGCGCACCTGGGGGGGTCACCTCCATCTCAGAGCGAAGATTTAAATCTCCCACCTGAAGCAGGAGCCTGAAACCTGAGGGGTTGGGGTGCATTTATTTATGCCACCTTTGTTAGGCCATCTAATTGATGCTGGTAATTTCTCGCTCATCTCCATGAGAATGGCCAGAAGATACCCAAAATATCATTAGCATTGGCGGCTAGGGAGGCCGTCTGGGCCCTGTGGGGTGGCGCAGGGGAGAGGGCGGCCGGCACTGGGGGGCTGCAGACAGATTGGGATCAAACTGCAGACAAGGTCAACCCCACCTTGCTTTCACAAGCAAGCACGGCAAGGTGTCCCCCTTCCAACAGGACACTGCTCACCCCCACGCCAAAGGGTACAGCCTCTCCATTCCACACTGTACAGTGCCTCTATTCCCACAGTGCCTCTAATCCGCAGGACACACCCTCACTCCATTCCAAACCGCATAGCGCCTTCTTCCAAAAGGACATTGTGTCCCAGCACCCCCACCTCCCAAGTGTCTCTGGATACGCGCCTTCATCCCTGAGAGCCAGTATCTCAATTCCTCGGGGCACAGTGTTTTCAGTTCCAGTGCTTCCATACCACAGAGTGCAGTGCCCGGGCTAGTGCTTTGAGGGCTAGCGCCTCCATTCCACAGGGCACAGTACCTTTCCATCTGCTCGGCTGCTGTTTCTTTTCCACAGGCTGCGGTGGTTCCAACAGATTAACCCCCAACCACCAAAAACGGGTGTGCAGGGGAGGAGGGGTGTGCTCTGAGGTGTGCAGTCGTGATACAGAGGAGGCAGACACAGGTCCGCGCGGGGACGGGCAGCGGTCAGTAGGTGCAGCCCCCTCTACCCCTGCCCCCATCCCGCCCTGGTAGGTGCATGCTCTACTTACACTGCTTATTCTGCGCGAGATACACAAAGTGTTCTCGTACCAGAATCCAAAGCTCGGCAGAGGGACCGACTACCTTTAGTGCAGTATAACACTGCAGATAAAAAGAGTAACACTACTGCCCACAAAGCAGCGCTTAATAATGCACTACTACTGAAGGCAATAATTACACCACTACTAATAATATTAATCGTAGCTCACAATAAACATAGAGAGAGATCTTTGTATTCAAGCTTCTTGTTAAATCCTTGACAAGAAGTGGCCCTGTGTTGCCGAACTGTGCGCTTTCTTTTACGAGTCATCGTAACTAAACCTAAAGGACAGGGGAATGGCACAGCGTGCACAAAACACCTGCCTGCTGTATAGTTAGATGCAAACACCCTTCTAGTGCCCGTTTGGAATGCTATTTTTATGCTGTAAATGTTTTTAGTCCAGTCTCACATTAAACATCATGTTCTCAATTGAAAGCTGGTGAATGTAAACACCCTCATCACAGTTCAGGGTAATGTCCATGCATGTCAGCGTGTGCTAACTCAATTCTGATATATAGGTAAATTGAAAATAAGGTACACGATAAGCACAACAAATAGGTGCGCTGAGACGAATAACTTCGGTGTTTGATAAACATGGCTGCCTACGTGTCCATCTTGTGCATTGTCTGTGAAACGTCGGCACTGGAGAGCGCGTGCCCATGCGGTACTGACACCGGCTTCTGATAAACACAATGCTGCCCGGAGCCTGATGCCAGCTGTCACAACAAGCGCCCCCGTATCCGGGGAGGGGCAGGGCCGGGAATACGGGCCACGACGGTGTGCACTCTATCATATTTCCACGCACGGGGCACCCGGCCTTCTGCCGTGAGCCGTAGATACTTTTCCCGCCTTCTACCCATGTCAGTCCAGTACTTCTGACTGGAGGCAGTGTCGACACCTTTCACTTTACCTCCATGTGCGTCACCGTGTTTCAGGCAACTCTCCCTGTTTAATGTAAATTAAACCTAAGTCCAAGCAAATATTTGTGTGACTATTTTGTCTTGCGGTCATTGAGTAAATGTGCATTTAAGTATACTCATTCATGTAGTGATAGGTTGTATGAAGACATCGGAGCGCCCACAATGTTCACGTGGACCAACCCCTGCTACATAATTAGACATTGCCCCTGGGACCTGGCCCACCTGGGGGCTTATAGAAAACGAAGCGCGGGAGATCGCGCTTCGTTTTTTTAAAAAAAAATGTCGGTCGGATTCGCACACCCAGCGCGAATTTGGCCGATTCTTTTTTTTTAAATGCTTTTTTTGGCCCTAGGGGTCTTTGTGGGACCCCCTGAGCAGGCCTAGGGGTTCAGGATGTTTCTACCCTGCCCCCTTATCTTGTTTTTTAATGTTTTTTTCTACTGTTTTCTTGTGACTCAGTTACCGACTCACAAGATGGCAGCCAACACATTCTGGTTTGGAATGTTGGCAGCCAATCAGAATTAAGCTCGTGCTCGGGAGGGTTCGCGAACCCTCTTTGGTGCTCAGATATATAAATTTGCATTATTTAATTTCTCAGCAAGTACTGAACGGATTTACACCATTTAAAAAAAGGTCGCTTTCTGAACCAAGAGCTACCTTTTTGCCAAATTTGGTGTAATTCCGTTCAGCACTTCGGGCTGTAGCAGTGTCTAAATTTTCTTAAGGAAATTAACATGGGGAAAATGCGTTTTGGGACACCCCTTTTTTCTCGGCCTCCGCTTGACAAATCACCCCAAAACTTTCAGGACAGCAGCTGACCTGAGTGAACCACTAGTTTTGAAGATTTCGCGAAGATTCGTCAAACGGCGCCAAAGATATTGGCAAAAGAAAAAATGCCTTTTGAATAGAAACGAGGACCTAACTATAACTACCTACTGGCGACCGCCGGTAGGTAATATATATACTTATATATATATATATAACCTTCTGGCAATCACAAGTAGGTAGTTATAGTTAAGACCTAGTTTCCATAGGAAAAGCATTTTTTTGACTTGCCAATAACTTTGGCGTCATTTGCCCAATCTGCATGAAATTATCCCCAAAAAAGTGTTAAAGTAGGTTCTGTGTATCATGTAATGTTTGGGGTGATCCATGCACTAGGGACAAAGAAATAGGCCGCACAAAATAAGACTGCATTTGTAATGTTAATTCCCATAGCAAAGCATTGTCGAATCTACAGCCTCAACCGCTGAATGGAATTACACCAAATTTGGCAGAAAGGTAGATGTTTTTATACAGATTTATCTTTTTGTTATTTGGTGAAAATCTGTTCTGTACTTTCTGTGAACTTTAAGCCGAACATTATAGTGATATCTCTGGCCGTGGATAATTTGCGGCGATTTTGCAATGAATCGCAAATGTGAGTGCCAATCGGAATGCTCTGAGTGGCTGGACACAACCTGAACAGAAAGTTATGGCCACCATTTTATTGATCGTGAACTGAAAATTTCAGTGAAAGCTAACATAAGGGGTCAAGGTGGAGGTACTCTGACCCCATGTTTGAGAAATGGGAGTATTAGTGACACAAATAATGTGTCCAAAATTGATTTTAATAATCTAACGTGATATTTGCGACGATGCCGAGATTGTTAGCGCAGCCCCCCATGTACCGTCGCGGGGACATTGCGAATATCACCACATCGCGAATATTGGTGAAAATATAAAATAAATATATATTTGTTCACACTCACCAGTCACTGTCACACACTCATGTATGCACTCACAAACTCATTTGCACACTTATACATTCAGTCACATACCCACTCAGATACTCATGCGCCCACTCACATACCCATTCAAGTACTCATGCACTGACTTACAGACTCACTCTGAGAGTGATGCACCCATGTACAGACCCACTCAGAGACTCATGCACCCACTTAGAGACCCACTCATAGACTCATGCATACAGCAGTCTCATACCAACTTAGAGACTTTTACACCAACTCATAGACCGACGAGGGGGGCACTCATGTAACCACTCACAGACCCACTCAGACACTCATGCACCCATTTACAGACCTACTCACACACTCACGTATGTGCTCACAGACCTACTGAGACACTCATAGACCCAATTACATATCCACTCACACACTCATACACCCACTCGTACACCCATACAATCACTCTCACACTCAATCACAGACCCTCTCAAAGACTTATGGACTCAGCCACTCACTCATACACTCAGAAACTCACTTACCCACTTACAAACTCACTCAAATATACACTCAAAGCTCATGCATCCACTCACTGACCCACCCAGAAACATGCCCTCCCAGTCACAGACCCACTCAGACACTCATGCATGCACCCATTCACTCACCCACTCAGAAACGTATGCTCTCACTCACAGACCCATTGAGACACTCATACACCCTGTCGCAGATCCACTCAGACACTTATACATCCACTCACAGACTCTCTCACTCACATACCCATACAGTCACTCACACACCGACTCATAGATCCACAGAGAGACTTATGCACCCAGCCAGTTATACACTCAGAAACTCATGTACCCACTCACAGTCCCACTCAGAGACCCATGCACCCCCTGACAGACCCACTCAGACAGTCACACTGCCAGTGATTGACCCACTGAGAGGCTTATGCACTCACTCACAGACCCACTCAGACACATGCACCCACTCATTCACCCACTCAGACACTCATGTATCCACTCACAGATCTAGTCAGACAGTTATATACTTACTTACAAATACACAAAGGCACTCATGGACCTTCTCACAGATTGAGTGAAAGAATTGTGTAACCAATCACAGACCCATTGCAACACTGATATACCCACTCATACATGCACTGAGACAGTCACACAGTTCCATACAGAAGCATTGGAGACTGATGCACCGTCTTACAGATTCACTCAAATGCTTATACAGTGAATGAGAGACTTACTGACAAAGTGATGCATGCAGTTATAGATTGCACTGAAAAAGTTATGCACTGTGTTATAGCGATATTAAGGGATTTGTACATGCTATTATATAGTCATTTAGATAGTGTGTTTAGTCTGTTGGTTGTAATCCATTTTGCAGTTATAAGTTTTGAATGTGGTGGTAGCTATTGAATGTCTGCATTTATTTTGTCATTTTGCGGCATATTCGCAGCGATCACGGCTACTGATATTATTACGACGCCCTGCATCACTGCAAAAACAGAAAATCGGTTTAAATGATTGATTTTATACAAACTCCGTACAAAAATACGACTTTAAACAGTGCTGTAATAAACCCCTAGTGTTTAAAATACTGTAAAATGTGTGCATATATGTGTTTTACACTTTTTTTGGGGGGTGGAGTTTTATATAGCGCGAACTAGATCCAAAGGTATCTGATCGCTTTACATGGGCACCAGTTGCATTACAGACGGACACACACATTTTTGTTAGGCACATGGATGTTAAGTGATTTGCCCAGAATCACGCTGGGCCTGATTCACAGAACTAACTTACGTCAAAAACGTAAACGTAAACGTAAAGTTAGTACTTTTTAGGTATTCACAGAATACACTTACTCATTTTTGTATTCACAGAATGAACTTACTCATTTCGGTATTCACAGAAGTTAGTAGTCCTAAAGTTAGGACTACTAACTTCTGTGAATACCGAAATGAGTAAGTTCATTCTGTGAATACCAAAATGAGTAAGTGTATTATGTGAATACCTAAAAAGTACTAACTTTACGTTTACGTTTACGTGTTTGACGTAAGTTAGTTCTGTGAATCAGGCCCAGGATGTTGAGCATCTCTGCTGACACGCGAACCTGGTTCACCAGCTTCGAGGTCAGCCACCATAGCCGTTAGGCCACATCCTCTCCCAAAAACCCTCTTTAAAAAGGCGCGACTCTCGGCATCATTGCAAAAATACGAACTAGGGTTCAAAGAAAGGTTTTTATAAAGTTACTACAAATATATGTGTACAAACATGTTCTTTAAGTTAGTAATGTGTGTATTGTAATCGCTAGAATTCATTTTTTAAGTTATAATTTTTAAATGTGGTGGTGGTCATTGAATGTTTGCATTTGTTTTGATATTTTGCAACGTGATCGCGATCATTGCGATGTCATCATGAATTAAATAAAATGTCTTTACAAAAATTATTTAACAAGAAAATGAACAAAATTTTGGGATCTTGGGTGGCTCTGACAAGAGCCTTTGTGTTGAGAGTGTGTATAAGACAGCTACATATGAAATGAAACTTAAATACGTTTTATAAAAGAATTAAGTCCTGCACTTGATCTGTCGATAGTGGCGAAAATTAAGAGAGGGATGGGAGGGAGGCCTTTGAAGAACTTAGCAAGGACTTCTGAGAAAACTCCCACTCTGAAGCTGCCATCTTAGTAACGTGAACACAAGGAGATGATGGACGGAGCACTGAAACTTATCAGACACTCGCCCCCAGTCACAGATCTGGGTTGAATCCATCATCGTCCAATGAAGGGTATCTGAAAGCTATGAACAGGCAAAGAATGAGGCACTATCCAGGTTCGAAACAAGAGGTTATCCTAAAAAGATCTTACAAGTAGCTACTAACAAAGTTAATTAATATGACAGAAGTCAGTTGTTAATGCAGGGAACAAGAAAGGACTCTGATGATGTGGTGACTAGGTTGATCCTTACCTTCTCAGCAGATTGTGGTGAAATAAGGAATTTTTTTGTCAAACATTGGAATATACTCCAATAATATGTAGTAGTTGGCCATCTAGTTCCTCCACATCCAAGTGTGACCTACAGGAAAAACACATCATTGAAAGACCTAGTTGTACATTGTCACTTTCCTGAGTAACACCAAAGAGAAACCGAAAGTAATGGGTTTTTCCCCCTGTATGAAATGCAAAGCATTCAGAAGAAGTGTTAAAATCAGGGATTACCCAGTACCGGGCAGAGAGACCAGAAAATCCATTACCAAGTTGCTCAACTGCAATACCAACTTTGTAATTTATTGCCTGCTTTGTCCGTGGAACCTGATATATGTGGGCAGCACGGTACACCATACTAAAAAGAGAGTATTGGAACCTATGCTGGCAATTACTAATCAAGACAACAGCGAAATAGTGGCAAGATATTTTACTTCTCTCCACAAGAGCAACAGTAATCTCTGAAGTTTCTACTGTATTGATCATGTGCCCATTCCCGAGAGAGGAGGGGACAGAGTGAGGATTCTACCTCAATTGGAAACTAAATATATTATAGAGTTGAGGACCCTTACCCCATATGGTCTGAACAGTGAAGAGGAAATGTGGGTTCATATACGTTAACATATAAATGCAACTCCAACTCCACTTGTCTTACAGTCCGTCTTTTTATTCACAATTCCCTTTATCACACAGTTTTTCCGATTTTCTTGCTCCATTAGATTGGCAGGATGGGGCTAGCACATAGTGATCAGTTAGGGTAGCACATTTAATTAATTTTTCTTCATTTTTTCTTATCATTGTGGCTGTCTTTGAATTCTTTGGTCATTTTTTCAGGTATCTAATGATGCTTGGGAAAAGATAAGAAGCACGCGCCCTTCATATGAGGTATTCACTGGATTTATACAGTACAATAAAATAGATCCAGTCTATGTGATTGAAACAATTTTTGTAAGTGTCATCATAAATTCCTTCGCGCAAGCACTGCCCAAACAGGGTTTAATCAGATAGAATTTTCTATATTTTCGATACTTTGAATATTAATATTGCCAATTCCTTTGCCAGATCTGTATGTCAGAATGAAACTAATGAAGTTAGTGTAACCTAGCACTGCACATGCAGGGATTAATTATCCCATACATTCAATTGAAAGCATATTGAGTTTAGGGATTGATTGGGTTTTGATTTATCTAACTTCAAAATACCGGCAAAGCATAGGAAGCACATACACACTCTTTGCGAGGTAGACACAAGATATGTACTGTACAATGAAATAGATCAAATCAGCGCTACATTTATAATCTCTGTATGTATTTTAATGAATTTATTTGTCTGAAATCCTGCCTAGCACTACCCATACAGGGCATAATTAGGTCGAATTCTACATGAATAGTGGAAAATGCTCAGTGACATTGATGTACAGAGAGCTTTGAATGTATTAGGCAAACACAAGGAGATGATGGACAGAATGCTGAAACTTTTCAAACACTCACCCCCAGTCACAGATCTGGGTTGAATCCATCATCATTGTTTAGCCCACTTTGCCACCCCAGTTCAGACACAGCTATATGCAAATCAGTCTTGACCCTGTGCCTCATGGGAACAGTCCAGACCGAACTGCCAAGCCTTGTCTTCCCTGGACCGGAATCAAGCATCCTGGGACCGGTTTCGGGCTAACAGCCCTCATCAGCCAGGCTAGCCTGAATCCAGTGGCAAAGTGAGCAAGGGACCCACGTCAAGGAATCCCCTGTCAACTTAGGGCAAACAAAGCAAACACAACGAGATGATGGACGGAGTGCTGAAACTTTTCAAACACTTACCCACAGTCACAGATCTGGGTTGAATCCATCATCATTCTTTAGCCCACTTTGCCACCCCAGTTCAGACACAGCTATATGCAAATCAATCTTGACCCTGTGCCTCATGGGAACTGTCCAGACCGAGCTGCCAAGCCATGTCTTCCCTGGACCGGAATCAAGCATCCTGGGACCGCTTTTGGGCTAACAGCCCTCATCAGCCAGGCTAGCTTGAATCCAGTGGGAAAGTGAGCAAGGGACCCATGTCTGGGCATACCCTGCCAATTTAGGGCGAACAAAGCAAACACAAGGAGATGATGGACGGAGTGCTGAAACTTTTCAAACACTCACCCCCAGTCACAGATCTGGGTTGAATCCATCATCATTATTTAGCCCACTTTGCCACCCCAGTTCAGACACAGCTATATGCAAATCAGTCTTGACCCTGTGCCTCATGAGAACAGTCCAGACCGAACAGCCAAGCCATGTCTTCCCTGGACCGGAATCAAGCATCCTGGGACTGGTTTCAGGCTAACAGCCCTCATCAGCCAGGCTAGCTTGAATCCAGTGGCAAAGTGAGCAAGGAACCCACGTCTGGGCATACTCTGCCAACTTAGGGCAAACACAAGGAGATGATGGACCGAGTGCTGAAACTTTTCAAACACTCACCCCCAGTCACAGATCTGGGTTGAATCAATCATCATTCTTTAGCCCACTTTGCCACCCCAGTTCAGACTCAGCTATATGCAAATCAGTCTTGACCCTGTGCCTCATGGGAACAGTCCAGACCGAACTGCCAAGCCATGTCTCCCCTGGACCGGAATCAAGCATCCTGGGACCGGTTTTGGGCTAACAGCCCTCATCAGCCAGGCTAGCTTGAATCCAGTGGCAAAGTGAGCAAGGGACCCACGTCTGGGCATACCCTGCCAACTTAAGGCGAACAAAGCAAACACAAGGAGATGATGGACGGAGTGCTGAAACTTTTCAAACACTCACCCCCAGTCACAGATCTGGGTTGAATCCATCATCATTCTTTAGCCCACTTTGCCACCCCAGTTCAGACACAGCTATATGCAAAACAGTCTTGACCCTGTGCCTCATAGGAACAGTCCAGACCGAACAGCCAAGCCATGTCTTCCCTGGACCGGAATCAAGCATCCTGGCACCGGTTTCGGTCTAACAGCCCTCATCAGCCACGCTAGCTTGAATCCAGTGGCAAAGTGAGCAAGGGACCCACGTCTGGGCATACCCTGCCAACTTCGGGCGAACAAAGCAAACACAAGGAGATGATGGACGGAGTGCTGAAACTTTTCAAACACTCACCCCCAGTCACAGATCTGGGTTGAATCCATCATCATTCTTTACTCCACTTTGCCACCCCAGTTCAGACACAGCTATATGCAAATCAGTCTTGACCCTGTGCCTCATGGGAACAGTCCAGACCGAACTGCCAAGCCATGTCTCCCCTGGACCGGAATCAAGCATCCTGGGACCGGTTTCGGGCTAACAGCCCTCATCAGCCACGCTAGCTTGAATCCAGTGGCAAAATGAGCAAGGGACCCACATCTGGGCATACCCTGCCAACTTAAGGCGAACAAAGCAAACACAAGGAGATGATGGACGGAGTGCTGAAACTTTTCAAACACTCACCCCCAGTCACAGATCTGGGTTGAATCCATCATCATTTTTTAGCCCACTTTGCCACCCCAGTTCAGACACAGCTATATGCAAATCAGTCTTGACCCTGTGCCTCATGAGAACAGTCCAGACCGAACTGCCAAGCCATGTCTTCCCTGGATCGGAATCAAGCATCCTGGGACCGGTTTCGGGCTAATAGCCCTCACCAGCCAGGCTAGCTTGAATCCAGTGGCAAAGTGAGCAAGGGACCCACGTCTGGGCATACCCTGCCAACTTAGGGCGAACAAAGCAAACACAAGGAGATGATGGACAGAGTGCTGAAACTTTTCAAACACTCACCCCCAGTCACAGATCTGGGTTGAATCCATCATCATTCTTTAGCCCACTTTGCCACCCCAGTTCAGACACAGCTATATGCAAATCAGTCTTGACCCTGTGCCTCATGGGAACAGTCCAGACCGAACTGCCAAGCCATGTCTTCCCTGGACCGGAATCAAGCATCCTGGCACCGGTTTTGGGCTAACAGCCCTCATCAGCCAGGCTATCTTGAATCCAGTGGCAAAGTGAGCAAGGGACCCACGTCTGGGCATACCCTGCCAACTTAGGGCGAACAAAGCAAACACAAGGAGATGATGGACGGAGTGCTGAAACTTTTCAAACACTCACCCCCAGTCACAGATCTGGGTTGAATCCATCATCATTCTTTAGCCCACTTTGCCACCCCAGTTCAGACACAGCTATATGCAAATCAGTCTTGACCCTGTGCCTCATGAGAACAGTCCAGACCGAACTGCCAAGCCATGTCTTCCCTGGATCGGAATCAAGCATCCTGGGACCGGTTTCGGGCTAATAGCCCTCACCAGCCAGGCTAGCTTGAATCCAGTGGCAAAGTGAGCAAGGGACCCACGTCTGGGCATACCCTGCCAACTTAGGGCGAACAAAGCAAACACAAGGAGATGATGGACAGAGTGCTGAAACTTTTCAAACACTCATCCCCAGTCACAGATCTGGGCTGAATCCATCATCATTCTTTAGCCCACTTTGCCACCCCAGTTCAGACACAGCTATATGCAAATCAGTCTTGACCCTGTGCCTCATGGGAACAGTCCAGACCGAACTGCCAAGCCATGTCTTCCCTGGACTGGAATCAAGCATCCTAGCACCGGTTTTGGGCTAACAGCCCTCATCAGCCAGGCTATCTTGAATCCAGTGGCAAAGTGAGCAAGGGACCCACGTCTGGGCATACCCTGCCAACTTAGGGCGAACAAAGCAAACACAAGGAGATGATGGACGGAGTGCTGAAACTTTTCAAACACTCACCCCCAGTCACAGATCTGGGTTGAATCCATCATCATTCTTTAGCCCACTTTGCCACCCCAGTTCAGACACAGCTATATGCAAATCAGTCTTGACCCTGTGCCTCATGGGAACAGTCCAGACCGAACTGCCAAGCCATGTCTTCCCTGGACCGGAATCAAGCATCCTGGCACCGGTTTCGGGCTAACAGCCCTCATCAGCCAGGCTAGCTTGAATCCAGTGGCAAAGTGAGCAAGGGACCCACGTCTGGGCATACCCTGCCATGAGGCACAGGGTGAAGACTGATTTGCATATAGCTGTGTCTGAACTGGGGTGGCAAAGTGAGCTAAAGAACGATGATGGATTCAACCCAGATCTGTGACTGGGGGTGAGTGTCTGAAAAGTTTTGGCGCTCCGTCCATCATCTCCTTGTGTTTGCTTTGTTCGCCCTAAGTTGGCAGGGTATGCCCAGACGTGGGACCCTTGCTCACTTTGCCACTGGATGCAAGCTAGCCGGGCTGATGAGGGCTGTTGGGAATTAAACGATGGCATTTGAAGAAGTAAACAATGATAAATACATTTTTGAAAACTAGAGTGAGTTGTGACAAATAATTGAAATTAGCCACGATTTTTGGCTATTATGATCAGCGAGATGCAGACATAACTTAAGTCAGTCGTAAAATGAGTTTCCTTGTTAAGTTACCACTGCGAGGACAGAGATCAGGAATGGATTGAAGCAGGTATGTGTTCTTGCATCCCTGCTTTTTTTTAAAAATAGATCCTAGCAATTTTTCTCATGCACTTAACAAGAAACAGCTAAATTCATCTGCAGCTGCGCAATGCCAGTATGCGTGGCACGTGTCTCTAATACTCTTTGCCTATTTGTTTTCATTACTGTAGATTTTTTCTGACAAGTCATGTATTTTGCCCTCATGAATGTTAAGTCCATGATGCAATTCATCTGCAGTGCATACATTGAGAGCGATCGAACAATACATGCAATCTTGTCAAATGTGTAAAGGTAATTGCCAATCTAATCAAGAAAAAGTACAAAATAACAAGACTAACTCCTTAGATATTAAGCAACCAAAACAAGAAATAGACAGTACAAGAAAGCACCATACATAGACATCAGACAGCCATAATTTCATGCTCAACCACAGACCTATTAGTATCAAAAAGTATATGCAGAGCCACACATACTAAAAATCAATTTGTACATCGGTATGACAAAATACAGAACAAGCAGAAACACCCAGTCCTAAAGTACAAATCAAATATCACTAGGCAAGGGTCCAATACTCCCCTCATTTTCGATGTATTTTGGGGCCTTGAACATGTGAATGTGTGTCATAATGCTGATTACTACATTTTCATCACAGGCATAAAGAAGAATAAATGCCTGTTATAGGCAACCGTTTAAACCTTTTCCAAATTGACCACTCTCAGTAGCAGACTAATGTGAAAAATATGGCAGGTTCACCCCAAAGAGCCTGTCTTGTCTGTGGGATTCAGGAGGTACCTTGAAACACGATTTCTAGTTATGCTGTTGAATTTTTTGTATAGATAACATCTGTTTAAACAGGCCTTAATATTTATTTTGTAGTCCCCTGTAAGAAATTGGGTTACTGGTTGTGGGGGTTTGTGAAACTCTACTCCAGCAGGCACCACAATCCTTGTCAGGGTGAACTCAGAAGTGAACCCTGAATTAACCTGTGCTCAACCCTCGTGTAGGTAGACACAGAGCAGCCAGGCTTAACTCAGAAGCAGTGTGTAAAGTGTTTGAGCAACACTTTAAACAGTAATACAGTACAACAACACCACAAAAGGATCCTAAAACAGTTTAGAAGAATAGAGTAATTTTTTATAAATAAAACAAGACCAAAATGACAAAATGGCAACTAGTAGAACCCTACATATTCAACTTTAAAGATTTCAGTAAGAATAGCACTGAAAAGCAAAGAGCGGCAACTGTAGATCTTTGGTGGCAACGGACAGGGATACAAACACAAGTTCAGGCTGACCTCAATGGAGCGTGGGCAGGCTACAGGAACCCAGTTAGGCCCACTGAACAAGAGTACCTTAAATCCTGGTTTGCGGAGCATTGCATGGCCCTGCACCGAGGATGTGTCGAGCAGCCGAGTCGATGCCTCAGTTCTGAGGTGATACGGCGCTGCGATGTGAGATCCTGCGTTGTCGTCAAGGATCCAGTCAGTATGGGCTTGCGATGCGAAGTCCGGCCTCAAGGATGCGTCACAAAGTCGAGGCAATGCATCAGTTCAGAAGGAGCTATGAGGCTGTGAGGCGAGAACCTTCATCGTTGTCAAGGTTGCCGATGACGAAAAATGCGAGGGCTTGTGCCAGGAAAGCACTGCACAGCTGTGGAGTCCTTTGCATCGGAAGAATCCTCGCAGCAGAGGTGATATGTTGGTTCCGAAGGCAATGTGTTAAATAGCATACGCGATGCACTGGTTCTTCTGGAGATGCGCCATGCTGCAGAGGCAATGCACCGTTTCTGCTGGATCCACAGCAGGGCTGGCAGAGCACATTTTGGCCCACTTCCAAGTGTTCAGGATTGGGGTGGCACCATTTGGCAGGATAAGACTCACAGATGGCAGAGTTCAGGTGCTGGGTTCAAGTTTGTTGGGGCCTTCTTTCCCTGAGGCTCTAGTCAGGAGGCCAGCAAACTAGCCCTTCCAGTCACTTTGGGGTTTTGGCTTCACCAGATGCAGGTCAGTCCTTCTCACCCAGGCAAGAGGGTAGCAGGCAGCACCTCAGCACAGCAGGGCAGCAGTTCCTTCTGAGCAGCAGTCCAGAAGAGTGGCAATCCTTTCAGCAGCGCGGCAGTCCTTATTCCTGGCAGAGTAGCCACAGGACCAGAAGTCTACTGAAGAGTTGGTGTCTGAGGTCCAGTAATTAATTATACCTTGTGTCCTTCCTCTGAAAGATAGGAGAAGCTTCTAGAAGTTTCCTTTTGAAGACCCCATGAATTCTGCCTTCCCTGCCCTGGCTCCAGACTAGCTATAGGGAGTATGCAGCCCTTTGTGTGGAGGCAGGACACAGTCTATTCAAGTGTAAGTAGAGCTGTGCCCAGCGCTGGCTTCCAAACCTGCCGGGTGATGGCTCATCCATGAACACCTAAGTTCTCTATTGTGTGTGGCTGTCTAGGAGGAATACACAAAGCCCCAATGTCAGCTACACCCAGTCATGTGACCCAGAGACAGGTAACAGACACTAAATGGCTATGGTAGGAAAATGTCAACTTTCTAAAAGTGGCATTTTAGAAATGTTTATTTAAAATCTGACTCTATCATAAGAGAGGATATGTCATTACAATTCCAAAGACACCAAAATGAACTGTTTACCTGCTCCCAATTAGGAATTACAGCCTATTAAATGTAATAAGGTAATTCCAATGTTAATCTATGGGAGAGATAGGCCGTGCAGTATTGAAAAACAAATTTGGGAGTTTTTTACTACCAGGACATACAAAAATGAATAGTATATGTCCTTCTTTTTAAATACACTTTACCCTGGGCTGTCCATGGCCTACCCTAGTGGTGACTTATTTGAATTAAAAAGGAAGGTTTGGACCTGGTAAAAGATTTATTTTGCCATGTTGAACTGGCAGTTTAAAAACTGCACACACATGCTGCAATGGTAGGTCGGAGACATGTTTAAAGGGCTACTTAATTTGGTGGGACAATAGGTGCTCCAGGCCCCCTTGCAGCATTTAATTTACATACCCTGGGTACATGTAGTACCACTTTACTAAGGACTTATAATTAAATTAGATATTCCAATTGGGGATAAGCCAATTTTACCATGTTTAGAGGAGAGAGCACAGGCACTTTAACACTGGTTAGCAATGGTGAAGTGCACAGAGTCCTAAGGCCAACAAAAACGAATTCAGTAAAAATTCCCTTCCCTTCCCTGCCCTTCCCTTCCCTTAATGAGCAGTACTAAATGTACTAAAATCTATTAATCTTCACAAGGGATGCATAGCTGAGCAACTCACACTATTCTTAAAAGTAAAGCAAATGCTAAAAGAATATCGATCTGTCTTTAGCCAATGGCACCTCGGTGGGTGATGGGATTCCGTCCTCTTTAAAGGACTCCCCCACATTTGAATAGGAGCCATATGTTTGTACTGTTTGCATGCCAGAGCTATCTTTAGCTCGTTAGACCCGCGGATTTTCTGTGTGATTTATAGTACTCGGACAGCCTTAATAAAAGTTATGGATTATGCCATATAGATCTGTCACAAAGCTGGTGCTTGCCTCCTTGTCTTTCTAGGCCTTTCTAAGTGACACATTGGAAACTAGGTTGGAAATCAGGGTCACGGTCATGAATATGGGGGCACCTCATCCTTCGACTGAACCGCAGACCCAGACCCTCACCCCCCCAGCGCCTTGAGCCCCTCACGGGTGAGTAGTCACTATTTATAAGTCCTTGATTGATTGATTATCCTCTCCCATGCATATATCTTATAAAGTACCTAAAGGCTCAATTCTACCTCTGATTCTCTTCAACATGTAGCTGGAGATCTTGGATAAGTTAATGGATTCACTGGATGACACATATTGATACCCAACTCTGCCGTTGCAGCAGCTCACTAAGCTCAGCCCTAGACACCAACTACTGGGTTGAATAAATATAAATTGGGATAACCCACAGGAAACCCAACATATCCCACAAAACATAATTCTTATCTTCATAACTAACTGCAACAACACTCAACATGACTACCTAAACAGCACCCTCCAATTGGCAGTTATATGCCCTACAATCATTGGCAGCAGTGAATGCCAGACCATTACTCTTGAGACCAAACTCTACATGGACTCCCACAATTAACAAAGTGCCGACCATAAACTGGGAATCCTCAAAATCATCAAGCCCTCCCTCCCTAAAGATGACTTCAAACACATTGTTCTGACTTTTGGAATTCTCTTGCAACGTTTGGAATTCTTTAGACCATTTAACATTTATCTCAGACCGTTAATCAATGCCCTCTCGGCTATGGAGTGCCAAGTCTTCAATTATGCGGACGATACACAAATTATTCTGCAAATTGAAAAGACCCCCCAAGCATACGGGCGAAAGATGTTCTACGTTTCACGGTCAACGGGATGACAGCCAATTCACTAAAGATTAACCCAGACAAAACTGAGGTTCTGGCCATGACCGATGCTGACAACCCATGGAATTCCCTCTACTGGCCCCAGGAGCTGGGCGATGCTCCGGCCCCAGTCCCAGTGGTAAAAAGTCTGGGAATCAAAGTGGACGCTAAGCTTTCACTGGCTAACCAAGTTTCCACTGTGTTTGGAACCTGTGTGGGCCTACTCAGGCTACTTAGGAGACTCTCCCCTATCCTCTCCTTCTCGACCATGAGAACAGTTGTGACTGCCATGATCCTGTCCCGCCTCGACTATGGCAACTCGCTCTACATTGGACTGCCAGACTCCTGAGTAGGCAAACTCCAGATAGTCATGAATGACGCGGCAAGGCAAATTTTTAAAGTACCCAGGCACACGCGGGCATCCCCCCTTCTGCAAAGTCTCCACTGGCTGCCCATAAAACAGAGGGCCAAATTTAAGGGCCTCTGCATTGTTCACAAGGTTTTTCATGGACAGGCACCCACCTATATTAAACAAAGCCTTGAGAAATACGCCCCATGCCGCTCGCTAAGATCATCCACGATGGGCCTCTTAAATTGCCCACGCTTCAACTATGCCACCAAGGGGGGCCAAGCCTTTTCCATCCTTCTACCCACCCTTTGGAACAAGCTGCCTAGCCAGCTCCGCGCAGAAAGCCGCCTTCTTCCTTTCAGAAAAAAACTGAAAACCATTCTCTTCACAGAAGCTTGGGCTTAACTGTCTTCCACTCACCCGGGACTGACGCCACTCTTCTTGTAGCGCTTAGAGACCTTCCGGTATTAAGCGCTCTACAAATTCAAATTAACAATAACAACCAATACTTTACATGACAGAAACTTTAGCGCATAGTGTGAGTCCCTCTACAACAACTTCTGTGAGATGGTTGAGAGACAGATACATTAAAGAAGTAGGTAACTATGACAGATTTTCATATAATCATGCATTAGGAAAAATAGACATTTGTAAGTCAGAATGAAGAGGCAGCTGAAACATGGTGACAATCAACCTACATTAGGCTCACCTGTCAGGAGCCAGTTTCCACCAGTTGGTTCTGGAGCTTCCACCAATCTAAGACATTTATCTACACCACACTTGCCATCAGCTTCATATGTATCTACAAATCCTGAGGGCTCCCAAGCTCAAAACCCAGGTACACATGTCACTCTACTCACCCACACAAGGGTGCTCATGGAACACCTTAAGGGCATCCACTCCTATGGGTTCTGAGCCATGTTCTTCTTGGGATGTATTTTACGAGGTCTCAGAGAGTCTCAGTTCTCAAGAGATCTCATAGGAGCTCAACCCTCATGACAATGTAATGGACCTCAAGTCTAAGAAGAACCACCTTGATTTTCCTTCTACTTAAGCTGAGCATTTGATCCTGCTGACCTTTACCGTGAAGGACACAAGGAGTTAAGACAATTAAACAATGATAGGGAACTTGATAACAGGTGTGTGTGCTCTCAGCATGTATCTGTGTGCTACTAGAAGCCTAACACTAAAGACTAACTCAAAAAATTAAGAACCAATAATGCATAGGAGAGAAGAATCAACTCTTTCTTTTATTTTCCTTTTTATTAACTTTATTTTTGCAGCTTAAGCAACACATATACATGTGTACAATCAATGACAGTGATCTTTGAGAACATATATATTGGAGCATTAGACCCAGTACATGGCCCCGAAAGTTCACATGACATGGGCTGTCTCGTGTGCGACCGGTTGACAGTACATGACATCTAGTCCATATCCCCCTCTGAGCCCGTGCAGCTGCCCACTTCTGAATGACTCTGTGTGCTTGTTTGAGACCCCTCATCCAAAAATTCATGACCTTATATCCTCGTCTACCTTTTCATCCTTATGGCACGTTTTCATTTGTACCTCCTCAGCTAGCGTCCATTCATGAGCATCCTTTAGCCAAGCTGTGATCTTGGGTGCCTGCACTCCCATCCATACTATTGCTATTCTTCGCCGTGCTAGCACTATGAGTAACTGTAGGAGCTTAAATGCTATTTTACTTTGTCTTTTGGGTTTCTGTATCAGACCCAACAAGCAGTGTGAGGCTGTCAGCCTCACCCGACAACTGATGCTTCTGACCCTTTCTACCACCTTGGTCGAAAAGAGCAGGACTCCGGGGCACTCCCAGGCCAGATGCAGGAAATTAGCCCCCTCCCCGTGCCACCTAGGGCATGAGTCGGGGTGATCCAATGCCATGCGGTGTAACCTCGCTGGGTTCATGTAGGTGCGGCGCATAAAATTGTAATGGATGAGCCTAAAGCAGGCATTGCATGAAACTGTGTGTGTGAGCGTGCCCACAGTTCTCCAATCCCTATCCTCCCAAGAAGAATCAACTCTAAAGTAAACAGGCTAACTAGGAGAGTTGAATGTTCAGATGGAAATAAAGAGAGTAGTACTAAGCACTATGAAAACTAGCAACACTGAATCATTAGCTTGTTTAAGAAATCAAGGACTTTAATCCCAGTCACAATATGGGTTCATATTCACATGTACCTGGGCACAAGTATGTTTGGAGTACACTGCATCTGTATTACTTCTTGGCTAGCGGTTATAACATTATTGTTTCCTGCGGGCTCCAAGTGCATTTTGGTTACCTCCTGTATTGAGACTCTGATGTAATTTTGTTGCAAGTGGTCATCATAGGTGGGTATATTAGGTAAGTATTAAAGTAGGAGTCTTCATGGTTTAGTAACAGATGAGTACCAGAATAGCAGTTTTAATAGTGTTTCTTCTTTTATTCTAATCTACAAGAAAGGCAACCCAATGAAAACTCAAATAGGATCCTTGTGAGAGCGCAGACAACCAGAAGTATCCATTGAAGGAGCCCCTGGGACAAGTAGACATGCAAGGGATGACCCACTGCACTCAACAACAGCATATTTTGCCACAACTGATGCACAGGCTAGTATTAGCAAGATTAGCACTAGTGACATTAGGGTCTTTTCCACAACCATTGACCAACAACTGACTGTTGGAAAGAATGGTAGAATAAAGAGCTAGGTTCGGGATGGAAAAAGACCTTATTTTACCCTATGAGAAATGCTTATCCTGAGCAGTGAAATACACCCAAAACAAATGTTTCTTTACAGTTCAGTCAATTGCCACTAGGCCCAGCAGAAGTGAGCACAAGTAGGTATCTGTAGGTGATCTTTGTCAGATTGCACATTAAAAATTGCCTGATGAGATTGATACTCTAAGGAGGCACAGAACAGTGATCTGCATTGGGCACAGCTAACAAGGAGAATAAGGGGTGGTATTTGGTCTCACAAGGGGCAAGACTGTAGACAAGAACTGACAAATGTAGATGTACCTGAGTGGTGGATCATTAGTATAATGAAATAAAAAATAGGGTAGACACATTCACATTCATCTTTACATAGTCCACAGTTTAATGACTAAAAAATACCATGGTATATCTATATAGGGACCACTATCGTTGTAGCAGTGTAGGTTATTTGGGAGTTTGTTGCACCACATACGTAGTGCATAGCTGCTATGTTAAGAAAGCTTCAGCTAGATAACTGTGGTATGCAAAGAAATGGAATTCACAGTGTATAATGCCTCATGGGATTGCAATACAGCATCTGTCACTCACTAGCATTGCTAAGGTCTGACATACATTGTGAAGCATTGCTGGCAATGGCCCAAAGAGTCAGTCTAATGTATGCACCTGGCATTGTGCTTCATGAGGTACCTTTGTACCAGGAATGAGCTGTCATATGTGCTGACAAACAAATTACCATTTTAATTGAGGACAGCTGAAGTAAAAAAGCTGGCAGTAAGAACTTAGCACTGTGGAGGAGGTTGAAGTTTTCCAACTTTGCTGGAAACGTCAACTATTTTCAATGAACTTACATTTACCACACTCATGGAGGCACAACTGGGCTTTGTTCCAACCTCATGTTTTCCCACAGTTAGACCTGGCATCCTTGGCGTGGCTTTCCCATGTATTTTTGCCTTTGCCTCCTGTGTTTTTACTGTGTGTTGAGCTCCGTTTTTGCAGCACAAGCCACTGCTGTTCAGTGACAAAGTGCAAGTGCTCCCTCTGTAAATTGTTGTAATGGATTAGCGCTTCTCTAATTGGCTTATTTGGTTTACTGCTAAGTCCATAGTACAGAGCACTGTGTGTGCCCAGGGCCTGTAAGCCAACTGCTGCTAGTGGGCTTGCAGCACTGATTTTGCCACCCACCCAAGCAGCTTTGCAAAAGGGTCTCAGGCCTGCCATTGTAGTGTCTGTGTGAAGTCTGGTACTGCCTTGTCAACCTGGCAAGTGCACCCACTGGCCAGGCCCTAACCTTCCCTTTTCTTACATGTGAGTCACCCCTCAGGTAGGCCCAAGGTACCCCTGTGGGCAGGGTGCAGTGTATGTGAAAGATAGGACATGTCCTGATGTGTGTGGCATGTCCTGTTAGTGAAATACTGCCATTTTTGTTTTTCACTATTAAAAGATTATCTGTCCCATAGGATAGAATGGGAGTTCATTTATAACATCTTATAAATATAACTTCTCATTGGGACAAGACAGGAAGGTAAAGTTTAGTATGCCTGAACTCAGAATATAAAGATACATCTTTTATTAAGGATGATTTTTACATTCTGTGTTTGGAAATACCACTTTTATAAAGTAGGTATTGTCTTGCTTAGCCATTCTGTGTGCCTCTGCTAGGTTTGTGTATTGACTGTCTGGCTTTGGAGTGACAGAGGCCGGGGATGTGCATTCCATTCAGACAGCCACTTCGGGGGGTAAGGTGTGTCCTAACTTTCCAGGGTGAGTCAGGGCTGGGCTGAATAGACCTGGGCTGCATTCAGAGTAGGGGGGTAGATTTATTTCACACCTGAATGGGCCTGGTCTGCCGTGGACAATGCTGTCTCCACCTCCTGCCAGGAAGCTGCACAGGAGAGGACAGAACTGGTTTTGGCTGGACAAAGCTTCTCTGCCACCAGAGAACAAAGAATTTGTGCTATAAAAAGTGGGGCCCAGACCCCAGAGTTTTAGATTACTTCTGGAATTCAAGAGGAACCTTTGCCAAGGAGAAGTGCTGGATAAACTGAATGAGAAGTACTGCCCCTTTGCTGTGTGCTGTTTGGGGTTGTCCTGCAGTAGCTGTTTATGCCAAGGAGAGGATAAAGACTTTGCTGTGTGCTGTGTCTCCTGCTTGAGGAAGATCTCCAAGGGCTTGAAGTAGAGCTTGCCTCCTGTTTTGAAGTCTCAGGGATACAAAGACTTCACCACCAGCTCCCCTGAACTTCCTTGCTGGGAATTCTGACCTGCCAGGAAGTGTCTGTTGCTGAATTGGGCCTCTAGAGGTTGTTCCTGCAGTTGGGAGCTGGAAAAGAAACGCAACTTAAAGAAGTGCGATGCATCCGCACCTGTTTTCGACGCATCGCCAAAGAAACAGACGCAGCGCCTGCCCGTGGCTCAAGAAAGCACTGCATCGAGTGCACCGATCTACGAAGTCCAAGATCACCGCACCGATTCCGACTCAGGCCCTGCTGTGCGGCTGCATGAACTAACGCATCGTGGGACCGCAGCTGAAGAAACCAACGTTGCGCAGTTGCCGCCGCCGCATCGAGAACCGATGTGTCCTCGATCCTCACGCATCACACCGGGGCGCAGATTCTACAAGAACGCCAGGGCCGCAGTAAGAAACCGACACATCACCTCCATGCACAGTAAGAAACCAATACAGCACCTCCCCTTCAGTAAGGAACTGACGCATCACCTCCCCTACATGGCAGTAAGGAACCGACGCATCACCTCCCCTGAAGTAAGGAACCGACGACAAGGCCGGACTGGCCATAGAGGCACCAGGCATTTCACCAGTGGGCCACCAGGGTAGAGGCTGGTTTTGGGCCCCTGGGGGCTGTTTTTGTTTCTGGGGGCTGGCAATATTGGCCGCCTGTAACAAAATCGGCTGAAACCAGCCCTAGCTGTTGTTTTTGTTTGTGACTGTGACGCATCCAAGGCACTTTGTGTTGAAAGTGGTGCACCTATAGTTTGCTATGGACAGAACTGTTTCTACCTTTTAAAAGTCATATTTTAATTACTGTATTGTGGATTTTTGTTGTTTTGGTCTTGTTCGCTTTAGGTAAAGATTACTTATTTTTCTAAACTGGTGTGGTGTCCATTTGTAGTGTTTTCACTGTATTACTGTATGTGTACACAAATGCTTTACACACTGCCTCTGAGATCAGCCTGTCTGCTCGTGCCAAGCTACCAAGGGGGTGAGCAGGGGTTATTTTAGAAATGTATCCCCCTTACCCTGACTACGAAGAAGGGTCCCTACTTGGACAAAGGTGCCAACCATTGCCAACTAGAGACCCCCATTTCAAACACCCACTATGTAGGTTGGGACACCCTGCAGCAGAGAATGCCAGAGAGTAAATTGAAGATGTACCAGAATAGGGGCTGGGGCATGGGTTTGAATCTGGAGGGGATAAAGGTGTGTAAGGGAGATTGACCAAGACAAAGGGACTTTTCCATTGAAAGTTGGGGGATCTTGGTGTCTAATGAGCAGACGTTTCTGCCTGTGCCTGGCTACCAGAGGGCAAGACCTAGGCTACTCATAGGATCTAGTTTATCTTTATAAAACTTGTGTGCGCTCAGTTATAACTGACATCAAAACTGGCCTGTCTTTCTGGTTCCATAGTCTTCATCACTTTTTCACATAATTGAATGTCAAAGGGTGGGAGACTGATCCTTTACTGAACTGGATGTGTCTGCCATTCTTTGGCTGTAGGAAATATCATCTGTCCATTTTATAAACCATTGCAGATAGACAACTTGATTACCATCTATGCTGTATTGAGAGGCCAGGGAACAGGCCTCTGTCACTGTATGCTTTGTATAAAGTGGCATTTCCCTTCACCTCCTGTGCATACCCTACTGCTGTCCAGATAGGACATTAAACTGACACTTGGGTGAGAAGGACTCTTTTTGTTGGCCATTGCTGGGGTGGACGTTGTCCCCCAGCATACAGCTTGTCAGTCCAGGAGGAGGGGCTCGCCAGCACACCAGCGCTGTTAAATCGCTTTGCTAGTTCCACGCTATGGTTAGAAAGACTCTGTTTATTGCCCATTGCTGGGGTGGGAATTCTTCCCCAGTATACAGCTTGTCAGCCCAGGAGGAGGGGCTTGCAAGCACACCAGCACTATTAAAGTGCTTTGCTAATCCCACACTGCTGGTGAGAAGGACTCTGTTTATTAACCATTTCTGGGCTGGGACTTCATTCCCCAGCATACAGCTTCTTAGCATAGGAGGATGGGCATGCCAGCAAGCCAGCACTATTTCAGCATTTTGCTAATCCCTGGGATGGGTGACAAGGACTCTATTTATTGGCCATTGCTGGGGTGGGACTTCATTCCCCAGCATACAGCTTGTCAGCCTAGGAGTAGGAGCTTGCCAGCATGCCTGTGCTATTAAAGCACTTTGATAATCCTACGTTGTGGGTGAGAAGGACTCTGTTTGTTGGCCATACCTTGGGTGGGACTTCGTCCCCCAGCGTACAGCTTGTCAGTCCAGGAGGAGGGGCTAGCCAGCATGGCAGTGCTATTAAAGCACTTTGCTAGGACTCTGTTTGTTTGCCATTGGTGGGGTGGAATTTCATCCCCAGCATACAGTTTGTGAGCCCAGGAGGAGGGGCTCACCAGTGCTATTAAAGCGCTTTGCTAATTCCACATGATGCACGCAGGACATGCTTGGGCATGTGCCCCGGTGAAGACTGTGCCCGTCTTTCCCTGTTATCAACAGGAAGAGGCAGGGCAGGGCCACCCTCCCTTAGACCTGCTACATCTGCCTTTGTTTTTGAAAGGTAGGACCATCTGCCTGACCGTGGTGACTTCATTTACACGGGCCATGGTGAAGAGGAAAGCAACTGCATGTACTAGTGGGAAAGAGCAATCAAACAAACTTGCACCATCTATTGCAAACTATTTGTCCTCTGATATGGGTGCTAGTGACTCTGAGATTGGTCTGGTGTAAGAAAGGATAGGTGCTGTCAGGCGTCTACCTGCTCATTCCGCAACTATTGACCCGGGGAGTTCCACCCCTCAACTATCCCTAAGATGGTACTATTATAGTCTATATAGGTACCCTATATAGGCGCAGGTAACATCGCAACCTTTCACCTAAATCCTTCCCTACATTACATACATAGTGGTTCTTAGGCACTGACCTTTTACCTAGATATGACACTGCATTCAGAACGCAGGTTTTTTCCCTGGTTCTATTCTCATACATTATGCATGAGGCTTCTTGGAAGCACAGCAGGACTAACAGTAGGATTACCATCTTCTGTATAATATCTCTGTATAAAGTTCAGGCCCAACGTCATCCTTTAGGCCGACACAGTAACACAGCAAGGTAGGACCCCTGGGGAGACCTATGGGTATATATACAGCACATCTTGCTTAGGAAGATAGAGGAGACCGTGACTTCCCAGCTGACACACTGACCAGAGACGCAGAGGTTCCTGCATGCAGATGCTCCAGCTAGCAGTGGTCTAACATCCCTCGCGGGGTGTCCAACTCGAGACCAGGACGCGGTCCCACATTTTCTAAACTCTCAGGTAATGGGGTGGACTAGATCCTAGAGGGATTCTTGGCAAAACACCTACATAGATGCTAGGTACATTTAGGTACATCTAGTTAGGGAGACATCGTAGGAGTACGCACTTTTTATCATGTGTTTTATGTACTTGTATATATTCAAGATTTCTGCAAGATGGTAGAACTTTACCATCCTTTTACTTTCATAGTATTGCTAATCATATATCTCTGCTACTGTCTAATCGTTGTTGCAGCTCATCTATTCTACACTAGAATAACAACTGTTCAATAAATACTTATTGAAATGCCCAGCCTGTTTATTCTGTGTAACTCTCTGAGACAAACTAATTGAGCACAAGTGACTGAGCGAAAGGTAGTATATTGTTTCCACGGTCCTGGGGGATCAGGGTTGTCATGTTCTGAGGTTGCCAAGAACTATTCTCTCCCGATAAGAGGAGACTCTAGTGGCACTGTGAGCTAGCTTATACAGACAGCCTAAGGTATCCGGTGGGGGTGCACAGAATCCGTCCGCCACCAATCCCACAGTTTATGTTATCTGAACGGACAGATCCTGTATTGGATATATAGGAACTACACGACATGGCGCCGCCAACGTTGGTTGGGTACTTCTTTAACAGTAGAATTTGAGTAGTTCAGTTGTGCTATTCTCAGGGACCCCTACTCACAAAACACCAGAGACGTCTGGAGTGGGTGGGCACAAACTCCGCCACAGCTGAGTAGGCTAAGAAATCCTATTTATTGGCTGTTGGTTAATCAAGCTTGAAGGACACATTGTTCCTAAATTGTGCAAAACACCTTATCTTAGTTCCCTTGAAAAACTTCTTCTTTACAAAATGACTGAGTACAGAAATAACGGAGAATTAGACCCAATGCAACAAAATCTGCCCCTCACAGATGAGTACGATGCAGACGCAACACAAATTGCACCAAACTTTAGAAATACAGTCACCCTGAAACTACTAGCGCATGGTTTATCAGCTAGGGGTGGCATAGTGGTTTTTGTAATTGAGGCACACGAATCAAACAAAACAGAGGTATTTTATTCGTGGGTTACATTCCCAGCAGCAAATGCGAGAACAAAAACGTTTCACTCCGACATGGAAGGAGATGCACCAGCGGAATATTATCCATTCGAGGATATAGAGGTTCCGCTCATATACCAGGAACACGTATACTGGTTTAAAGGCGCCTTACCCCATATAAGAAGAAGAGTAAGACTCAGCCAACTCGGAAGAGAAGGGGCAACATGGCCAATATTAGCGGCCTACACACCACATCCTGACATTGACAAAATGCCACCAGGAGACTTACTCATACAACATAAAGATTTAATTAAAATCTATAGGAACTTGACGCAATTTGTCATGAGGACACTTACAGTCCAACCAGGAATAGTTGCAACAAATGGAACTCAAATTCAGGGTATAGCAACTATAGTTACACCACAAACATTACACTCGGTGATGGGTAAAATGCCCACAAAACGTGAACAAATACCATTCTCGGTAGCTCAGAAAATAACGCAGCTAGAGGCAGTATTCCCGAATACTACCCCGTATGAAAAACACAGAATGCTAACAATCTGCTTGCCCATGGGGATAACACCACAATTAGAGGATTGTACCACTTGGGGTACAGTCTTTGCTGCCATTTATACCAGAACACATGGTAATCCGTCATTAGCAGTAGTACCTGATGTATTGAGACAGATACGAAATGAGTACGGAGCAGAGCCTGCCCTAAACTTAGGAATGAAGTTACTAGGTAACTATGCCCAGGTATCAACCATAATACTAGCTAACATTAAGGGGGAAGCAGCTTCAGTGGCCATCCGCCAACGCCTAAGGGAGTTTGATCCTTTAGAACAGGAACACGAACTACCCAAAATAATTGAAACTGCGTATGCAGAATTAGGCAGAGACAGTTTGGGTGGGAAAGCTTTAAAACCACAGCTGATGGGCAGTCCTGAAAAGGACACTTCTAAGCAGACACCTGCTTCAACTAAGAAGAAGTGGGACAGTAAAAAACAATAACACTTTAAAGGAAATAGATCTCAATCCAGAGGTAGATCTCCTCCACAGGAGCCCTCTGAAAAGAGGTATAACCTCAGGAATAGGGATAATATTAGGAAACCTGACAGGTATCAGGATACTGATACATGTTCCTCTCGTTCCTTTCAGGGTTCATCGAAAAACTCCGAGAGGTAAGGACGGTCAGACAGACAAGAAGAGAGTGCAAAGTCCAGAGACAAGCAGCACGCTCAGGATTACACTTCTAAAAAAAGAAGAGAAACTAAAGCAAAAGCCACAGTTCAAAAAGAAGAAAGTTGCAGGTCTAAAGATCAGACATGCCCAGAATTCTGAGGACTCGACTACTGAACGGGGACTGGGCTCTGACGATGCTAGACAGTGCGGCAGAAGTAACAATAGCTCGCCAGAACCTGAAGGAATTTCTGGTGACAGCGGACTTGAATGATTATATCACGGTGGAAACACCCGATACTAGGGTAAGCGTCCCACATAAAGTATATGAAATAACGCTCCAAATGGAGGGGGACAAATGTAGAACAGTGAGAGGTCTCTTTTGGGAGAACCTGACGTGTGGCTATGATATTTTACTAGCTGAACAAGATTGGCCGCCAGCATTCATCATGCATTGCCCTAAAGGAGAAACAGTAATTTTTCCGGCCTTCTCAGATTATATTCCCAGGCACTTGCAACACACATATGCGCAGGAGTGGGCGGTAGCTCAGGCTCCGGCATTATACAAAAACCATGTTGGATAGGATGAGGATTCAACCCACCACATAATTCCTTTAAAAAATACTCCAACTGCATAAAGGCAGTATCCAATAAAGCAAGAAGCTAAAAAACAGGTCAGGGAGATCTTAGATCAACTTGAATACCAAGGGGTGATTGAAACTTGCACCTCACCAATGAACAATCCTTTGTTTCCTGTCATGAAACCTGACAATTCATATCGTCTAGTTTTAGATTACAGACATTTAAACACTTGCACTAAGACATTTGCAGTCCAAAATGCACACAGTGCCTAATTAATGAATAACATTGTGCTGAAAAAATATAAAACAACACTTGATATCTCAAATGGATTTTTCTGCCAAAATATAGCGCCTGAAAGCAGGCATCTAACAGCCTTCTCAGCGCTAGGGACCCAGCGTCAATTTTGTCAACTCCCCCAGGGGTATAAGAACAGCCCTGGATGTTTTCGGCCAGAGTAACTGAGTTACTTCAAAATTTGGACGAAGAGGCATTGTCCTATGTGGATGATATTTATCTAATGGAGGATGACCTAGAGGAACACTTGAACAGAGTGAATACCATTATTTTGGGATTTGCATCTGAGGGCTACAAATGCAACTTTAAAAAATCAAAAATTGCCCACCTCAGTGTCCTGTTTTTAGGATGTGAGCTTTCAAGTGAAGGAAAAAGCCTGGCAGCAACTTTTTAGAAAACTGTGCGCTGCTCCAATCTCCAAAATCATTAAAAAATTTACAGTCAATTCTGGGATTCCTAAATTTTGGTAGAACATATATTTTAGATTACGTAGAAAGAGTAAAACCTTTCTTTTTAATAAAACCTGATTTTTCAGTAAATCAATGGACACAGGAACATACAGATACACTTCGTTCCTTAAAAGCTGACATGATAGGTCCAAACACTTACAGACATGTGTAAACGTACGCAACCTGGTGATCCGTATAGTTGCGGGTCAATCTGGGTACACCTATCTAACATATAATGAAGGTGAAACAGTACCAATTGCATACAAATCACATTTGTACACGAATGCTGAAATGCGCTTCGTATCTACAGAAAAGATTCTGACAGCAGTACAGACTGCTGTAGTGAGAGAAAGAGCACTGGCTCAGGGGAAACGAATAATAGTAGTGACTCCGGTTCTAGCCTTAGAGGCTGCGACAAAGGCAAGCGTTCCCAATGCTAAAGCTTTACATCCGAGATGGATACAATGGGCTAATTCTCTTACTGCAACAGATGTAGAATACAGGGACGACCCAAATTTAAAAACACAAGCATTCCTGCAATACGAACTAGAATATCCTCTACCAAACGAAATAATGCCCCTAGATCAGTATGAATATATCATTTACACTGACGGATCTGCTCAACCGGCCATAGGAAGTAAACGATACAAGAGGAGATGATGGACGGAGCGCTTGAGCAAATCAAACACTCACCCCCAGTCAACTGATCTGGGTTTAATCCATCATCATTCTTTAGCTCACTCCACCACCCCAGTTCAGACATGGCCATATGCAAATCAGTCTGACCCTGTGCCTCATGGGAACAGTCCAGCCCGAACTGCCAAGACATGTCTTCCCTGGACTGGAAACAAGCATCCTGGGACCGGTTTCTGGCTATTCAGAATGATGATGGATTATACCCAGATCAGTTGACTGGGGGTGAGTGTTTGATTTGCTCAAGCGCTCCGTCCATCATCCCATTTGGTATGGCCATAGGAAGTAAGCAACAATATAACGCAGCATGTGAAATCGTTAACCCCTTCGGTGCTCAGGACGGCCCCCGGCTGTCCGACGTCACGGTGGGCGTGTGCGGAGGACGGCCGGGGGCTGTCTGAAACACGCCCACTCAATAATTCTCCCGCACAGCGGGAGAATTCGCGCAGCACCAAAGGGGTTAAAGGTCGCATGCTGGATGGAAAATTCCATCCAAGTTGCACAAAAACGCAATCTCTAGGAGACTGCATGGCACAGTTGGCAGAGTTAAAAACGCTGATACTGGCACTGGTAAATACGGATCGAGAATTCCCCACACTAATTGTGTGTGATTCCTTTTACTGTGTGCAGTCTTACAATGAATATTTGCAGTACTGGGTTCAAAACGGGTTCAAAGATGCAAAAGGTGGCACAATTTAGCATAAAATGCTATGGGAACAGGTAGTGGGGTTGAAAACCGAACTACCAAGGGCTCACGTGATACATACACTGAGTCATCAGCGTGATGGCGTTCACGTTGAAGGGAATTCATTGGCTGATGAAGCTGCAAAGGGGGCTGTACGCACGGCTTCCATAGCTGCAATCACTCATTCTAAAACGAGAATAGACAGTGAGATTATGGTAGCTATTAATGCAACCCGCGAAAACAGCGAGGCAGTACCAAAAAGGTTTCCGCTCAAGTACTCCTACAAGTTAGATGTCAATAACAATCCTTTTGCTCAGATTCCTGGAGTGGGGGATAGAGTGATTCCAAACATGGATCATAGGTTAGGTTTAATTCTAGCAGCACATGAAGGGATAGGTTCTGTACATGCAGGAGCTGCTGCAACAGTTTCTTTTCTGAAGCAAAGCTATTGGTGGCCAGGATTAACAAAGCAGACCAAAGACTTCGTCTTAAACTGCGACATTTGTCAACAGATAAATGGAGCCGCCGTAGCTCGCCCAGCACAGGTCCCATTATTAGACAGCATCAGACTGACCATTCGCGTGCACTTACCTGGACCACTGCGGCCCCTTAAAATGTGAAGGGGTTTACAAGTATATCATGGTTGCCGTGGATTCCTGCTCAAGATTCCTATGGGTGTGGCCCCAGCGCTCGGCTGACGCTTGAACTGTTATAAAAGATTTGCGAGTCTTTCTAGGGACATACGAAATTGGCACATTACATTCTGACCAGGGCCCTGCGTTTACCTCTCGGGCTTAGAAGGAGGCCATGCGAGGATTGGGTGTAGCATTGCGGTACTCATCTCCATACCATCCCGAGGGAAATTTGGTAGTGGAGAGAAAAAACCGAGACTTAAAGCAATCTTTAACAGCTAGAGTATTAGGCACGGGTGAAAGTTGGGTAAAACATCTGTATGGAGTACAGCGTGCTCTTAACAACATGCCAAGAAATTCTCTAGGGGGGGTCACTCCATATGAGGTCCTATTTGGGACAAGAATGTGGGTACCTGATTTTGATTGTGAAGGCACAGTGGCGGATGAAAAGCCTTTTGACATCCATGATCGTTTGGCTGTTTTACAGGATCTAAATGAATTCAGGACACAACAAAGTAATGTCCATCTGAAGCAGACCGCCACTGGGGAAGTCAAATCAGTCATGGCAAGACCTGTCTGGATCCCAAAAGTCGGGGATCAGAGAAAAGATAGCGGACAAAAAAGAATTTGGGCCATCATACAGAAAGCCTGTACCGGTCCTAGCAATTGAAGGAACAAGAACTGTACTTCTACCGCCTCTTGCCGGAAAAAAGGAGAAAAGATTTGCCTCAATTGACCTAATCAAACCACACTATGTGGCCGATACTAAGCAGTAGGCCACGTGGACTCCAAAGTAGCAGACGCCCTCCTCTCGCTACAATTCAAGAAGTTCAAACGGAAAGACTCATCACATTCGAAGAGCCTCCAACAAGGAATGAAGGACTAAACAACAATGCTATGGAAGTCGTTCCTCTTGAACCTGAAGTTCAAATCCAAAATCAAACTCAAAATCAGACAATTGCTATTCAGACCAAATACAGATGTCTACGTCAACATGCCTCGACAAGAGCAAACTACGATTTCTACAAATCCTGATGCAATTCCAACAATTGATCGAACTGCTTCTGGCTACTTCCTAAACTTTGATTTGTTTTCTTTGGATCCAAGCGAACCGGAAACGATGCCAGCCAAAAAATCATGCAAACAGCAAATAAAAGACTTTATGAACTTTCTTAAAAGACTTACCTGGTGTCACCCTGGGTAGAACTATGGATAATCACCGGGAAAATGTTCTTTCTTTTCTGGGTAGGCTTGGTAATAGTTTTTAGTATGCTTATTAATGGGAAATACATTTGACAAAGCTCTGTAGCCCAAAAGGTGAACTTACTTTTAAAACCACACCAATCATCTCATCGAGAACAAAGAGACTTGTCATCAGTGAACATTACAGCAGTTCCTATACCTGATGGTATAGTGTGGGACACAGTTGATTTCGATATATTTGGTCCGACTGAAATTTTAAGAATTCCTCATTCATTTAAAATATCATTGAGTGATATCATTACCTCCAGTACATTTTCCGATGATTGGGATTTTGAAACTGTTAATAACATGTTATCTGATTTGGAAAAATCTACTGCGTTTTCTAATAGTGAAACATTGGAAAGCACATCAGATTTCGAGAGTATGTATTGTTATCAACACTATAGTCATCACTTTTTGCATAAATCTGCTAATCCTAGAAATGTGTTCACATACCACCAGTGGGAACATTGTCCAACACTGCCGAAAGGCAGTTCAAAAACATTTACACAGAAGTTTCCATATTTTTCGGGGTTTAATATGTCTGACCCAGCCTCATACTATTATAAGGTTGCACCAACATCAGCACAGAAAAATATGTTGACAAACACCAAACAGATTTACTCTGCTTCCTTTATTGCCCAGTTGTCCGAACAAGGCTTCGAGTTGTGGAAAGACACTATAGACCTGAAATCAGTCTGGGGTACTAGGGAATGGCAGGTACAGGGGACAGAAGCTTTGTGTAGAGCAGAGCATGCCTCATCCCTCAACAAATCATGTTTTTGAACAAGACAGTGCAACAGACATCTTGCCTTGGACTAGCTAAGAGCAAGGACTTGAACACACCTCGGGTGCCAACTCCATCACACACCGAGGACAATATAACATCACAAAAGAGATTACAGTAGATGACATCATACAATACAACAGATCAGACCCCGATTGGAGAAAATGATTGATATGGCCCACAGACACTAATAGTTGTCAAGCAAGATTCATGGGTAAAACCGAAGGGTTTAGTATCCATAAGCCAGATCCACGTTATGTACAGAGACAGCATCCAGGGGTAGTGACATCCTACAGTGTTGAGAAGTTGTGCCTTGATTGGCTAAAAACCTCAACACTCACACAGGTGAAACAACACTTATCCTTACTGTCACAGGATGTGGATCTTAGGGATTTTCTAATGGGTCCCAGGAATCCACGTCAGAAACGTTTCTATTATGCTGTCTACAATTAAATTTGGAAAATATCCCAACAAGAGACCGCAGAGAGACTACGGGAAATAGACCGTATAAATCTAGAAAAATCTCTAGCAGTGGTAGACAATGGGTTAACTACATTGACCTCCAGGATATATTCCTTAGGCAACATTGTATCTTTTGCGATAGACATACTAGAACAAGATTTGGCCATATTACAACACGGGCAATTACAGTTACGTTCTATTATGTTGTTAAGCTGGATGCTGAAATCTTGGCGTGCAGGCTACATGCCTTGGCGTTTTATCAACAGTACGTCTCTGTTTTCTGAATACAATCTAACAGATAAACAGATAGAAATGGCACAAAGGGGAGCAAAATATACAATGCTGCGTATCGAAAAACTGGATAGATTACCATTCACAGTGGCAGAATCACTGTCTACAGAATGGCTAATCCATGGCCACATAACTCTACCGGTCACAACTTTTCAGTTTCAATATTGCCTTGAACAAAAGCAGGCAGGCAGATATGAAGAGATGAGTAAGGAATACATTAAGGAATCTTGGGAATTACCATACAGATATATCTGGTAACCGTGAGCTCCAGGGTTACTTGTTGTATGCAAGTATTGTTTCCACTGACACATACAGTCAGGGAGGCGCCGTAATGGCCTTCACTGAATGTTTCCTTAATACGGCTTGATACTCTAAGCAGAATGAAATCCATGCTTCTACAGAAGTCTGTGCCCTTAACCTCCGCTCGAGAGACTTTTGATCTTCAACTTGCAAGGTCTTCGGCAAAGATACAGGCGCTCATTCATACTAACTGCCCTTTCCATTTCTCAGAAATGGTGAATCGTATCTTTAACATGTCTGATACGACAGGCATTGTCCACCTATTTAAGACCATAGGTTCTGGACTTCTGAGCACCTTTTAGACGGTACTTGGAGTTATACCAAACTTCATACACTCCGTATTCGGAAGCATCTTTGGAGGACTTCCGCTGATCCTGTTTCTAATAGCAGGTATCCTGATTGTTTTCTATTTGCTACGCAATGGACGTCCCAGTCACCAAGGCGATGGAAAGAACACTCCTGGAGCGTAAATACCGTGACCGCATAGTACAACTTCTAGACATGCCTCGCCTAAGAGAACTAAGTGAATCTTGGTTCTTGTCATTTCGACCGGTCTGGATAGACTGCATCTTACCTGTCCTCCGATGCCTGTTTTGCAGAGAAGAATGCATGTTAGACCTTTGTTTGACACTACCATCATGTGCGCCACCGGACGTGAATACTTTACTGGACCCAATAATGGCCCATGTTCTGCAGTGTCCTCAGCGTATTCCAATGTTCATGGCGGTATTCCTTGAGCCACCACAGGTAGTAACTGTACCTGTTGGTCCGAACACCGGCTCCTCCTCTGACACCCAGGCTTTTAACGGCGCACAGGCTGCCCCAGCACCGGCTTCGGACAGCGTGGAACATCTGTGCTGAATTGATGTGCTCTGCGAAGTGCTACAGGGGCCGTCTACTGCGGAAGCAAGCAACGAAAATGTTGCGTCTACCAGACAGGACACATAAACATTTGAACTCATTTGGCTCGTCGTGTGCTGGGAAATATTCGCCCTTTTTAAACAAGCTCAAATTTGGAACTATGGAACTAAATTGACATTCCTTTCATTTTTTGGGCATACATGGCTTTATAATGCTTATAGTGATCCGGACTATATCAACAGACATTTGTAGAGCTAGGGCTTGCAAACTTTTTTAAAAATGTTTTAAAGTTTTTTAGAAATTTTTTAGAAGTTTTTAAACATTTTCGTTCAAAAGATGTTTTTATAAACTTTGTGCGTACTGCTATCTAGTCATATTAGTAGTACAAGTAATAGGTTACATATGTCGTCCATTCGGAAGAGGAGTGGGTGTTATATTCCATATAGGTACCCTATATAGGCGCAGGTAACTTCGCAACCTTTCACCTACATCCTTCCCTACATTACATACATAACGGTTCTTAGGCACTGACCTTTTACCTAGATATGACACTGCATTCAGAATGCAGGTTTTTTCCCTGTTTCGATTCTCATACATTATGCATGAGGCTTCTTCGGCAAGATTGACTCAGCTTGGTGCCAGCCTCGAGTATTTAGAAAAAGAAAAAATTCGATCGTGTCACTTCGAAAAGAGTGAGTTGGATTTTCACGACCTGCCAAACCCTTCAAAAGACTGGAGTCTGCAACTCCCCCACATAATTGAGAGTTAACAGTTCCTGACTGAGTTACCTCCCGTCCCTGAAAATATTATTTGGATGAATTGTTGGATATAGTATAGCAGAGATCGGCTGTTCTCACAACAGATACTAAGCTTTCTGGTCCTGAGGAGAACCCCGGAATTTTTGGGGGGTTCGAAACGCGTCGACCTTGTGGTGGCCAAACTAAGTGTACAAATTACACCTTCAGAGTTTGAAAATTTGATGTACAATGTGGAGATGTGTTTATGTTTGGCCCCATCTTTCTAATTAATGTATTACTCAATTGTTTTGATTTATTGGAATGACTGTATGTTGTGTTGTTTGGTAGATTGCTATTGTGAGTTGAATGTTAGTTTGCTTGTATGATGAGAATGATAGAGAGTTTGAAGGTGAAGTGAGGTGTGTGAGATAAGAGAAATTTTGGACATTTTGTATTTGGTATGGTGTGTGAGTAAGTAGTTGTGTCTATTGTTAAAAATATAAAAAACATTTGTGTTTTGAATTTTTATATGTGACATTTTTTTGATTAAATCTTGATTCAATTACACGAAAAAGAGGTGTTTGGCGATATTGTGTGATGTCAATGCGCTTGGATAAAAAAAGTGTGATTTTTATATCAGCACTGGCATTTTGTGTGTTCTCTTGGTTAATTTTGGCTCAGCCTTGCTGATTGGAGCCACAACCCCTTGTTGCTTACTTCTTGGAAGCACAGCAGGACTAACAGTAGGATTACCATCTCCTGTATAATATCTCTGTATAAAGTTCAGGCCCAACGTCATCCTTTAGGCCGACACAGTAACACAGCAAGGTAGAACCCCTGGGGAGACCTATGGGTATATATACAGCACATCTTGCTTAGGAAGATAGAAGAGACCGTGACTTCCCGGCTGACACACTGACCCGAGACGCTGAGGTTCCTGCATGCAGACGCTCCAGCTAGCTGTGGTCTAACATCCCTCGCGGGGTGTCCAACTCGAGACCAGGACGCGGTCCCACATTTTCTAAACTCTCAGGTAATGGGGTGGACTAGATCCTAGAGGGATTCTTGGCATAACACCTACATAGATGCTAGGTACATTTAGGTACATCTAGTTAGGGAGACATTGTAGGAGTACGCACTTTTTATCATGTGTTTTATGTACTTCTATATATTCATGATTTCTGCAAGATGGTAGAACTTTACCATCCTTTTACTTTCATAGTATTGCTATCATATATCTCTGCTACTGTCTAACGGTTGTTGCAGCTCATCTATTCTACACTAGAATAACAACTGTTCAATAAATACTTATTGAAACGCCCAACCTGTTTATTCTGTGTAACTCTCCGAGACAAACTAAGTGAGCACGAGTGACTGAGCGAAAGGTAGTATATTGTTTCCATGATCCTGGGGGATCAGGGTTGTCATGTTCTGAGGTTGCCAAGCACTATTCTCTCCCTGAAAAGAGGAGACTCTAGTGGCACTGTGAGCTAGCTAATACAGACAGGCTAACGTATCCGGTGAGGGTGCACGGAATCCGTCCGCCACCAATCCCATAGTTTATGTTATCCGAATGCGCAGGTCCTGTATAGGATATATAGGAACTACACGACAGTACCTAATGGTCGGTGACTGTAAATCATAGCCACAATGCTAATATCCACTCTCCAGCTTATGTCGACCATGATAACAGTCATTCAAGCAATTCATGTGCCCATGTTAATATCTCACCTGAGGTTTTGGAAGTTGTGGTTGATACTCCCCTTCAATTAAGTTTGCCTCCACTTAAAAAAAAGGCAGAAGAAAGCTTAAACTGTGGCAAAATGGAAAACCACGCCTAAACCCCCAACCGAACTACAATTGTCTCAGAAGCCAAATTGTCCCCCAATTTGTAATGTTCAGGAGGACGGGATCCTGAAATCCCTTTCTGTGTAACCTCCTAAACTCTATTTTCAAGGAACAGTGTGGAAGACTGTTCGTTAAACCTCAGACCATGCTGGACACCTTTTGTTCTGAAATGATGACGCACATTAAAAATTAACTGGAAACAATATTGGCCTAGCCATGATGTCCTCATGCCCAGTTGCTTTTGGCTGAGGCCTCTAGGACTATTTTGGCTACTACATCTTCAAGGTATGAAACCTTCCGTCTTTAAGATAATTTTGTGGCAGAAGCCAGTTGCTCTGCAATTCTTTTAGTTGATGGCCCACCCTCAAAAGTACCGCACAATGGCTTACTGGGTCCTGTTATGCACAGGGATGGCCAGCCCCATAGACACCATCAGTCCCTCCAATTTGAAGTGAAATGTACTCCTCTTCCTGATGATTACCAGTTCAGCTTACACCTGCCCCGAGTGCACTCCTTATGTTATTCTCTTAGATCAGGTCCCACAATTGTCAGTAAATAAAAGGAAATCTTGGTTAGACTTGAAACACAAGCTAATTCACTGGCTTAAGACAAACTCAGGTTGCACTGTTGACCTCTCTCAGGAGATCCTGGCAGTGAGGAGAGTTTCATAGGTAGTGGACCAACCAAAACTCACTCAAGGCAACTGGGTTGTTCTAAACTTTAGAAGACCCCTTCTGGTGGGAAATTTGTTAGATGCACTAAGACATCTGATATGTACATTAGAGCTTCACCTTTGGGCTTCTATTATAAGCCACATCAAAGTCTGGCCAAAGGTCAAGAGAGCAATTGTAAGCACTTTTGTCAAGTCATCCAGTTTGGCTTCTATTGTGACCCCTACTATTGCTGTAAGCAATCGTTTTTTCCCACTGAGCAGTCTCCAGTATAGTGACTGACATCTAAAGGCATCAGAGTCCTCAACCCTCAATCCCTCTTTTCTGAAAACTGAAACTTAAGGTATTAAAAGGACTATGTCTCCACCTCTGGATATTGCAGTCCTGTTATTGGGGGGCGGGGGACTTCACAAAATGCAGCACCTAAATTTAAGATAACTTCGTTTTCTATGCCCCATAAACTGTTATCATGGAATATTGCATTGATTCATCCTAAACTGACTAGTGAAGACTGGTCCAACTTTATAAAGGGCTTTGAAATAATGTGTCTCCAAGTGACTTGGACTATAAAGTATTTTCATGTGAATGACTTCCAAATCTTTTGCACCCCAGCAAGTCCATATCTAGCTGGGAGGGGAAGGGGGTTGGCTATCTTAATTTTGGTTAATTTTTCTTGCCCTAAAGTAAAGTTTCTGTTTTTGACCCCCTGGTTTCAAGTACTAATATTGTCTGGTTTTGCACCCGCTGATTTGATGATCATTAACTTCTATTATTATTTGTTTGACCATCACTCTTCAGATGTGGTAGGCATGCTAGCCGACTATGTTGCTAATTTAACTGTAATATGATATGAGTGATTGTTGCATGCTATGTGTGGGGCGATTTTAATTGTATGCTTTGCTCTTTTAGTGGGTCTTCGGTTTGTGGCCTGGAGGACCAGTCCAATCAGGAAATAACCCACTTCAAGCATGCAGTTTATGGGGATTCCTTGAACAATAGGATTTGTAATGCTAACTTTCTTTCTTCTTTCTTTTTTCCAGTGAAAATTGTCCAGCCACCCCAAACTCCTACAAAACTTTTATAGGGGGTGGAGTGCACAGTACTATTGATTTTATGTTAATTTCGAAAGTTTACATTTTTTAAATTTCAGATTTTAAAGGAAACCAAAATGTTTGAGTGACCATAACCCCCTTATTCTTACTTTTAATTGCCAGCAGCCAAATGTGGGTAAAAACATGAAGCCAGTCCCTATTGGTTTTTCAGTTAATAGAGGTCTCCGCATCAAGTTGGATGCTGTTAACCCGGTCCAGTTTTTGATGTCCATACCATAGTGTCTCAAAATGTAGACAAATGAACAAGTGTTTATCCACTGGCATATCCTCTAGCTCGATAATAGTTTGCTTTACTAAGATATGCCATGCAGTATCTTCAGCATTATTATCGAAAAGTAAGTCCTGTGCCCCCCTATTCAACACTGGTTTAATTCAGCTTGTTCTGAAGCGATAAGGCATTGAAGATGGCCCTAAAATAGCACCCTAAAAATGAGGAGAATATTAAATCTGCAAGGTTGTTATATAGAGAGATGCTCCAGGAGAGCAAGCTTGAACTTAGAGAATCAGCTTGGTCTGACCTCCTTAAAGCAGGGGAGTCAAAGGACCCCAAACTTTTTTGGGAGGTAGTTAATTGACGCATGTTTACTGGGACCTTTGCTTAAGTTTGACAGTCTAATTGCAATGGAATTGCAGTGGAATCCTAGGTTGGTCAATTCCTTAAAGTATTCAACTGTAATAGCAAGACCCATACAGAACATGGTCGTTGGGAATGGACGCGGAGTAATAGGGAGAGGGCGCTTGAGTTTAGCATCACTATAGGGGTCGAGAATGTAGCTCTAGCCATTAGGAAAAGCAAAAGTGAAAAAGCTCCAGGCCAAGATTGTGTTCCAGTGGGTATTTGTAAAGAAAATGTAGATCTGTGGGCTTTCCTGCTCACAAATGTGTTTGTGCTGCTATAACTGGAGCTCTTACACCCACTTGGAAAGAAGCAGTCATTGTTCCCATTTTTAAAAAATGTTCGTTATCATCCAATATCTTTGTTGGACTCAACTGTGAATATTTTAGGCAGGGTACTTTTGACAAAATTGGAAGTCTGGGTGGAGATAAACAATATTATTTCAGATTTACAATATGGATTCAGGCAAAAAAAGCATTTTGGATTTGGGCTTCATGAACTTATTAAGTGCTTCTGATACTGTAAATCGCTCTAAATAATGCAACATCTTCGAATGTTTGTGGGTGGAAAAACCTTTATTTATGCTTTTACACCCTTTACACCGGGACACCTCAATAAGGATTTGCTATTCTCCCTCTGGAGATTGTACAACTGCTTAAAATTGTACTAAGGGAGTAGGACAAGGTTGTATTTTAGCTCCGCTCTTATTTTTAATTTATATTAATGGGCTTGAGGGGCACCTTCTTCAAAAGAGGCTAGTTATACTGAGGGTGCGGTTCTTTTTATCCCACCACTCCTTAACGCCAATGACACAGTCCTCATAGCTAAGACTGTGAACGGTTTGCATTAACTGTTGGATGACTTTACAGAGTTTATGACCTCCTTAGACTTAAAGGTTAATCTGTCAAAGTCTTTTGTTTTAACTTGTGGGCTTAAAAGTATCAAAACAAAAACCACATAGAAAGATCATTAGTGTCAGAACTGGACAGGTTTAACTACAAAGGTGTCAAATTTGACTCTCAGTTTAAATGGGGCCCCTTGTTGTTGTTAAGAGTACTCCAAATTTCAGTAGCAATCAAAGGAATTTTTAGTTTTGCATCATACTTGGGGCATAGGGCAATAAAGGAGATGATTACTGTTAGAAATGGGAGTCTCTAGTTGGCAGAGGTAGGTACCTTTGTCCAAATAGGGACCCTTGCTTCTAGTCAGGGTAAGGGGATACACACTTTGGCTAACCCCTGCTCACCCTCTTGGTAGCTTGGCACAAGCAGACAGGCTTATCCCAAAGGCAATGTGTAAAGTATTTGTAGCAACACTCACAGTAACACAGTGATAACACCACAAATGGACACCACACCGGTTTAGAAAATAAAGTATCTTTATCTAAACTTAACAAGACCAAAACGACAAAAATCCAACATACAAGTATTAAGAAAAATGACTTTCAAAAGGTTTTAGCAACTGAGTCCATAGAAAACTATGGATGCGTGATTTCTTGCAAAGTACCAGTCGTTGCGACTAAATTCCCCAAGCCAAACAGCCGCAGCGATGGGAAGTTTTGAAAAACAAAGAGATCCGTCAATTCCTGAGACCTTCGTGGATGCGATGTGACAGTTCCGCTGGACACAGGGGAGCTGTGCGTCGGGTCCGGTCTGTAGGGGGAAGCGATGCGTCGATTCTGAGACGACTCCGATCCGCTTCTACGTCGGGGAAAATTTTCCGTACAGGGACGATGCGTGGAAATCCGGGATGCATCGGTGAATGATGCGGCGGTGAGCGGCGCTGCGTCGACCTTTTCAACCGCATCCCCTGATGCGTCGATTCTTGCTGCGGCGACAGGCGCTGCGTCGGTTTCAGCAGCAGTGCGGCGGTGCGGGGAGATTCTTCTCGCACCATGGCGTTGCATCAGAAAAACTGTCGCAAGAAGGGCGATGCGTCGATTTTCTTGTTGTTGCATTGCTTTCCAGCTCCCAGTAGCAGAAACAACCTCCAGAGGCCACACACAGCTACAGGCACTCCTGATAGGTCAGAACTCCCAGCAAGGAAGTTCAGGGGAGCTGGGGGTGATGTCTTTGTGTTCCTGAGACTTCAAAACAGGAGGCAAGCTCTACTCAAGCCCTTGGAGACTTTCCTCAAGCAGGGGACACAGCACACAGCAAAATCCTTCTCCTTTCCTTGGCAGAAACAGCGGCTGCAGGCCAACCCCAGACACACAGCAAGGGCAGTACTTCTCCTCAGTTTCTCCAGCTCTTCTCCTTGGCAAAGGTTCCTCTTGATTCCAGAAGTAGTCTAAAGTTCAGGGGTTTTGGGTCTGATACATATACCCCAAAATGTTTTTGTTCTCTTTGTGCAAGGGGCTCTGAGCCCAGTTCAAACCAGTTCTGGGGGGCACTCTGCAAGTGCACAACAACATCCATTGTCAGAGTGAGCCTTGACTCCAGACACACCACAGGGGGGCGGAGCCAGCATTGTGGAAGGCAGGCACAGCCCTATTCAGGTACAGGTGCTACTCCTCTCACCACTCCAAATGCAGATCAGGCCTAGTCAACCTAGTGCTGACTCATCCAGACTTCTGGAGCCACTGCTCCTCCCCAGCCCCTGTCACTCCAAAACCAGACAGTCAATACACAAACAGGCAGAGGCACACAGAATGGTTAAACAAGAAAATGCCTACTTTCTAAAAGTGTCATTTTCAAACACAATTTAAAAACCATCTTTAGTAAAAGATGTTTTATTAAATTCTGAGTTCAGAGAGCCTAAACTTTATTTCTCTATCTTATCCCTATGGGAAGATATGCTTGTAAAATGTTGCAAAGCATTCCCCATTCTGTCCTATGGGGCAAGATAGCCTTTCAATAGTGAAAAACTAAATTGGCTTTATTACACTATCAGGACATGTCACACACACCAGTACATGTCCTACGTTTCACATAAACTGCACCCTGCCCACAGGGGTACCTTGGGCCTACCTCGGGGGTGACTGACATGTAAGAAAAGGGAAGGTTAGGGCCTGGCAAGTGGGTGCACTTGCCAAGTCGACATGGCAGTTAACAACTGTGCACAGACACTGCAGTGGCAGGTCTGAGTTACCGTTTCAGAACTACTCATGTGGATGGCACAATCAGTGTTGCAGGCCCACTAGTAGTATTTGATTTACCAGCCCCGGCACACTCAGTGCACTTTACTTAGGACTGACTAGTAAATCAAATATGCCAATCAGGGAGAAGCAATCATAATAACAATTTCACAGAGAGTATATGCACTTTAGCACTGCTCAGCAGTGGTAAAGTGCCCAGAGTCCTAAAACCAACAACAACAGGTCAGGAAAAAATAGGAGGAAGAAGCAAAAAGTTTGGGGTTAACCCTGCAAAAAGGGTCAAGTCCAACAATTACCTTGTACCAATCAAAATGTATCCCAGTCGCCTCCTATGGGGCAGGAGTGTGGGGCTATTGTAACAGCAACAATGTGCAGAAATTACAAAATAACTTTTTGCGCAGCTTAATTTCCGTTCCTCCAGGCACACCTACCTATTTTGCAAATTCGTAGGTTGGCTTAACCTATTTTGAAGATACATTTGGGCTGTCTTCCCTTTTGTTATGGATTAAATAATGGCAATCGCGTGAGCTGGGCCTCACTAAAACTATTGTTTTAGATTGCATGGCCCTTGATAAGGTGGCCAGCATTCCATGGCTAGTTTATATTAAAAATTCCTTTTTAAATCTGGGGGTTCCAGAGTTTTACACTACTCCAGAACTATAACGCTCTGTGTTCAGGGCCGGTCTGGCTACCGGGCGTTTTGGCATGCTGCCGAGCTGGGGGCTGATGTCACTGCGGTGGGGGCTAATTTCGTTGATGGAGACCTGCGTGTGCTACGAAATAAACAAAGCAAAACGAATTTCGTTCAGCACACGCAGGTCCCCATCAACGAAATCAGCCCCCAGCTCGGCAGCATGCCAAAACGCCCGGTAGCCAGTCCGGCCCTGTCTGTGTTGAAGGCTCAGATAAAGTCTCTGTATTAGGCCTTACGTCCGAACTCACACCGAACTTAAGCTCTTCGCTTTATGCCCCCGATATGAGTTAGAGCTCTACTTAACGTTTGTGGAGAACTCGCAATTTAGATTATACCCAACAAGGTTAAGGTTTGTCTCTTTGCATTTTTTCCTTGCCTTGTCCTCGCGAGAATCACTTAGATCAATCTACTTTTCATCTTATGCTTTTTGCTCCCTTTATAAAACGGTACATGCCCAATTTTAGTTACAGTTTTTCGGCCTACGTATTTTAAATCATATAAATTGGGCTTCCAGTACCTACAATAGTTAGATTGTGTAGAATTGCGTTGTGCAGTCCTTAATTTTATTAGAGGCGCACTCTATCAGGAAAAGATATCCATGAACAGGTTTTTCGTTTTTCTTTTTTTTTTTTTAACAAGTATTCATATGTGCGAACAGCTTTTGTGATATCTTAAAAAAAAAAAAATCAAATATGTCGTTTTTATCTTAAAACTTGTTATGACATCTGTTTTTATGTATTTTTTAAAACTTGTTGAAATGTATTATTAAGCTGTGTATGCGGATATATTTTTATAGGTGTACTAGTAACTGATGGTGTAGGAAATCCTATATTCAGGTCACTTGACCTTAGATCTTTTCCTTCCTCTGCTGATTACAGTGATTGTGGGTCGATCTAGGGGCAATGTATGGAAAGTCGGAATCTCTGTGACAGAAGGCTGGCATGACACATTACTGTTTCTAAGGGGTCCCACAACTTCCTGCACTTTCATAAACAACCGTAGTTGTTTGTGCCACCTTGCCTGTCTGTGTATCAGCAGGTATTCCCGTGAGCAAATGCTCCCTATTTAGGTTCAATGACAGGGATGGAATGTGGATATTGTGTGGACTACTACTTACTTATGTAATTATAGTGATGGGTTTTGGCAGGGTCAGTCAAATGTCCCTGGAGCAGATACAATTCTTCCTGTTCAACCTCTGCCACCGAGGGAGAGAGAAATCAATGGATGTCACCCTGCATGGTGTCATATGAAGAGCCACAGAGGTCATAAGTATACGGTTTACTTTTAAAGACTTATGCCTGACGGGTATGCCCAGAATGGCTCCCCTGCTACGTTCGCCATGGGGCTAAAGATGCAGCATACTGATGAGCCACACACAGACCAAAGCCATCTGGGTTTGTCCGTGCTCCTCTCTAGAGGGGACCTGGCCTGGGAGTTCCGGGCAGACTCTCGCTATTGAAGCATGCCCAAGTCTTATATTCAATAACTTTATTTCGGTCGAGTGACCTTAAAAGTGCAAAATACATATACATATATTAAAAGGAGTGATGTATAAAATTTCATTAGTTACAATAAAATTATACATTAAAACATAATCGTGGTTTGCAAGTAATATACAAAAAACTTGTAATGATAAAAACCGTCATTTAGATAAAAAGATAAATAAATGCTCAAGTCTAATTTTGGATATGCCTGGCCTCTGCCAGCAGTGGCATAGGGGGCACAAAATACGATGGACTAGACTGCAGTCCTGAGTAATTAAGAACGTCTGAGATTCAAGTAAGCACTCCAAGTGTCACTATTTTGTTTTTTCTTTGTTTTATTACAAGCGTGGAAATAAGCATGGGGGTTTCAGCTCCTTGATTTTAAGGCTTAAATAATATGGCCATTGGAAGGTCTACCATTAATTTCGAACTCTAAAGGGGCAACCCGGAAGGATGTCGAACTGCCACCTTTCGAACAGCACTGTAGATTATTTACAGAATAGTTTTATTGCCCGATCCCTCCATCGGATCACAACGAAGAGCATCTCCGGGGTACGCCAGCGGCCCTTGTAAGAAATACCCGGGAGGCCAACATGCAGCCTCATTCTACAGTCTGCGGCTCGAGGGCTGACATTAACATTCACATCCGCAAAGGCTGCCAATACATACATTTAGAAACACTGTTCAAATAATGCATCTTAGCTCTGGCACTACATTGTCCAACATATACTTTTTTATCAATAGATCTGGTTAATATTTGAGAATTATTAAATCATGTATTGCTCACTTTTTCTGGAGCAAACATTACTGTTTTAAATTCTGCCTTTCCTGAGCTCTACTGACAGAACGCCGTGTACACCTGTGCATGGCACGTGTGGTGTGCTAAAATTACCCTGCACTTGATTGCTTGCGCCCAATACCGTGAAAGTAAAGTGGAACAAGCGCTGATCCATACTGCCTAGTTGTGAAATGGAATTCCATCTGATAAATCACATTCCAAATTACTTCGAATGTTTCTGCTTAGCTTGGTTTTCATTTGTATTCTTTCTAAATCTAAGAAAAAGAAATATATACGGTGTACAAATTCATAATCAATAGTTCCCCTCACCCCTGGCACCCTGGAGGCGGATTGCAAGGGACATTGGGTAGTTTGTGCTACCGATTTGTATGCTTAGCTGCCATAAACAGATTATTAATCGTGCTGACTATTGCTATAAAAATGTGCGTTTTCCTTACTCTGGCACCCTTGGTGATAGACTAATACACAACTTTAATCACTCACTTGTTGCTGGGCTTATTGTTTTAATAGTCGGCGTTTGGCAGACACACAGCTACTTTAACAATGCAGCACCCAGTCCCCAAATCAGGATGTCAACAACTAACAATGTATCAAACCCAGGCTGCACATTGTATTTTTCACTTGTTTTCTATTTGTCAATGTTCGAAATGAATTATGTGAGCGGGATAATACATTTCGACTGCCACTCACTGTACTGTAAATGCAAGAGCCACTTCAGAACTCACTAAGATGTGTATATAATATGTGTCAGTTTTGGCGATGTATAGTAATAGTTGTTGATTGTAGCATAATTCTGATGTTTGTAGGCATTGCAGGTTTTACTATTGCTCAATGTAATAGTACTTCGTGTACTTACCTCTGAAGTGTGGGCCAGAGCAAACATCAGCACAGTTCGTTAGCTCAGAAGGGCTCGGCTTTGTTTTTATGTCTGGCTCGACAGCACAGCTGACTCCAATGCACATTGTGTGACCGGTTCTTGTAACAGGGCATAACGAGTTTTGGCTCTGCTCTCTCTCACCTAAAGCTAGTGTCTGTTTAGGGTATCATTCAAACTCCTACGGAGGGCTTGCATGGCAATTCTTGAGGGAGTATTTTACATCTGTAAAGTACACTGAATCATTACACCAGTGGTGTAATGCAAAATGATGGAACCCCCCTGCAGAACTGCCCGAGTCTTCCATGTCTGACAGGTTTTTATTGGCCTTGGGCTGAATGGGGTCCCCCTTGAAGGATTGGGGGCCTGGTGGAAGGGTGGGGTCCGCCTGCAACACATAGGCTGCAGGGTCCTGCGTTATGCCCCTACATCACTCATTAAGGGCCAGGTGTACTACCGTAGTTTACAGGCGCAAACGCTCTAATTCACAAAACTAAAGTATTTTCAACTGCAAAATAGATATTTCTTCGATATTAAACTCATTTTGGGAGTCAGTAAACTTTTACCAACTCCTAAAAGGGGTTTACCAATTGTGTTATGGTTTCTCTTCCATATTACAAACTGGTACAATATTTATCAATGGTTTGCAACTGCATTGTCGGTTGCAATCAGTGAAAAGTTACTGATCCCCAAGTTGTGATGGTAACCTATTAACACAAGCATTTGCAATGCAATAGGTCTCGCACTTGCGAGTTTTTGAGCTATTGGCATTGTAAATGACAATGCCTTTTATTTACGTGTTTACAAAGCATGCAATAATAAAGGGAATTGTCATTTACAATACCAATAGGTCAAAGTTTAGAAAATGCGAGACCTATTGCATTGAAAATGCTTGTTCAAATGTGGGCTTTTTTTAGCTATCTGAATCGCTAATAGGGGGCACTTTATTTTCATTTCACACCCAGTACTTTCTGCCCCTGTCTGGCCCTGAATGTGTCTCGTTTGGGCTGCTCAGCTGCCGCGGAAGAGGGCTTCTGGTTTCAACTATCCCAGTGATTTCTGGTGAAAAACAGTGAATCTATAAAATTTACATAGATAACTTCTTGAAAAGAATGCAGTGTCAATTTTACAAAAAAAGGACGGTGCAGCAAAGATATTAGAATGCATACGAGTCCTTACGCGCATGTCTTTTGCGGCACTTGGCAAAGGGATTCTGAAAAGAACCGCGCTGCCAGGCACTCACCTTAAATGGCCCCATTTGTTGGGGACACATTGCTCTCTGCATTACCCACTTTTCCTTTTCTGTTGCTGGATCGCACATTCACGAATGCCTATCTAATTATCTTTCCCATCACGTACCCTTCCCAAACAGAATGCAGTGAGACTCCAGCAGCCTACGATGCATTTGAGACATGCACAGAATGAAGAAACCGACTTCATCCATTTAATATTTGTATAACTGTTATATAGAGGGCAATACTAACCGAACCCGCCTCAAGGCACTCCAGACCTAATATCACTACATTGAGTGCGCAGATATTTCTAATGAGAGAGTACAGGTCATTAGACATGCCTGTCCACTTAAAGCACTGCTTAGTATGTAACAGTAAATGAACAGAGACGCCACAGGGCAGACATGACAGCAGCGCACAGTGTCAATGGTACTTGAGATATGGTGTATGAAAGTAGGATCTGCTTTTATGGTTACCCCCACTTTTTGCCTGGTGCTAAGCTGTTAATGACTAGTCTGACTGGGATCCTGCTAATCAGGACCCCAGTCTATCTGCTTTCTCCCTTAAATTGTTGTGGTTAGTACTTAGGTACATCCCAGATTGGATACTGGGGTACCCTTATACGTCCCTAGTATATGGTATTAAGGTACCCAGGGCCTGGTTCTAAGTGAGAGGGTGCCCCTGCATGAGCAGGACACCCCTACAGCCTACGGATCCATTCTCCCAGGTTGTCAGTGAAGCACCAATATACTATATAGAGGGGCACCGCGTAATTACGCGATGGCCATCTCGAAACTGGCTGCAACTAATCCTATCATGTTTGGTATCAAACATGTTGGAATCATACACTAACACCGTAAATGGTGTGGGAGGTATGATTCCAAGCACTGGAAGAGCCCTCCATTAGGGTCTCAGTGTTCCCGGTACCAGCCTTCTTCACCCCTACAGCACAAAATGGTTGACCACCTCCCAAACAGGAATTAGTGTATTTGGTGCGCTTGCCAGTGCCACTCAGTCTGCTTGTGGGGCACATTTGGTGTTCCATGCATAGTACAGTTCAAACCAGCTCTGGGAGCTGTTGGCTCCCACTCTGGTGCGAAACCGGACAAAGGACATGGGAGTAACCTCCCCCCCTGTCCAGACCCTACCCTGGGAGGGTCCCCTGAATCGTCCCAACCCTTTCCCTAGGGTACTTAAAGGTTACCTCGTTGTAGGTCCCTAGATTCGTCGTGGGACAAGATTCAGATCAGACACCATTTCTTCTTCTACCGTCTGGGCACTCTGGACTTTGCTGGACTTCTTTTGGGCTTGACTTCGTCTCCCTTCCAGTCTGCTGCATCGTCTTTGCACCAAACAGGATCCTTCCAAGGCCTGTGGGCATTAAAGACACCTGAAGGAATCTCCCTTGGAGTGAAGGAGTCACTCCCCTGCATTTGCAGCCACCGCAACTAAGTCAACCGGTCTGCTGATCCTGAGCTCTTCCGGACTCTGTAAGGTTCTGCAACACAGGTGGTGGTTTTCCACAGCTCCCGAGGCCTGCCCTGCCCTCTCACCAAGTTTGAGGCCAGTATCCCTTGTGGGGGTTGCAATAACCGAACCCCTGTGCACCTCATCAACTTGCAGTTGCAAAGGCTTGTTGGCTTCCTTCCAAGAAGATCTTCGGGCTCCAAGTAGCCCCAACTTCGAGCACCTCCAGTGACCAGAATCTTCAGCCACACCATATCGTGTGCATCATGGCTTGCATCTTTTGGTGAGCTGCTTGAGGTCCTCTCGCGACTCCAGTGCCTCCAGCCTGTGGGTCCATTTGAGGGTCACATTTGTTTCTTTTGGGCTCCCCTGATTGCTCGGGGCCTGCCCTGACTCTCGTGCTTGTGGTGAGTCCCTTGGACCTTGCTGGTCCCGACGTTGCTCCCTCTTCAATTCCTGCATTGGTTGCCTTTGCTGAGGCTTGTTTGTGCTCCTGCCGGACACCCGACCCCTCAGCACTTGACATCATTTGTGGGACACCTTGTGCACAGCTCCTGGTTTTCCTCAGCATTGCCTGGTCCTCACAGCTGAAGAGTCAAGGTCATCGTCATCCATTCTGCAACACCCGACATTGTGGAGGGCATTCGTCTTCCAAGTCTCCTGGTCACTCATGAGTGACATAGACTCTGTCCCCTCTGCTTTCAGGTACCTCTCATCTAGAATCCACCTTCGGATTCCACCGAACACTTTCTCCTTCTTCAGCAGCGGCACTTTCCAGGAGTCCTCCATTGGGTTCGACAGCGGTTTGCGACACCACTTCACACGTATGCACCCGGCTTCCCTGGTGTAGGTAACGTGGATACTAGGGTATCCACAGATGGGGTGGCTCTCCAACCTTCTGTCTTCCACAGGGTTTCTTCAGGGTCCACTGGGAAGGGTCCTAAATCTTTAAAAAATCCAACCGCAATTTACACGTAGAGTTGTACAAAGCACGCGGTCATGTTCCCACATTGCACACGCTCTCCGTGGGGTCCCTATCTACTCACCTTGGGTGGTTCTTTGGGTCCCCAGCACTTCTACATCCTCTCGACACTGTCTTGACCAGAGTCGTGGTTCTTATAATACTTTCTTAGTATATGGTTTGGTACTCCCCCTGGGGTTCACTATGTATTTTGTGCTATTTACTGTATTTCTATGCAATGTATTGTGTGCATTGTGTTTATCTCCGTGTAGGAGATCTCTAAACGTGTTAGAGAGTATTCTATAATAAATACATATTGTTATAAATACCTTGTGTGGTTCTTTTTCACTTAATCTATACTATAAGATTACATTCTGGTACAACAAGCTTCTTTACACTCCTTCTGGACTAAGCCTGAAGGCTGAGCTCCACAGCTACCACTTAGAGAGCTTCTACGGTTGTCTAAGACCTCTTAAATCACCATAAGGGTTGTCTGGACTGGTGCAAGGTGCCCACTTACATTAGTGGACATCATATACCAGGCCAGCTTCTCACATATGGGGTCACTTATGACATGGTTTGCATGCACCAGAGGACAGCATACTGTACTTTCATTTCGGTTTTAGGTGAGGGGCGGTTTCTGGTTTCTCTCAGGTGGTTATAAGACACCTTTGGGTCAGGGTCCTAACTTGGAGACTGCAGCGGGGGAGGTGATCTTTCATGCATTGGACAAGGCAAGTGGGAAAGTGACCTGGGTGACCTTTCAACAGTTACACCAGGAGAATAGGTAAGGACTCTCAGCCCCTTCCGTGCCCCCACTCCAACTATATGTTACTGAGAATGACATTTGCATAACGGTGCTGCTCAGAGTGGCATGAAAAGGTTACCTTATAAATTTCGGCACCTTATTCAAATCGTGTGATTTGGGGAAAGTGACTTTACTATTCCTCCGTGCGCAATATTACAAACGTGAAACATCATCAAATGCAAGGGTAAATTTGTGAAAAATAATTGTAATAATAAAATACAACATATTGTATTGTCTCTATCTTCCCACTCTACTCCACATACCCCAGAAAATGACAGAATCAGAATAAACCTTGTGCTCCTGTCCGCAATAGCACATCACGCAAAGCACTAGCATGCCAGAATGCCAACCGCTCATCCTCCCGGTGACACGCTGCCATCGCAACCACAGGACAAGAACCAGAGAGAACTTCCACAAGTTGTCTTCCAGCCTGCAGTGGATAAAACACATGTAATCATGGCAGGTAGCAGAGCGCCTTTCATTCGCTGGGAAACTACTCGAGCAGTTCGCACTTGGGTCGGATACAAAAAAATAAAGTATTCTGCTCAGCACAGATGATCAAATTAGAGTTAATTACAGCAGCAGGCCAGGCAGGGACACCGGTAGGGCATTGTAAATTATCAGCACAGCTGTGAGGCAGGCCAGGCTGGAGCCTGCTGACTGATTGGGAGGGGGAAGGGAGAGCAGAGAAAATACACAAGAATGAAAGGGAAACCAGCACTGTGCTTGTGAAAGGGGCGGAGTGCTGAATGTCCACTGTTAGAAATGGGATTTCTGGTTGGCTAGGGCTTGCGTCTAAGCCAGGCAAAAACCACCACTCTAGTCAGGGCAAGGGAGTTACACGCTGAAGATAACCCCTGCTCACCCCCTTGGCATCTTGGCACGAGCAGTCAGGCTTATCCCAGAGGCAATGTGTAAAGCGTTTGCGCAACACACACACACAGCAGCAACACACTAGGCACACTACAAAAGAAACTCCACACAAGGTTATATAAAAAAAATAGCCTTTGTATTATCCAAAACACTTTAGATCATAACCACACATATACACTGTGCCAACTGGCACCAGGTAGTAATTTTACAGGGGACTATATACATGACCGGGCCAATTGGGCCACAGTCAGAACAATTTGAAAGCACACGTAGCAAAAATAAAACAACCAGTAACTACTGGCAAAATACTGTACTCAGCATTAGCAACATAAACGCAATATGTCTGCATCACATTAGGCATTAAACACATTATGCATAAATCACAATTAGGAGTGCACCGTAGTAACACTCCCCAGGTGCATACATCACCTTCAGCATGGACACATTAGGCATTCCTTTAGGGCCTTGCACCCTACCAGTACACACAGATACCCAAAATGACCCCAGGCCAACTGGCCTTCCTTGGGTCCCAAATGCCCTCTGTCCAAAATATCAGGGCTCTAAACGTAGGGCCTTTCACTGGCCCTCTGGCTGCCTTGCAGCAAAAGCAATGTGCTTCATGCACTGGGGGCCGAGGGGTGCATCTCACCCCTTCCTTCTCATCACCAAAAGAGATGGCCCCATGTTGCAGCTGCCCGCGCTTTCGCGGTGCAGCGGAGGAAATCAGCCTTGCACTGGCACTAAACAATGTGCAAATTGGAGCCCCACTCTGGGACTACTTAAGCAAAATTGCCCCCAACGTTGCAGCTGCCCGCGCTCCTGCGGTGCAGCTGGGAAGAGCCCCCCTCACTGGGGCTCATTTGGCCAAAGACTACGCGGGCCTTCGTAGGCACTGACGGCGCTCCTCTCCCACTCCTCTACTCACGGGGCGAGGTCTCTGCCGTCTCTTGGCTGCTCCGGTCTCCTTGGGGAGGCTCCTCACTTCTCCGGTCTCCTTGGAACATGGGGACAGCTCGGCGGCGTTTCTCGGCTTACGGTCACGGAGGCGGGGTAGGCTTCCACCCTCCTCCAGGCACAACTCTGCCTGTCTTCTGGCCGGCGCTTCTCTTCTGGCCCCGCCCACAACCAGGCAAGATACCTGACTTCCGGGCCGGCCGCGCTTCTCTTCTCCGGCTCAAAAGTGTGGGGTAGGCTCCCGCCTTTAAATAAACACAACTGTGGGTGGGCTCCTGCTCAGAGGAGCACAAAAATGCAGGGTAGGCTCCCGCTTCACCCCTGGACCATGGGGGAATCCCCACGCCGGGATTCCCTCTCAGGCACTTCGCAGCAACGCGCTGAAGGGCACCACGCTTCTCCCACCCTGGGGGAAAGATATAGCACTCACGAGGCGCTCAGTCCAGAAAGCAGAGCTGGGCCCAGGCAGGACAGCTCACAGGGTCCCCTAGCAGAGGGGCAGTCCCTCGTGACAGTTCCTCCTGGGGCCCAGCAGTTCCAGCACCCAACACAGCACCAGGAAGCACACTTTCATGGGGTCACAGCCCCAGTACTTATACTCATTTTCCCTTTGTTCTGCCCTGGCACAGGGCTTGGGGAACCAGCCTCAACTGGTTCTGGGGGGTGTTGAAGCACTCTGTTTACCAGGCTTCCACCCTCCTTTGTCAGATGGGGCTCGGTCCTCAGACACACCACAGGGGGACGGAGCCAGCATTCACCTAGGCAGGCACAGGCCTATTCAGGGTCAGGGGACTACTCCTCCCGCTACTCCAAATGCAGATCTCCTATTCAGCTTAGCGCTGAATCACCCTGCCCTCCCTGGAGCCACACACCTCACCAGCCCCTGTCACTCGAGAGCCAGACATGCAATACACATCAGGCAGGCAGACACATAGCACACAGAAATGCCAACTTCTAAAAGTGGCACTTCTAAAATAGTGATAATAAATCTGCGCACACCATTGCACAGCATTTATTATTACTATTCTAAACATACCAAACTTGACCACACTGCTCCTCTCATATCAGGAATTACCACTGAAAAACGTATCAGGGAATCCCCAATGCATTCCTAAGGGAGGGCAGCCTCATAGCAGTGAGAAACCAAAATGGCGGTTTGTCACTACCAGGACATGTCACGCACTTAAGGTACATGTCCTACCTTTTACCTACAATGCACCCTGCCCATAGGGCTAGCTAGGGCCTACCTTAGGGGTGACTGACATGCAGTAAAAGGGGGGGTCACAGCCGTGGCACACACTTTAGGTGTCCCGTCACAGCGGCAGTAACACTGCGCACACAGGCCCTGCAATGGCAGAGGCCTGAGACAGGTTTGAAAGGCTACTTTGGTGGGTGGCGCAATCAGCGCTGCAAGCCCACCAGTAGCATTTAATTTACTGGCCCTGGGTATCTGAGATACCACTTTACAAGGGACTGACAGGTAAATTAAATACGCCAAACAGTTGTAGACCAATCTTAACATGTTTACGACAGAGAGTACACGCACTTTACACTGGACAGCAGTGCTAAAGTGCCCAGATTCCTAAAACCACCAACACCATGTCAGAAAAAAGGCTAGGAGGAAGGCAAAAAGTTAAGGGATGACCCTGCAAAAAGGGCCAAGTCCAACATCCAGCATTATTAAAACAAACAACCCAGCAGGAGCCAAGGTGAGGGAGGCAGCAGTAAAAAAGGCAGCAGTAACACAACTGTGGCATTAAGAGGAGGTGGGAGGAAGAATGCTATATTTGAATGTAAGCAGCTAGGGCTCTGAAGTTTAACACAGACAAACAGTAACAGAGCAGGAAATCAAGAAAAATGTAGTCCCTCAAAGAACAGATAAAGAGCCATGGCGTAATGAGACAGTACTAAGTCACTGCTCTGTGGGAGGAACAGAAGAGAGAAGTGAGGGATAAAGAGGCACAACTGACCACTAGCAAGCAGGGATTTTTGAAGGACACTGACATAGACAAATGAAAAGCAATGTCAAGAAAGGGGATGGACTTGATGCGCACAGACCGATTACAGCAGGTCTGGAAGAGACAGCTGCACTGCCTAGCTCGACCTAAAAAAGGAAGTGCCCCCCTTTGGACTCATTCTTATTTGTGAATTTGGGTAAAAGTTTCAGGGCGAGTAGGCATGGTCCAGAGTACGACTGCCAGCTCTCACTGAAATAAAAAATAAAAAATAAATGTTTATTTTTTTTTAAGTAGCTGTGAGAGGCTGGCTCAGTATATGATGTACACATATGTAAGTGGACACCTTGCACTGATCCAGACAGCCCTTTATGGTGATTTTAGTGGTCTTAGACAACCTTAGAAAGCTCTCTAAGTGGTAGCTGTGGAAAGCAGCCTTCAGGCTTAGTCCAGAAGGAGTGTAAAGCAGCTTGTTTTACCAGAACATAATCTTATAGGTATAGATTAAGTGAAAAAGAACCACAAAGTGTATTTATAAAAATATGTATTAATTATAAGACACTCACTAACACATACAGATATCTCCTAGCTGGAGATATACACAATGCACACAATACTTTGCAATAGAAACAGGTAAGTAGCACAGAATACACAGTGGTCCCGAGGGGGAGACCAAACCATGAACTAAAATAGTGGTATGCGAACCATGACTCGAGTCAAGACAATAGTCAGAGGACGTAGAAGTGCGGGTGACCTAAGGAACCACCCAAGGTTAGTATCTAGGAGACCCATGGAGGTCGTGTGCAGTGTAGGAACACAACTGCGTTCTCCGTACAAATCAACGTGTAAGTCGTGGTTGCAATTTTAAAGAAAGGGGACCCTTCCCAGTGGACCCTAGAGACCTGTGTAAGACAAGAGGTTGGAGAGCCACCCCACCTGTGGATACCCTTGGAACCAGGTTACCTGCACCAGGGAAGCCAGGTGCATAGGTGTGGAGTGAACTCAATGGGAGACTTCAGGAAGAAGGTGAAAGTGTCCGGTGGAACCCAAAGGTGGATTCAAGATGTGAAGAACCTGCAAGCAGAGGGGACAGAGTCTATGCCACTCAGGAGTGACCAGGAGGCATGGAAGACGAATGCCCACCGATGTCGGTGTTGCAGGACAGCTGACAGTGACCTTGGACCTGCAGCTGTGTGGGCCAGGTGATGCTGTGGAAGACCAGGAGATGTACACAAGCTGTCCCATGTCAGATGTCGAGAGTTAAGGAGTCAGTGTCCGGCTGGACCACCAACAAGCCTTGGCAACTGCAACCAACATGGAAGTTGAAAAAGATGCATTGTCGGGACCAGCAAGGTCCAGGAGACTCACACAAGCAGGGGAGTCAGGGAAGGCCCGAGCAATCAGGGGAGCCCAAAGAATTCAAAGGTGACCCTCGACAGGACCCACAGGCTGGAGGCAGTAAAGTTGGAAGAGGACCTCAAGCAGCTTACCAAAGAAGCAGGCCCCCGGTGCAAGCAATGTGGTGTGGTCAAAGATTCTGGTCACTGGAGATGCTTGAGGTTGGGGCTACTTGAAGCCCAAAGATCTTGATGGAAGGAAGCCAACAAGCCTTTGCAACGGCAAGTTAACGCGGTGCACAGTGGTTTGGCTCCTGTGGCTCTGACGAGGAATACTGGCCTCAAACTTGGTGAGAGGACAGGGCAGGCCTTGCAGGATGTGGAGAACTACCGCCTGTGTTTCTGAGCCTTTTGGAGTCCGCGGGAGCCCAGGATAAGCAGACTGGTCAGCTTAGTAGCGTTGCCTGCAGATGCAGGGAAGTGACTCCTTCACTTCAAGGGAGATTCCTTCAGGTGTCTTGGAGGCCCACAGGTCTTGGAAGGTTTCCTGTATGGAGCACAGGCACGGACGTTTCAGCAGATGAGCAGGGTGAAGAGATCATGAGCAGCAGGAGTCTTCCCGGTTGCAGCCTTGATGCCCAGAGCGAAGTCCAGTGAAGTCCAGAGTACCCAGATGGTCGCTGTTGAAGTGGTGTCTTAATTGAATTGTGTCCCACGACGAATATAGGGACCCACCCTCAGGTAAGCCCTTAAATACCCTAAGAAAAGGGTTGGGAGGATTCAGGGGTCCCTCCCTAGGGATTGGCTGGACAAGAGGGAGGATACTCCCCTGTCCTTTGTCCAGTTTCACGTCAGAGCAGGAGCCAACGGCTCCCTGAACTGGACTATGCATTGAGGGCACCAAATGTGCCCTGTATTCAGACTATGTGGCGCTGGGAAGCCCTCCCCCCCTGCCCCAATACACTAAACCCTGTCCGGTAGGTGGTCACACCTCCCTGTGACAGGATGCCTAGTGTTCTGCCTTCCCCTGCTCAAACTTGGCTCAGCAGCAGGAGGGTAGAATCATGCCTCTGGTCAACAGCAGCCATGTTGTGCTGTTCGGGTCTAGAAGACTATTACCGGGAGCACTGAGGACCTAACGGAGGGCCTTTACAGTGCTTGGAATCATATCTCTCACACTGTTTACAGTGTGGGAGGTATGATTCCAACATGTTTGATACCAAACACGATAGGGTTCGTTACAGCCCGTTTCGAGTTGGTCATCGCGTAATGACGCGGTCCCCCTCTATATGTTATATGGCTGTCTCACTTACACCCTGGGAGAATTAACTCTGAAGGCTGTAGGGGTGTCCTGCTCATGCAGGGGCACCCTCACACTTAGAACCGAGCACCCTGCCTTCAGGATTAGAAAGGCCTGCTGTAGGGGTGATTTATAGGTTTTAAGTGAAGTGACTCTAGATATAGGGAACCTATATCTGTCATAAGTGGTGTTAGCACCAGATTACACAGGCTGCAGTGGCAGGCCTGTAGTGACAGTTTGAATGGTCTCCCATATATGACATACTACGTGCTTCAGCGTATGGGGGACCTCTGGGGTACCTATGCCCTGGGTACCTTAGTACCATATACTAGGGACTTATAAGGGTAACCCAGTATCCAATCTGGGATGTACCTAAGTACTTACCATAACAATTTAGGGGAGAAAGCAGAGGGACTGGGGTCCTGATTAGCAGGATCCCAGTCAGACCAGTCAGAGACAGCATAGCACCAGGCAAAACGTGGGGGTAACCATAAAAGCAGATCCTACTTTCCTACAGTAGCCTTGTTTCCTTTAGGGAAATTGGGCTGCTTTAAAAAAAAACATATGTCATTTAAATTAAATCATAGACCTGGTGGTCTGCTGACTCTTGAAAGCCATCATCCCAGTAATTGCGAACAATCGTAGTGAGTCACAAATTGTGACCTGCCTAATAAATATTCATAAGACAGAGTGGTCTGCAACTCAATAAGCTTCTTTATTTTGCGAGCAATCTATTAATTCAATTCAATTCAAAAAATCTTTATTTCGGCCTTTTTGGCCATAAAAGCACAGATAAAAAAGGGACACATTTCATACAGTTCAATTTCCCAAAAAGGAATACTAATACATTAAAAAAAACTCCAGATAAAAAGATTAATGTACATATATCTATTCAATTGTGTGTATTAAAAAGTTAAAATTATTAAAAAAGTACATAAAAATAATAATGAGCTAAAAATGATCCAATTAGACCAGGCTACATTTTAGTATAGTTAAACGTACACACCACATTGAAAATAAATATTGAGAGACTGAGTACACAATAGGGAGGCTAGTATCATATTTTAATATCCTATAAGCCTCAACACAATGGTTTGTCCCGAGGTTCCGGCAGACCTGTTGTAGCCATCGGTGCCTGATCTTTATATATGCCGGACAGAAGAACAATACGTGTTGATCCGTCTCTGGAATGTTATCACAGATCGGACAGCTTTTAGTCAAAGCACCCCCCCCCCCCAGTTATTTGTAAAGGCACGGAGTGGTAACACACCGTGCCTGAATTGTATATAAAGTTTTTTGGCTAGGGGGGGATGAATGGCCTCAAGAACAGGTTCTAACCTGTATTGGTCTTTAACCTCTAGGAATTGCGTAGTCAATATACCAGAGGTGGGATTTGCCTTGGTCAGGTTAAGCTTATATTCTCTAAAAAGCTTTGAGAGAACCTTCCTTGGGGTTATCAGGGAGGTTGCTTCAGCATTGGTCCATAGGTCGCCCATCCTCATGGCAACTAGGGTATTTTTAATATAAGCTAGCCATGGGATTTTGCCTGCCCCCTGCAAATTTAACACCTCCTTCATTTCTTCTTTAAAAGCCACTAGCTCTGGGGTACTCCAAAGACGTCGCCAGTGGAGGAGGGGTCTAAGGGCAACTTCCTCAGCTATTGGACCGACCCCAAGGTCCATTCGGAGTGGCATCAGTGGTGTGCTTTTCGGGAGACCTAAAATTTGCCTGATAAAAAAGATCTCATTCTTAGAAAGGGGATCCGATGAACGATGGCCCCAGATTTCTGCCCCTTAGAGGGTCGCCCCCCTTGCTTGCGACTTATAGATTTCCATTACCGGGCCAACCATTTTATGTGTACATTTCTTAAGCATCTTAGCTAGCCTCCGCGATGTTTGGGCCAATTTTAAGCTGGATTTCTTTATTTGCGCATTCCACTCCATTTTATCGGTGAGTGTTAGTCCTAAATAGTCAAAAACTGTGAATTTCTCAAGTGGTTTCCCGTCTAGGCGAGGGTTTGAGCGTGTGGAGTCACCTGCATTAAAAACCATGTATTTAGTCTTTAGGGAGTTTATCTCCAAGCCCCTACTTTTACAAAATGAATGGAAGATATCCAAGGCCCGTTGAATTCCCATTGGGGACTTGGATAAAAGCAGGGTGTCGTCGGCGAACATCAGGGCTGGAACCCTGTGGTTCGCCAGCTTAGGAGCATCTACATCCCTCCCAGCTGTCAGGTGCTCCACAAGATCATTAATAAATAGACAAAAAAGGGTGGGGGCCAATACACACCCCTGTCTTACACCTCTATCTATAACTATAGGATCAGTAAGCTCACCATTTTTCCCATATCTAACTTGCGCATAGTTAGATTCATGGAGCCGCTCCATCTGGTGACAAAGGTAAGGGGGAGCCCCCATATTTATTAAAATGGACCACAATTTATCCCTAGGGACCAGGACAAATGCTGATTTTAGGTCCACAAAGATCAGATAAAGGCTGCCTCCCCCCAGGGACACTGTCTTCCAATAGAGGAGTTGCAGCTTTAAAATCTGATCTATTGTGTACATCCTGGCTCTAAAACCTGCCTGGTAGGGGCTGAGTATAGAATACTCCTCCATGCAGCTCTCTAAACGGTCCAATAGCACTCGTGCATAGATTTTTTGAGTAACATCTAGGAGGCTAATTGGGCGATAGTTAGCGGGGAGGAGTGGTGAACCCTTTTTATAGATGGGAATGATCTCCGCCCCCAGCCAGGTAGTCGGGATTGGCCTTTCCTGTAAAATAGCATTAAATAGGGTCCATAGATATGGTGCCCAGATACTGGGTTCATTGCGGAAGAGGTCGCCTGGGATCTTATCTAGGCCTGGCGCCTTTGCGGGGGTTACTCTGCTTAGTGCAGCCATTATCTCTTTTAGGGAGATTTCTGGGGCATTAGGGGAAGGTAGCTGTAGATTGGTGGACTTGTTCATGATTTGTCCTGGTTCTTCCTCTCCCCTTGCATAGAGCAATTCAAAATGAGTCTTCCAAATTTCTGCCCCAAGGTTTGGCTCTACTGCTGATTTACCTTCTTTGGAGCCGGTATTTACTAGGCTCCAGAAGGTCCGCATATCCCTAGAGCATAGGGCAACCCTCATGCTTTCCCATTTGTCACCTTCCCACTGTTTTTTTGCTGCGCTAATTATATTTTTATAGGCTATCCTCTTATCTTTTATCATTAATCTATCCTTAGCTGTGATTGCTTGAATTAATGTTTGCTTGGCCCTTCGACAGTCACTATTGTACCAAGAGTGGCCCACAGACACCTTTAATTTGTTGTTTATAACAGGGAAAAAAATATTTGCCAAATCAGTTACTAGGCTTTGATGATTACTCCTAATTTCTGATGAAGCTATATTAAGAGGTGCTGCTATACTAAGTTGGTTGGCAGCCTCAAGGTATGGGATAACGATTTGGTAGAGGGAGGCCAACTTTTCCTGGGAGTTACAGAGGGCCCCCCATTTTACTCTCCTCCTGCAACCGGCTAAAATTGGCCTGGGCCCATTGGAGTGCTTAACTGCAAGAACATCCCTGGAACAAGGCGATAGTGTCTCTAATAACAGGGCATTATGGTTGCTATCATATCTAGGTATGACCTCAATGTCGATCACCCAGTGCCAGGAATTAGTATCCATCAGGATGTAATCTAATATGGAGGAGCTTCCTGGTCTATTATAGGTATGATTCGCTGGGGAATCAGACCTAGTACGGCCATTATAAGCCCTGAAGGAATGCGTCAGTGTGAGGGTGTTCATTTGAAGCACCAATGGTGTCCAGGCTCGCGTTGGTTGGGCGTTCAATTCTGGAATAGACCAATACTGGTCTTCCTCATCAATATCACCCCCAGTCAGGCCCTTCAGTGGTTCATACTGGCAATTAAAATCGCCAGCAAGGACCACCAGAGTGCCATCAGGAATAGTGTATAGAAAGGTTGACAGCTGCTCAAGAGTTGCCGACTCCTGGCCGCAGCTGACCAGGCGAGAATAAACATTAATTAGAGCTAATCTAATTTTGGTGGGGAAACTCAAGATGACACAGAGTATATCGCGTGAGGCTGTATCAACCTGCCTTGCAGTGCATCCCAAGTGTACAGCAACCCAGGTGCACAGTCCTCCTGCGGGTCTTCCCCTTCCCCCACTGGTGGCTGTTAGGGAATAAGTCACATAGCCCTGTCTATGGGTAACCTCTCTGGCCCATGTTTCCTGGAATATGTTGATGTCATTTGCATCAATGAGGGATCCCCACTCCAATTTTCCCAGTTTAGAGGTGAGGCCTGCAATGTTCCAGGATAAAACACGGAACTTGGGCTTATTGCTTAGTGACTGATTTAAATTTCCATGGGGCACTACAGCCAACTTAGGGCTATTTCTGGTAGCAGGATGGGCGGGAGTACTGGGTGTAGATGCTGGGGTCAGCTGCTGGTGGCCTGTAGTTATTTGCGCTAACGTTGGTAGTATGCCTACTGTAGTATAATTCAAAATTAGCTTCTCCATTCCCTCGCTATAGACTGTTTCTACTCCATCTACCCTCCTATCTGCCTGTTCTGTTTTCATTGGTTCCCGTTTCAGTTGCTGTACTGGTTTTAGTCAGTCTACAGATTCCAGAGAAGCAAATCTATTTACAAGCGGGAGGTTAAAAAACAATGGGCTCGGGTACTCCTGCCCTGTGGTCAAGTTTTGCTCATACCGATGTCTGGGCCCTGCCCCACAAACTGTCCATGAATTGATGTCAGGTACCGGTCTCGGGGGGTAAAAGTACCCCAGTGGGAGGGGCCTAATGCCCCCTTCATACCTTTGTTGAGTGCGCGTTAAAAGTGTCCTAACAACCTGTGGATTTCTAAAATTAATCACAATGGTGTCCCCAGCTATATCTTTGACTCTTTGGCCTACCCACCCTACCCTACTTGTGAATAAAATCTCACTTGCATCCTTATAGGGAAATTGAAATTGTTTGGACAACCAGAACATGCATTTATTTTTTAAGTCATAGTGTGATTCCCTTTGCCCCGTTTTGAGTTCTGGCACATTAGTTAAAATCAAGACATATGGTGTAGAGTCAGTGGGAAGGTTAATATATGGTAGTGCTGGGTTGCCTTCTGATACCACTGTACGAGAGACTTGACCTTCTTCAATTCTATGTTTCGCACCCAATTGTTGCATATTTGATTCAACTTGGGGTTCTGCTGCTGGGGGTCTTTGTTTCCTACCCACCTCCCACCTCCATCTTGGCTCCTGGGTTTCTAGGCTAGCAATAGTGTTGCTTGGTTTGCTAGATGTATTCGAGTGTAAAACCAAGACTTCCCTATTACTCTGCACTTGTGGGGTTGCATTACAACTAGCTTCTGGGACATGATCTTTTCTTGGGTGGACTGAATGGGCTAGAGGTTTAGTCGGCTGATGTGGGTCTACCTCCCTATGATCTGCCTTGCTAATGTAGACGTCTAGTAGAGAGGTAAGTTTGTCTACCCTAGAGGTCAAGGTGGTCAGCCCCTCCTTAATTATATTTCTAATTTCCAAATAGAGGTCCTTTACCAAATTTGACACCCACAGTGGTTTTTCTGTACCTTCTTTCACATGCCCCCCTGCCCTTCATTCTCTGACCCCCATTCTCTGCGGGTTCCTTAATTCCCTTCTTCCGGGATCTTGTAGCTTTCACAGCAAGTTTAGCATTCACTTTCTTTCGAATAACCGAAGGGGAATCTTTGGTATACAAGTCCGAGGTCGGAACCTCGTGAACTAAAGCACGTGTTCTGGGTTGGGCCCTAGGAGGGTCAGAGTTGATAGCTGACAGGGCAGGTTGCAATTCGGAGTTAAATAGGGGTTGGGCTAAATCCAGAGTTATCGATAGGCGTCTTTCAGTCAATTTGATTTCATTTGAAACCACCCCTATAGCCCTCTGAAGCATCTTGTCAATTGAGGTGGGCTGGTGACTTGGCGGCGATTGAAGAGAAACCACTGATTTTTTCCCTATGCAAGTGCGCTTCCCCATTTTCGATGACTTAGAAATACAACCTGGAAAGTCAATGTGGAGGAGAGCAAGCGGTCAGGCACAATGTGTTATTTGCTGCTGGGGAATCTCACAGTCAGAGGATGGTTTCTTTTGACAATGGTAAGACCAGTTGCACACTTAGGGCACTCACCTTGCGATCCGAATTCCTGCACAAGACCATAGGCAGCGGAGATTTATACCATGAAGGACCAAGGGGTATGGCCCAGCCCAGTCTCTTTCAGACTCTGACGGGCGCAGACGGGACCGCCCTTGGCCCGGGCAAGCCCGCGCGCGTCCCGCGCTGCGGGAAGTGGGCGGAGCTTATATGGCGCCTCCGGGCACGAGTGCAGCGTCAGGGCGGCGCGAGGCTGCTGGGAGATGAAGTTCCAGCCGTTCCCCTCACAGCGCGTTTGCTGGCAATGGAGGCCGTTCCCCTCACGGCAATGGGGACCAGGTAGGAGCCGTTCCCCTCACGGCGGTAGATCTAGGAAAATTAATTTGTAGCGTCCCGTGCTGCGGGAAGTGGGCGGAGCTTATATGGCGCCTCCGGGCACGAGTGCAGCGTCAGGGCGGCGCGAGGCTGCTGGGAGATGAAGTTCCAGCCGTTCCCCTCACAGCGCGTTTGCTGGCAATGGAGGCCGTTCCCCTCACGGCAATGGGGACCAGGTAGGAGCCGTTCCCCTCACGGCGGTAGATCTAGGAAAATTAATTTGTAGCGTCCCATGCTGCGGGAAGTGGGCGGAGCTTATATGGCGCCTCCGAACGCGAGTGCAGCATCAGGGCGGCGCGAGGCTGCTGGGAGATGAAGTTCCAGCCGTTCCCCTCACGGCACGTTTGCTGGCAATGGAGGCCGTTCCCCTCACAGCAATGGGGACCAGGTAGGAGCCGTTCCCCTCACGGCGGTAGATCTAGGAAAATGAATTTGTAGCGTCCCGCGCTGCGGGAAGTGGGTGGAGTTTATATGGCGATTCCGGGCGCGAGTGCAGCGTCAGGGCGGCGCGAGGCTGCTGGGAGATGAAGTTCCAGCCGTTCCCCTCACGGCGCGTTTGCTGGCAATGGAGGCCGTTCCCCTCACGGCAATGGGGACCAGGTAGGAGCCGTTCCCCTCACGGCGGTAGATCTAGGAAAATGAATTTGTAGCATCCCGCGCTGCGGGAAGTGGGTGGAGCTTATGTGGCGCCTCCGGGCGCGAGTGCAGCGTCAGGACGGCACGAGGCTGCTGGGAGATGAAGTTCCAGCCGTTCCCCTCACGGTGCGTTTGCTGGCAATGGAGGCGGTTCCCCTCACGGCAATGGGGACCAGGTAGGAGCCGTTCCCCTCACGGCAGTAGATCTAGGAAAATTAATTTGTAGAGTCCTATTAATACATAGGTCAGTTCTCAAAATTTAAATCAATTAGCAAAAACTCAGTGTGCATTTTGTGACTGCTGTTTGTGAGTTTATTCTCAGTACATATTACTCTAAATACTTTACCTGATAAATGTGTTTAGCTAACAATTATTTTGTGTTTTCTTTTTATATTGTATCAAACAGAGCAAGGGCATTACAAGCTGCAGCAGTACAATATTCTTCACACACACACAAAAACACACACAAACAGCACAAGAGACACACAGGTAAAAGGAGAGAAGATTCGCTCTCACACACAACAACACACGTCGATTCCGATGCATGTGGAGTTTTTCTTTATGGAGTGCTGCTCGGGAATGCCCTTCATCTGCACAGAGCAAGACAGGGCTGGTGCTATGTTCATAAGATTGTTGGCAGGCGCCTACTGTTTCCACTTCAAATGGCACCAAGATAGTGCTAAACTGCTTCAAAAAGTCCTAAAACGTTCTTTTAAAAGGGGCTAAACCAAGTGACAACATATCACTAAGCCTGTGACACTGAAAACCCTCGTCACTTTAGGACACCTAGCCCTAGAAATGCCCACAGGTCGGGCAATAATGCGGTAACACCTAAATGATATTTCTGCATGTCTCTGAAAGTGTCAGCACAATAAAGTAAGACCCTTTGGTTTTGCTATGCTGCATTCTATCTTACGCCAACTGCGGCACCTATTTTTCATATTGGAAACATCCGCAAATCTTGAATCTCTTACCACCAACAAGGAGATTGGAACATCCCCGTCATCAGAAAATCCTCTGTCATTTCGCTCAGTAAAAACTGCATCATCCTGGGGCCACCTAGGCTAGATAGAGCAACCTGCTGTTAGGCGAACAAAGAAATAGCCACCTCCCCCGTTTTCTTTATTTTAATTTGATTTAATGTGTTCATTTTGCTTGCATTTACTACTGCATTTAACTCGTCACCTTAAGGACTACTAGTGTGCGTGTACAGGCGGACCGCCCCCTCACAAAAAGCCACAGCTACAAAATGAGTGAAGTAACATCCCGGTTTGGTAAGGTCTAGAACACCTTTCTCCTTTTGTCTACCGTGGGAGCAAAATGTTGTCACTGTCGGGGCTTTTCACACCCCGGGGTCATTTTGAAGACTGGGACCACACACGCCTTTGGTCGATTCTGTAGCAGAGCAGAGAATCACGTTTACCAACTAGGCTTCCGATTCTGTGGGTGACATTTTAAAAGGCTTACTGGTGGCAGCACGTCAGCCAGAGCACACAAGAAGGTGCATATTAAATATACCACAGATGCCGAGAGCCTGGACTTTCCGAGCCGATGATGCAGAGCACATAGGAAGGGTGATATTAAACACGCTAAAAAAAAACCTCGCAGTCTCGACCTTTGGAAAATAATTTGTACTCTTGTAGGAGCTGAGATAAGCCTTGCTGGCTGCTGCTGCACGACGCGTGCATTTATTGGGAGAAGGGACTGAGCTGGGAGAATGGAATCGAATATTTATACGGAGCAGACCTCATGGCCAATTGTCTCTTGGCGCATAAGATTAGATGTTATTATCTCCCACCCCCCTGCTACTCGTTCTAGCTGCCTGGCAACGAAAATGCCCATGAAAATAACACGATCCATAGTGTTTTGCGGGAGGGCCTATGGCAGGTATGAAATAAGTATGGACATTTCTCTGCCTATTTCTCCTGATGTTTCATGTATTATTATAACGTGGCTTACAAACCGACATTTTAAATTGAATAAGAAAAATGATTTTTAAATTGGCTTGGTATGATAGCTATTGCTATAAATTTGATTACGTCCTAGATTACTGCGATAAGAAACGTGTGGAACTATAACACTAAACTGTTTGATGAACAGACCTTTCTTTACATGTAACAACTGAACATTGTGTGTTTCTTGATTATGTAAGGTAAGAGAATAGTTCAAACTGGCACCTGTTGCCAAACTTTCTATTTTCTGTATCAAAGGCTTTGTGACATTTCTATATACCCATTTGCAGTGCCTAATTTGAGCCAGTGGTTTCCAATGCTCGGCACCAACGCTCAGCGGCCGATTACGATTTCGGTCGGAAACTCTTCCGACCTAATCGGTTTTAGAATCGTTTCCGACCGAATCGGGTACTGTGAGTCCGACCAACCTATTACGGTGCTTCCCAACATCGTTTGGTCGGACTCGCATTGACTTCAATGAGAGCCTGTGTTCCGAACAAGAACACAGGCTCCGATTGAAAAAGGGGTGGTTTGGGAAAACCTTGCGCCCTGTGGCGGGCACCTCATGGTGCCTGCCACACTGTGCATGGTTGTAAAGAGGGGTACCTTGGGTACCCCACTGGCCCCATTCAGAAGGCTCCAGGGGAAGGGGGGCCTGCTACGGGCCCCCAAAGTCAGATTCCGACAGGCGTTCCATGTTGGAACAACTGATTTGGAAAGGCTGTCTGAATCTGACATTGTAATCGCTCGGTTGGAAACGCAGTACATTGAACTGTACGAGTCAGCTCCGAACGACTCGGTTCCTCCGAATACCATACAGAACTGACTACGAAAGTCCGAACGCTTTCCGAACATCGTAATCGGTCGTTCGGAAAGCTTTCTGAATTGGTCGGAAAGATGGGCTCCGAATCGGATTCGGCAGACCCAAATCCGATTCGGAGCCTTTCCGAATGTCATTGTAATCAACCCGTTAATTGTCAACACTGCCACTTATGACAGCGTGCCACATAATATCTGCCGCCAAAGCCATTATTATAGCTTTGGGGTCCGTGAATAGTGAGAATTGTAACACCTGTAGGCTTGTGATGGTTCGTAGTTGTGCTGTTACTGTATTAGGCAGTACTGACAGAGGCTATGGGAGGTACAAGTGGAAGTGCCCTCCTGAGGAGGACCCTGGCGCTTCTCTTTTTTAACAAATGAAGCACTATCCATTTGTGACAATTCTACATACCTATCGCTAATATTGGTATTGATGCCAATGAAGGTACCATTGCACCATAGTGCAAGTGTTAGACCTGGCATCCTTGGCGTGGTTTTCCCTGACTTTTTGCCCTACCTCCTATAGTTTTGGTGCTGTGCTGGATTTCGTTATTCCTGGGTTAGATGCTTGGGGCACTTTGCCACTGCTGATCAGTGTCAAGGTGCAAGTGCTCCCCGTGTAAATTGATATTGTGATTGGTTCTTCCTGATTGGCATATTTGTTTTACCAGTAGGTCCCTAGTAATGTGCACTGAGTGTGCCAGGGCTGGTAAATCAAATGCTACTAGTGGGCTTGCAGCACTGATTGTGCCACCCACATGAGTAGCCCTGAAAAGAGGTCTCAGGCCTGCCACCGCAGTGCCTGTGCGCAGTTTGTTAAACTGCCATGTCGACCTGGCAAGTGCACCCACTTGCCAGGCCCTACCCTTCCCTTTCTTTGCACATAAGACACCCATATGGTAGGCCCAAGGTACCCCCCTGGGCCGGGTGCAGTGTATGTGAAAGGTAGGACATGTACCTGTGCGTGTAACATGTCCTGATAGTGAAATACTGCCAATTTCGTTTTTCACTATTGAAAGGCTATCTTGCCCGTTGGACAGAATGGGGAATGCTTTGTGACATTTTACCAGCATATCTTCCCATAGGAGTAAGATAGAAGATTGGAGTCTGGTATCCCTGAACTCAGAATTTAATAACACATCTTTTAGTAAAGATGGTTTTTAAATCATGTGTTTGAAAATAGCACTTTTAGAAAGTGGCTATTTTCTTGTTCAACCTTTCTGTGTGCCTCTGCCTGTTTGTGGATTGACTATCTGGTTTGAGTGTGACAGAGACAGAGGATGTGCATTCCCTGTAGACAGCCTCTGGGGGGGTTGAGGTGTGCCTGGCCCTTCCTGGATGACCCAGCCCTGAGCTGAATAGACCCTGGCTGCATTTAGAGTGGTGGGAGGAGATTTACCCTGCACCTGATTAGGGCCTGTCTCCATTGCACAATGCTGTCTCCACCTCCTGTGGTCATGTTGCACCAGGGAGGGCAGAACTGGTTTGAACTGGGCTCAGAGCCCCCTGCACAAAGGGAACAAAGACATTTTAGGGTATAGGTATTAGACCCAAAACCCCTGAACTTTAGATCATTCCTGGAATTCAAGAGGAACCTTTGCCAAGGAGAAGAGCTGGAGAAACTGAGGAGAAGTACTGCCCTTGCTGTGTGTCTGGGGTTGGCCTGCAGTTGCTGTTTCTGCCAAGGAAAGGAAAAGGACTTTGCTGTGTGCTGTGTCCCCTGCTTGAAGAAGATCTCCAAGGGCCTGAAGTGAGCTGGCCTCCTGTTCAGAAGTCTCAGGGACACAAAGACTTCACCCCCAGCTCCCCTGAACTCTGCTGTTGTGAGTTCTGACCTGCCTTGAGGTGCCTGTGCCAGCTTTGGACCTCTGGAGGTTGTCTCTGCTGTTGGGAGCTGGAAGAAACCCAAGAGAAGCAAGAAAATCTGTTTCCGATGCCGTCAACGACGCCGCTGTGATGCGGCGATCTGCACGAGGCCCGGGGAGCCGCTCGTGAAGTGAACGGCGCATCGCCCGGCCTGCTCCACAGCTCCGGCGCCCTACGACGCCCGCCGACGACAGCAGTGATCGGCCGTGCCAATGCTCGCATCGACTCCGTCATCGCCAGCGCCTACATCCTTTTATCACGGCGCCGATAACCGCTGAGGGCGACTCTACGAACTTGCCAACGTCGCATCGTCAACGGAGCCGACAACGGCCAACTTCGACGCCATGCATCGTCACTGACTTCGTTTCCAAGGTACTGATTGTTTGGTTGTCTATGTGACTCCACGCCCGATGCCGCGATCCTCGCGGTCGGCGCCGTACTTTGGATTCCTTGCTATCACGACGTCGCAATAGCCCCAGTTGGTGCTATGTGATTTCTACAAGCTTGTTTTTGCAATATCCTTTTGAAAGTCATTTTTCTGAATATCTGTATGTTGGATTTTCGTCGTTTTGGTCTTGTTTAGTTTAGATAAATATATTCTATTTTTCTAAACTGGTGTGGTGTCGTTTTGTGGTGTTTTCACTGTGTTACTGTGAGTGTTGTTACAAATACTTTACACATTGCCTTTGGGATAAGCCTGTCTGCTTGTGCCTAGCTACCAAGGGGGTGAGCAGGGGTTATCTAGAGTGTGTATCCCCCTTACCCTGACTAGAAGCAAGGGTCCCTATTTGGACAAAGGTACTTACCGCTGCCAACTAGAGACCCCCATTTCTAACAGCAAGGGTGCCTGCATTATAGGCAGGATCGTTTTTGTGCACGAAGGGATACCTTCTTGCATGAAAGCAATCCAAACAGACATTTTTCTATTTCTATGCGTGATGCAGAATGCATCATGCATAGAAAGAGGAAATATTGAGCAGTAAAAAAGATTTTACTCCTTGTTATCCCATCCTATGGGAGGTGTACCGGTTTGAAAAACTCCCAGGTTTACAAACTTTTGTAAATCTGAAATTGTATCAAATCCATAGGTGAATGCACGAGAATGACCATTATCCTCCCACGGAATTTCTCCCAGCTCGAAATGTAACATAATGTAGCGTTAGCAGCTGCATGGTGTTTTCATTTCTTTGGAAAGCCGGTGCAAATCACCCGTTGTACGGCTTTGTAAATCTTACTGAAGCCTTTGCTTTGTGCTTGGGTTGCCTTTTGAATGAAGCAAGGACAATGGAAACGCTTCAATAATCTGGGCATTAGTGAGGTTGTGTTTGTGATGATTTGAAAATGAGAAAAGAACATAGCAGCAGTGTCATCTTTGGATTTTTGGGGTAAGACCCATTGAGGGTGCCCTCTGTTGCAAACAACTTTCATTACCCATTTCGTGCTATTTTAAGGCTGTAGGTATGTGATTTACAATCTCTCATCAGATGGAGCATTTTAAGTTGACGGAGAGGCCAATCGAGTTAGCACTAATAAAACAATTCAACTTTTGTGAAGCCCATTCGGCCACACAATAAGGACCAGGATTTGGAAGTTGAAGTTAAGTAGTTTTATTACCAATTAATAATCAGTTCAGTATATATGCATGTCATGAGAATATTAGAAAGATACAGCCTTACAGCTGGCAAGCTGAAATATCACAATAGGTTCAACCTCAGTGGGATAAAAAGTAAAATAATTACAGCCACAGCAATACAGAAACTGACAAGTAGAAATAGGTGTTCCTTATAGAAATATGTCTTGGCCGAGTCCCAAAAATCCTTAAAATAACACTCTGTAGAGAGACAGTCAGAGGTAAATGTAGTCAGAAAGAGAGAGGCTGGAAGGTGGGCTCCCTGGGCAGTTGCCCACTTTGTCCATGTCTTGAAACATCTCTGCATAGGAGATAGTTTAACCACATTTTATTATAGCCCTTACCTAAACTTAGACCAGTGTTTCCAAACTCTGGGTCATGACCAAATAATGAGTCACAAGCTGATTATTGATGGGTCACGAATGCCAGAGCAATAAATAAAGATGTCTTTAAATTTTGTGTTTAACTTACAACATTTGCCGGTGATTCAAAGACAGCGGTCAAATATCAGGCTGCTTAATTATTTTGACATGGAGATTGGTGTTTACTTTTCTTTCTCTGACTACTAAGTGAGAGGATTTTTTAAAGTGAATTGTGCGACAATGTAGGATGTTGTTTTTGCAATACAATAAACATCAAAATGTAAATACCTGTAAATGAACTGTATGCATTTACCTGTTAGGAGAGCAAAAATAAAGCACTTCTTTGTAACTCTAAAGTGTGATGGAACAGAGATTTTAATAGGATCAAAACAAATAAAGACACTTACATGGTGATGCACAAATGATAAATATTCATAGCAAACCAATTTCCACACATTATCATTTTTGTGTTATATAGCTTTATCAATAAGACTAAATGCCTGTGCAAATTTTGTGGCCATTTTAGTAGAAAATGTGCTGTCTGTAAATAACAATGCGCTACCGCACGATGCATTAGTTACATTAAAAAATCAACCACCTTATGTTCATTAAAACTAGGTTATTCATGGAAGTTTGTTCTAAAAAAGTGGTTTGTCATTCTAAAAATGTTGGGAGCCACTACCTTTGACCATGTTCTTCATAACAGACAAGCTAGGCAGCAAGTAGGGGTGCAGGATGCTAATCACATACTGTTCGACTTGGAATCCTTGGTGTGGTTTCCCCTGACTTTTTTCCTCTACCTCCTGCATTTTTGACTGTATACTGGATTTAGTTTTTGCTGTCTTAGATGCTTTGGGCACCTTGCCACTGCTGATCAGTGTCAAAGTGCAGCAAGTGCTGCCTGTGTAAATTGGTACAATGATTGGTTATCCATGGCATATTTAATTTAATGGTAAGTTCCTAGTAAAGTGCACAGAGTGTGCCAGGCCCTGTGAATCAAACGTTAGTAGTGGGCTTGCAGCACTGATGGTGCCACGCACATGACTAGCCCGTAAATGTGTCTCAGACCTACCATTGTAGTGTCTGCACGCGCATTTGTTAACTGCCATGTTGAACTTGCAAGTGCACCCACTTGCCAGGCCCTAACCTTCCCTTTTCTTACATGTAAGTCACCCCTAAGGTAGGCCCATGTTACCCCCCTGGGCAGTGCGCATTGTATGTAAAAGGTAGGGCATGCACTGATGTGTGTGACATGTCCTGATAGTGAAATACTGAGTATTTCATTTTTCACTATTGAAAGGCTGGTTGTCCCATAGGCTATCATTGGAGCGGCACTGTAATATTTTACATGTGTAACTTTCAATTGGGAACAGCTAGAGATTCGGAGTTTAGGCTCTCTGAACTCAGAATGTAACAACACATCTTTTAGTAAAGGTGGTTTTCAAACTGTGTGTTTTTGTAAAATTCCACTTTTAGAAAGTTGGCATTTTCTTGTTTAACCATCCTGTGTGCCTCTGCCTGCTTGTGTATTCACTGTCTGGTTTTGGAGTGACAGGAGCTGTGGATGTGTATTCACTCTAGATAGTCACAAGGGGGGTTGAGGAGTCCTGCCTTGCCTGGGTGACTCAGAGCTGGGCTGATTAGACCTGGTCTGCATTTAGAGTGGTGGGAGGAGTTTTTACTAGCACTTGAAGGGCTGTGTCTCCTTTGCACAATGCTGTCTCCACCTCCTGTAGTGAAGCTGTATGAGGGAGGACAGAACTGGATTTTCCTGAGCTCAGAGACTCTTGCAATAAAGACTTCAAAGACAAATTGGGTATAAATATTAGACCTTAAATCCCAGAACTTTGGATTACTTCTGGACTAAGAGGACCCTGCCAAGAAGAAGAGCTAAAGATCTGTCAGGAGGAGTACTGCCCCTTTGCTGTGTATTGCTTTGTTGGGTTAGCCTGCAGTTGCTGCTTCTGTCTGTAATCAGTGGAAAGGACTGGAATTTTGCCTTGCTGTGGTTTCCTGCTAAAGAAGGTTATCCAAGGGCTCAAAGTAGAGCTTGCCTCCTGTTCTGAAATCTCAGGGACACAAAGACTGCACATGCTTCTTGATAAACAGCACTTGGACTCCTCTGATGAACTCCTGATTGCCAAAGGGTGCCTATTCTAGTACACAGGCCCTTGAATAGTGTAGTTGGTGCTGCACCCCAAGAAAAACAACACTGATGCCGTCAGCGATACTGCCAGTGACCCCGTGACCTGCACCAAGGCCTTGGGCACCACTTGTGAAGTGCACAACACACAGCCCTGCCTGCACTGCAGCTCCGACACCTGCAGACGCTTGCAAGTTATCGATTTCTCCGACACCAACACTCACACTGATGCCGGTCGCCGCTAGAGCCCTCATCTCGACATCGAGGAGCCGATAACCGATGTGGGTGACTTCCCGGACTCTTCGACATCGCACTGCTGAATGGAACCAACACCTCGCTGACTATGCCACCTCACCTTCCCTGCTAGCCCAGGCTTGATGCCTCGCGGACTCGACGCCTCGCCTTCCCTGTGGCAGTAAGGAGCCAGCCTTGCCTTGGTTATCGATGCCTCACTTCCACTACAATGTGCACCGTTTTTTTACTTTGTTGTCCAAGGTACTGTGGCTTGGGGGTCCGTATGACTCCATGGCCGGCCTGCATACCTCGCGGTCGTACTTTAGATTTGTACCTGTCATGATGTCATATTAGCCCCAGTTGGAGATATAAGTTTCCAGGAGCTGTATTTTTGCAGTTATCCTTGAAAAAGTCATATTTTGAATTGTGTGTGTTGGATTTTCATCATTTTGGTCTTGTGTGGTTTAGATAAAGATACTTTATTTTTCTAAACTGGTGTGGTGTCCATTTGTAGTGTTTTCACTGTGTTACTGTGTGTCTGGGTGCAACTACTTTACACATTGCATTTGGGATAGACCAGTCTGCTCGTGCCAAGCTACCAAGGGTGTTAGCAGGGGTAAAGTGTGTAACTCCCTTATCCTGACTAGAAGCAAGGGTCCCTACTTGTACAAAGGTACATACTTCTGCCAATTAGAGACCCCCCTTATCTAACACCATGGAGTTGAGTTTGAGACCTGATCGACAAACCTCAAACATTTTACCATGTATGTGGATCCCTTAGCTAGGTGGGCCAAATTTTTTAACTGTGATATCTGTGCCTATACAAATATATCTAGATTGTCCTCTGTTGTCTCTTTTCACTGTCCATATTGATGCAAAGTGAATGAAATCCCCAATGGTTCTGGTAGTTCTTTGCATCAATATGGACAGTAAACCCATCCATATTAGATGACCTTGGAACCCCAATGAAAATACCAAGAGGGTCATAATATCTTAGAGTAGTAACGATATAACCCTCTGGTCAAAAAGTATTGGACTGGTTAAAACAATTGATTTCCAATGTGTGTCTACAAATACACCATTATTTGTTAACACCTATTTTGCTTAACCCAAAGCACATTTTGCATTATGTTGTTTGCACCAAAGTTACCATTTAGTGTAAGAATGTAATGTCATCTTTTTTCCTTTTTGTGTGGTACCTTTTATGTTAAAGAAGAGTGTTTTCCCTTTTTATGACTTGTTAAAAACGCAATAATCAGGTTTAATGAATTGTGAAATGAATACACAAAGCCACTTTATTGAGTAACTTGTACTTGAGTAAAGTGACTTGAATCAACTCAGCCACCTCCTATTTCATTTTTTGTACTTTATGAGAGGTCCAAGGTGGCTGTAGTTAAGGGTCCAACCCCCCCCACCCATGGTAACAAACTTTAAGAAAGTGGGCATTTTGCCTCTGGGAGTTTGTGTATTCAGCGTCTAGTGTTTGAGTGACAGGAGCTAGGATGTGCATTCACTCTAGACAGTCTCTAGGGGGGTTTAGTTGTGCCCTGCCTTGCCTGAGTGACTCATCTGAAGGCTAGATAGACCTGGTCTGCATTTAGAGGGGTGGGAGGAATTTTGCTTGCACCTGAATAGGCTGAGTCTAATTTTTCACAATGCTGTCTCTGCCGCTTGTTGTCATGCTGCACCAGGGAGGACAGGGCTGGTTTTGACTGGGTTCAGAGACCCTTACAGCAAAGAGAACAATGACAAAATGGGGAACAAGTACTTCACCTAAAACCTAAGGACTTTAGATTACTTCAAGAAACAAGAGGACCCTGCCAAGAAGAAGAGTGGAAGGACTGTGTGAGGAGCGCTCCCATTTCTGTGTGAGGGGTGGGTTGGCCTGCAGTTGCTGCTTCTGTCTGTGGTGGAGGAGAAAGACTGACTCTTTTTGCCCTGCTGTGGTATCCTGCTTGTGAAGGACTCTCCAAGGGCCTGTGTGTGCTGGCCTCCTGTTCTGGGAAATTCAGGGACAACAAAGTTTCTGCGTGCTTTGCTCTACAAGCTTCACTTTCACAGAGCCTCGTGTGCTTTGCTCTGCAAGCTCTCTGTGTACTTTATTGTTGCAGGAGCTGTGTGGGTTCTGGTATACCACAGAGATGTTCTTCCCCATTGGTTCTAAAGGCGAAAGCACGTGAGGAGTGCTTTGTTGGGCAACCAGTGCGGTGAGAGATGTTTAAGGATCTATTTTTTACTGCCCGTGTGAGCGCTGCCCTGGCTCTGGTGTGTTATGCAGAAGGGAGGGGAGAGCTTGTTCTGGAGAAAGCGCTCTCCCTCTCCCAGCCAGCTGCTGTGTGAAGGAACCCGGCTTGAGACTGCAGGTTGGCACAGAGCAAAGCGTGCCACTCTATATGCGGCCGTCCTGCTGCCCGAAGTCTCCCTTCAGCGCGACTTCTCTAGCCCTTTCATTTTCGTGGCAACCAGGACTCCAGGGGGACTTGCTCCTTGACGCGCTGCGTGTGTTCGCATCAGCCGCAACAGGGCTGGCCCGCCTCTCTAGCAAGGGAAATCTGGCAGCAGCAGAGGAACTCCTCAGCCTGCGAAAGGAGGAACGTGCCAAATCCTGAGGATGGCAGGCACGGCCTACCTCCGGGAAGGCATGCCCCCACCCTGAGTTGCGTTGCCGGAGTAAGGCAACTTGAGACTGGTCAAGGTCTCCGACGCGCTCCCTGAAGGGAGTGGGACAGAGGCAACTGTACCACACATCTGCAGGCAAGTGCAGCCAGCCGCACGATGAGTGGGAAACCCAGCGAGGTCACCGGTGTCTGTGTGTGTGTTGCACAAACGCTTTACACATTGCCTCTGGGATAAGCCTGACTGCTCTGCAAACTACCAAGGGGGTGAGCAGGGGTTATCTTGGGTGTGTAACTCCCTTAACCTGACTAGAATTGTGGGTTCTTCCTGGCTTAGGTATATACCCTAGCCAACCAGAAACCCTATTTCTAACATTGGTTGTCAGAGGTGACGGTAGTACTTGAGTTGGTGCAGTACCACAGTGGCTCATGGTTGCCCTTCAAACTGCACTAAGACCAGTGAGTGACCACATAGTGCTTCCTTGTTCGTCTATTTTTTGTGACACCCCTTGAAAGTCAGTCAGGGCTCACCTGGGTGATCCAGCAGTTGTTGTGGTAGAAAGTGTGTTTAACATTAACATGTTCTATTGTTATACTGTAAGTTACCTTAAGCAGTTCTGTCAGGATCTTGGCTGCATTGTGAGAAGTTCTGCAGGAGGGTGGAACTGCTGGAAGCCTTGTTGGCCTTGTGGATATCCAAAACCCGAAGGTTGAGCATGATAATGAAGAACTGGGAGAGGAAAACCAGTTGGGGGTTTTGTAGCTTAGGATCTGCCTGTGAGGGTAAGGACCTCCACGCCTGGCAACAATGTATTCTCTAGAAGCATGTCCCCAAAGGAGCTTGCGGACAGGCAGAGGGCCAGGGATCAGGAGTAGGAGCTAGGAAAAGGCGAACTAGAGTGGGAAGAAAAGGAAATGATTCTGACTCATGACGCGAGAATGAGAGAGCTTGATGAGAAGCTTGAGAGGCTTGAGGCCATGAGTGTCTTAGCTAAGCAAAAGGGAATGTGTGTTGCTCAGGAACTGAGCTTGGCTGGGCTGGAGATAGAAGCCATGAGTGCGGAGTCCAGCTCAGATGGTGGCAGCAAAAATGTGATGTCTATTGCTGAGAGAGAAGTACGTACACCTGGAGATGTGGCACCTGACTTGAAGGAGGGGGTTGACATACACCAGGGGGTTCAAGGATATGAGGTAGCTCCAGTGGTGCGCAGTGTCCCTGAGGTGGATTGGGGAACTGGCACAGGGGTTCATAGTCCTAATAGTGGGAGGGACACTCTACTGACTCTAGATGAGAGGTGCAGGGAGAGGGGTTCCCCCATGGTAGAAGTCCTGGTACGTGTGTTTGGAGACCGCCCAGAAGCGTGTGGGTTGGATGACAGAAATAGTCAGACTTTCTTGTCAGTCTCAGGAAAGTGATGTGAGGTATGTTTGTGAGGCACTGGATGGTGAGGTGAAGGGTAACTTGGTTAATACTTGTGAGGGTCTGTGTGACTTAATTGTTAGAGAGCATATTTTGAGTCCCTGTTTTCCACAGCTATGCCGACACCCGGTGGAGTGTGAATTCTCTGATCCCAGGGAGCTTGCGCTGGAGGCAGACCTTTTGGTGGAGCCCAGAGGGCCTGATGAGGCTTTTGGGAGTGATCTTGAAGGGGGCGGCTCAGGTTGTCCCCAACTAGGTGAAGTAGGGGAGGTCTGGACTAACCCAGATAGGTCCCAGTGTAGTGGGATGGGTGAGGAGTCCCATATCATGTCTCTGAGTAGAGGGAATGGGGGTGGGCTGAGTCCTAGGGTGTCCGAGACCCAGTCCCAGGGCCTGGTTGGTTCCATGAGTGAACACCATGAGGGGGGCCAGTCTGTACTGGGAGGCCTCCCCTGAGGGGGATACCAAGGTGTCAGGTGAGCTGGGGGAGACTGCTGTCAGTTCTGGTGTCTGGCATCACTGCTCCAGTTGGGAGGGTGCATGAGTCCAGAGAAAGGGGTGAGAGGGGAGACAGTCCCCAGTAGAAGGACCAGTGGGTCAGGGGTTGCCAGCTATGAGGTCAGAGCACCCCAGGACTGACCCTGGTGAGGCCACTTCTGGCCTGTGTGTCTTTATGCTCTGTCAGGTGGACAGGAGGTGGGAGACCAGCACCAGGCAGACTCTTGCACAACTCATGAGGAGTGTGTTTCCCTTGGGGGGGTTGGTGATACTCCCCTGGAAGTCCTGGGTTGCCTGGCACAGGTCCAGCCTAAGGGTACAGACCCTGGGTTGGAGGACCAGGTTCAGGGTGCCCCCCTGACCTGGAGGAAGGAGTGACTGCTAGCAGTACCCATACCGTATGTTTTATGGGGGTACCGCTTAAGGTTGGAGGGTGCAGAGCCCCAGGGAGGAGAAAAGGGTGTGGGTGAGCCCACCCCAGTCGCCTGGCCAGCCCCAGGGTACAGACCCTGGGCTGGTGGATACGGGTCACGATGCCATCCCTGACCTGGCAGGAGGGAGACTGGACAGAGGGTGCCAGGCACCTAGGGCTGCTGCCCCCCACTCTCTGACGAAACAGAGGTTAGAGAGCCTTGAGAGGCATGAGGCCAGGTTCTCATCACTGACAGCTGCCAGTGGCCACTGTGGCTTGCTGTCCTGGTGGACAGGGTTGTCCCTGATGGGGGGACAGGAGTCACACTACTGTGCTTGCCATGTGGATACTCTCTGCTTGCTGGGACCCATCTGTGAGCAAGGTAAGCTTAGGCGCTGCACAGATGGAATCTGCAGGCGAGGAGAAGGATTCCCTATGGGTTAGCTTAGAGGGCCCTGAGAGTATGGTTAGAGGGATCCACCTGGGTTCAGGAAGGCGTGGAACTGGCGCATGCCCCTTCTGTTGTCGGCCAGGGCCGATGTTCTATCGCCCAATCAGGGAAGTCCATCAAGGTAGTTGATTGGTCTCCCCTGGCTTTAGGCTGGTGGGGGGTTGTGTTAGACCTGGCCTTTTTGACAGGTTTATCCCCAAACTTTTCGCCTTTTGCCTCCTAATTTTCTGACCCTGTTTTCGTTGACTATAGGATTCTGGGCACTTTACCATTTGCTGATCAGTGGTAAAGTGCATATGCTTTCTGTATAAATTATGACAATGATTGGTTATCCATAATTGGCATACTTGATTTACTGGTAAGTCCCTAGTCAAGGGCATGGTGTGTGCCAGGGCCTGTAAATCAAATGCTACTATAGTGGGCTTGCAGCACTGTTTGTACCACCCACATGAGTAGCGCTGTAAATGTATCTCAGACTTACCACTGTAGTGTCTGCGCACAGTTGTAAACTGCCATGGTGTCCTGGCAAGTGCACCCACTTGTCCAGCCCAAACCTTCCCTTTCCTTACATGTAAGGGACCCCCAAGGTAGGCCCAAGGTACCCCCATGGGCAGGGTGCAGTGTATGTGAAAGGTAGGACATGTACTGGTGTGTGTGACATGCCCTAATAGTGAAATACTGTGTATTTCATTTTCACTATTGAAAGGCTGCCTGTCCCATAGGCTTATCATTGGGGCTGAGCTGTAACATTATTACATGTGTAGCTTTCCATAGGGACAAGATAGAAAAATTTAGTTTAGGCTCTATGAACTCAGAATTTATTAACGCACCTTTTTGTAAAGGTGTTTTTTAAATTCTATGTTTGAAAATGCCACTTTTAGAAAGTGGGCATTTTCTTTCTTTACCATTCTGTGTGCCTCTGGCTGTTTGTGTATTCAGGGTCTGGTGTTTGAGTGACAGGAGCTGGGATGTGCATTCACTCTAGACAGTCACTAGGGGGGTTGAGTTGTTCCCTGCCTTGCCTGGGTGACTCATTGCAGGGCTGAATAGACCTGGTCTGCATTTAGAATGGTGGGAGGAGTTTTGCTTGCACCTCAATAGGCTGGGTCTCCTTTTTCACAATCCTGCCTCCACCCCCTGTGGTTATGCTGCACCAGGGAGGACAGGACTGGTTTGAACTGGGTTCAGCGACCCTTACAGCAAAGAGAACAATGAAAAAATGGGGTATAAGTACTACACCTAAAACCCCAGGACTTTAGATTATTTCAAGAAACAAGAGGACCCTGCCAAGAAGAAGAGAGGAAGGACGGTGTGAGGAGCACTGCCTTTTCTGTGTGAGGGGTGGGTTGGCCTGCAATTGCTGCTTCTGTCTGTGGTGGAGGAGAAGGACTGACTCTTTTTGCCCTGCTGTGGTATCCCGCTTGTGAAGGACTCTCCAAGAGCCTGTGTGTGCTGGCCTCCTGTTCTGAGTAACTCAGGGACAACAAAGTTTCTGTGTGCTTTGCTCTGCAAGCTTTACTTTCACAGAGCTGTGTTTTTCTCCTTTGATCTAAAGGTGAAAGCGCATGAGGAGCGCTTTGTTGGGCTGCCAGCATGGAGAGGGATGATTAAGGATCTTTTTTTCACCGCCCGTGTGAGTGCTGCCTTGGCTCTGGCACGTTATGCAGAAGGGAGGGGAGAGCTTGTTCTGGAGAAAGTGCTCTCCCTCTCCCTGACAGCCGTTGTGCTAAGGAACCTGGTTTGGGACTGACGGTTGGCACCAAGCAAAGCGTGCCACTCTATCTGTGGCAATCCTGCTGCCCAAAGTCTCCCTTCAGCGTGACTACTTTAGCCCTCTCATTGCCATGGCAACCATGTCTCCAGTGGGAGGTGCTCCTTGATGCTTTCTGGTGTGTTCGCGTCAGCTGCAACAAGGCCGGCCTGCCTCTCCAGCAAGGGAGAGTCGGCAGCAGCCAAAGAAGGCCCCTGCCCGCAAATGGAGGAACCTGCCAAATCCCAAGGATGGTAGGCAACGCCTTCCTCTGGGAAGCCGTGCCCCCACCCCGAGTTGCGCTGCCGGGGCAAGGCAACTTGAGACCGGACAAGGTCTCTGACGCGCTCTCTGAAGGGGGTTGGACAGAGGAAAATACACAGCACGTCCGCAGGCAAGTTCAGCCAGCCGCACGACGAGTGGGAGACCCAACGGGGTCTCCTCACCACCCTCAGCAAAGTGCGGGTTCCCCATGGCGACTCGCGTGGGGGATTGAGCCCCTGCCCTCACTCGCAGCAGCAGCTCCGCACGATCGTGGGCAGCTGCTGTATTATATACCTTGGGGGCTCTTGACAGGAACCTGGATGCCCTAGGATTTACGGGGAATGTGGTGAAGAATGTGTTTATAGGGAAGTACCCTATCAAGTTTGTAGAAGAGCAGGGAAGCTGCACCCAGTAGGAACACGAGTATATCTGGTGATTCATGGGCCACTGGGCTGCTGGGCTGCTGCAGTTCATACCCTGAAGTTGTAATCGATGTCACTTTATGCCTTGTGACACAATAAAGAGTACCATTTGTAGGGACTATATGTTCTCACAGTGATGATGTACTGTGTTATTTTTATAATGTTTTCATGACATGTGCACCCTGCAAATATTTACTTCAGTGCACTACATCTTTTCATGACAATTGCCTTATGGCAAAGTAATTTATGATCCAAGCGATCATGACAATCACCTGGTTGGCGAAGTGATTATGTGGTTTGCGGTTTCATGTGTTTTACCTATAATACAAAGCATATTTTATAGAACCTTGTGTGGAGTCTCTTTTGAGGTGTGCCTAGTATGTCACTGATTTGTGTGTGTGTTGCACACACGCTTTACACATTGCCTGTGGGATAAGCCTGACTGCTCTGCCAAGCTACCAAGGGGGTGAGCAGGGGTTATCTTGGGTGTGTAACTCCCTTACCCTGACTAGAATGGTGGGTTCTGCCTGGCTTAGGTGTATACCCTAGCCAACCAGAAATCCCATTTCTAACAGTAGGCAAAATGTTTGGAAGCCGGAAAGGCCGTAATGGTAAAACCTGAAGCCATATCTGTCCAGTTCGACTTGAGGGTGGCATAAATCTACAATGCAGCCCATTTTTGAGATTGAACTATTATATGGTTACTTACTGTGGCCTTAAATTAAAAAAGTGTATTTAGTTTAAGTAATTTATCCTCACATTTTAGGGAAAGCCACATGCACTTTTCAACTGAACAGTGGTCTTACAAAGGCCAGAGTCAAAATTCCAGCAATAAACAGTCCGAAAAAGTAAACAAATCCACCTAAGACCACAAAGAAAGGTGATATTGCTACAATTACTACCCCAACAGTTTTTGTTCTCACAGTCCTTATGTAATAAGCATTAAGCATGCTCTGCCAGGTCTTCATCTGACTGATGGCAGTTACCTACAATTTCTGAACAAAATTGGACCCTGTACGGTTACTGGTTCAAATCCCTCACTCAGGAAGATAGCCACTGCTTGATGAACCATCAAATCAATGAACAAAGAAGATTGTAAACTCAAGCCATATCTATGGGTAAGGAAACTGTCCCCTGCAGCAGCGGTCGGTGCAGGTAAACGCGGTGAGGCGGGGCAGGGCCGGTTCTATGATTTGCGGGGCCCTGGGCCAAAAGGGAATGTGTGAGGCCCCTTTAATTTACTTAAGTGACCTCTTGCAAAGAAACCATTCAGAGACACTGCGAGAGGCCCATTGTACAGGATTTTAGCGCCCCCACAGTTTTAACTTTCAGCCCACAAGCAATTCTCACACCTTCAGCCTGATAGGTGTAAGAATTGCTTGTGGGCTGAGAGTTAACACTGTGGGGGCGCTAAAATCATGTACAATGGGCCTCCCGCAGTGTCTCTGAATGGGTCTCCTTGCAATTGGGACAAGGGGAAGAGTCTCCCTCCCCTAGGCCTCCAGACACCATCCCTGAGAGGCCCAGGGAGGGGACCCCTCCCATGGACCCTAATTGCAAGGAGACAGGGAAACAACAGGGCACACGATCGGTGCGGGGCCCCATGCTGGTGGGCTGAGTGCGAGGCCCTGGGCAGCTGCCCACGCTGCCCATGCCTAGCGCCGGCCCTGGGCGGGGTTGGGGGGGGGTGATGACAGAATAGGATTTATTTGTTTATTTGATTTTCCCTATTCTGTCATCTGTCGACTTCCTCCCCTCACGCCCGCCCACCGTGCTTACTTGCACTGACTGTGGCTCGTCCCCTGATGGAGCAAAGGATGTCCTGGAGATGATAAAGCAATATAAACAGTCCTTGAAGGTTTCAAAAGATGAATCCACCCAAGCCTCAAGGAAGAAGTACTGCCAAAATATTAGGAGGGGCAGGAAGAGGAGGACTGAACAAGTAGGGCGAAAAGTGTGGCCTTGTACTCAGTAGAAAGAGTTTGAATTGTTGCTCCCCCTATGTTTCTTTATTTCCCTAGAAACAGACTGAAAAAACACAAATGCTAAGGTAGGAACTTGGATTATTATATATTGACCAATCAGCACAGCACAGCTAGAGGATTCACAAGATCTGTATGACACAATAGGCACACACGGCGAGTACCAGGGCTCCAGGACATCAGCCTGCATTGCTAGGTCCAACCTGATAAACACTGAATAAATAAATCGTATTGCAGTCTAGCTGAAACCAGAAGCGGGTTGCCGACATTGTACCTCTCATAGCATATCCAAATCGAATAAAAAATATAAGTTAAAGAAAACAACAAATAGACTTTAATGACAGAGATGCATCTATCATCAAAGGATGAGTCTGCCTCACAGGAAAGAGACAAACAGGAATGCGGGGTAAGAAATCAGCTTTAATCAATCAATCAATCACGGCATTTATAGAGCGCGCTACTCACCCGGGAGGGTCTCAAGGCGCTGGGGGAGGGGGTAAGTTACTGCTCGAACAGCCAGGTCTTGAGCTGCTTCCTGAAGGAGAGATGGTCCTGGGTTCGCCGAAGGTGAGTGGGGAGGGAGTTCCAGGTCTTGGCTGCCAGGTAGGAGAAGGATCTTCCTCCGGCGGTGGCTCTGCGGATGCGTGGTACGGTGGCGAGGGCGTGGCTGGTTTATCGTAGCTGGCGGGTGGGCGTGTAGAAGGTCATGCGGTCGTTGAGGTACTTGGGGCCCAGGTCGTGGAGGGCCTTGTGTGCGTGGGTGAGGAGTCTGAACGTGATTCTCTTGCTGACGGGGAGCCAGTGCAGGTCTTTCAGGTGTCCGGTGATGTGGCTGTGTCGGGGGATGTCCAGGATGAGTCGTGCGGAGGCGTTCTGGATGCGCTGGAGTCTTTTTGAAGTTTGGCTGTGGTTCCGGCGTAGAGGGTGTTCCCATAGTCCAGTCGGCTGGTGACGAGTGCCTGGGTGACGGTCTTCCTGGTTTCAGTGGGGATCCATCTGAAGATCTTGCGGAGCATGCGCAGGGTGTTGAAGCACGAAGATGAGATGGCGTTGACTTGTCTGGTCATCGACAGGGAGGAGTCCAGGATGAAGCCCAGGTTGCGTGCGTGGTCCGTTGGCTTGGGCGTGGTGCCCAGGGCCGGGGGCCACCAAGAGTCGTCCCAGGCGGAGGGTGATGAGCCCAGGATGAGGACTTCCGTCTTGTCTGAGTTCAGTTTAAGGTGGCTGTTCCTCATCCAGTCGGCGACGTCTCTCATCCCGTCGTGTAGGTTGGCTCTGGCGGTGGTGGGGTCGTTGGTGAGGGAGAGGATCAGCTGGGTGTCGTCGGCGTAGGAGATGATGTTGAGGTTGTGTTGGCGTGCGATGGCTGCGAGGGGGCTCATGTAGACGTTGAAGAGGGTTGGACTGAGTGAAGATCCTTGTGGAACGCCGCAGATGACTTCGGTGGCCTCGGATCTGAACGGGGGAGGCGGACTCTCTGGGTTCTTCCGGCGAGGAACGAGATGATCCATTCCAGTGCTTTCTCTCGGATTCCGATGTTGCTGAGGCGCTTCACTAGGGTGCGGTGGCAGACGGTGTCGAACGCCGCGGAGAGGTCCAAGAGGATGAGGGCTGCTGTTTCCCCATTGTCGGTTAGGGTTCTGATGTCGTCGGTGGCTGCGATAAGGGCGGTCTCGGTGCTGTGGTTGGCCCGAAACCCGGACTGCGAGGGGTCGAGGGATCCATTCGTCTCGAGGAAGGCGGCAAGCTGTCTGTTGACGGTCTTCTCGATGACTTTGGCCGGAAACGGAAGGAGCGAGATGGGACGGTAGTTCTTGAGGTCGGTGGGGTCCGCCGTTGGTTTCTTCAGGAGGGCGGTAAGCTCGGCGTGCTTCCAGCTCTCCGGGAAGGTGGCGGTGTGGAAGGAGGAGTTGATGATGTCCCGGAGATGGGGTGCGATGGTGGCGTCGGCTTTGTTGAAGACGTGGTGTGGGCAGGGGTCGGTTGGTGATCCGGAGTGGATGGAGTTCATCGTGCGGGTGGTGTCTTCGGTGCTGATCGGGGTCCAGTTGCAGAGGGTGGTGGTGGCGGGCGTTGGTTCGGCGGTAGGGTGCGTGGTCTGTGCGTCGAAGCTGTTATGTATGTCGGTGATCTTGCGGTGGAAGAACGCGGCGAGTGAGTTGCAGAGGTCTTGCGAGGGGGTGATGTCGTTGTTTCCGGCGCTGGGGTTGGAGAACTCTTTGACGATGCTGAAAAGTTCCTTGCTGTCGTGGGCGTTGTTGTCCAGTCGTTCTTTGAGTGCCGACTTCTTGGTGGCACGGATCAGCTGGTGGTGTTTGCGGGTGGCGTGCTTGAGGGCGGTCCTGTTGTCTGTGGTCTGGTCGAGTCGCCAGGCTTTCTCGAGAGTGCGGCAGTTCTTCTTGGATTCCTTGAGTTCGTTGGTGAACCAAGGGGTTTTCTTGCTTCCGGGTCTGCTGGGAGGGTTTTTAGTGGTGCGAGGTCGTCGGCGCAGGCGGTCAGCCACTTGGCGAGGTTGCTGGCTGCTTCGTTTGGGTCCGTTGTGTTGGTGGGTGTGTTCTGGCTGAGGGAGGCGGTGAGCTGCTCGGCGGTGATCTTGCTCCAGCTCCGGCGGGGAGCCTGTTGGGGGTGGTGGTGGGTCGCAGTCTTTCTGAAGCTGAAGTGGACGCAGCTGTGGTCGGTCCAGTGGAGTCCGGTGGCGTGGCTGAAGGAGATGTGCTTGCTGGAAGAGAAGACGGGGTCAAGCGTGTGGCCGGCGTAGTGGGTGGGCGTGTTCACCAGTTGCTTGAGTCCGAGGTTGGCGAGGTTGTCCAGCAGGGCGGTGGTGTTTCTGTCGTTGTTGTTCTCCAGGTGGAAGTTGAGGTCCCCTAGGAGGATGTAGTCGGCGGAGGGCATGGCGTGCGGGCTGATGAAGTCTGCGATGTCTTCGCTGAATAGTGTGCGTGGTCCCGGGGGTCTGTAGATGAGGGTGCCTCGGAGGGTGGTCTTGGGGTCAGTGTGTATCTGGAAGTGTAGGTGTTCGGCGGCGGTGAAGGTCTCGTCGGAGTTAGTCGAGATGCGGATGGTGTTCTTGTGTACGATGGCGATGCCTCCTCCCGTCTGGTTGACGCGGTCCTTCCGGGTGATCTTGTATCCGTCCGGGATGGCTATGGCGATGTCGGGCGCTGAGGAGGCGTTCATCCAGGTTTCGGTGAGGAAGGCGACGTCCGGTGCTGTTGCGTCGAGCAGGTCCCAGAGTTCCACGGCGTGCCTGTGGACGGAGCGGGTGTTCAACAGGATGCATTTCAGGTGGTTGCTGCTGGTGCTCGACTTGGCGGAGGTGGTGCACGTCCGGGGGCAGGTGAATCGGCAGGCTTGGCAGGTGAAGGGTCCGTGGGTGCGTCTCGGTGAGGCTCGGTAGCAGGCAGGGTTCCGGCCGGCATTGAGTGCGGTGAGGGTGGCGGCGTCGTAGGTCCGTCGAGTGATGTTGCATCGGTGGGATCCAGGGGTCCTGGCGCTGGGCGCGGGCCAGGCGCGGACGGGCGCAGACGGGCTTACCTTTGGCGCACCTTCGGCGCTCCGTCGGTGCTCCCGCTGCGCGCGGCCGCTGCGCGGTCGCTCAGGGGGCGTCATAAGTAAGGAGCCTGGAGGAAGGAGCAGCTGGGTGGCGGGAAAGTCCCAGGAGCAGCGGGAAAGTCCCAGGAGCAGCGGGCAGCGGGAAAGTCCCAGGAGCAGCGGGAAAGTCCCAGGAGCAGCGGGCAGCGGGAAAGTCCCAGGAGCAGCGGGCAGCGAGCGAAGGAATCTCCAGGCAGGAGGCGGCAAGGCAGGCAGGAGCGGCAGCAGTGAGTGGGGCGACCAAGCCCTGTGGAGGGCTGAGCGGTCACACTCTGTGGTCCCCTACGGTCCCCTTAAGTAAGGAGCCGGGAGGGAGGAGCAGCTGGGTGGCGGGAGCGGGGCGGCGAATGGAATCACGGGGGCGGGGCCGCAGGGAGGCAGTGGCGGGAAGTCCCAGGAGCAGCGGGCAGCGGGAAAGTCCCAGGAGCAGCGGGAAAGTCCCAGGAGCAGCGGGCAGCGGGAAAGTCCCAGGAGCAGCGGGAAAGTCCCAGGAGCAGCGGGCAGCGGGAAAGTCCCAGGAGCAGCGGGCAGCGAGCGAAGGAATCTCCAGGCAGGAGGCGGCAAGGCAGGCAGGAGCGGCAGCAGTGAGTGGGGCGACCAAGCCCTGTGGAGGGCTGAGCGGTCACACTCTGTGGTCCCCTTAAGTAAGGAGCCGGGAGGGAGGAGCAGCTGGGTGGCGGGAGCGGGGCGGCGAATGGAATCACGGGGGCGGGGCCGCAGGGAGGCAGTGGCGGGAAGTCCCAGGAGCAGCGGGCAGCGGGAAAGTCCCAGGAGCAGCGGGAAAGTCCCAGGAGCAGCGGGCAGCGGGAAAGTCCCAGGAGCAGCGGGAAAGTCCCAGGAGCAGCGGGCAGCGGGAAAGTCCCAGGAGCAGCGGGCAGCGAGCGAAGGAATCTCCAGGCAGGAGGCGGCAAGGCAGGCAGGAGCGGCAGCAGTGAGTGGGGCGACTGTGTCTCGTCCGCAAGTAGACAGGTTAACATTTTTGTTTTAGGCCGTCCAGTCTCCAGTTCCTTGGCCATGGCCAACCCTCAAAATATAAGGATGTTTACAAGGAATAGGGGCGAAGTGGTAAGGAGTGGATTTTGGAAAGAAAGAAGCCACCATAATTTCCTTCTGTACAAAAACTCCTTAGCTACAGATATAGTTTCTTTTTAGGTTTTTCCCAGTAAGGAATAGGACCCGGTCCCCGGAACAGAAGCACACGACAAGGAATCTGCAACCAACTTGGCTGAGCTTGTTAAAAAAGAACACAACAGCTAAAAAAACAAACATTACCAGCCGTCGTTCTGCGGATTGCAGCTGCTCCCTACAGTCACTCTCGTTTGCATCAAATTCCTAGGAATAAATCCCCTAGATGGCACTAGAAACACGTCAACGGAGAGCTCTGCGTGGGAATAGTCTAATGCACTGTGCATAGCCCTTATGTATTGTTTTTTCAGCACAAATATCAATTAGAAATGTGACTGAATGAAATAACAATAGCCCAGGTGGAGTTGAATATGCGTTATAATAATCTTTGTAGCGAGCTCTTAGTCATGACTTTTGAACGGGAGAAATATTCACAACTAATGTGCCGGGTTAAATGAAAGCGCTGCAGAGCTCCCTTAAGACGGAGCAGCAGGAGCCCCGGCTTCTAGATTGTTCCTTGATTGACACCTGCTGGGAAAATGCATATTTAACTCACTGGGAAAATGCATATTTAACTCAAACAGTGCTTTAAATCAAATACACACACCTCCACTACGTGTAAGGGGGCTACCAAGGTGTGCATATTGTCAGGGCAGCACACCGCGTCTTTTTTCTGTATATATTGTAATTCTGACGTATAATATCGCACCAGTCGGTGCAGACCGGGGATAAATTAAAGGGCAAGGAGTTAGTGCGCTCGAAGACAGGGTGGCTGTGACTGTTCACGATTCTATGTGACTGCCATAGTTCCTATACGCCTCTGCGGAACACACTGTAGTTTCGGCAGTCTAGAAACGCACCGCCATCTGCAGACACAGATTGCTTGAAATTTATAGCTTCTACTTTCCTGCAATCAAACAAGGACATATTGACAATATTTAGCAGTTTTAAAATTGCAATTTACATCACACGTATCTTACAATGGCAGCCTTTCAATCTTCAGAATAATATCAGTTTAACAAGGAAATGAGCCGCCATTAGCAGCAAAATATATCGGGCGCCAAAAACGAAAAAAACTTTACAACAGAAAAAAAATGGGATGGGAATTCAAAGTTCCGCCAACTCCTGAACTATTTGAATGGTGGTGCTTGGCTACAGTTCCCTATGAAAGCAATACTCACATTACCTCTAGGATATTAGAAGCATCACGCGCTCACAGGTTACGCTACGCTCGATGCTTTTGTAAGGAGGCTGGATGGCCCATCCAGCCTCCTTACAGGGCCATGTTTTCGCTGCAGGTCGAGGGACACAGGGAATTACACAGACGTTCAGGTTTGGAGGACTAGTCGTGTACGGGTGATAATGATGAATAGGTTGTGGCAGTAGGGAGGCTTGAAGCCTTAACACATGCAAGTCTCCTGGCGTGGTGCTGCGCCGGAGCTCAGATCACAAGACGCTCACCTTTAGATATCGAAGAGTGAAAGAGAAGGCGCCAAGGGTACGCTCCTGCCAGCTGCAAAGAGGCTAACTTTGGAAGGAATTCCCGTGGTGACTGAGGCACGACCGAATTCACGAAACCTCTAGATCGTGCTAGAAGACGGCCCTCCTCGGGGAAGTCTTAAACCTCAGACCAAATAGGTGACATCCGGTGTACCGAGTACAAACGTTTGTGTCGGTAATGAAAGTGTACGCGCCCTGGGACCATTAAATATGTCCATTGTATAAACAGAAAGAACGGCCTCAATGGAGATATCGCGTTACCTCCCTGCTTCAACCTGTATGCCAGATTTGCTCTATTTTATATTATTTACTGAAAGTCACTGTGCCGTCCTATGTTATCGGTGCAGGTTTGTAAATTAAGCGTTGGGCCCGAGGCATCTTTTATTGAATTACAGATCACATAGCTGCCAAGGTTTCAGATTGATGTGAGTGACATTTTCATAATTTCAGTGTAATTATGAGTGACATTTCAACGACTATGAGTGACACTTTCTCGTGAGCAAAATAAAGCAATGAAGACAAGGGAAACATATAAATAGCAGAAATTACACCTATTTGAGCAACAAGAAACTCTAAGAAGAACTTAAAACCGCTGAAAAGCACCAGAAATGGAAGGGCACTGCCTGGAGACAGACTGCCCTTATAAGTTAAAGAGGGCAGGCTGGCACTGCAGCTGGTCTGAATATGATCTCATTAATCTGATCATTCATGACGGTGCACTAGCCTAACAAAAGCAAATTTTATAGCATAGCAAGTACAACTAGGAGATTATACTGTCACCTTGTCTCAGGCACTTACTCATAGCTGCCAAGTTGTCAGACTTCTTATGTGTCACAGTTTCATGATTTCAGTGTACTTAGAAGTGACATTTAACGACAACATGTGTAACACTTGAAATTACACTTTTTGTCAGGTCAAACCAAGCAATGAAGTGCATTGACAGAAATAAATATCAGAAATTACACACGGTCAAACAATGAGAAGCTCTAAAAAGAAATTGAAACTGCTACAAAATACCTGAAAAGGACTAACCTACTGCCCCTTTCTAAGATGATCATACTGTCATCTGTCAGGGGCTCAGTGCTGCAGAGAGTTCTTACATACGTTACACTCAACTGCTGTCCTTTAACTGTGGTATCAGTGCTGGCACTCAGTACCAAACAGGCTGAGGTAGGAAATAACAAATAGAACATCGGACCTGGCTAGTTTGACACGTTTGTTGCCAGGCGGGCCGGCAGAAAAACTATCAGACCATCCTTCCTTTTAGCCAGCCTGCGCCAACTGGGCCCCCTGGCTCCTACCCTGGCATTGGCAATCAATAATAATGGCATGATAATGCATTACAGCACTTTGAACTCCAGGTCGCTCTCTGACAATCGAGTCTCCAAGACGATGTTAAAAGCCCCAACTACACTGAAATTATGAAAGTGTCACACAGCAATCTGAAACCTTGGCAGCTATGAACACGGTCTGATCTCATCATCAGCTGCTGTCTAATTCAATCAATCAATCAATCAATCATGTCACTTATAAAGCGCACTACATACCCGCGAGGGTCTCAAGGCGCTGGGGGAAGAGGGGGGTGGTGCTGCTACTGATCGAAGAGCCAGGTCTTGAGGAGTCTTCTGAAGGCCAGTAGGTCTTGGGTCTGTCGGAGGTTGGTGGGGAGGGTGTTCCAGGTCTTGGCGGCGAGGTGGGAGAAGGATCTGCCGCCGGCGGTCGTTTTCCGGATGCGGGGGACTGTGGCGAGGGCGAGGCTGGTCGAGCGGAGCTGGCGGGTGGGGGTGTAGAAGCTGAGTCGTCTGTTGAGGTAGGCTGGTCCGGAGTTGTGGAGTGCTTTGTGTGCGTGGGTGAGGAGCTTGAAGGTTATCCTCTTGTTGACAGGGAGCCAGTGCAGGTCTCTCAGGTGGGGTGTGATGTGGCTGCGTCGGGGGATGTCGAGGATAAGACGTGCAGAGGCGTTCTGGATGCGTTGCAGCCGTCTCAGGAGCTTAGCCGTCGTTCCTGCGTAGAGGGCGTTTCCGAAGTCCAGCCTGCTGGTGACGAGGGCCTGGGTGACTGTTTTTCTTGTTTCGGTGGGGATCCACTTGAAGATCCTGCGGAGCATTCGGAGGATGTTGAAGCAGGATGAGGAAACGGCGTTGACCTGCTTAGTCATGGAGAGGGTGGGGTCGAGGATGACCCCTAGGTTGCGTACGTGGTCGGTGGGTGGCGGGGCTGTTCCCAGTGATGTTGGCCACCAGGAGTCGTCCCAGGCTGAAGGGTTGGAACCAAGGATGAGGACCTCCGTCTTGTCCGAGTTCAGCTTCAGGCGGCTGGTCCTCATCCATTCGGCGACGGCCTTCATTCCTTCGTGGAGGTGGGCTTTGGCGGTGTGAGGGTCTTTGGTGAGGCAGAGGATCAGCTGGGTGTCGTCGGCGTAGGAGATGATGTTGAGGTTGTGCTGTCGGGCGACGTGGGCGAGGGGTGCCATGTAGATGTTGAACAGCGTTGGGCTGAGGGAGGAGCCTTGGGGTACGCCGCAGATGATCCTCATCCTTGGTTCCAACCCTTCAGCCTGGGACGACTCCTGGTGGCCAACATCACTGGGAACAGCCCCGCCACCCACCGACCACGTACGCAACCTAGGGGTCATCCTCGACTGATACTATAACTCGTCGACACTCGCGAGGCACTTACTTTTTAGCAGCGAGGCGAGACAAGCGGAGCAATTTGGTGAGGCCGGCGCGACTTGCCTCAACGTTACAGCTCGGACTAGAACCACCATCCATCTGTGCATAGCTATATGACAAAGTACGTGTTCCCACACAACAGCTTTATTTGTCTGTTTTGTCTAAGTGCTAAGGTCTGACCAGAACATAATAACAAGGGGCATTGTTGTTTGACCTTTGTCTACGGTGCGCAGACTAAATCCCAGGAAAGAACAGAATGCGAAAACAACATCAGGTTCTGTGTGAAAGTACAGTGTGGCACAAAGTAAAATACCGTTGTATAGTAACGTGAGTAAAGCAGGGGACAGTCAGCAATGTGCTCATGCTAACATAGGGAAAACAACAATGGGCCTGCAAGGGACATTTGACAGGGCATTTTCAACGGTGACAAACCACCCTGTGGTGGTCACACAACAGTGCTTGCATACTTCTAGCCACTGCAGTGACAGGCACACCATATAACTCTGGTTAAAACCACAGTGGTACTGTGTGGTTTTCAATGTGATAGGCATACCCTTATAACTGATGACTCACAGGCACTGCTGTGCGCGCGTCAGTGGTGATTCGCACACCATGGCAATAACAAACAGTATATGTTTTATTTATGAGAGAGCAAGGGAAGTTAGACTGTGTAAAAACAGTATATGTTTTTTTTTGTAAGAAAGCAAGGGAAGTTAGACTGTTGAGGAATTTTAAAACCCTCTGGAATGAGCTCACAAAATTCAGGCCTCACTCCACCTATACCATTTCTTCCACATGCTGGAGAACCCCAGATGTAATGGCCAGACTGGATGGAGTATTTTATCAATTACATATTGTTGGAAAGTGGGTTATTAGTAGTGGTAAATATACGTCTAAAACTGGCAATAAGGCCACTAACACAGTCTAAGGCTCATAATAGGTCTCAAAAAAGTATTCCCATGCTCAACCCTTAGTAGCTTGGCAGCGAGCAGGCAGGCTTAACTTAAGAGACAGGTATGTGAAGCATTTAAAAACACCAATTCAGTGAATAATTAAGACACAACACAAAATAAAAATACCACACCAATTTACAAAAATAGGCAATATTTTTATCTTTGAAAAAGACACCAAAACGACAAAAATCCAATGTAGGGAACCAGAGATTTTAATTTTTAAAGACTTAGCACTATCGAGCACTTCGAAACCTATAGCGCCACCTTGGGACATCTGGTCACGCTGGACCAGAACAAAGTCAAAGTTTCAGGCCGACTGTAATCGAGCCCTGCACGGATACCAATTGTGGTAGGCCTCGGTCAAGATTTTACCTTGTGACTTACCTGGAGTTTTTTCTCGATGCTCTTCACCAGTCTGGGTTTGGTGAGGGATCGCTTTCCAGGGAGCTACTGGTCGAACTCTGGAAGTCGAACCTCCAAAGTGTTTCAGCGGGACAAACCAGCAGGACAGGCAAGCTCGCGGTTGAAGGTCACCGGCATGGCTCTCGCGGTTGTGTTGGTCCCCTTAGGGAGCTTTTTTCCAAAGTTGCTCCAAACTTCTGGAACGTCTTCCTGAAGTTCCTCTTGGGAGTCCAAACTGTTCAAAACACAATCCAAGTGTCTGGAAACTCCAAGATGGTCCTTGAATGGTTGTGTCTTCAGTTCCCACAGTCCACTTGGACAAACCCTTACAAATCCACTGGACGCACTCCAGGCTGGGGATTCTTGATGGTGATGATCCAGGTGAGCTCTGTTAACCTGTAGCTTGCAGAGATTCCACTCTTAATCCTCTGGAAGCAAGGTACATCCAAAGGGCTGTAGTTCCAGATAATACAGCAGGCGCAGTCAGTCAGAATGCAGGGCCTGATGGTGCAAGTCAAGTTTCCAGGTTGGTAAGTCTTCTTCTTCTCTTCATTTCAAGCAGCCGACCTGAGAGGTTCTGCATCTCTCACATATTTATTTAGTGTTCTCTGGTGTCAAGCAGGAGATCACTCCTGTCCAATGAGGTGCAGGGCAACAGCCTAGTGCATGGCCACTTCCTCTAAAGCATGGCATAATCTTCTTCCAGAAAGTACTATTTCTCCAAAATTCAGTATGGCTGAATTTATAGCAGAGGAGTAAGAACTAGTGAAACCAACCTCCATTATGGCTCATTTCCATGGCTCTCCTTCCTCTACCATCTGCGAATTCCTGCCTTAAGCCTGTCATCTGGCTGGGCCAGGGGAGCTGGTAGGTAGATGGGCCTTGCATTCCTTGCCTGTCCTATCCCCCTTTGAAGGACCATGGTTTATGACCCCTCCCCCCTGCATTCCTGTGTAGCAGAGCTATCTCTAAGAGACAGCCTCTCCCTGGGTGAGCCACTTATCACTTTATCAGAGCAGCTTGACTAATCCTCTTAACTCTGACCATTCAGGGGAAACCACATAAAGGCTGAATTTTGGCTTACAGACATGAAAGCCTTATAACTTCTTTTCTGGATATTTTAGGATAAATTCAACAACAGCATATTGTTGGATTTATCAATACCATTCTCCTAAGTCCTGGAATGATATTTGTTTGCGAATTCCTAGCGATAGCTATGCATTAATAAACTATTGCCATGTTAACCTATGTGATTGCGGATCTACAATGGGGAAAATGAAATGGGTAATTTCTCCAACACTAGGGCCTATAAAACAACTGTTATAAGGAACCAGCTGAAAGCTACAGACCCCCTACCCTTGGGACACCTAGGGGAGACTATAGGGGTTCTAAATATGCAAAAATAGTGTAGATCCTCACTTCACTGTGCTCCTAGCACAATAGTTGATTCTGGGAAGCACTTTACTACAATGGGGAAGGTGAAAGGTGCAGTTTCTCTATCCCTAGGGTATATAAAATCTCTCAGGATGACTTTGCAACACATTTCGGCCATAGAAGAAGACAATGGTGATGATTTTACTTCTTCAAGGAAGAAGAAAATCTTATTTTATAGCCTGGGTCCAGAGGGTTTACGAGTTTACAGCCAGATGGAAAAGAAACCAAGGCCTGCTAGTACAGATGTATTTAAGGAAGCACTTGAAGATATTGGTATCCATTACCATCCCATAGTTTGTACAGCTATTGACAGATATACTTTTATCCAAAGGAAACAAGCAAAAACCGAATCGGTAGAAGACTATGTGACTTCACTGAAGAAATGAGCAATTTCATGTAAATTTGGGGCCTTGCATGATGATCTTATAAGAGATCAAATTGTAATGCACTATAACAATAAAGGCATACAAGTAAAGTTATGGTTGTGTGGTGATGCACTACCAAATGAAATTGTTGCTATTGTAAAGAAAGGGGAAATATCAAGACGATACACTAAATCAGCACTGAAAAATGGTGCAGAGGGTGAGTCTGTATGAAAGGTATCAAATAGCAAGGATGATGACGGAAAGGTGCTGTGGCAAAAAATATTGTAGGCAGAAAGACTGTAAACAGTAAATTGGACGTGGATGACAGGTGTCCTGTGTGTTTTAGATGTGGGAGCAAAGGCCATATGGCTAGGGACAATAATTGTCCGGCTATAAAATCTAAATGTGCATATTGTGGAATAATAGGCCACTTTGCTAAAGTTTGCAGGAAAAATAACAATTAGGGGAACAGGGACTCAATAAAATGTGTATTGGACAATGAAGAAGAGTTAGAAGGAGAGAATGAGTCCATGAGCGAAGATGGCATCCTCAGTATTGAAGATGCAGTGCTGAATGTGAATGTAGTGTCCAGGAAGAAACTTGTGTGCAGTATAACCATTGGGGGTTTGTACATACAGATTGTGGCATATTATGGTTCGCCATATACCATTGTTCAGCATTCAGTGTGGAGGGACAAGTTTGCGGCAGTCCTGGGTGGTCATTTAAAACCCACAGATGCACACCCTGTCACCCTTACAGGAGAAAAGATTCCCATGGTACGATATAGGGAAGTCAAATTTGAATTTAAAGGGACGGCAGCTCAAGGGAAACTGTTAGTGGCGGAAATAGAGCTCTCAGTGCTTGGTTGGATTTATCAAGGGGCTCTACGTATTACCCTTGATCCTAACAGTGGAGACCAAGTCATGCTAGTAGGTGAACCATTGATTCCTATGGAGGAGGAGCTAAAGTCACAATTCCTGAGTGCATAATCAAGCAAATTCGAGAGGTTAAGTGGATTTGTTCATAAAATTATATTAAAAGATGGAGCATTGCCTGTGAGTCACAAAGTCAGGAATATACCTATGAATGTGGGGGACGGTGTTATGAAAGAATTGGATGCCCTGGAAAGCAAAGGACTCATAGAACCTGTAGAGAGCGTGGAAGGGTTGGTGCCTTTAGTCATGGCTCGCAAACCTAATGGCCAAATAAGGTTATGCATTGACCTCAGAGACCTGAATAAGAACATTGCGGTCAATAAGTTTCCTCTCCCCGGAACTGACAAACTCCCCTCACATTCTAAAGGTGTCAAGTAGTTTTCGACAATAGACCTAACCTTGGCCTATCATCAGGTTCAGGTGCATCCATTCATCAGAAGTCCTACATTGTTTGTCACTCCTTTTGGATGCTACAGATTCAAACGTATGCCATTTGGCCTCGTATCAGCTGCAGCAGTATGTATGCACCGGATGTACAAGCTATTCAAAGGTATTAAGGGAATGACATACTTCCTGGACGTTATTCTGGTGATGGGACGAGACAGGAAGGCGTTTGGTGCAAGTATGAAACTGGTGTTAGAGAGGTTGCCTGACAAGGGACTTACCATAATATTAAAGAAATGCAAATTTGCATTAGGGTCTGTGATATACCTTGGCCATGAGGTAGGGAAAGATGGTATTGCCCGTAAGAGGGACATCATAGAGGCTGTCAGCAAGGCTCTAGCCCGGACTTCCAAAAGAGAGGTCAGGTCTTTCCTTGGCTTCGCAGAACTTTATTCAATGTTTGTGCAGAACATTGCCATGAAGACACATGGCCTGAGACAGTTGCTAAAAGTGAGACAAGAATTTGGTTGTAGAAACAAATTTCAGGCAGATTTCTAGAGGATAAAAAGTGATATAAGTAATGCAGTCTCTTTGCAAGGTTTTGAAATTGGTGCATGCAGTGTGGTAACGATGGATGCCAGTGGGAAGGGCCTGGGGGCAGTGTTAACCCAGATTTCAGACACAGGGATAGAAAATACTGTTGCATATGCGTCTCGCTCGTCTCCTGCAGAAGAAAAGTTCTCAGTAATTGAGAAGGAAATATTGGCTGTGGTCTGGGCAATGGAGAAGGTTAGGCAGTATATACTGGAAAGCATATTCAAACTCTGTACTGACTATAAACCATTGGTAAAAGTAATAACTTCTAATGGTATAGTGAGGGACACACCACATATTGCGAGGATGACGTTGAGATTGGTAGATTTTATATATGATGTTGAATATTTACCTGGGGAAAGGAACAAGTTGGCTTATTATTTGAGCTGTTCTCCCATGTCACTGTATGAGCATGTCAACAGCGAATGGGATGATTACAGTGTGGCAAATGGTTGAAGAAGGTAAAGCAGCAATACTAATTGCTGAATGGAAAGCTGGTTATGAAGAGGATGACATTTTGGTGATGGGTAAATAATTCATCACTGATGGTTGGACTGACAGGAGTAAATTGCATGAAGAATGTAAAAATGTGTGGGCGATCAAAGGCAAATTGCCCCTTAGTGATGCAGACTACACCCTATGGGGCATTAGGTTGGTATCTCCTGAAAAGCCATGAAGGAGAATACTGGAAATAAACCATGAAGGACACCTTGGCATAGTAAAACTTAAAAGAAGGGTGCATTCATCCTATTGGTGGCCGGGTATTGATGTGGATATGGAGAGATTTGTTAAGAGTTGCCAAATTTGTACCAGCTCTGAAAAGGCACAGTCGCTATTCAGGCCACCCTAGGTGATCGAAAATGCCCAGAGAATTCATGGAAATATCCAGGCATGTAATTGTGGTCAAGGACCACTATTCTAAATAGCCAGAAATCGAGGTGCCAGAAGCAATTGGCACCAATGCTATAATTTCCTTTCTGGACAAGATATGTTTGAGGGAGGGCATTTCTAAGTCCATCCTAAGTGACAATGGACCACAATTCACTTCAGAAAAATATGGAAAATTCTTAACTAGGAATGGAATCATGGGGAAGAAGACTCCTGTTTATCATCCTGCTGGGAATTTAGGGTGGAACACTTCAACAGGGCTATAATGGGAAGTATTTAAGCATCCATCAATGCTGGTCAGGATTGGGGAAAGGATTTGGGAAGAACAATTTGGGCATTAAGGATAACACCCACATCAACGGTTTATAGTCCATTTAGAATTCTAAGAGGGAGAGAGCCCTTTATAAAACACAATAGAGCCTGGAAGAGTATGAAACTTTGACGTCCATGATACTGGAACTCTTGCATCTCAGACTGATGGAGCCTCTTGAGTTTTAGAGGGTGCACTGGGTCCGATCCTATTAGACTTCTGAGGCCAACACCCCATGTCCAATAATAGCCTGTGCAGTGCGACATCAAAACACTAGGGCCACATTGTCAGCAGCTAGGAAAACCATGGAATTCCTTCTCCTGGATTGCAACAGGATCTCTTTCTCAGAAGATTACTCAGAGGCTACTAACGACAGATGTAAAAGGTTCCTAGCACTCCATGTCCTGACGATACGGAAGGGCATCAGAAATGGGCTCCTAGGTCCGGCGACAATGATGGCAACAGTGGATGGCCGAATTAAGGAATTCCTGGACCCTGGTGAGTAGGGACAGTTTCTTGATACATGGGAGAAAAGGCCTATGGACATGGCAGGCAGGGAGGAGGGTGTGTCATCCCATCAGGAGGAATCCCCCTTGGAAATCTCCCAAGTACTAGCTCTTCCACCTGAGGGTTGGGGGTGCCCTACCAACAGAGTCGGATTGGGTCAGGGTGCATCAGATGGTGGAGGCATTTCTCAAAAACAGAGACAAATCTCGATCCCTGCTAAAGTTGCCAGCTGAAAAAAGTTGAAGAAGCAGTAAAGGGCTGACCATATCCTTTGACTTTCCTAGGTGCCATGATGTGTGGCATACACCGCATTGCTTCAATTTTATTTATTTATCTCTCTTCCCTGAGGCACAATGTAGAATCTTGGGTTGTTTCTTCTCTGTGGTGACCCCATTGCTGGGTCAGGTGGGCCTTGTATTTACTCTCTCCCCACACATACAACCAATTGAGCAGTTGCTCCTGTTTCCCCACACCTTTATTTAATGATGGGATGTCAAGAGTACTTTCATTTGGGAGAGAGTCCCTGCTCCCCCAGCTCTTATGTGCCCATGAGATACCCCGGTGACAACATGGTCAGCTCCTGATGGTACAGGGCCCAGCTCCCATAGTTCTGAGCACACACAGCTAACTAGATCTTGGTATTTCATCCTCTTTCTCAGTACTGGTCTGGGTGTTGGCACAGGTTCAAGCTCAAGGCCCAATGTTTTATGTTTCCTTCACCTCCTCTGTTCCAGAGCACCTACTGCCCTCCCCTCCCCTCTTCATTGCTTGCGCTGCACGAGCAGCTTATCCCAGACTTTCTCTTGAGGGACTCTCCCCCTTCCAGATCCAGGCCACACTAAAGGATCCAGACCTCCTCAGCACAGTCCACTGCGACGTCCAAGCCTAAAATGATAAAGTCCATGAAGGTTAATGGATTGGGCCTCTACATTAGGAGCAAGAAGATTCTGCACTATTTGCACACAAAACACACAAACCTTGCTGTAATACAAAAGACCCACCTATCTCCAGCAGAGACTTCAAACGTTAAGCGTGAGTGGATGGATGTAGTCATCTGCAGAAGTAGTTAGTGAACAATCACTGCAGGCAACCAATCCAAGAAGTGTGGGGTGGCTATCCTCATTAAGCAGATGTCATGTAAGGCCCTTAAAACATGGGTGGACGAGGAGGGTTGGTGAATGTTTGTGAAGATATGGGTCCTGGAGAGATCTGTTGTAGTAGGTTCCATTTATGCCCCCACCTCAGATAAAACCTGCTTCCTTGCCCAACTGTACAAACTACTACCCTCATTTGGGAAAATACCAGTCTTGATGGGGGGTGATTGGAACTTGGCCTCAGACCCGACTTTGGATAGGACGGGCCATGTTGATTCCTTTCATCATCTGGATAGGGCTCTATTGGGAGACCTCTGGGTCGATCATGCCCTAGTCGATGTCTGATGCTTCCTCCACCTATCTTATAGGGAATGCACCATCCTCGCCTGCTCTCACGGAACTCAATCCACATTGAAAATTACCTTGTTTAAGGCAGGCTGCTTCCTCACATCGCTCACTGTGACGTTCGGCTGGGGGGTGTTACTGACCATAGCCCACTCAGGCTAGATCTGGATTTGAGAGTGAACCTATCAGGTGGCAAATGAAGGCATGTGCATACCAATACCTGGATGGCAAGAGGCAACTATGTGGTCACATCCAGTCATACTTCATTGATTATGAAAGGTCTGTTGACTCTCACAGAGTATGTTGGGTGGCGGGAAAGGCGACGTTGAAAGGTTGGATGATGCAAGACAGCCTGGCAAAACGTAGGGCTCAGGCAGATCTCGATGCCTTGGAGGCTGAGGTAAGTGCCCTCATGACAGAGTACACTGAGACCCCTACACAATATGGCATCAGCTGGATCTCGTGAATATTCACCTAAAGTCCCTTTTCTCAAAAGTCACATAAAAAGCCCTTGTCAAACTTGATTGTTGCCTTTATGACCATGGGGAGAAAGCTGGTAGATATTTGTCTACCCAGCTGCAGCTGAGGGAATCACAGCTAACCATCCCTGTGATCTGGGATGCAGCAGGACGTATCCAGGTGCATCCCAGGGATATAGTGAACAGATTTGCAGCATGCTACTTTTCCCTGTATACCTCGGAGCTCAAGACAACCTCTGCATAGATTGAGGGTTTTCTGAAAACCATGAATCTCCTCTCTCTTTATGAGGGCAGGTGTGATTTACTGTCAGGAGGCTTTACTGTAGAGCAGATGGCTGCGGCCAGTTCAGCTCTCGCAACTTGAAAATCTTCGGAATTCCTTGGAGAGTTCTACAAATTTCGGGAAGAACCTTGTCACACCACATCTAACCCAGGCATTTACTGAGGCACTGAAGAATCACTCCTTGTGAGCCATATCCAATAAAGCCATTACTACTCTTCTCCTCAAGGATAACAAAGATCCTTTAGACTCTGCCAGTTATCGTCAGATCTCTCTCCTCAACATGGATCTCAAAATAATGGCTACGATCCTAGTGACCCGTTTGGAGAGAGTGATCCTCTAGCGCATCCACAAGACTCAGGTGGGGTTGTCCCAGAAGGAAGTTCCGCGCAATCATCTTCGGACTCTTGCCCACCTATTATGGGATATGAGGAATGACCAGTCAGAGATCCTGGTGCTCTCATTGGATACAAAAAAGGCATTCAAAAGGCTGGAGTGGCTGTATCTCTTTCAGGTTATGTCCCAATGGGCGTGGGTGATGACTTCATCAGTAATGTCTGACTATTGTAGAATTGCCCAACCTCCGATGTATCCAGTGGAGGTTTTCTCTCAGTCCCCCACCTGATTGGCTGGGTGACCAGACAGGGATGTCCATTTTCCGTGCTTCTGTTCCTCCTAGCCATTGAAATCCTAGTTATAGCCATCTGTAAGATACAGAGGGGAGGAAGGGGTCTTGACTGAAGCTGGGCATATTAAGCCTCTGCTCTATGTGGATGATATACTTCCTCTTCTATCCCATCCAGGGTCTTCTATTGCTGCTGTGATGTCCATCATAGATGACTTCTCTGCCCTCTGTGTGAGAAGTTGGCCTGGCATATGCTGTCCACTAATTATAGTGGGCACCTTGCACCAGTCCAAACAACCCCTTATTGGAGATAGGTTAAAGACAACCTTTATTGAAAGCTATCCTAGTGGTAGCTATGGAGAGCAGCCTTCAGGCTAAGTCTTGAAGGAATGTAAAGCAGCTTGTTTTACCAGTCTATAATCTCTTGAGTGACCAAATGAAAGAGGACCACACCAGGTATATATTCAAAATATATGTATTTATTGCTAAACACACCCCTCTAGTCTCTTTATGAGGCTAGAGTTCGAAGTACATAAGTTATAAGTTAGTTATCAACAGTAATAGCACAAATACACGTTTGAGCCCTAGGGGCGTACCAAACCATATACCAATAAAGTGGTATAAGAACCACGACTGAGCTAGACACAAGGCCTAGAGCCTGTAGAAGTGCTTGGACCACAAGGAACCACCCAAGGTAGTGACACAGGGGACCCACAGGGGACCCACGGGGGACGCGTGCAGTGTGAGAACACAGCCGCGAATCGCCGTTGACTTCTATGGGGAAAGTCGCGGTTGGAAGTTTAAAGAAAAGGGACACTTAGAGGAGGACTTGGAGCAAACCCTTTTAGAACTAGGCTGTTCTAGTGTCAATACCCACGGGAGCACCGGAGTACTCGAGTTACTTCACCCAGGGGAGCCGGGTGCATAGGTGTCTTTCGGGGTAAGGTTTCATCATCGTTTTCAATGGCGATCTGCTGCAAAGTGCTGCTGGCGGCCAAGTCGAAAGTGTTCGGGTGGATCCAAAGGTGGATCGAAGATCTGAAGAACCTGAAAGCAGAGGGGACAGAGTCTGGGTCACTAGCCAGTGACCAGGAAGGCGATGAGCAGATGCCCACCGATGTCGAGTGCTTCAGGTAGGTTGACGGTCGTCTTGACTCTTCAGCCACAAGGTTCAGGAGGCATCAACGACAACCAGGAGCTGGATTCGAGCTGTCCCACAACGTTTGTCGATTGCAAGGGTGTCGGCGACCAGATTGGACCCAACAAGCCCTGGCAACGGCAAGTCTCGTGGAAATGGAAGAAGGACGGCGGTGCAGACCAGCAAGGTCTGTGGGACTCACCCAGCAAGGGTAAGTCAGGGCATGCCTGGAGCAACCAGGGAGCCCAAGCAGAAGAAGATTGGCCTTCGGGAGGGCCTACTAGCCAACGGACTAGCGACCGCAAAGGAGCCTCGAGTGGACGCACTTGGAGCTGGCTCACAGGACACTCGTGGAGTGGAGGCCAGTGATCTTCGGTGCAGTCGGTGCTGGAGGCTGGGGCTACTCGAAGCCCAAAGCACAACTTCATGGGAGACCCAGAAGAGGATGCACTTACAAAAGTACGTGGTGTCCAGGGGTCACGGTTCCACGTTACCCACGATAGCCATGGGCCTCAGCTTTGCTGGGGACTCAGGGTAGCCTCGGGGAAGTCTGGAAATCCACCTCTGGTGATGCAAAGACTTCGGCGTCCGGCGGGAGCTTCAGCGATGCAGACCGGACAATTGCTTCTTTGGTGCCTGCCAAGCAGGGGAGTCACTCCTTGACCCCAAGGGAGATTCTTCAGTCCTCTAATCTTAAAGTAGAGCGTCGAAGGTCCAGGATTCTGTGTCAGAGTTTTGTCCAGGTAAATCTAAAGTCCTAAGGACTGGGGTCCCATACTTATACCAAGTTAGGGGGTTGGATATACTCTGGGGACCCACCTATGGGAGGGTCAGGGCAGAGGGGTGGTTACACCCCTTTCCCTTTGTCCAGTTTCGCGCCAGGGCAGGAGCTGGAAGCCCCTGAGCCGGTTTGAACTGGGGTTTGCACAGGGACACCAAATGTGCCCCCAGTGCAGGACTTCAAAGCACCAGAGAGTGCTCCCGCCCAGCCCCAATACACACTATCCTGTCTGGGGAGGTGGTTACACCTCCCTGGGACAGGAAACCTATTGTCCAGGCCTCCCATGCCGGAGTTTCGGTCAGCAGCAGGAGGCCAGACTCGTGTCTGTGCAGCGGCATCCATTTTGTGATGCCAGGGCTTGGAAAGAAGTTACCGGGCAGGCCGGTGTGTACATGGCTCTCCCTCTAGAAGGGTGGAATGCTACCCCCGCCGCCAGAACTGGCGGGGGGGTAGTATTCCAAGATGTTTGGCACCAAACACGACATGTTTCCGTGCAGCCATCCCAAAGTTAGCATTTAACGCGAGGTTATAGTGCGCTTAAGAGTATATGGTCAGGCTGCACTACAAACAGCATCAGAGAAGGGTCTCCGAACGCTGCAGAGGGGCTCTGCTCATGCAGGGGCACCCTCTCACATAGGAACCAAGCACTCTGCCTTCAGGATTGATAAGGCCTGCCATAGGAGTGACTTATAGGTTTATATGTGTGTATGTATGTAGTGATATAGGTAGCCTATATCACAGTAAGGGGTGCATGCACCACCTTACCCAGGCTGCAGTAGCAGACCTGTGGTGTCATTTTGGATGGCCTTCCAGGGGTGGCACAATACATGCTGCAGCCCCTGGTAGGCCTCTGAGGTACCTATGCCCTGGGTACATAGTATACCATATACTAGGGACTTATAAGGGCACTCCAGATTCCAATCAGAGATGTGCCTAAGGCACATGGAAACCATTTTAGAGAGGAAGCAGCTAGGCTGGGGTTCTGATTAGAAGGGCCCCAGCCAGACTAAAGTCGAAAAACAGTGAAGCATCAGCAAAAAGTGGGGGTACCCATGTGAAGCAGATCCTACTCTCCTACACTCTGTGGCTACAAAGTCAACTGGTAGAAGAACCAAGCACTGTCTAGGGCTATAAAATGAGGTGGGTATCAGAGGGCCTCAGATACTGGGAATTAGTCTCAATAGGGGACTCTCTTGTGTGTTGGAGGATAATCTCCTTTCCCTGATTTAAAGATCCCATTGGGACTAGTCACTTCTCAATCTCTCTCTCTAGGGAAAAGTTCAAACTGTAAAAATTGCGGTGATGCCTCACTTCCACTACCTTTTTAGCATATTACCCCTGCGGATACCAACACAACTCCTGACGTGAATTGATTCTGATATCAGATTCTACATCTGGGTTCAGTGCAAGGACAGGTGCTGAGAGTCCTCCCTATGGGCTGATACACCAGTAGGCAGTCTTAGGCATCCTCACATGGCCTCCGAAAGCCTAGCCTTTCACTTATCCCAGTCGGCAGCACTTTCATTAGACATCAATTAGCAGCTGACTAAAATGACAAGCCACGACATCTGGACACCAAAAAAACAAACAGCTGCTAGAATTAGGTTTCTGTGATATCAACTGTGTACTTCAGACAACATATTCTGAATGTTAGGAAGACAATTATTATGCTTGTCTCAAAAGGTAACTACTGCCATTGCCAGAGTCCTCGTGCTGGGTTAGTACACATTCTTCTTGACTATTTCAAATTGGAAGACTGGTGCAATTTACAGCATCCATTAAATCAAGCTTATTTGTAAAGGAATTACCTCTTAAGGACTGGACAGGCTGCATCCCTTGAGATGCAGTGACCACTTTTTTATAAAAATATGATGAACTTTTGACCTTTTACTAATAACATACATTTTAACCTTTTAATATTGCCTAGAAAAAGATGTAGGGTTATCAGACAGGAGTGAAGCACTTGTATGCTCAAAACCCTACCACATCTACAGTTTCTGCAAATAAGTAATGCATTTAGTTATACAATTCAATGGTGGATCAATAATTGAGTGCTGTTGCCTCCATGGATCCAGAAACTCTTCAAATACCTGGGTAAATGGGTCACTCCCAAAGAGGACACTGTAGAACCAGAATATACTATTTAATTACATAAAGTAAAGAAACAGATCCATGCAGCTGTTGATTACAGACCCCAAAGTGTTGCCAACAGGAAATCAGTATTAGTATGATGATGCTGATTGTAACTCCAAAATGGTGTGTAAATAAGTGAGAAGACAATAGCTAATCTCAAATTTTACAATTGAATAAAATAAAATTCAAATTTATAGATGACAACTTGCCAATTGAAGACATAAAGAGTAACCTTCTAAAAATGTTTGATTAAACTTTGATTATGGCTAGAGAGAGATGGAGGATTATGCCCTCTCAATTTGTCAGCGTTAGTACAGAATACATTTCACATGTTCTTTGATGTTTTTTCCAATGTATATTATTTATTACTATTTCCATCAAAATTTCAGAAACAAGGATAGTGAAAAAGAAACAGCCGACACGTGTTTCGCCCTAGTGGCCCATCGGCCGAGGGCTTTTTCAAGGCAGTGCTTCGTTTGTGCGGTTCATGATCCTTAGTACGGTATGTGTTAGTCTCTGCGGTAAAACCAAGACTAGCTTTCTCAAAAAAATCAATGAACTTTGCATGGTTCCTTAATAATGTCTGCTTGGAAAAGGTCAAGGTGCATAAGTATTTGGCCTTTATTTCTATGGTAATCTGCGAGGGGACAAGCACTTTAGCATGCTAAAACTCTCTCTAATGACAACTGTAAATGTCTTAATGAGATTAAATCTTGATATGGAAGGCATTCAGCTGACCCATTGAAAAAAGCGTTACAAAGTATGTATACAAAGTATACAAAGTAATGGGGAGAGGAGTTGGCCTAACGGCTAGGGCGTTCGACCTCAGACCTGGGGAACTGGGTTCAAGTCTCGGTAATGACGCTGAACATACTGTGTTTCTGGGCAAATCACTTAATCTCCCCGTGCCTAACAAAAATGAATGTGTGTCCTCATGTAACGCAACTGGTGCTATGTAAAGCGCTCTGATACCCGGTTGCGGGTCAAGTTCGCGCTATATAAAACTCTGCAAAAAAAAAAAAGTAGATTGATCACGCAAGCTCTATATGGGACAGAGTTATTATGCCTTGACAATAGAGTAAGTTGGGTTAGTATGGAATGGAAAGATGTGGTTGCAGAAGCTATCTTCTGTTCCTCAAAATTCTGATTCAGGCCTCACACCTCAAAATAGGTACAATTTCATTGGATTTATTAGCAAAATCACATGCCCTAAAGTTTTTATTCTCTCTTCTAAAAGATGAGAAGAAGCCCAAATTCACTGCTCAAATAGTGGGAGGCTTTGAATATCACTTAGACCTTTTTTCGTGTCAAATTGTAAAATTTGGCAGCAATTCTCAGTTCAAATGTGATTTGTTTAATTGGGATAAATCAATGTAAATGAAAAAGGTAAAATCTATCTTAAGTGAAAGAACTTAGCTTATCAGCAGACCATAAAATATGTATTGCACTCCATTAAGAATCTAGGAGAATCAGGGTTTTTGCCTATTTATCCAAAATTTCCAATAAGAGAATCAAAGTCTAAATTCGGTAAATTTGCGTTGTGGTATACCCATCATGGAGAATCCCCCACCACAAGAACAGAATTCACCTAAACCGAGGCCTTTGTCTTTGTGCTCTTGGTGTGAAACACAAAAGACACACAATTGATGGACGGAATGTGGAACAAATCAAAACATTCACCCCCAGTCAAGAGATCTGGGTTGAATCCATCATTCTTTTGCTCACCATGCCACCCCAGTTTAGACCTGGCCATATGCAAATCAGTCTTAACCCTGTGCCTCATGGGAACAGTCCAGCCTGAACTGCCAAGCCAGGTCCTCCCTGGACCGGAAAAAGCATCCTAGGACCGGTTTCGGGTTTCACCCCTCTTCAGCCAGGATAGCTTGATTCCAGTGGCACAGTGAGCCCAGGACCCACGTCTGGGCATACTTGGCGCACTTAGGGCGAGAAAGCAAAAGACACACAATTGATGGACGGAATGCAGAACAAATCAAAACATTCACCCCCAGTCAAGAGATCTGGGTTGAATCCATCATTCTTTTGCTCACCATGCCACCCCAGTTTAGACCTGGCCATATGCAAATCAGTCTTAACCCTGTGCCTCATGGGAACAGTCCAGCCTGAACTGCCAAGCCAGGTCCTCCCTGGACCGGAAAAAAGCATCCTAGGACCGGTTTCGGGGTTTCACCCCTCTTCAGCCAGGATAGCTTGATTCCAGTGAAACAGTGAGCCCAGGACCCACGTCTGGGCATACCGGGTGCACTTAGGGCGAGAAAGCAAAAGACACACAATTGATGGACGGAATGCGGAACAAATCAAAACATTCACCCCAGTCAAGAGATCTGGGTTGAATCCATCATTCTTTTGCTCACCATGCCACCCCAGTTTAGACCTGGCCATATGCAAATCAGTCTTAACACTGTGCCTCATGGGAACAGTCCAGCCTGAACTGCCAAGCCAGGTCCTCACTGGACCGGAAAAAAGCATCCTAGGACCGGTTTCGGGGTTTCACCCCTCTTCAGCCAGGATAGCTTGATTCAAGTGGCACAGTGAGCCCAGGACCCACATCTGGGCATACCTGGCGCACTTAGGGCGAGAAAGCAAAAGACACACAATTGATGGACGGAATGTGGAACAAATCAAAACATTCACCCCCAGTCAAGAGATCTGGGTTGAATCCATCATTCTTTTGCTCACCATGCCACCCCAGTTTAGACCTGGCCATATGCAAATCAGTCTTAACCCTGTGCCTCATGGGAACAGTCCAGCCTGAACTGCCAAGCCAGGTCCTCCCTGGACCGGAAAAAGCATCCTAGGACCGGTTTCGGGGTTTCACCCCTCTTCAGCCAGGATAGCTTGATTCCAGTGGCACAGTGAGCCCAGGACCCACGTCTGGGCATACCTGGCGCACTTAGGGCGAGAAAGCAAAAGACACACAAAAGCAAAAAACGATGGATTTAGGCCCAGATCTCTGTACTGGGGTGAATGTATGACATTGTTCTGCATTCTGTCCATCAACTGTTGTTTTTGCATTTGTCACCCCGAGTGGGACGGGTATGCCCAGACGTGGGTCCCGTGCTCTCCATGCCACTGGAATCAAGCTATCCTTCTTAAGAGGGGTGAAACCCCGAAACCGGTCCTAGGATGCTTGTTTCCAGTCCAGGGAGGACCTGGCTTGGCAGTTCGGGCTGGACTGTTCCCATGAGGCACAGGGTAAAGACTGATTTGCATATGGCTGGGTTCAAACTGGAATGGCATGGTGAGCAAAAAAACGATGGATTTAGGCCCAGATCTCTGTACTGGGGAGAATGTATGACATTGTTCTGCATTCTGTCCATCAACTATTATTTTTGCATTTGTCACCCCGAGTGGGACGGGTATGCCCAGACGTGGGTCCCGTGCTCTCCATGCCACTGGAATCAAGCTTTCCTGGCTGAAGAGGGGTGAAACCCCGAAACCGGTCCTAGGATGCTTGTTTCCAGTCCAGGGAGGACCTGGCTTGGCAGTTCGGGCTGGACTGTTCCCATGAGGCACAGGGTCAAGACTGATTTGCATATGGCTGGGTTCAAACTGGAATGGCATGGTGAGCAAAAAAACGATGGATTTAGGCCCAGATCTCTGTACTGGGGTGAATGTATGACATTGTTCTGCATTCTGTCCATCAACTGTTGTTTTTGCGCTTGGTGTGAAACACAGCACAACCCACTTGCTCGTTTATTGTCTATATTTTAAAGAATTAAGAAAACATATCCTTTGCCCTATTTGTTAAAGGAACAGCATCTTCTCAAGAATGGGAGCATTGAGTACTTTATCCTAAATAAAGGGATTAGATGCTGCAATAGCAATTTCAAGGTTTATTAACGCAATTCAGAAAACTTATAACCATAAACAAAAGATCGGATTGGGGTATTTAATGGCCATGAAGCTTGGAGATACCCACTTCGTAGTTACATGATGTTGATCATTTTAGAACTTCTCCTCAGCCTTTAGGTAGGGCGACTTATTATAATTTAAAATTCTAAATTTAAAGCTAATTTTATTGACATGATTTATATATGTAGGCATGGATTATTTACCAAAATGCTAGTTTGGTAAAGAAGCACAGTTCACTTTCTTTTTTGTCGTCAACAGTACAACAGTATCAATAACAGTTTTTTTATTATTTGAAACTTACCTCCTCATTATGAAACCCCTTTGGTCTTTGTAGATAATACCCAATATTATATCTTTAGTCTGCTAGTACAATATCTTGTGGAAAGACCGATTGTTCAATAGGTATTAGGCAGAACTAAAGAGAGCTAATCACAAACTAGAACCCAAGGGGCCCAAAATCACCAGTGAAAGTTTTCCCATTAGGGCTCCAGGGCTATGCCCCCATTTTTATACCAAGAGTGAGTAATAATCTTTTATTCACTGTTGGTATAAAAAGAAAATGCCTCCTAGCCGCAGCCTAAGTTGGCTCTGATAGAGAGAATGTCTGATGGCTGGCACAGGTGCAAGAAAGGTTCCTGCACCAGCCATCAAAGATTATACCGGGGCTGGTGAAACCCCCAGCCCTGGCCTTGAGCCCCTCGCATGCCTCAGTGCCTCCCAATATGTGACGTTTGTAAAATGTCACAGATAAAGTTAGCCATGGGCGTTGCAGGCTTAAGCCCTGTAGTGCCCATGGCTATATGTTAATCAGACAGCCACCCCACCCTTTCCCAACTTATCACAGAGTTGGCAAAAGGTGGGGTGAATGAGCATTGACTAAAATAATAATAATAATAATTTCACTTATAAAGCACCTGGTTACACCAACTGGTGTGTCCTCGCGCTAGGACTAACTCTTTGGAGGAGCAGAAATGGACATTGGAGATGGAAGAGCCAGGTTTTAAATTTTTACCGGAAGAGAGTCTCCGATGGTTCAGCTCGGAGAAAGAGAGGAAGTGCATTTCAGTTTTTGGCTGCCAAATAGCTGAACGATCATGCACCCATTCTTCCTTTTTGGACTTTGGGAACTTTGACCAGATAAGTCCTGGTCAATCTAAAATGTCGTGTAGGATTATAGGGGGCAAGTAGATCATGAAGATAGCTCAGACCTTCGCCCCGCAAGCTCCGATGACTAATGCATAAGGCTTTAAAATGGATTCTTTTATTAATTGGCAGCCAGTGCAAGTCATCCAAAGCTTTCCCAGTGGAAGCTCTCCTGGGAAGATTTAGAACTAAGTGGGCTGATGCATTCTGAATACATTGCAGCATGTGAAGGCATTTTTTTATTGCTCCTAGATAGAAGACATTTCCATAGTCCAATTGAGATGTTACCAGGGCGTGGTCCAGGGTTTTCCTGGCTGGGGTGGGGAGGATGTCCAGAGTTTTCCTTAAAATTTTGAGGATTCCAAAGCACTTCCCTGCAACCTTTCTAGTGTGTGCCTCGAAAGAAAGAGTGGAGTCCAACCAGACTCCTAGGTTTTTATGCTGCTTTTTAGGGGTAGGAGTAAGACCTAGAGTCTGTGGCCATCATGCCGATGACCAGATGGAGGGGGATTTCCCCACCACTAAGATCTCTGTTTTACTACCATTTAGTTTAAGGCTTGTCATCCAGGAAGCCAAGTCCTGCAGGCAGGAAGAGAACTTGGTGGCTGCTTCTTCAGAGTCATGGTACAGGGAGACAAGTGTGTGTCATCCGCATATGACACAATGGTAACACCCTGCTTTTCCACAATCTCTGCCAAGGGTGCGATATAGAGATTAAAAAGAGTTGGGCTCAAAACTGAGCCCTGTGGAACCCCTTGAGACAGAGCTATGCTTTTGGAGATATGTGGGTGTCGTGCAACTTGGAAGCTACGATCCTGCAGAAAGGAAGCCATCCATTTTAGCGCAGCTCCATCCAGCACTCCTGATCTGAGACGTTGTAACAGCAGTTTGTGGGATACCGTATCAAATGCTGCACTTAGGTCCAGTAGGACCAAGGCAACAGTCTGTCCTTCATCCACACGTCTACGCATTGTCTCCGTGGCAAGGAGCAATGCCGACTCCGTAGAGTGCATAGCTCTAAAGCCTGATTGTGTGGGGGGAGTAAATTGTGTTGGTTAATATGGGCAACTACTTGTGTGTTCACCACCTTTTCTGCTATTTTAGAGAAATAGGGCAGAAGCGAAATAGGGCGCAGGTTCTCCACCAGATTTGAGACTGCTCCTGGCTTTTTTTTTCTTTCAAATCTGTTTTATTTTCATAAAAGAATCAAGAGAGAGGGTCCATACATACACAGCGTGTGGCCTACAACCCAACGTAGGGTCGGCCGCTGTATCAAGAAGAGGCGTGTAAAACTGGGACAGCAGCTATCAACTTAGGCATTTACACAGCAAGTCGCCTTCAACCCATGTTGGGCCGGCCGCGTGTTATCAGAAGCATTGCGCAAGCCTGCATTGTGGGTATGCCTCAGGACCTTTGCTCAACAGGAGCAACTGAGGGGAGAGAAACAAGAGAAGAGGGGGAGGGAGAGAAAGAATGCAGCAGTAACAGGATAGGACAGAAGAGAATTAACAGTCAGAGGATAGTTAGAGAGCTGAGACGCTAGGGAAAGGAAGGAAAGCGAAGGCGGGGCGCGCAATCGAGCAAGGCGGGGAGGGGGGACGCGCTACTCAAGAAATGTCTTATGCAATGTGGGGGGGGAGGGGTGGCGGGCCAGAGGGGGAAGAGATAAGCCAAGGCGTTCAAGGGGCGAGTTACCGCCTGGTGCCTCCCCCAGAGGGTCAAGGGGCTGGGTCAGTATAGCTAGGCAGTGAGCCTGTCAGGTTCAGGTGGCAACACAGCTTCTTCGAAAAGGCGGAGGGCCCGGAGTTTCGGGGGCAGAAAACGTGCGTGCTCTAATTTACAAAGGTGGGTGACCAGCGGCTGCCATATTTTGGTAAAACGAGTGGCGCGGGACTGCAGGCGTACAGTAAAGAGTTCCATAGTGACTGTGTGCCACAGACACGTGAACCAAGTGTTAATGGGGGAGCCTCTGTTTTCTTCCAATATAGAGCAATGAGTTGCTTGGCGGTCCCTAGCATATGGAGAGCAATGTGCCAGTCACTACCAGTAAGTGCGCGCAGAGTGTCAGGTTTGAGGCCTAGGAGAACTGTGACTGGAGATTCAGGCAAGGGGAAGCCCAACACCACTTTAATATGACTAAGAACCTCTTTCCAGAATAGAGTCAGGAGTGGACAAGCCCACCAAATATGAATGAAATCACCCGGAGAGCTTAGGCATCTCCAACAGAGCGGGGAGGAGGTGGGAAACATCTTATGTAATCGAGAGGGCGTATAGTACCACTGCGTCATAACCTTGTATGTAGTTTCCCGTTGGGCGACACTGCAATAGACCTTCGGTATGTCCCGCCACAAGCGGCTCCACTGAGCAGGTTCAATGATAGAGGAGGATGCCGACTGCCACCGACTGATACGGATGCGGGGTGATCAGTGCGGGATGCTGTAGGAGCTGGTAGATCCGAGAGATTAAGCCCTTTGAGTCGTCAAAGGAACGCACTAAGTGTTCAAAAGGAGTGAAGGCGCGGGTGGCGGCCTGCATTATGTCAGGTGTAGAAATCCAGTGGCGAAGCTGTAGGTACTGGAGTCTGGCCCCCTCCGGGAGGTCAAACTCCTCCCTGCTTTGAGCAAAGGTTTTGGGTGTACCTCCTATGAACAGGTCCCGGACCGTCCTGCAGCCGCCCTCTGTCCAATTAGAGAAGGCCTGCGTGTTAACAGCCGGGGGGAATAACGAGTTTCCAGCAATGGGAGTGTGAGGAGAGGGGAAGGTAATGAGTCCCTTAGAAGCGGCTATCCTGTCCCAGACATCCAGGATTGTCTTAGTGGGCAGGGCAATGTAGGCACTACAGGACCGCGCAGCCCGTGGAAGCCAGGGAAGATCCCAGATGGTTCGCCCAGTTACTGCCCTGTCCATGTGGAGCCAGACCTTTTCGCTATCCCTCGATACCCATTCAGAAATGAAGCGGAGTTGGGAAGCCCAGTAGTATTCTATTAAGTTGGGACATGCTAGCCCCCCCCTGTCCCGAGGGAGCATGAGAATTTTATTGGAAAAACGCGGTCTACGCCCACCCCAAATGAAATTAGTGAGGTCGCGTTGTAGACTTTGGATCTGGCGCTGTGGAATAGGAGTGGGAAGACATTGGAATATATATAAGATTTTTGGGAGTATCGACATTTTGATGGCGTTGAGGCGGCCCAGCCAAGAGAGAGTAAGAGGTTTCCAAATTCTCAGGTCCTCCAGAACCGACCTCCTGCAATCTCGCCAATTCGCTTGAGTCCATGTGGCTAGCGAGGGGGTCAGCTGAAGTCCCAGGTAGCGAATGGAATTAGTTGCCCACTGGTAGGGGACAAGAGACTGCAGCACAGGGATCTCCTCCCGAGGGATCGTTAGGTTCAGGGCCCATGACTTTTCATGATTAATTTTAAGGCCAGATGCCGATTCAAAGGACTGCAGCAAAGAGAGGAGAGCCGGGAGAGAGGTATGTGGTCGGGTTAACGTGAGAATAAGGTCGTCCGCAAAGAGAGCCACTTTGTGTTGTTGGCCTCCAAGGGGAATGCCGTGGACCTCCGGGGCCTGCCGAATCATCATGGCCAGCGGCTCCACCACAAGGGCAAATAGCAAGGGGGACAGAGGGCAGCCCTGCCGCGTGCCCCGATGTATGGAAATGGGGGCCGGGAGCAGGCCATTGACCCGCACTCGAGCCTGCGGCGAGATATAGTGGGCCATGATCCGGGCAATCATTGACGGGCCTAGCCAGATTTTGTGTAACACGGCTCGGAGAAAGGTCCAGTCCACACGGTCGAACGCTTTCTCCGCGTCGAGCGATAATAGACACGCCGGTATATCCCAATGATGGGCCTTCCCTACAAGGTGAGCGACTCGGCGGACGTTGTCTGCTCCTTGACGATGGCGGATGAAGCCAACCTGATCCGGTTCGATGCCCGGGCAAATGCGGATCGAGCCGCCTGGCCAATATTTTAGTGAATATTTTAAGATCTGTGTTCAAGAGGGCTGTAGGCCGAAAGGAGGAGCACAGGGTAGGATCCTTACCCGGCTTGGGGATGAGGGCAATCTCTGCCAGTCCCATAGAGGTGGAAGGACCCGCTACATCAGTAAAGGAGTTAAAAAGGCGCAGCAGGTGGGGTTGGAGCTGTGGCAAGAATAGGCGATAGAAGGCCAAGGGGAGGCCATCCGGGCCCAGTGATTTCCCCAGGGGCAGTTCCTTCAGGACGCTCGCAAGTTCGTCCTGAGTGAGGGGTTCCTCCAGTTGCTGGACGTGATATGGACTGATCGGGGTCCAAGGACAACGATCCAGGATGGCTTGTACCCGATCTGGGGGCGGCTCATCTGCAGCATAACGTGCCGTATAGTATGCGTGGAAAGCGTCACGTTTAGCCGCCTCTGTAGTGGCCCGTATGCCATCACCTATCTGAACATTAGCTATGTGGGCTTTAGCTGCTCGCGCTCGCAGGCGCCGAGCCAGGACCCTGCCCACCTTATCCCCTCCGTCAAAATAGCGTTGCTTCAATGCAAGGAGAGCCCTCTCGGCCTTGTTAGTTCGAAGACAGCGAAGCTGGCCCCGGAGGATCGCCAGACGTTGTTTGTGAGTAAGTGAGGGGTGCTCCTGATCCTGCCTTTGCAGGGTCTTGATGTCCTGAGAGAGATTATCTTCTAAAAGGCATGCTTCGCGCGCCCGTGCGATTGCAAGAGATGTGATATGGCCGCGGATTGTGGCCTTGAATGCATCCCATACGACTGGGAAGGGAGTTTCGGGGATGTCATTAGTCGCAAAATACGACTCTATAGCAGTATGCAGGCTTGCCACATCAACTGGGTCTCGGACGATGTGCGGGGGTAGACGCCAGCGCTGGGCCCTGGGGGCACCGGTAGATGGCTCCCTCAAGAGGAGCTCTATGTGAGCATGATCCGAGACAGAAATGTCGGACATGGAGGCCGAAATTGATTAGCTGATTAAAGCATGAGAGATTAAAATATGGTCGATGCGCGAGTACGTGTGAGTAATACGAATACTCGCGCGTGTCAGGGGAGTGATAGGGCCAAGCGTCAAGAAGGTTAAGGTCCGACAGCTGCTTCTTGAGGGCCGGACACATTGCTCCAGTCCCATGAAAAGAGGTCCCGCTACGGTCCATCTCAGCATCCCACACCAGGTTAAAATCCCCCCCTATGATGAGTGAGGGATCTGCTTGCGGGACGTGTTCCCGCAGGGTCTCTCGAAGATACAAATCCTGCACCTGATTAGGTGCATAGATATTGCACAGTGGGGCGACATCCAATCCTGACTCCAATCCTAACGAACTGACCATCCTGGCTATGAAATGCCCTAGACTCCCCCTGCCTGATGCCAGGTCTACAGAGTATCGCCACTCCAGCCGTTTTTGTGGGGGCTGTAGCCCAGAACTGGAGGGGATATCGTGGGTGGGCCATGCGAGGGACATCAGCACGTGTGAGGCGGGTCTCCTGAAGGAAAATAATGTCAGGGTCATGTGGTAAAAGATAGCACCATATCTGGTGTCGCTTGTTCGGGGACTTAAGCCCCTTAACATTGAGGGACAGGATCTTCAGGCAAGGGGTAGTGGTCATGACTGATGTAGAGCCTGGAGCAATCCGTCACACCATTGCAAAGAACGGGGCTGTGTAGCTGGGGGGAGAAGCAGAAGGGAAACACTCCCGTCGTGGGGAAGATAGCGCCTTGAAGGGGACCTCCACCCGCCGTAAGAAGAGGTAGTGAAAAAGAGAGAGAAGAGAGGAAAGAGAGAGAAAAGAGAAGCATCCAAAGTATAAAAAACCAACAATGGCCAACAGGGCCACATTGTCCTGTTCCAGCTTAGGGACGTACAGGGCCCAAAGGCACAGGCAATCCCGGAGAAGTCACTCTCCCAGGGACAGGTCAGGGGTGGGTCTTCCACCGTGCGAGGTGTAATCCGGGTGGATATTCCTGTACCGTCAGCACTGCAGTTAGGGAGCTGGGGTAGCGTTGTCTCAGGGGGCAGGGTGCAAACTTCTCAGAGACAGAGGACAGTTACAGAGATTGATGGGCTCTGCCACCAACGAATACGGAGGTCCGGCCATTCAGGGGGTGGAAGGCTGGGAACCAGGTGCAGAGCGGTCGCCCTCCATGGAGCGAATATGTTGGATGATATCATTCTTAGCTTGTGAAGACGACTGCTCCCCGGGGCGTGAAGGGTGCCGACTGCGGCGTACCCCGGTCCAGGAGGGTTTGGCAGGGACCCGGGATGGCATACGTGCAGGACTAGGTGGCGGCGTGAGGGACAGACGAAGAAGCTGTGCCGCCTCCCGGAGAGACCGCACCATCTGGCGTTTGGACTCCCACTGGAAGATGAGCGTGAAGGGGTGGCCCCACTGGTACTGGACATTCAAACTTCGCAGCTTGTCAGTAACAGGCCTGAATTCGCGGCACTGCCGGAGGGTGGTGGGTGCCAGGTCCTGGAAGATCTGTATGGGAGCTCCTTTATAGGAAAGGTCCGGCTTGGAGCGTGCCGCTTTTAGGATCGCCTCCTTTTCGGTGAAAAAGTGGACCCGGGTCAGTATATCGGGGAGGAGGCCCGCACGGTTAGGAGGGCCAGCAACTCTGTGCGCTCGGTCCAGTGCCGGTGGAGAAGCGTCGTCATCGCCCCAGACCTCATGCAGGAGCAGAGCCACATACGTCATGATGTCTGACCCCTCGGCCCCGGTAGGCACTCCCCGGATGCGGAGATTATTCCGGCGGCTCCTATTCTCCAAATCCTCCTGCTTCAGCTGTAGGTCAATATGTTGCTCCTCGAGGACAGCCAGGCGCTGCCACAGTTGCTCCTGGTCCTCCGTTCATGCATCCACAGTCCTTTCAAGGCCGTCCACCCATTCCCCAATCTCGGTGACCTCCTTCCTGAGTTCACGGACACAGGAGTGGACCTCTGCGCGTAGGGAGCCGATTTCCGTCTTGAGCTCCGCCATGAAGCCGGCCATGAAAGACTGCGTGACAGGTGGCGAGTCCCTGCCAGTCTGCAACGCCATCTCCCCAGAGGCAGTAGCGCCTGGTTTGCTCCAGAGTGCCGCTACGGGGTTGTCCTTTGGGAGTGCCGCTGCGTCCTTTACCGACTTAGTGCGGGTCATCGCTCGTCAGGGCCCAGTAGCAACCAACGCCGGGCGAGGCGCAAAAGGGGGGAGCGTGTGGCCGCGGGAAAGCAGGCGGGAAAGTCGCGTGTATCCAAGTTCACGCAGGCGACAGGACACAGGGCGCAGCCAGAGAAGCCCCACAGCAGATGCAGAATGCAGGAGGGCAGGCAGTGGCGTGGAGCGCGGAGTGGTGTCCAGAGCCTCGCAGCTGGTCAATCCCCAACTACGCGGCCGCACAAGCCCAGGGCCTCCCAGGTCCCGCACCCACCACAGAGCAGGTAGTCCAGCCGAGAGCCAGGAGCAGGAGCCCAATCGGCGTCGCTATGCCCAGGGTATGCAGCCAGGCAGCAGGCAATTCAGAAGAGATCCGTCTCCACAGACCGGCCCGTGACTCAGTAGCTGAAGGGCGCCCTAAGCGACAGCTCTCCCTCGTCGGAGCTCCCCCAGTCAGCTGCGCAAGGGGCACCCGCCCCACAAAGGCCACAGACGTCAACGGGATCACCCCACACTCTCAGTCCAGCCAACCAACTCCGTAGTGTGCTACAGTTTAGGCCACCGCAGTGCAGAGCAAACCCCACCGGGCTCCCTTGGGGGCAGTTAGGGCCGGGGCAGATAGCAGGCCCGAAGCCAGGGCGGGGCCCCCCGCAAGATAGGCCGCCTGAGAACCAATGGGCAGCTGCGTGGTCCGGGAGGGCCGTCGAAACCCCAAGCGTTCCCACCAGGCCAGAAGGGGCCGCCGGCAGTCCCCGCACCGATGGTCCCACAGGCCGATAACCCAACAGTCGCTCCGGGTGCTGCTGCAGCAAGGGCCCTCGCCTCAGGGGCACCAGCCAGGCCCCCCGGCCCCTACACCTCCGTCAGCAGGCTCTCCGTGCACCAGGCCCCAAGCGCCTCGCAGCAGGGTCGAAATCAGGCAGTCCACAGCACCCCGCCGCCGGGCCCCCCCTGCACGCCTCCACCATCCGCCGCCAGCCGCAGGGTAGCGTCACTCACCGCAGGGGGGTGAAGGGCTCAGCAGGGCAGCGCCGCTGACCGTCTGCTTCAGGCGTCCTCCACAGGCTCGGGGCCACTCAGGATCGCAAAATGGCGGGCAACCGATGCTGGAGGGGAAGACCACCACCGATCACCAGCGCCGCAGATGTGGCCCCCGTCTCCCACAGGCTCCGGAGACCTCAGAGGAACGGCGCGGCACCGGGGGCAGCGGGCAGACCACAGGGCAGCGTCCACTATTCTCCAGGGGGACCCAGGCCGGGAGATCACAAAATGGCGGCAGCCGCAATCCGCACCGGAGAGGCCCAAGCACAGAGGCCTCTCCACCGCAGCCGACGGGCTGGAGTCACTGTCCTCTTGTCAGGGGGGCCCCCTCTGTCTCCGCCACTCATGCGCCCCAAAAGAACGTGCTGACAAGGCCCCAGCTCCACTAGAATAGCTTCTGAAAGCAGCGGGCGGCCGGAGCTCCAGCGGCGTGCGTCTCACTCCATCGGCAGCGAGACCACGCCCCCGCTCCTGGCTTTTTCTTTAGGGGAGCACAATTGCTTGCTTCCATATATTTGGAACCACACCATCATAAAAGGAAAGATCCATAAGCTGCTGTATGTAAGGCAATATTATATCCAGGCCTTCCCTCATAATGTTAGGTGTGGCTGGGTCAATGGGGGAGTCGGATTTAATACTTAAAGCTACCCCTTTTAAATCTTCCAGTAAGGGTGGATAGAATTCAGGGAGGGAGTTGGCCCCATCCACAGAAGTCCTCTCAGTTTGACTAAGTATCCCATTGGGAGCCTCATCCGGAAAGGTATCATATATTTCTACCACCTTCTCGACAAAAAAGTCTGAAATTTGATTACACGACTCAGATGAGCGGATAGCAGGTGCCAAAGTTCTCTTGAGCGAGGACAAGTCTTTGAGGATGGTAAATAATTCCCTGGAAGAGTTATCAGCCTGCTCTATTCTATCATTATAGTAGGCAGTGCGCATTTTGTTAATAAGGGAACGGTAGTGCTTTAAGTTCAGCTTGTAGGTGGTCTTGTTGTAATCTGAGAAATCTATCCTCCATATGCGTTCTAAGCCCTTACAAGATTTCTTTGCTGTTCTTAGGGCTTCATTAAACCATGGTGCTGATTTAGTCCATCTACTGGGGGAGCTAGAGGTCCATGGAGCCACTACATCCAATGCCTCTGTAATCCACTTATCCACGGAACTGCATGCCACGTTAATGTCCTTCCCCAGGAGAGGACGACTCTGCTGGAGAGCATGAATAAAGTTCGCCGAGTTGAATCTAGACCATCTCCTGTGTGGGGTGCTTAATCCTGTTGTAGCTGTAGGGGGAGTTTTAGCTAGAGGGATAGAGAAAGCCACGAGATGGTGGTCAGACCACGGGACTGCAATCGGTGATTCAATTTCTAAATCTATACAGTTAGTAAAGATAGGGTCTAATGTATGACCTAGTTGGTGTGTCGGGAGAGTGGATTTAAGTATTAGCTGAAGGGTGGCTAATTCCTGACATTGGAATTGAGCTTCACAGTTTGTGTGGTCGTCAAAGTGTAAGTTAAAATCACCTCAAACAATCAGATTGCTATAACGAAGCACTGGTTGCACCATTTGCTCCACTAAGCTTGAGATAAAATTGGTAGTGGGACCAGGGGGTCGGTAGATCAGGAAGCCCTTGACCGTGTAGTTATCAGCTGCCGTTATCGAGATGAAGGCAGCTTCGCTTTTGTCTATGTTGGCTATATCCAAAGTGTATTTTAAGGATAGTTTATAGACAATGGCTATTCCTCCTCCACGCTTACCCGGGCGATCCTGTCTATGGATGCCATAATCCTGCGGAGGGGCTTCCAGTATCTCAGGGGCAGAGTTCTTATTCAACCATGATTCCTTGAGAAATAAGGCATCAGGTTGATTATCTAGAATTTAATCGTGGATTTCAATCTTATGTTTGTTAAGGGATCTACAATTAATAAGCATTAGTTTTAATTTATGCTTTTTCCCGAGACCTGCCTTAGGTAAAGTTGTTTTGTGTGAGCAGTAAGTGCACTTCAATGGCATTACCTCCATAGATAGACTGTGCCTACATGAATCTAGAACAGGTGGATCTAGTTCTTTTAACTGCTCCGCCGAATGCTTCAGGATCTGATTTCTCCCGAAACAAACAGGGGTTCTGGCCCCTAGCCCGGCCGGCCGCGGATGGCCACAGACGGGCTTGCCTTTGGCGCGCCAGCAGCGCGCCCACTGCACGCGTCCACTGCGCGTCCACTCCGGCATGCGTCTAAAATAGGCGGTGAGCCGCCAAAACTGGCCTGCCAACTTCCCCATGAACAACAAGCCCAGCGGAAGTGAGGGAGTAGCCTAGCCCCGCCCTCTGCTCAAACGGCACTGCAGCCGTGGCGGAACAGGGCGAGACAGACACCGACGGCCAAAGGAGAAATGCAGGTAAGCAAGGCTGACAAACACATTCAAAACACAAAATTGCACTGGGTTTAATTTATTAAAAAGTGGTTTAAAAGCAGTTAAAAACAAAAAGTACTTGTCCAAAACGTTCCCCCCTTCACAAAGAGTTGCATGCTTGCAGACCCTGCCACTGTCTGCTATGCTGCGCATCTGCTCTGGCGTGTGTCTAAAATAGGCGGTGAGACGCCGAAACTAGCCTGCCAACTTCCCCGTGAACAACTATCCCAGCGGAGGTGAGGGAGAAGCCTAGCCCCGCCCTCCGCTGAAACAGCACTGCAGCCGCGGCGGAACAGGGTGAGACAGACACCGAGGGCCAAAGGAGAAATGCAGGTAAGCGAGGCTGACAAACACATTCAAAACACAAAATTGCCCTGGGTTTAAATTATTAAAAAGTGGTTTAAAAGCAGTTAAAAACAATTAGTACTTGTCCAAAACGTTCCCCCCTTCACAAAGAGTCGTATGCTTGCAGACCCTGCCACTGTCTGCTATGCTGCGCGTCTGCTTCGGCATGCATCTAAAATAGGCGGTGAGCTGCCGAAATTAGCCTGCCAACTTCCCCGTGAACAACTATCCCAGTGGAAGTGAGGGAGAAGCCTAGCCCCGCCCTCCGCTGAAACAGCACTGCAGCCGTGGCGGAACAGGGTGAGACAGACACCAAGGGCCAAAGGAGAAATGCAGGTAAGCGAGGCGGACAAACACATTCAAAACACAAAATTGCTCTGGGTTTAAATTATTAAAAAGCGGTTTAAAAGCAGTTAAAAACAATTAGTACTTGTCCAAATCGTTCCCCCTTCACAAAGAGTCGTACGCTTGCAGACCCTGCCACTGTCTGCTATGCTAAAAACTCGAATCTCAACTGTGCAGGTTTGAGGTTTCAGTTTCAAGTGTCCGACGCTGAAAGAAGCAGCAGGAGTCCAAATGGGACCTGCACAGACAGCAAAGTAAGTAAAAAATGCCTTTAAATACTGTCTATGTAAGTGTAAGAGTGTGTGTCTATGAGTGAGTGTGTGTATATGTGAGCATGTATGTGTGTCTATGTGAGTAAAAGTAAGCGTCTCAGGGAAGGAGTGAGTCAAAGTGAGGTCAATGAGTGATAAGAACAGTGACTACGTGTGAGACTGAATGAGTGATGGAGAATGACAGGGAGTGTAACTGAATGTTGCTGTGTTTGAGATTGAGTGGGTCAAGTCTGAGTGTGTCCTAGTGAGTCAGAGAATGAGTGAGGCAGAGTGAGTCAGTATGAGAGTGAGTGAGACTGATTGAGTCAGACTGACTGAGAATGAATGTGTTGGAGGGAGTTTGAGTCAGAATGAGTATGAATAAGTGAGTCTGAGTGAGTATGAGTGAGTCAGAGTGAATTAGGAGTATGACTGAGCTAATGCGTTTGAGTGAGACTGAGTGAGAATGACTGAGGCTGACTGTGAATGTGTACGACTGCGTCACAGTGAGACTGAGTGAGTTAGAGTGAGTGAGACTGAATGGGACTGAGTGTGAAAGAGTGAGACTGGAGAAAGCCCGGGTACATGAAGCAGGAAACACAGAAGTTTCAACGTGATGCCATTTTACATGCCTGACCTAACAACGTAAGGAATTCTGACACCACTACCAGCCGAGTCAAGCTTAGGAGGAGCAGCCGGGGGAGATCAGGTGTCCCGTCAGCAGCTGCGGCTGTCTGGGAGCAGACACACAGTGAAGGCACCACTCCCAGTTTGAAAGAGGAGAAAGGTCTCTTACCTGGACCTGCAACATCACTAAGGAACTGCCATGCTGCTGGTGTGCTTTCTCCGTGCTCTACTTGCTCCCTGGGTGCCGGTTCCTGCAGGGGGTGTGCCGCTGCATGACACAGCCGCCGGGGCACTACAACGCCCACAACCCCCTGCGTGACTTTCACCTGTGCCGGATTTGCATTATTTAAGGGCTGCTGAGGGCTGCGTGGGGGACTCTTACCTGGACCTGCAACGTCACTAAGGAACTGCCGTGCTGCTGGTGTGCTTCCTCCGCGCTCTACTTGCTCCCTGGTTGCCGGTTCCTTCGGGGGGTGTGCCGCTGTGTGACGCAGTCGCTGGGGCACTGCAATGCCCACAACCCCCTGCGTGACTTTCACCTGCACCGGAGTTGTGCTATTTAAGGGCTGTTGAGTCCCACTGCGTGGGACACGCGTGGTCCATGCCCGTGCCCGTCAGTGACAGGAAGAGACAGGCTGGGACCCCCCTCTTGGCTGGACGTTTTAAAAACTCTCTTTTGTTTCCCTATGGTGTGGCAGGCCTTGTAAGTTTGTGGTGATTGCAGGCTGCACCCTTCCCGGTAAACTGTCTTTGTTTTTCAAAAGCCCCTTTTACTTAGGCTTAGGAAGTGGTTGTTTTCTGTTCCTGCCAACTATTACTGCTTGTCACCGGCTGCTAAGTAACTTGGATTTCTTTTGTTTTAGCTGATTTCCATTTTCTTGGTCTCCCTTTGCCTTCTGGGTCATCTGATTTTATCATTCCCTAAGGAGGCTATTGTTGTTTATGTTATCTAAATAACCAGCTACTGCTCACATTAGACTATGGGGAAAAGGAACACCCTAGCTCTACCTTTGCTAAGACCCCTTCAAAATATCGTTCGTCTATTATGAACTACATCACAGGGGCAATGGGGGCTATAGAAAAACAGATCCTCAGTGTGGAAGAAACACTAACTACCTGCACCAAGGGGGGCCTGACTTGATAAATCCAAGCTTAGCGTCCTTAACCATTGCCCAACACAGCCCCCATCATGATGCGTGTTCTGGTGTACCTGATAAAGACGAGTGTTTCCCGAATTCCACCTCACCGTGCTCGAACCTTCACCCGCCAACTAAACGCCCAAAAATGCCCAAAAGCCACATTTATGATCCTACTGAGACCCTGCGGGGTGGAATTGTATGGGCTAAAAAGAAGACACTTACCCAGAAATGGGCAGCTATCACCAAGCCACCTAGAGCCGGTAATAAAACACTGCCAACTGCACCCCTGGACCAGACCTCATTGGTGGCATCAGTTCAGGTTCTGACAACCTTTGTTAAGGCTTCTTTTAGTGCTTTTACTGATAGACTAAAAGCTATTGAATGCACTGTATTAACCTGCGTAGACCTACTGGGGATGATCAAGTCATACTCCAGCAGTCATTCCTCTCAAGGGGACGATATGGGTGCGCCGCAAGATAACACTAATAATATTGGTTTAAATTCTAGAAACTCTGATAATCTCCCACCACAACTGACTGCCTTAGGTAATACTGATCCATCAAATTGTCTTTTGGAAAACCCAGCGTCCCAGACCCAACAAGCACCTGTCTTAGTAGTAAGTAATCCTCCTACATTGAGGGCTTCATCTCCCCCTATTAACAAACATTCTTGGGGAAACGCCTCCAACCACTTTTAGTGCAAATCAGATCGACTAGACCTTCCCCCAGCTGCGACCCCTTACATGGTCATTCTGGCCGATGTGCCGACTCTTCCCTTGTCTACTCAAGAACCCTAGGATTCTCTAAGAAACAAATCTCTCAACTGGCTAAATCCAAGAGTGGGGATAGGGAGAGCCCTCTTTGTGGACATTAAGATGGCTAGACGGGTTGAGTGGGTTGGCAGAGGTCCCAAACATCTCCAGGGAGATTGCGTGGCGCTCTCTTTCAAAACTCCAGAATTGGTTAAAATCATACTAGGCAGAGCAAGTACAGCGTTCCAGAACCCAGAACAAATTACTGTTCTACCCCTTGGATTTTTCTATCAACCCACTACACAATTCCATTTGTTGACACAACCGTTACTCCAATCACAACCTTTATTCCAACAGTTAACATCTAATCTAAATTATCTCTGCCCTCCTACGTACCCCATATCAATTTCCAACAGGTTCAATTGTCTCTCCTCCCTTACTGGTGTGGACTGACTGAGGGTAGCTTCCCAGAACGGATAAAATCTTTGTGTAACACCCCCTATAATTCCCACCTATGTTATCAGCCCACCGAGAGATGATTGTTCAATAAATCTTCCAATAAGTGCCAAGCCGGTTTCTCCGAGTAGTGAGGCAAATTTAGTCCCCACAACCCAAAGTGCATGTGCCATCACTGTTTTATGCTGGAATGTAGCGGGGCTTCATAGTAAGCATAACTTGTCAGAATGGTTAGACTTCACGAATGGTTTCAACATTATTTGCTTACAAGAGTCTTGGGCTGTTGTGCCAATTCATCTCAATGGCTTTAAAACATTTAATTCTCCAGCCATTCCCTCGAGATTTGGTAGGCCTAAAGGTGGTCTCTGTATTTATGTTTCCAATAAACTGGTTTCTTCCAGTATAGCTTCTAAGTCTACTAATTCATTTTACCAAATTGTCTCCATAAAACTCTCAGTGTCATTTTCGCTGGTATTAGTAAATTTCTACAATAACGCCCGTGGCCTAGAAATATTGAATGTTTTATGTCAACTGGACTCCGATTTGGAATTTTCTAATTAAGGAGCCTAGAGGCAAAATCTTTTTATGGAGGGGAGATTTCAACATTCAACTATGCCAGTTGCCATCCAATAAAATCTGTGGCATGGTTACCCCCACAAATGATGACATCACCCATTTTACACACACAGAATATGGAGAGAAACTCAGAGTTATTTTTTAAGTATGACCTGGGCTTAAGTATTGAATTTGGATGTAGCCCAGTTGATGTACATTTGATGGTAGTGTGGGTAATAGCGTTATTGACTACCAGCTGTTCCCTAATCGCTACTGTGCTTTAGTTAACAAATGTATTCTACATGACTTTGCAATGAGCGACCATTTTCCTCGGAGTTTAGAGCTGGATACTAATCTTGTTCAAAATCAAGGGGACTGCCATCACACTTCTTCAGTTGAAAGGATTGAACTATCTTGTTTAAACGGATTCACTCTGCATTGGTCTATGGTGGATCCGACCAAATGTCAAAGTTCAAAAACTAAAGGAGACAGCAGCGGCTACTACTGTCATAGAAGCATTCAATCTACTTACCAATGAAATTAAAGCAGGGCTAACCTCCCACCAGAAGAGAGGAGCTGTAAAAACTAAGGGCTGGTTTGATCACGCCTACACTCAGACTCATAAAAACTTGAAACAAGCCCTAAATACTTTACCTAGGAACACCACTGAAGTGCAAAACTGTAGGTGGGTGTACAGGCTTGCCCTGAAACACAGTAAAAAAGGTTTGAAGGAGGAGGCCTGGGATAAATTGCATGAGGCTTGTCGTAACAAGGACAACACAGCATTTTGGCATGTTATAAATTCCCCTTTCTTTAGTGATGACAATAAGCCCAGAGTCGAGATCGCAATTACTGAAGAAGACTGGCTAACCTATTATTCTAACTTCTATGCCAGTACAACTGAGTGCGGTAGTAACTACCCTACCTTAGTGCCTGTGGCTGACTCCTCTTTGTCCACACTCCCTCACTACCAGTTTGACCTCAACTTTAGTCTGGATGAGGTCAACTCAGCTCTAAAGTCGAGAGAAGGAGGTAAAGCGCTGGGCCCAGACAGCTTCCCAATTGATCTCTTTAGGGCTAATATTGATTTCTGGGGCCCCCTTCTGACTCTCGTCCTTAGATCCTGTCAAAGTGTTGGATTCCCAAACTCCTGGTCTGAGTCCTATATTGTGCCTATATTTACGAAAGTTGACTGAAATTGCCCTGCCCAATACAGACCGATCTCCCTGTTAGACTCACTAGCCAAAGTGGTTGGTCGCATGCTTTTATGTAGACTACAGGAGTGGGCTGACGGTAATAACATCATTTCGGGCCTACAATACGGATTTTGGTCTGGCATTGGGACTACGGAGCAGGTTATTATTTTGAACCTACTGATAGGCAAATATGTTCATACTAAGCATGGTAATTTGTTTATAGCATTTGTCGATCTGTCCTCTGCCTTCAACTGCATAGTTCACGATAAACTCTGGTTTGTCATGCTTTCAATGGGAGTAGATACCACTATAGTTAACTTTCTTAGATATCTATATTCAACTAGCACTGCAAGGGTCTGCTATGGTTTGACAGGTGAATGCTCTCGATCTTTCAGTATCCAAAAAGGGGTTCGACAAGGGTGCGTACTCGCTCCATTTCTATTTAATCTGTATATTAACAGCTTGGGTAGCACCCTTGCCAATAAATAATCTGACCTGCCGCAAGTTGGGCACCGGCCCATACCGGTTCTGCTTTACGCAGACGATGCGGTGCTCATGGCTCGCACCCCGCTGGCCCTGCAGCGTCTCCTTAATGAATTTGCACACTACATGCAGAATCTGGGGTTACATATTAATACTAGCAAAACCTTTGTTATGAAAGCAGGCCAAAGAACAACAAAATGCTGTAACATTCAAATTACGAAAGCTATCATACCGCAAACACTCTCCTTCTCGTACCTAGGGATCTTATTTGATTGTGAGGGGAATTGGAGAAGTGCTATAAATTCTAGAAGACTCCAATTTGTTAAATCAATTATGGCCCTGTCCAGTTTTTCGAGGAAACTGGGTAATAAACATCCAAAAGTAATGTTGACTATTTACAATGCCAAATGTCGATCAATCGCGATGTATGGTTCTGAGCTGTGGGGATATATGAATGTGGAGACTCTACAGCTGTCAGAAAATGCCTTTTAAAAATCTTTCCTGCGCTTTCTAACAGCTGTTCCAATTTTGTATGACACTCTGAGTTGGGTGCATTACATTTAGCAGATTTGATAAAGGTTCAACCAGTTTTGCTTTGGCACAAAATATGGTCATCGGAATATGTGGAACTTAACTGTGTCATTGCAAAGGATTGTTGTGGTGCGGAGCATGTTAAATAGCTAAAATTCATTAAGAAATTCATGCCTGATATTGGCCACCCCGAATACTATGACCATCCAGAAACCTTGAGAAACATCACGAGGAAATCGCTAAAGCTGGAATGTTTAACTCTACTCGAGGAACTGAGGTTGTCCGTTGAATTGGTTAAACCTACTGTTTTTCTTAACCAAATGATCTTGACTACCTTTTCTATGCAACCCTACCTCGTTAATGTCCTTAATGCCCAGCACAGATTTGTTCAGACACGCTTTAGGTTTGATATTTTTCACCGATTGACGAGCTTTCCCAATACCAATAGCTGGTCACGTGAACTAATGTAGTGCCCCTGTGACAAAATGTCAAAAAAATCACCATGCATATTTTGTTCTTTTGCAAACATTCTGCGGATTTGAGAAATTCTTTTATTAAGCCATTAATTAAATCTTTAAATTTTAAGCAATGTGGGGCCTGATTCACAGAACTAACTTACGTCAAAAACGTAAAGTTAGTACTTTTTGGTATTCACAGAATACACTTACTCATTTTGGTATTCACAGAATGAACTTACTCATTTCGGTATTCACAGAAGTTAGTAGTCCTAACTTTAGGACTCCTAAATGCCTTCTGTGAATACCGAAAGTCTTAAAGTTAGGATTTTTCTCAGTTTAGGAGTAGTAAAGTTAGGACTCCTAACTTTACTACTCCTAAACTGAGAAAAATCCTAACTTTAAGACTTTCGGTATTCACAGAAGGCATTTAGGAGTCCTAAAGTTAGGACTACTAACTTCTGTGAATACCGAAATGAGTAAGTTCATTCTGTGAATACCAAAATGAGTAAGTGTATTCTGTGAATACCAAAAAGTACTAACTTTACGTTTTTGACGTAAGTTAGTTCTGTGAATCAGGCCCCATCTGTGCAGCACCTAGCCTTAGCTTGCTCACAGGTGTGTCCCAACAGACAGACAGTAAGCTCATGGCCAACACAGAGGTGTGGCCCAGTCCACCCCCAGGGTGCAACTTTTGTCCCCCCCAGGGGACACTCTGTCCACCAGGACAGCAAGCCACAGTGGGCACTGACAGTGGTCAGTGATGAGACCCAGGCCTTATGCCTCACAGGGCTCCCAAACCTCTGTGGTGTTAGAGAGCGGGGGGCAGTAGCCCCAGTTGTTTGGCACCCTTTGTCCACTCTCTCTCCTGTCAGGTCAGGTATGACATCCTGACACTGACCCACCAGCCCCGGGCCTGTACCTGGCAGCTGGACATGAGACTGGGGTGGGCTTTCCCACACCCGGTCCTCCTTCTCCTCGTTGGGGCTCTGTACCCTCCCACCTGGAGTGGTACCCCCTTCCAGAACTGCCAGGGCACCTGTGGCAGGTGTCCTGCAAAATTCGCCCACCAGTTCAGGGGTTCTATCCTGCAACTGGGTGTCCAGGTCAGGGGGGACACCCCGAACCTGGCCCTTCAACCTAGGGTCTAGTCCCTCCAGTTGAACCGGGGTCAGAGGCGAGGACTCCCTCCCTCTGCACCCCCTTCCAGAGTGCTGTACCCTCCCACCTGGAGTGGTACCCCTAGAAGACCAACCGGTCAGGACACTGTGTACAGTTGTCCCTCCCTCCAGGTCAGACAACACCTGAACCTGGCTTCCCAACCCAGGGACCAACCCCTGCGGTTGAACACTTGCCCAGCGCACCAGGACTTCATGGGGAGCACATATGCCCCCCGAGGGTGACACACAACTCATGTGTTGTGTGACAGTCTGCCTGGCGCAGATCTCCCGACCCCTGTCCATCTGACAGTGCGTGAAGATCCCACAGGACAGAAGTGGTGTCACCATGGTCATTCACTGGTGGCTCAGCCCTTCTGGCTAGCCCCTGACCCACTGGTTCTTCCACTGGGGACTCTTTCCCCCTCTCACCCCTCAATCTGGACTTCTGCACCCTCCACTTAGGAGTGGCACTGCCAGACACCAGAACTGATGGAGGCCTGCTTACAGACACTCCTAGTTCACCAGACACTAGGGGATCCCCCTCAAATGGCCTACCAGTACAGCCTAGGCCCCCAACCTGGTGTTCCCTTAAGAAACCCTCCAGGCCCTGAGACTGGGGTTCGGGCACCTTGGGACACGCAGTCCCACACTCACTCCTTCTCCGCAGAGACAGGACGTGAGCCCCTACACCCCTCCCACTACCACGGGACCTAGCTGGGCTACACTGAACCTCTCCCACCACCCTGGGTTGGAAGACACCTGAGCCGCTCCTCTTAGGGTCACTCCCCAATGCCTCTTCAGACCCTCTGGAATCCACCAAAAGGTCTGCCTCCGTTGTGAGCTCCCTGGGGTCAGAGAACTCACACTCCACCAGGTGTTGGCATAGCTCTGGAAAACAGGGACTAACAATATGCTCTCCCACAATTGGATCACACAGCCCCCTACAAGGGTTAATCAAACTATCCTTCACCTCACCATCCAGTGCCTCGCACACGTACTCCACACCACTCTCCTGAGATTGGCAAGACAGTATCTGACTGTCTCTGTCACTCAACCCACACTCTTCTGGGTGGTCTCCACACTCACACACCAGGACTTCAACCATGGGGGAACCCCTCTCCCTGCACCTCTCATCTAGAGTCAGTAGAGTGTCCCTCCCACCACTAGGACTATGAACCCCTGTGTCAGTTCCCCAATCCACCGCAGGGACACTGCGCACCACTGGAGCTACCTCACATCCTAGAACCCCCTGGTGTATATTAACCCCCTCCAAGTCAGGCGCCACATCTCTGGGTGTGTGTACTACTCCCTCAGCACTATAAAATTCAATATTGCTGCCACCATCTGAGCTGGATTCCACCTCCAACTCAGCTAAGCTCACTTCCTGAGCTACACAATTTTCTTGTTGCTGGGCTGAGACCCTCATGGCCTCAAGCTTCTCGAGCTCCAAATCAAGCTCTCTCATTCTCAACTCATGTTCCAATCACATTCTCTTTTCCTCTAGGGCCAATTTCTTACTTTCCAATTCCAACTGCCCACCCATCTTAAGTTGGGTCAGCTCCATTTCGTGCATCCTACTTCTCTCCCTGTCCTCCAGCTCTCCTGGCGACAGGCCCTTGGAAGAAACACTGCTACCTGCTGGGGAAGGTGATTTCCTCCCCCCTGGACCCAATGGCCTATCTAGCTGCCCTCCTGCATCCTCTTCCCCTCCTCATGCTCTTCCACATGCTCAGGGGTACTTCTTGCTTCCACCCAGGCCCTCAGTGCCTTTTGGTACTCATCCTTCTTGGAGAGACCGGTCATAGCAACTTTAAATCTCCTGCAGAAGTGCTTCAGCTGTTTCACAGTGTAACTTTCTAGATTCTCTTCCTCAAAATCAAAATCAACAGATGTAATGGACGCTGTTTTGCTCATGGTGAAAACTTGGCAGTTCTTGGCAAAAATAGAAATCCCAGGAAAAAACAATCTACCAAAATGTAAGTGGTTGCGTTTGGTCTGCACTCACTAGTAGTGTACACCAGTCACTGTACATGAGTCACAAATGCAAGTCCAGAATCCTCACCACTGACCATCAGTGTTAGAACTGGGGGTCTCTAGTTGGCAGAGGTAGGTACCTTTGTCCAAATAGGGACCCTTGCTTCTAGTCAGGGTAAGGGGGATACACTACTAAAATAACCCCTGCTCACCCCCTTGGTAGCTTGGCACGAGCAGGCAGGCTTATCTCAGAGGGAGTGTGTAAAGCATTTGTGAACACATACAGTAACCCAGTGACAACACTACAGATGGACACCACACAGGTTGTATTATAAAAATAAGTATTTTTATATAGACTTAACACAAGACCCAAAATGACAAAAATCCACAATACACTATGAAAAATATGACTGTCAATGGTAGAAAATAGTTCAGTTCAATAAAGATGGTAAATGCGACACTCAACGTTCAATGTACCTTTGGATGCATAACACGATACAAACAAAAGAGTTGCAGGGAAGGTGATGCGTCGGTTCCTTACACGCAAGAACGGTGATGCGTCGGTTCCTTGCTCCGGGGGAGGTGATGCGTCGGTTCCCTACTGCTGCGTAGGGGACGGTGATGCGTCGGTTTCTTACCGGAGAGGAGGTGATCCGTCGGTTCTTCACCGCGTGGGGAGGTGATGCGTCGGTTTCTTACTGCACTTCTGTGGCGATGCGACCCGCAGCGCCGCGATGCAATGACGACCCGGTGCAATTAAACAAAATGGCGTCTTCCTCTCAATGCGACAACGAAGGGGTGATGCGTGCACGCCCGACGGCCGTGCGGCGACTCGCAGGGCTACAGGCCCTGCGATATGCTTCTCTGATGATGCGACGGTGTCTGAGGCGATGGCGACACTCTTCTCCGGTGATGCGAGGCGCTTCGGTGATGCGATGGCGACAGCGGCGGCACGCTTTCTCGGCGATGCGACGACAACTGCTGCGGCGGCGACACGCTTCTTCTTCTTGAGTCGCACTTCCAGCTCCCAGCGACACGCAGTCTCTCAGAAGGCCCAACACAACAGCAGGCACTTCAAATTCCCAGCAAGGGAATTCACGGGAGCTGGTTGGTGAAGTCTTGTGTCCCTGAGACTTCAGCAGGAGGCAAGCTCAATCTTCAAGCCCTTGGAGATGTTCTGCAAGATGATGAAAGTAGCACAAAGTTCCTTTCTCCTTACTTTGGCAATCAGGCAACCACTGCAGGCCAATCCCTCAAACAGCACACAGCATAGGGATAGTCTCCTCCTTGAGCTGCTCTGGTTCCTCTGCTCAGCAAAGGTTCGTCTTGGTTGTTCCAGAAGTGATCTAAAGTCTTGGGGTCAGGGCCCAAGTATTTATCGCCATAAACCCTTTGTCCTCTGAAGGCAGAGGGTCCTGTACCTAGTCCAAACCAGTTCTGGGTGCATTCTGCCAGGGCACACCTTCTCTCTTTGTCAGTGTGGGCCAGGGTCATCAGACACACCACAGGAGGTGGAGCCAGCATTGTGGAAGGCAGGCACAGCCCTATTCAGACCCAGGTGCCACTCCTCCCACCACTCTACATGCAGATAGGTCTATTCAGCCCTGTGCTGACTCACCCTGTCTCCTGGAGTCCCCCAGCCCCTGTCACTCACAAAATCAGACATACAATATATAAGCTAGCAGAGGCAGGCTGGATGGTTTAGGCAAGAAAATACCTACTTTCTAAAAGTGGTATTTTCAAACACAGAATGTTAAAACCAACTTCACTAAAAGATGTATTTTATCATTCTGAGTTCAGGCATACTAAATTCGTGTTTTTACCATGTTCCCTGGGTCAGTTAGGATTATAAGGTGTTATAATCAAACTGCCCACTCGGGCCTATGGGGACAGGTAGCCTTGCAATTGTGAAAAACGAAATTGGCTGTAATTCACTATCAGGACATGCCACTCACACCAGGGCATGTCCTACCTTACACATACAATGCACCCTGCCCTAGGGCCTACCTTAGGGGTGACTAATATGCAGGAAAGGGAAGGTTTGGGGACTGGTAAGTGGGTGCACTTACCAAGTCGACATGGCAGTACCAGACTGCACACAGGCTCTGCAATGGCAGGCCTGAGACACATTTTACAAGCTGCTCCTGTGGGTAGCACAACCAGTGCTGCAAGCCCACCAGCAGCATTTGAGTCACAAGCCCTGGGCACAACCAGTGCACTGTACTAGGGTCTGACAGTGAATCAAATAGGCCAATCATGGAGTCACTAATCCTCACTACGCCACAGGAGTCAAGCTATCCTGGCTGATGAGGGCTGAAAGCCCGAAACCGGTCCTAGGATGCTTGATTCCGGTCCAGGGAAGACATGGCTTGGCAGTTCGGTCTGGACTGTTCCCATGAGGCACAGGGTCAAGACTGATTTGCATATGGCTATGTCTGAACTGGGGTGGCGTGGTGAAGCAAAATAACGATGGATTAAACCCAGATCTGTGACTGGGGGTGAATGTTTGCCAATGTGCAACATTCCGTCCATCATCTTGTGTGTAGTGAATCAAATAGGCCAATCATGGAGTCACTAATCCATACATCAATTTATCATAGAGAGCATATGCACTTTAGCACTGATCAGCAGTGGTAAAGTGCCCAGAGTCATAAAACCAACAAAAACAGGTCAGAAAGAATACCGGAGGAAGGCAAAACGTTCAGGGATGACCCTGCAAAAAGGGCCAAGTCCAACAACAGGTTTTCGCCACTGGGATCATTAGAATGCTGTCATTGACTGTCCACAGGAGCTTCTTCAGAACCTAAGACCCTTTCAACTCAGCATCCAGCTGGGTTCTTGGGGCAGGTCCTCCCAGTTTCTGTTGACTGCAAATTTATTTCTTGGAATGTTGCAGGGCTAGCTAATAAGTGTCACGATCCAGGCTGGATGCTTTTCATAAGACGGTTTGACCCGATAGGCTTACAGGAAACGTGGGCCACTGTTTTTCCTGGAAGACTTTAAGACCTTCTTTGCACCAGCCACCCCCTCGAGCGTGGGTTGAGCTAAGGGGGGTCTGGTTAGTTTTGTCTCTCTGGCTGTCTGTTGTAGTCTTGCAGTGGTGCCCACGGAGCTCTCCACTCTGCTGGCCTTGTTGTTCTCCAGTGGGACAAATAAGTTACGGGTCCTGAATATTTATAATGCTGTGTCCCCTCTTGCCGAAGTTTGTAACATCTCCCGGTTGGGTTCTTTTCTGAGAAATTTGTGCCCGAGCAAATTGAGTTATACTAACCTTGTGGTTGCAGGAGATTTTAATGTTCATATGTGTGGGGATCCGAGATGCGAAGGGATTAAAGATATGAACTGTGCACGACTTTCCGGCTTGCATATGGAACACATATCACAGGGTAATATACTCAATGTCATTGCAAATGAGTTTGATCTAACTCTAGTTATGAACAAGTTGTCCCCTGACAAGAATGATATCCAGAAAAACTAGAGACCAACGCACTCCCGTAAACAATCTAAAAACAGTCAAATACACATATTTGTGATGCAGACCGTATAAGACAAAGAAATGTTCCACACTACAAACTCCAATGTTGTTCAGATGATGTTTATGTATGTCTCTCAGATGGTACAAGCAACAACCGACACATGTTTCGTCACGACGGTGACTTTTTCAAGGCTAGATGGTCAAAGTAACGGTCGCTGGTCTGAAAGGCGATCCAGAAAAGGTATCTCCAAAACAAATGGGAAATGCAGTGTTGAGATATTCCAACACAGTCTGTGTGTTAGTCCAAAAAGATACAAAGTTCGAGCGGTAGACCTCAAAAGGTTCAAAACAAAGTAAGCAAGAGCATATGCATTTCCCTCTTGCGGTGGAGCAGTGAATTATTTTCTATATATAAGTGGTGTCCTCCTGCTATCCACCCATGGATACAATTTGGAGAAGAGCCTTGATAAGCCCCCTCTGTTTAAGTGTTGCAACGTCCTCTAAGCGTCCAACATGTAAAAAAAGAACAATATCCACCCCACTTTTACTGGGAGAGGGTGTGAGTCATTAATTGATTTTATTTTTGTCTCTATTCCCTTTTTTACACACATCATGGACTTCTCCATCCAGGCGAGTGTGCATAGTGACCACAACCCAGTGTGTATGTTAACTTGCTGGCCCCAGGCTGTACAACATAACTAGGTGGGAACCAGGGGTTCCTTGACAACGGTGGATGTTGGGAGGATACTGAAGTGGGTACAGATTTCCTCAGATCAGTTCTACGAGTCTTTATTCTCTCAGTGTCATAAGGAGTTCGCAACTTGCATAGATCGACTGACCAAGCCCATAGACATCCTAGGGTCCTTTAGTGTCATAGCAGGCGCTACAGCAAGTTTATTAAAAGTCCCAGCGGCGCAGTGACCCCCCTTGGCCCGAGATGGTTTGACCCTGAATGCTCACGTGCCTCCAGGAAGCTAAAGGTAGCCCTTGGTACCAAACCAAGAGATCCCTCTACTGTTAAGGCTTGTCGTAGTCAATACAAGGCTGCCCTGGCTAACCGTAAGACTGCCTTAAAGGATGAGGCCCGGCTAGATCTCATAGAAGCCAGTACCCTGGCAAACAGCTCAAAGTTTTGGAGCATTTTAAATAATCCTTTACTGGCAGGTGACAGTGTCAACCTACTGGACTCCCATATAACTGAATATGAATGGGTAAGGCATTTTGAGGACATGCTTTTGTCCTCTCCCACTCCGAAGGAAGACCCGTGCTTAGGTGAGGGTATACCTAATGTGGTCTTTACAACGGAGGAAGTAAGAGTGAGTATAGCAGGGTTGACAAAAAACAAGGCTCCAAGCCCTGATAGAATACCCCCAGATCTTTACATCTCAAACATGGACATCTGGGTACCAGCCCTTACCTCGGTTATTAATGCTGCAGCCGTGTCAGGTTGTCTGGCTACTTGGACATTATCTACAATCGTACCAGTCTTCAAAAAGAGAGACTGTGACAGTACCCACTGTTATAGGCCCATCTCCCTACTTGATTCAGTGGTAAAGGTGGTGGGGCGCATTGTACTCAATAGGCTCTCAAGATGGGCAGACGACAATAACATTCTGTCAGATGCTGAATATGGCTTCCGTCCAGGACGATCCACGGTGAACCAGAGTTTGAATCTCTATATGGCACTTAATAAGTACACCGTTGTGCGCCCCAGTACCGTTCACCTAGCTTTCATGGACCTGTCTTCAGTGTTCAATCACGTTATTAGATTGAAGCTTTGGCAGATCATGTTGTCCCTAGCTGTCAATCCATACCTCATCCTCTTTTTGAGGGACCTTCACAGAGACACCAAGGCAGTGGTTCGATGTTTTAAAGATCTTAGCGTTACTCACCAGTTCTCAATCTTGAGATGGGCCAGACAGGGGTGTATTCTGGCCCCTTTGCTTTTCAAGCAAACACAAGGAGATGATGAACAGAGCACTGAAACCTTTCAGAAACTCACCCACAGTCACAGATCTGAGTTGAATCCATCATCGTTCTTTAGCTCACTTCCCCCCATGTTCAGACTCAGCCATATGCAAATCAGTCTTGATCATGTTCCTCATGGAAACGGTCCGGCCCGAACTGCCAAACCAGGTCTTCCCTGGACCAGAAACAAGCATCCTGGGACTGGTTTTGGGGTAACATCCCTCATCAGCTAGGCTATCTTGAATCCAGTGGCAAAGTGAGCAAAGGACCAACGTCTGGGCATAACCTGCCAACTTAGGGCGAACAAAGCAAACACAAGGAGATGATGGACGGAGCGCTTAAACTTTTCAGGCACTCACCCCCAGTCACAGATCTGGATTGAATCTATCATCGTTCTTTCGCTCACTTCGCCACCCCAGTTCAGACCCAGCCATATGCAAATCAGTCATGATCCTGTTCCTCATGGGAACAGTCCAGCACGAACTGCCAAGTCAGGTCTTCCCTGGACCAGAAACAAGCAACCTGGGACCGGTTTTGGGGTAACATCCTTCATCTGCCAGGCTATCTTGAATCCAGTGGCAAAGTGAGCAAGGGACCCACGTCTGGGCATAACCTGCCAACTTATGGCAAACAAAGCAAACACAAGGAGATGATGGACGGAGCACTGAAACTTTTCAGGCACTCACCCCCAGACACAGATCTGGGTTCAATCCATCATCGTTCTTTAGCTCACTTCGCCACCCCAGTTCAGACCAAGCCATATGCAAATCAGTCTTGACCCTGTTCCTCGTGGGAACATTCCATCCCAAATTGCCAAGCCAGGTCTTCCCTGGACCAGAAACAAGCATCCTGGGACCGGTTTCGGGGTAACACCCCTCATCAGCCAGGCTAGCTTCAATCCAGTGGCAAAGTGAGCAAGGGACCCACGTCTGGGCATACCCTGCCAACTTAGGGCAAACAAAGCAAACACAAGGAGATGATGGACGGAGTACTGAAACTTTTCAGACACTCACCCCCAGTCACAGATCTGGGTTGAATCCATCATCGTTCTTTAGCTCACTTCTTCACCCCAGTTCAGACCCAGCCATATGCAAATGAGTCTTGATCCTGTTCCTCATGGAAACAGTCCGGCCCGAACTGCCAAACCAGGTCTTCCCTGGACCAGAAACAAGCATCCTGGGACTGGTTTCGGGGTAACACCCCTCATCGGCCAGGCTAGCTTCAATCCAGTGGCAAAGTGAGCAAGGGACCCACGTCTGGGCAAACCCTGCCAACTTAGGGCAAACAAAGCAAACACAAGGAGATGATGGACGGAGCACTGAAACTTTTCAGACACTCACCCCCAGTCACAGATCTGGGTTGAATCCATCATCCTTCTTTAGCTCACTTCTTCACCCCAGTTCAGACCCAGCCATAAGCAAATCAGTCTTGACCCTGTTCCTTTCCTTTTTCATCTGTATATCAATAATTTGAAGCAGACCCTTTTGAAGTTGAAAACTGATTGTCACCAGGTGGGTCAGCAAAGCCTGCCAGTACTACTGTACGCAGACGACTCCATTCTCATGGCTAGGACAACCAGGGGCTTACAATCCTTGTTGAACTCATTTGTCCACTTTATGGAGGGCCTGGATTTGCTGGTCAACAACAACAAATGCTTTGTAATGCAAGTAGGTTCTCGTCCTAGCAAATCTTATACATTTGTGGTGGGGTCCACACCTTTCCATAAGACTGACGCCTTTTCATATCTGGGGTAGTGTTTGATGCTGCCATGAATTAGCATCCACTTATTAGTAGTAAGAAAGGGGATCTCGTTAGGACCAACACCGCTGCCTTCAACTTTGCATCTAGATTGGGCAATAGACTAAGCCTGGGCGGTGAAATTCGCTACGCTCGCGAAGCCTGCGAAGTTGCGGTAACTTCGCGATTCGCGTAGAACGTGAAGCTACCGTGCGCTACGCAATTTGCGGCGTAGCGTAGCTGTTTTTCTTCATCGCGCGCTCAATATACGTTCTTGCGCGCGCGGTAACGACCTACCGTGATTCTGCGTTCGCCGACGCGACTTCCTATCCGTTCGCGGGCGCCACGAGATTTGGAATCCGGCCGCAAGTTCCCGCGAGAGTGTGCGACCGCGAACACGTCATTCGGACGCGCGATCTGACTTCCGGCGGCAGTGTTGGTAAGATCGCGATCCCGAACACGAAGAAACTACATTCTGGCGATGAATATATCTCGAGCATCATAAAACCTTCTCGAAAAAGATGAATTCGTTCATTTTGCACAAAAAACTCCTCAGGTTGTCATTTAGAGATGTAGTTTGGTGAGCAAGGAGTCCTTTTTCTCTTTTTCCAAGAGGAAGGAAGTGCCCCTGATTCTCAAACTTCCTGTTCCTGTCCAGCAGGCTCCTCCCAGTGTTTTGTCCATGTGCTGTTCACTTGCATTTTGATTTTGACCTGGAAGGATCACTTTTTGTGTCTGTCTGCTGCATCATATCATTGGATTGGATTTGAGGACTCTTGGATTTGAGATTTTACAAGTAAGTTGGAGAATTGGTGTACTTGTTTGTTTGATTGGGGCTTGTTTGTACCTACATTTTTTGGGGGGATTTCCATATTTTTTTAAATGTATTGTTGTGGCCTGTAGTTTCTGCAGGGGCCTAGTTGTTTTTCTTTGATTGGAATTTCAGCCAGTAGGCCCAGACTAGAGCCCGAGGTACCCATGGGTGCAGGTTTCTGTGATGTCTGTTGAATTTAAAGTTTAAACATCATGTAGGCCGGGCATCCATGGATGGCCTTGTTTACTTTTGAATTGGTAAAAGTGGTTTTTGGGGTGTATTTTATTTTTTGTGGTGTTTGTTAAATAAATAGGCTTTTTCAGCCAGTAGGTAACCCTGGGCGTTCAGCTCGCGGACTTTGGGCAAGTCCGCACTGCGCGACAACGCAGACTTGCACTTTTTAACTTCTTCGCGCGCTCAATGTACGTTTTGCGCGCGCGATAATGACAATTTATGACGATCGCGATGCCGAACACGCAGAATTTACAATCTGGCGAACAATATCTCTCGAGCATCATTAAACCTTCTCGAAAATGTTGATTTAGTTCATTTTGCACAAAAAACTCCTCAGGTTGTCATTTAGATGTAGTTTGGTGATCAAGGAGTCATTTTTGTTTGGTTTAACAATTTTTTCCAAGAGGTAGCAAGTTTCCCAGAGTCTCCAACTGCCTGGTCCTGTCCTTTGTCTTCACTTTTTGTTATTTTGGGTGGCCTGGCCATGTGGGTGGCAGCCATTTTGTGAAGCCAGGCATTGTGCTTTTGCCATAGGCCTGCATTGTCTGTCTTGTCTTCCTTTTCTTGTTGTTGTTGGCGGCCATTTTGTGTGAACAGCCACTGTGCTTTTGCCATAGGCCTCAAAGCTTGTTGCGGCCTAGTGTGGCAGTAGGCCCGGCGGTAGTCATCCTCATGGGTGCATAAAAACTGTTTTTTGTTGTCTGTTGAATTGTAACATAATTGAGGCCATGGATGGCATTGTTTTTAATTGGTAAAAGTGGTTTTTTGAGCGTATTTTCTTTTTTGTGGTGTTTGTTAAATAAATAGGCCTTTTCAGCCAGTAGGTAACCCTGGGCCTTCAGCTCGCGGACTTTGGGCAAGTCCGCACTGCGCGACAACGCGGACTTACACTTTTTAACTTCTTCGCGCGCTCAATGTACGTTTTCGCGCGCGCGATAACGACAATTTGTGACGATCGCGATGCCGAACACGCAGGATTTACAATCTGGCGAACAATATCTCTCGAGCATCATTAAACCTTCTCGAAAATGTTGATTTAGTTCATTTTGCACAAAAAACTCCTCAGGTTGTCATTTAGATGTAGTTTGGTGATGAAGGAGTCATTTTTTTTTGTTTTACAATTTGTTCCAAGAGGTAGCAAGTTTCCCAGAGTCTCCAACTGCCTGGTCCTGTCCTTTTTCTTCACTTTTTGTTATTTTGGGTGGCCTGGCCATGTGGGTGGCAGCCATTTTGTGAAGCCAGGCATTGTGCTTTTGCCTTAGGCCTGCATTGTCTGTCTTGTCTTCCTTTTCTTGTTGTTGTTGGCGGCCATTTTGTGTGAACAGCCACTGTGCTTTTGCCATAGGCCTCAAAGCTTGTTGCGGCCTAGTGTGGCAGTAGGCCCGGCGGTAGTCATCCTCATGGGTGCATAAAAACTGTTTTGTGTTGTCTGTTGAATTGTAACATAATTGAGGCCATGGATGGCATTGTTTTTAATTGGTAAAAGTGGTTTTTGGAGCGTATTTTATTTTTTGTGGTGTTTGTTAAATAAATAGGCCTTTTTAGCCAGTAGGTAACCCTGGGCCTTCAGCTCGCGGACTTTGTGCAAGTCCGCACTGCGCGACAACGCGGACTTACACTTTTTAACTTCTTCGCGCGCTCAATGTACGTTTTCGCGCGCGCGATAACGACAATTTGTGACGATCGCGATGCCGAACACGCAGGATTTACAATCTGGCGAACAATATCTCTCGAGCATCATTAAATCTTCTCGAAACTGTTGATTTAGTTCATTTTGCACAAAAAACTCCTCAGGTTGTCATTTAGAAGTAGTTTGGCGATCAAGGAGTCATTTTTTCTTTGTTTTACAATTTTTTCCAAGAGGTAGCAAGTTTCCCACAGTCTCCAACTGCCTGGTCCTGTCCTTTGTCTTCACTTTTTGTTATTTTGGGTGGCCTGGCCATGTGGGTGGCAGCCATTTTGTGAAGCCAGGCATTGTGCTTTTGCCTTAGGCCTGCATTGTCTGTCTTGTCTTCCTTTTCTTGTTGTTGTTGGCGGCCATTTTGTGTGAACAGCCACTGTGCTTTTGCCATAGGCCTCAAAGCTTGCGGCCTAGTGTGGCAGTAGGCCCGGCGGTAGTCATCCTCATGGGTGCATAAAAACTGTTTTTTGTTGTCTGTTGAATTGTAACATAATTGAGGCCATGGATGGCATTGTTTTTAATTTGTAAAAGTGGTTTTTGGAGCGTATTTTCTTTTTTGTGGTGTTTGTTAAATAAATAGGCCTTTTCAGCCAGTAGGTAACCCTGGGCCTTCAGCTCGCGGACTTTGGGCAAGTCCGCACTGCGCGACAACGCGGACTTACACTTTTTAACTTCTTCGCGCGCTCAATGTACGTTTTGCGCGCGCGATAACGACAATTTGTGACGATCGCGATGCCGAACACGCAGGATTTACAATCTGGCGAACAATATCTCTCGAGCATCAGTAAACCTTCTCGAAAATGTTGATTTAGTTCATTTTGCACAAAAAACTCCTCAGGTTGTCATTTAGATGTAGTTTGGTGATCAAGGAGTCATTTTTTCTTTGTTTTACAATTTTTTCCAAGAGGTAGCAAGTTTCCCACAGTCTCCAACTGCCTGGTCCTGTCCTTTGTCTTCACTTTTTGTTATTTTGGGTGGCCTGGCCATGTGGGTGGCAGCCATTTTGTGAAGCCAGGCATTGTGCTTTTGCCTGCATTGTCTGTCTTGTCTTCCTTTTCTTGTTGTTGTTGGCGGCCATTTTGTGTGAACAGCCACTGTGCTTTTGCCATAGGCCTCAAAGCTTGCGGCCTAGTGTGGCAGTAGGCCCGGCGGTAGTCATCCTCATGGGTGCATAAAAACTGTTTTTTGTTGTCTGTTGAATTGTAACATAATTGAGGCCATGGATGGCATTGTTTTTAATTTGTAAAAGTGGTTTTTGGAGCGTATTTTCTTTTTTGTGGTGTTTGTTAAATAAATAGGCCTTTTCAGCCAGTAGGTAACCCTGGGCCTTCAGCTCGCGGACTTTGGGCAAGTCCGCACTGCGCGACAACGCGGACTTACACTTTTTAACTTCTTCGCGCGCTCAATGTACGTTTCGCGCGCGCGATAACGACAATTTGTGACGATCGCGATGCCGAACACGCAGGATTTACAATCTGGCGAACAATATCTCTCGAGCATCAGTAAACCTTCTCGAAAATGTTGATTTAGTTCATTTTGCACAAAAAACTCCTCAGGTTGTCATTTAGATGTAGTTTGGTGATCAAGGAGTCATTTTTTCTTTGTTTTACAATTTTTTCCAAGAGGTAGCAAGTTTCCCACAGTCTCCAACTGCCTGGTCCTGTCCTTTGTCTTCACTTTTTGTTATTTTGGGTGGCCTGGACATGTGGGCGGCGGCCATTTTGTTAAACCAGCCACTGTGCTTTTGCCATAGGCCTCCAAGCTTGCGGCCCAGTATGCCAGTAGGCCCAGAGGTAGTCACCATGGGTGCATAAAACTGTTTCTGTGTAGTCTGTGTAACTTTGGCATCATTTAGGCCCTAGATGGCATTGAATAGATTAAATTGAATTCCGAAATCTGGCTTTTTTTGGAGGGTCTGACTATTTCACTTATTGGGTGTGGTAAATAAATGCATTTTTTGCGTGTGTACTGTCATTATAATAGTGTTGTTGTAGTGGTTGTCTAACTTTCCAAAGTGTTTTTAGCCATGTGGATTTTTGTTTTTGCATGAAAGCGGTGTGTGTTTTATAAGGCATCCTTTGTCTGCCCATATATAGGCCTGCTTGAGTTCATTGTTTGCCGTGCCTTGTGCCTGTGAGTCACCATGTTTCTGGGGGCCATATTGTTGTGGTAGTTATTAGTGTGCTGTTTTTGCCAAATAGGCCTGCGTGTCTTTCCATTTTTCCTCTTGTTTTACTGCTGCCAAATCCATCCCCATTGCCAGCTGCAGCTCCCTGATGCTGCTATATAATACATCACACGTGACGTGATGCACAAATTTAGGCCAAACATGCTCCAGTACATTTTAGTTTTAGTTCTTTAATATTCTTATTCTTCCAGTGTGTACAGTAGCCAGGAAAGCCCTGGCCTTGTTGTCAACGTCTCACAAATGGCTACACTGTGTGTTGTTGTTGGAAGAGTTTCTGAAATTTAATAATTGAGGCCACCACACACTAAGTTCTATATTCTATTTGTTTGATTTGTGCTATGTTTGACTGATGTTCTGCCTTTTTTGCTTTTAGGTGCACAAAGACTGAGGAGGAGGTGTGTCTCTCAACATTGCCTGTTGCACTTCCAGACAGACATCCTGCTGCTGGACACACAACGTGACGTGTGACCTGACTGACCAGACATCTCTGCAACTGAGTGCTGCTGACATCTGAAGAAGATGGGCCCAAAGAAAGCAGGTACCAGGTCCTCCAGTACCAAGAAAGTTGCTATTGAGAAGAAGAAGGAACAGAAGAAGCAAGTGACACTGAAGTCTGGTGTGCCGGCCAGTACCTTTTTTGGGAAAAAAAAAATTGCGCCTGCAGCAGCGGTGTCCGGGGGGGCAAGCTGGGGGCAGCACATCCGCATCAGTGGACCCAACCCACCAACCCAGGGCCAAGCACATGAGTGGAGAAGAGGTAGCCAGCCTAATGGTGGAAAGCAGTGATGCTGAGCCGGAGATAAACTTATCGCTATCTCAAAGTAGTACCCAATCAACGCAGGAGGAAACACAGCAGATAAGTGGTCAACAACAACAGCCGCAACCACCGCCCGCAATAGTAGTTGTTGTTCCTCCTGAAGTAGGGGCAGTTCAGGAAATTGAGCCTCATGCAGAGGTAGAAGAAGAAGCCACTCATTCAGAAGATCCATTGTCTTCCAAATCCCCAGCAAGGAAAAGGAGGGGTAGTCCATCGAGTTCTTCGCCAAGCCCCCTTCTGATGATCTAGATGCCACTTGGAAGCCTCAAACTGAGTCTGAGAGGGAGCCACGTTCCAAGACCAAGCTAGGGAAAAGGAAGGTTCCAGAAAGCCTTACACTTATGGAGGTCGATGTAGAACAGCAAGATGATGATGATGATGACGACGAGCCAGTCATCATGAACATCACTCCCGGCCCCGAGGAGATGGAGACCAACATTCTTACTCTATCCAAAATCGCTGCGAGGGATGTAGCACGCATACCTCCACAGGTAACACCAACACGACCTACAGCTTCCATATTTGCATTAGCAAAGGCCCGGCAGCGACCTACATCCAGCACAACCACCACCTCTGTAGGAGTAGGTAGTGGTACAGCAGCACAGAGTCAAATTCAACACACACCCTACAGATCATCCGGCATTGGAAGTGGCACCTCCAGCAGGAGGCCAAAGTTAAGCTCCCCAGTTTGGGACTTCTTTACGGTTAGCGAAAAGGAGGAGAACATTGCTATATGCTCCATTTGTAATACCTCTGTTAGTCGTGGTAAGCTTGGTACAAACTATGGTACCGGAGGCCAAATGACCCATCTGAAAAAACACCACTTGATCAGCTGGGAGGACCACCTTCGCGACAGAAAAAAACGGCAACCACTGGTGTTGGTGGGGATAAAGGAGTAGAAGAAGATCCGATCATGGTGGAAGAGGAAGGACAGGGAGACATTCTCACTAGTGGTACACAAGGTGTCCCTGACCCCAGCAGTGCAGTCTTAACGTTGCACACATCTTCAGCAACATCTCAGTGGCACAAGAGTAAGAGTCAGCCGGAGACACCAAGAAGTACCAGGTCCGCACTACCAAAAAGTGCGTTGAGCCTAAGAGAAAGGAAAACCATGCAGCCTACCATTATCAGCATGTTTGGGGGTGAGGGGCAGTACGAACGCAACCACCCAATAGCACGTTTGTACAATGCGAAGCTGGCTAAAATGTTAGCACTGGACCTTCTCCCTTTTTCTTTTGTTGAAGGGTTGGGTTTTGTGGAATTTGTGTCAACCATCTGCCCAAAATGGCATGTTCCCAGCCGCTACTATTTTGCCAGAGTTGCAGTTCCAGCACTACATCACGACGTGCTGGAATTGCTAGGAAAGGCCTTGAAGCAGAGTGCTGTTCACAGTATCCACCTGACTACAGACATGTGGACCAGTTGCCAAGCCACAGATTACATGTGCATCACTGCACACTGGATCAGTTTTGTGGGTGTTAGAGAACAGCTATCTGCTGGTGTTGATACTGCAGAGATTTTTCATGCCACTCGCAAACATGCAACTGTAGCCATGTTTGCCATGGAGAAATCTCATACTGCTGCAAACATTTTGGAAGAGTTTAACACCAAGGTCTTTGAGTGGCTGCGCCCAAGAGGGCTTACGATTGGTTTTGTTGCCACGGACAACGGCAGTAATGTAGTTTTGGCCATGCGCAATGGTGGCTATTTCAGGGTCCCGTGTTTGGCACACTGCATTAACATTGTTGTTCAAGACTTTTTGAAAAATGAATCAAAAGTCAGCAACTTACTGGTCACCTGCAGAAGAATATGCACACATTTCAGCCATTCTTTTAAAGCCCGGAAGCAGCTGAGGGTCATTCAACGTGAGCATAAACTGCCAGTCAAAGCGCTCATCCAGGAGGTGCCAACACGTTGGAACTCAACTTATTATATGCTTGATCGTCTGTTTGAACTGTACATACCACTCAATGCTTATGTCATGCAAAGAATAGGGGAACCTACTGTGAGAGGCATGACCGTTGAGATGGCTCAATGGGACCTCATTAAATGCCTGACTGAGATGCTACTTCCTTTTGAGATCTTCACACGTGAAGTCAGCAGGGAGGACTGTACTATGGGCCAAGCTAACCCATTGTTGCACATGCTAGAGCAACAGCTGAAGGATGTGTCTGAAACGTACACAGGTGTGGATGACAAACAAGACGCATATCATTTGGCGGAGACCTTAGCCGCTCGCTTATCGGAAAATACAAGGATTAAAAATAAAATTTTGTCACAACCACATTACATTAGTGCCACAATTTTGGATCCACGGTACAAAGTATTTCTGAACAGCAAGGCAGTAATTCCTTTTTCGGAAGTGGATGTTGCCAACTACAAAACTTTGATAGCTAAGGAAGCAACTATTTTCGAAAGTGAACGGCTGTTAATTACAGGCCCCCCACCACAGGCCATAACAAGTACTACAGGCCATCCAGAGTCAAGTTATACTTCGGAGCCTGAGGGCAGTGCATTTGCCTCCCAGCAGTCACCTACACCAACAATAACATCAAGAACAGGATCGTCCGCAGCACAATGTGCAACTGATTGGTTTCTACAGCAGGGGTATGGTAAGTCCAGTGCTGATGCAAAGGCAAAACCGGCCGAGCACATCCGAGCACCCCTTAACATTGAGCGGATGGTCCAGGCCTATCTGGATGACCCAACAGAGGTCTTCATGGATGGAAACCCATTGGTGTATTGGTATGGGAAAAGAAGCCAATGGACAGTGCTCAGCAGGCTGGCGATAAAGTATCTCGCTTCCCCTGTCGCAAGTGTCTCTTCTGAGCGTGTTTTCAGTGCTGCTGGTGCCATTGTAACTTCGAAAAGGACCAGTCTCTCGGCCCAAAGCGTGGAGAGGTTAACCATGATCAAAATGAATCAGCACTTTATACCACCGGATTACAAAATACGTGAATCACAGCAGGAAGAGCAGAGCGACTTGGATGACGTAAATAGTGCGTTACAGGACCTACTTCTGTCCGAACCACCAGAGTTTGAGGACGAGCTCCTCTTCCCTGACAACTAGGCTTTCAAATTGTTGCTTTCTTCCTTCCTTTATGTGTCTGTGTATCTGTCTTTCTGGTTCAAATCAAATCACAACAAAACCATCACCACCGTCTTCTTTTTATTTCCCTATTGGAGTTGCACGTCTGTGCATTTAACTGTCCACTCTTCAGAGTCCTGCTTCATCTTCCTGTCTCGCACGAGTACATTTCCATCAAGCCAGACATTAGTACAATAAATGTTGCCTTTACCAGTCCCGCCTCCATTAGAAGTGAAACGTGACTACTATAGCTATCCTCCGTTTTGTTTTCAAGCTGAAACTCATCAGTGTCCGAAGGCTACAGCCTCAGCAGGCATCCAAAGGTCCTCACTGTCAGGACAGAAGGTACTTGGCAGAGAAAGACAATAGACTCTTCGAAGAAACTTGCTGACATTTGTGCAAACTCAAATGACCAGCAATGAGCACTACACAGGCCGCGGACCATCATCACAGTGCTGCTGACCATGGGAAGCAACTTAAACTGTGACAAAGGTGCCACAGATGAATACGACGAAAACCGAAACAGCGCCTAACACTCAAAATGAATGTGGACTGGAGTAATAATGATGAGGCCACTGCCCCGCAAAAACAAAAAAAAATGTCATCACTAGGCATCTGATGATCTGACAGCCAAAGAGAAGAGCAAGACAGGTAATGATGGAATGCATTGGATGTTTGCAGACTCTGAGCGATTGCTGTTGTTTGTTGTTGATGTTGTGCATGAAGTCGAACTCTACTCTACTAGTTAATCTACAAAGTGACTCAAGTAAATAAGTGACAGTCAATGTTTCCTTTCTTGTTGTTTAATAACCAAATTGTACTCCTACTACTGCAGGTGCAGGCCAATATCTGTTGCAATTTTTTAATATGGAATATGGACTTAATCGGAGTCAACAATACAGACTGAGTTGTAGTTGGACAACACGTACCACATCATGATGATGACCATACTATCTTTTCGCGCGCAGTCATTCAGTTGGATCGGAGATGATTCAAGGACTAATTGCATTTCATGAAGTGGCATAAGGTAAACATAAACACAACAATTCAACAAGAAAGTAGTAAACACAGCAGACCTACATGTCCATGTAGTGGTCTAGTCGAGTCACGAGTGTAGTGATGACTGACAGCGGAGCATTGATTTTATCAGTTAATTAGGAAAATGCTAAGTTGCTGTGTATGCCTTTTGTCTGGCTATGTCAAAAATTAAGGTAAATGGAGGTTGGGTCACGGCCGGGCTGGTGCTGTGGTGGGCCTGTTCTGTCCTGTTGTTGTTGTAGCTTAATGCTGTAAACAGAATCTACACGATATATCCAAGCCGCCTCACTCTGAAAGTGTTCTCTCTTCTCTTCTTGGACTCCACCGTAACTGATGTTTTTTTTTTTTTTATTCATTGATTTCTCAATACCCCTTTTGTTTTTCCATCTAGACGTTACAGGCCGGCCTTTACCCTGTGCTTGCTATACTGGGAGACACAACTCACATTTACCTTACCAATCGGCATCAGGAAGGCCACCAAGATTGATGTGCGGAGCGTCCATGGAAGATAGGACCAAGAGGAAGGACGAGATTCAACTCCACAATTTTAGCATGATAATACAGTAACTTTAGTATCATTCATCATTCATCTTTTAATTAATTTGATTCCTTTTTTCTCTGCAATCATTAGGACTGTGTGTTGTGTGTTTGTTTGCTAATTGATCCCTACAAATGTTTGTTAATTGTCTTTGCTATCTTTACAAGTAAGCCCAGTACAACATGGAATTTGGGTCTCTGAGGGCATATTACAGGCAAGGCAAATTGCATAGAAATAGAATATACTGGTGCCCTGTACTGTCTAATTGTCTAGTAGGAGTTATTATGTACTACTCATTAACCATCAAGTTATCTAATCTTCATCATTAACGCATGCATTTCCCTTTTCTCGCTTTATTGATTTTTTGGATAAGATCATGGTCGTCTGCCAAGATTGCGCTTTGCTTTTGTTGTCCATGCATACTGTTTTTCATTTTCAAACCTTTCCCCAAACCCCCCTTCCCATCCATTCATCAAACCCTAACCCTCTTCCCCCGGGCTGTGATTTATATTGAGGTGTGATGTGACTACATAAAATGTACACCAATTGATCACACGCTTGCTGGGGCAGATGTGGTGAAAGCAACACTAATTCAATTGCAAGGCAGGGCGAGGAGCTTCTTCTGCTTGGCCACCCATGCTCAGTCTATGTGCATTGTCATTGTGCAAGCCGTCAACGGCTAATAGTAGTACATCATAATTAATTGCCGTCATTGATTGCATTAATCATCAAACTCCTACCACACAGCAGTAAAGGTTACGAATTACGATTGTGTTAAGTTAAGTGACTCACTCGACAGCACAAGTGCAGTTTATAACTTCTTGTACTAAGCTGTCCCTGCCACCATTATGTTTAATTTGACTTTAGCAGTTGCAACTGCAATATTGTTTGTTTGGCAGTCGTCTTCTGTACTGTATTTCACTTCGTTCGACTACTCCTCCCACAGTTTTTCTCAGGCAAGTGACTGTCTCTTTTTTAAATTTTTTTAGCAAATGCTACTGCCAGTGTCTACTCTAGTACTACCACCACAACCATGGCATCTTCTACATTCTCGATGGAAACCATGCAGCCATCGCTGTGCCGAACGTAGTCATCATCAATCACAGGTAAGATAAGTTTGGTGGGAGGTAGAATACTAGTAGGACAAATAACTCGGTGAGGGGTACCGCATCTATCTGTTTGTTATACATCATCGGCAGATTATTTAAATCAAACACTGGCTGCGGCCCTGCAGCAGCAAGCAAACCAATGTGACGTTAATTCGTAAAACAGTAACCCCCACAAAACATTAACATTGTATGTTTAAGTATAAATATAATTTATTACCCTAACAAAAATAAACTATCCCACACCTGACCCACCCCTCTCCCTAACCCCAACCAATGTCCAAAACGAAAAAAGTCCAAAGAATGTCCCGAAACCCCAACGCCCAATTCCCACCCACCAAAACAAGGAATAAAAAGGGGCAAAGCAACAGGGTCCTCGATGTTATAATCGGCGGGCTTTAAGGTGTTTGTCCACCAGGAGTTTCACCCGCTCCTCCATTTGCTCCTCTTGCCGTGCCATCCGGAGGAGAATCTTCTTGCGGAATGCCCTGCAGTGGCATCCACAATGGGGGACAGCAGCAGTGCTGGCTGTTAATGATTTGCGGCGGCTGGCTATCAGACCGCGGCGCCGTACCGCTGGAGTTGGGGCCTGGCTGGGGCCCGGGGCATCGGACGAGGCTGCAGCTGCTGCCGCCTCCTCCTCCTCCTCCGCCAGAGCCACCAGCCTCCGGTACTCCCGGCATATGGCCTCCAGTTTCCGGCGCCGGGCCCTGACTGCCAACTCCTTCCGCGATGGTTTGTCTTGGGAAAAGAAAGAAAGAAAATATTGTTGTAACCAGTACTCTTACATAAACAGTAACACAAAATTAATTCAACACATAATGGCACAGTAGCACTAGCAAGAAGCACAGTACATAACATTTGTGGTAATAATCTATCTATCCTCCCACTTCCTCGGCCTCTAACATTTGTGGGAGTTTCAGGCATTATACTAGCACTATGGACTCCAAGCAGTACACAGTACACCAGTGTTCTTCTTATCTCTAGTTTAGGGAAATGACATAACCTGGTTGTAGCCGGCATTGCCAGCTCGGTCATCTATGCTTGAAGCCAAGACAAACATACGAGTCATGACGCAGAGTAACATTAGTTTGATTTACTACTGTTTGCAGGTGGGGAAGCTCGTATTTTTCTATTACGGGTGGCACTGGCCATACTCTCTGTTACATGGAGGGCAATTGCTCAATTTCACAGTGCCTTGGCTACTACAAAAAGGCAGATTATATATCTGATCCAATGATCGTTGCTTTTATATGGGACAACGACATAAGGTCAGTAGCGGTCGTTGGTGGGACTCGGGGAGTTTGGCCGGGCGGTGGCGTGGGTAGGGGCAGGATGGGGGTAGTAAACTATGGATTACGGCCAATTACAGGTAAGTAAACATATAAATAAATGAAACTAATTTTGTTGCGCACACTGCATCCCATTTGGCGGTGCAGTGCGCACAATGAAATTCACTTTATTTATTTGTATGTTACAGTAAAGTTACCTGTATTTGCCCGCGTAATACATTGTTTACTACTACCCCCACCCTGCCCCTCCCCACATCGGCTTTGGTACGCTGGCGCGGTTTCTTTAACATTCCCTAAAACTGAGCATCCCGTGACAGTCTCCACCTATGCTGTCTATGATGAATACATACAGGCATCCATCCATTCTAAGTAAATGTCAATCATTCTTCTTAATCTCTCCACAAACCTTACTTTGTTTCACCAACAACAACGCATGCGTCCACTCACTCCGTTGCTTGCCTTGGCTTTGAGTTTCACCCAAACACCGCTGATGATTCTTGCTATCCACGGTATCCACCCATACTGTGTCGCCCACCCAGGCAGGCATCCATTCTTCTTTCACCTTCCACCCATCCTTCAACAACACATGCATCTGATTCCTATCAGCCACCTATCCATGCTTCCAACGTATCCTTCTCTGCCAGTCATCATATTAAATCTCGCCCGCCCTTCCTCCTTCCACCCTTCTTTCCCTTTTTGTTCAACACATCCATCAAGGTCATCTGATCTGACTTTTAGTCTCCTCCATAAAACTTTCACAGCTGAGTTGGAGTCAGATATAAGAGGCCATTGGTTAATGAAGTCACGCTGGTAATGCTATTGGTACTGCATTGCTCATGCTGCTAAGTAAAGGGTGTCTTCTTTATTAACCGTTGTATAATGTTCACTACAACTTCATACCTAATAAGTCTCAACAACAGTACAGTGAGTGAAGTCCACTCCACACACCCTTCCAGCTAGTGCAATGTCAATAAGTCATGAATATAACTTACCACCGCCCGCCACTGCTGCTGGCTCACCCCCTGTATCTCCTGCCCCCTCCGGAATGGCCGCAACGCCATCGCCGCTGGCCCCACCGGCACTGTTGGTCGGTAGTACGCCTAGCAAAAACATGACACATTTTTAGATGCCTGTACACCTCCCCTATTTATTATTTTTCACTAGCAAGATTGAAAAAAGGTTAATACATATTTATTATTATAAATCACATTCAATAGTCCAAATCGGGTACTAGAGTACAGTCAGTAGACAGACACTAATAGTGTTATTATGGTCCCTAAGGTCATTATTATACTATACTCTACTCTTTGCAAAGTTAGCCTGAGCCATGCAACCATTTTTCGCTTCATGTCTTTTGCGCATGTTACCTCGCAGCTTGTTGTGCAGTAACAGTAAGACTCCTTTTTGAGCCCACATGAGCACATACAGCTACTGTCTGAGCGTTGCGTACAAGAGGTCGGAAAACAAGCCACTTTGTTATGGAGTTCCGTTAGTCCGTATTACTTAGCCATAGGTAACATGTTACAGTTTTTTGGCAGGACTGACAAATGCTTGCATTAAATTTAACACGCACCATTTTTCTCAGGCAGAGGATTCCCTTCTACGAGTATGAACCAGAGATTTGCAGAGCTTATGAATGATGCATGTAACCAGTAATTCTACGTTCTACGGTGAGGAGTCGCCCAGAATTCACACAGATCTTTTGTCTATATCAGCATGCACTTGTTGCAACAATTTTTATTGTTTTAATCTTATGCATTTTGCTGTTGGAGCTGGCTGGAGTACACTGAATTTTATAGAACAACCTACAGAAGTTGTCATTTGAAAATAAACCTTTTGAACTTACACATAGACTATGTGGTATTTGGTGTGGTGGTGGTGGTGGACTTACACGAGTGAGTGAGCGAAAGTGTGTTATGTTCTGGGTTGTGGAATCATAATCATTGGGTATCTTCGGGTGGGGGTTCGGGGACCTAATGAGACACTAGCTAGTCGTTCAGGGGATTGTGGGTTCACTTCTGACTGAGGTGTGAGGAACGTCCAAGTTCCAAACTCTCATCACCAACATCCTCTTTCATTGTGCATAGTTCTGCATGGGGCTCTGCAGAATACAAGTAGTATGTACTATATCCTATTCCTATCAAAAATAGTCAAATATCTGGTTGTGCATTTTGTTTGTGGTAATTGTCAAAGCCTCAAGATTAAGAAGCCTAGAAGAGGACAACCGAAAGGACTGGACTCAGTGGCTAGAGCTATTAGTATTGGTCAATCTGAGTTTTATTCAAAACCGTACAATAAAGAGTGGCAATGCAAACTGGGAAAGCTTAGCGACAGAATAATATTAGTAGTACAGAGTACAGACATTCATAGCAGAGGCAGTTAGAACTTAGAGGCAGGGATAACCAGAATTTAGAAACAGATAGTCAAGTCAAGATCAACTGATCAAAGAATCTTTTGTAAAAAAGATAATTAGGGAGTGGAGCCAGAATTAATAGTTCAGAATAAATAAGGTCCAGTAAAAGTTAGGGCAATATAATTGTTAATATAACCACTGGAGGACTTACTGGGACCAGCAGCAGGGCCCTCGGTAGAGGAGCGGTCCTCTGGTGGTTGTCCCGCCGACTCGGACCCCGTCTTCTTGCCCCTGGGTGCTGCAGATCAGTGATCATGTAAGATATAATAAAGAAAAAGAAAGACACAAACATTAATGATTGCTGTGAAACAAATAAATTATCTTAAAAAAACGCTCAAAAAACGTTTTAGGAAACAAAAATTGCTATAAAATTGACCTATCTAATCCGATCGCCTACTGGCTTGCGGAATTCACGGACAGTCTACTTATTGGGGAACACTAATTCAGTGTTCCATTCTGATTGTTTCAAATAAAATCCAGAACACTAACTAAGCCTAAGTACCACCTGACCTAGCCCACCTATTCCAGGCGGGCCAATTGTTCATTAAGCATGCATTTCAATTTTTTATTTCCATCAAAAATGCATAGGTGAGAAGGAGGACACATGCATAAAGTCAGTGCATAATGCATACATCAAATTGTTGGTTGGTTGCGTCTGATGTTCTGCAGCTGACTGACACTGCTAAGCTAAGCTTACCAGTACCACTCACTAAACAAACTACAAAAGGACTGGGGTAAGCAGCACTCAGTGACAGAGGATGCGTCACGCAGACCGCTCAAAAATTATCAACTAATAGTAACTAAACCTAGTATCAAATCCATCCACCACTATTTGACAGGAGGACAAAGGAAAGACTACAGTCTCTCTAGCAATAGCATTACCTAACTGAAGTTCTCTAAAGTAAACTCTTACATAATAATGACAAGCGAGCGCAAAGTTGCAAAAAAGTAAGAGTACCGCCCAGCACCTGTGTCCTACAATCACAGAAGATTTTGAAACGTAATTTACCTGCAATGTAAGCAGCATTATTCTTGTTATTATTTGTAAAAAATGTATACACAAATCACAATACTTATACTACTATATATATTGGCTACTCACCAAGCCCCACGACCTCGACACCTAGCAGGTCCAACAGGTCCTGCTCCCGGTCAAGAATGTCTGACCACCGGTGGGCCAGCTGGTTATGTGTGCGCCGGACCGCGGAGCAGCGAAACACTGCCCGACGCACCTTCGCCCACCGACGGTGACGCTCCTGGGTCGGGTAACCGGAGCCTGGCCTGCCGCCTGCTGCCAAGGTCAAGGGGAGGTGGCGCTGAATAAAAAAAACAAGGGCGGCCACCTCCTCCTCCGTAAACAGCTGGCGGGCTTGCACCCCTGCGGGGCGCAGTCTGCCGCAAGGCAGGCGGCGATTGGGCGCACGCCCCTTGCCCTTCTTTGACCCGCTGCTGCTACCCTTCGCCATGGTTCTGGGGTGGGAGGAGGTGAAAAAGAAAAGTTAGAAGGGAAAAATAAAGTTAGGGGAAGAAGTAGGAGCTTAAAGAAGAAAGTTATATAAAACAGTTGGAAAGTAAAAAAAAACACAGTAAAAAGTAGAAAAAAATGCAAAATATAGACTTAGGCAGAGAGAGAGATAGGTAAGAAATAAAGAAAAATTGAAAAACAGTGTAAAAAACTAAGGATTGCACGATATTTCTCCCCGAGCACGCACAAAACGTCGCGAACACGTACAACGCGTTCCCGAACATGGAATGCGCATCGCGAGCACGCTATACGCGACCCGGAACAGGAAATAAGGGATCGCGAACGGGCGGGACAAGTGAAAATCAAAATGGCCGCGCCCATAGGCGATTGCATGGGTAAGTTCGCGCCCCCGAGCACGTAAACAGCGTCCCGAACACGAACGACGCGTTCCTGAGCAAGAAAAACGCATCGCGAACGGGCGCGCCAAGCAGCTACGCACGCTCGCGAAGCTATGCGAAGCTCGCGTAGCGCTTCGACGGCTTCGCGTAGCTTCACGTAGAGCGACTACGCGAACTACGCCCAGGGTTACAATAGACCCATTGGTGCCCTCTTGCAGAATTATAAGGCCAAGTGCATCACCAAGGTGGCCTATGGAAGCAAGATTTTGGGCTATACGGAGCACGAGGAACTCCAAATTGTTGAAAACATCTTTTTAAAACGACTATTGTGTTTACCGCAGAGCATTCCCTCCTTGGCAGTCCACGAGGAATTGGGGATGTTTTTTCTTTCTGACTTGTTGTCTTATCACCCCCTATCTCTGTGGATGAATTTGTGGCTTAGGAAGGGAATTGCCTTAAGTAAAGACATTTTCAGTGACTGCCTCTCTCTGGATCATTGTTATCATATTCCCTGGCTCAAGTACGTCAGGGATTGCCTTATGGGCTTGGGAAGGGCCGACCTATTTACCAACCCTGAGAAAATGTGTAGAAGAGACCAGTGTTTGGTGAAGGAGAACTTCTGTAGAAAGTGGCAGCTGGACAAGGAAAAATGGAGTTGAGGAAGCCCAGCGTGGGTAGGCATTCTTTACTGCAAACTGTGCCATCGACAATCCTTACCTTTTTTGGCTTAAAAGCAGCCATGATCGATTTTTACTGGCCAGGTTTTGCTTTGACCTTTTTCATTATCTTCTGGCCCACCCGCATATGGTACACAGGGGCCAGAGTCTTTCTCCTTGTGGCTGCAACAGGAAGTCTCCACAGGACGTGATGCACTTTTTAATGTTTTGAAGCTTTTTATGAGGTACCAAGAAAGTCCTACCTTATCCCCATTTTAAAAAAAGGCAAATTTTAGGCAGATCAGACTTGCTTTTATTATTTTACAAATGCTTTCTAGTAATTCACTATTACATGTGCTCAGTTTTTTAAGGTCTGCGGTCAGGCTCAGAACCAGTTGTGATTAATGGTGGTTATTCCCATCTTGACTCTTATGGTCATAGCCCGTCTCATCACTATTGTAATTCAGGGGACTGGGTTTGATGAACTGTACCGTTAGAAGTTCCTTATGTGATGAACACCGAGTGGTTTTAAATTAACTTATTCCCGTCTTGACCCTTATGTTTTTTTGTTGTAAATACTGTACAAAGTTTTTTAATGCATTTTGATGATTGTAAGAGAAACGCAGGCAGATGGGATCGCATAGCGGACTCCTAGTCAAGGGTTTTGCCCTCCCACCTTTCCTTTTGATTTCAGCTCAAAATGTAAAACTACTACTAATACTAGGATGTCATATACAGGGGTATGCTGTTAAAACGTGATTTTGCCTTTTTATGAACCATTTTTATAATGCACTGGAAAATATATTGTTGTTTATTTATTGTACTGTAATGTTTTCCTTTTATTGTACTTTTATGGTCTATTTTTATAGATCGAATAAAGTTTACGATGATGATGATGATGATGAGTCAGTCTCACTCACTGGAATACAAGCCAAGGATTACAGCCTACCACTTTTAATGGTCACCAGCCGCCACTGAAAAACACATGTGTAAACTGACAATACCCGGTATAAATTATACTGAAGATTTTCCTGTAAATTGATTATGAGAATGAAAATGTCTTAATTGTTGAAAAAAATGGAGAGCTTTTGAACCAAACAATAGAAATCACTAATATACTTTGTGAGAAGTTGGCCTGGTATATGCTGTCCACTAATTATAGTGGGCACCTTGCACCAGTCCAAACAACCCCTTATTGGAGATAGGTTAAAGACAACCTTATTGAAAGCTATCCTAGTGGTAGCTATGGAGAGCAGCCTTCAGGCTAAGTCTTGAAGGAATGTAAAGCAGCTTGTTTTACCAGTCTATAATCTCTTGAGTGATCAAATGAAAGAGCACCACACCAGGTATATATTCAAAATATATGTATTTATTGCTAAACACACCCCTCTAGTCTCTTTATGAGGCTAGAGTTCGAAGTACATAAGTTAGAAGTTATTTAAACACAGTAATAGCACAAATACACGTTTGGGCCCTAGGGGCGTACCAAACCATATACCAATAAAGTGGTATAAGAACCACGACTGAACTAGACACTAGGCCTAGAGCCTCTAGAAGTGCTTGGACCACAAGGAACCACCCAAGGTAGTGACACAGGGGACCCACGGGAGACGCGTGCAGTGTAAATACACAACCGCGATACGCCGTTGACTTCTATGGAGAAAGTCGTGATCGGGAAATTAGAGAAAAGGGACACTTAAAAGAGGACTTGGACCAAACCCTTTGAGATCTAGGACTTTGAAGAGTCTCTACCCACGGGAGCACCGGAGTACTCGTGTTACCTAACCCAGGGAAGCCGGGTGCATAGGTGCCTTTCGGGGTCAGGTTTCGTCGTCGATTTGAATGGCGATCTGCTGCAAAGTGCTGCTGGCGACCAAGTGAAAAGTGTCCGGGTGGATCCAAGAGTGGATCGGAGTTCTGAAGAACCTGAAAGCAGAGGGGACAGAGTCTGGGTCACTAGCCAGTGACCAGGAAGGCGATGGACAGATGCCCACCGATGTCAAGTGCTTCAGGTGCGTTGATGGTCGTCTTGACTCTTCAGCCACGAGGTCCAGGAGGCGTTGTCGGCGACCAGGAGCAGGATTCGGGCTGGTACACGATGTCTGTCGAGTGCTGAGGTGTCAGCGACCGGATTGGACCCAACAAGCCTTGGCAACGGCAAGTCTCGATGCAGAGGAAGATCGTCGATGATGCAGACCATCAAGATCTGGGGAACTCACCCAGTGAGGGTAAGTGAGGGCAGGCCTGGAGCAATCAGGATGCCAAGTTAGAAAAAGATTGGCCTTCGTTAAGGGCTACTAGCCAACGGGCTAGCAACCGCAAAGGAGCCTCGTGACGCCGCACGTGGATCTGGCTCACAGTCACTCGTGAAGTGGAGGCCAGTGATCTTCGGTGCAGTTGGTGCTGGAGGCTAGGGCTACTCGGAGCCCAAAGCACAACTTCTTGGGAGACCCAGAAGAGGATGCACTTGCAAATGTGCTCGGTGTCCAGGGGTCATGGTCTCAAGTCACCCACGATAGCCACGGGCCTCAGCTTTGCTGGGGACTCAGGGTAGCCTCGGGGAAGTCGAAGAATCCACCTATGGTGATGCGATGACTTTGGCGTCCAACGGGAGCTTCAGAAATGCGAACCGGACAGATGCTTCTTTGGTGCCTGCCAAGCAGGGGAGTCACTCCTTGACCCCAAGGGAGATTCTTCTGTCCTCTAATCGTGAGTAGAGCGTCGAAGGTCCAGGATTCAGTTTCAGAGTTTCGTCCAGGGATAATCTAAAGTCCTAAGGACTGGGTTCCTATACTAATACTAAGGATAGGGGTTGGACTACTCTGTGGCCCCACCTATGGGTGGGTCAGGGCAGAGGGGTGGCTACACCCCTTTCCTTTGTCCAGTTCGCGCCAAAGCAGGGGCTGCAAGCCCCTGATCCGGTTTGAACTGGGGTATGCACAGGGACACCAAATGTGCCCCCAGTGCAGGACTTCAAAGCACCCGAAAGTGCTCCCGCCCAGCCCCAATACACATTATCCTGTCTGGGGAGGTGGTCACACCTCCCTGGGACAGGAAACCTATTGTCCAGGCCTCCCCTGCCGGAGTTTCGTCCAGCAGCAGGAGGCCAGACTCGTGTCTGTGGCAGCAGCATCCATTTTGTGATGCCAGGGCTTTGGAAAGAAGTTACCGGCCAGGCCAGGGTTAACATGTCTCTCCCTCTAGAAGGGTGGAATGCTACCCCCGCCGCCAGAATTGGCAGGGGAGTAGTATTCCAAGATGTTTGACACCAAACACGACATGTTTAGGTGCAGCCATTCCAAAGTTAGCATTTAACGCGAGGTTATAATGCGCTTAAGAGTATATGGTCAGGCTGCACTACAAACAGCATCAGAGAAGGGTCTCCGAACACTGCAGAGGGGCCCTGCTCATGCAGGGGCACCCTCTCACATAGGAACCATGCACTCTGCCTTTAGGATTGATAAGGCCTGCCTTAGGAGTGACTTATAGGTTTATATGTGTGTATGTATTTAGTGATATAGGTAACCTATATCACAGTAAGGGGTGCATGCACCACCTTACCCAGGCTGCAGTAGCAGACCTGTGGTATCAGTTTGAATGGCCTTCCAGGGGTGGCATAATACATGCTGCAGCCCCTGGCAGGCCTCTGAGGTACCTATGCCCTTGGTACATAGTATACCATATACTAGGGACTTATTAGGGCACTCCAGATCCCAATCAGTGATGTGCCTAAGGCACATGGAAACCATTTTAGAGAGGAAGCAGCTAGGCTGGGGTTCTGATTAGCAGGGCCCCAGCCAGACTAATGTCGAAAAACAGTGAAGCATCAGCAAAAAGTGGGGGTACCCATGTGAAGCAGATCCTACTCTCCTACACAACCCCCCCAAACGTAGGAACATTAAACTAACCTTGCCCAGTTAAGTCTTCATGTTCTAAGTGGAAGTACCTAGAGAGTCCATCTGCATTGGCATGGTTACTCCCAGGTCTATGTTCCACTGTAAAGTCCATCCCCTGTAGGGAAATGGACCACCTAAGCAGTTTGGGGTTTTCACCCTTCATTTGTTTTAGCCATAAGAGGGGCTTATGGTCTGTCTGAACCAGGAAGTGTGTACCAAACAAGTATGGCCTCAACTTCTTCAGAGCCCAGACCACAGCAAAGGCCTCCCTCTCTATGGCTGACCAACGTTTCTCTCTAGGGGTCAGCCTTCTGCTAATGAAAGCTACTGGCTGATCCTGACCTTCTTCATTCAATTGTGACAGTACAGCTCCTACCCCCAATTCAGATGCATCAGTTTGAACAATGAACTTCTTGGAGTAATCAGGACTCTGTAGAATGGGAGCAGTGCACATGGCCTGCTTCAGGTCATCAAATGCCTTTTAGAAAAACACGTAAGAGAGGAAAGAGGATGAGTCCCTGGCCACCCTCCTTTAGACTATGACAACACACAACATAGACCAGGAACTAATGGAATTATAAATCGTGACGGGTAATAGGTACAGAGGTTGAAAAGTATAAGATAGGGCACGAACAATGTGTGTAAAACTGCCCTCACACACAGCAAGCTGTGTCATGCTTCATCATAGGGCCTGCTAAACACACCCCGCGCTAGCCAACGCTGGGGGTGGAGCAATAGGGAGGGGAAGACAAACATAACACAAAAAAGTGAACAATTAGTGTGGGACCTCAGAGGTGAAAAAATGTGGCAGAGAATAATTAAAAACTGGTAACAGTGTATCCCTATACTATCTTTAATGGTGGGCACACTGTCCAAATGTAGAAGATGGTCCCTGTCGGACCAGTGGGTGAAGGTAATGGCTACTATATACCAGAGCCCTACCCCCACTCTGCTAAAATGTCGACATGTTTCAGCCGGATCAAACTACTACCCCGGCTTTCTTCAGGACTTTCACCTGAGCAATCCCAGCATGGATAAAAACCCTACCTCCTTATAGTCCAGGGGTAAGGAAACACAGGTACCTTGTTTAGATGCATACTCTGTCCAGTGTGTGGGAGGGTCACCCTTCACATTGATTGTTTGGGTTATGAGATAGGGCATTGTACTTTTTCACCCTGCACTTCACTATTTTCCTTTTGTGCTTTCTTCTAATTTTATCTTCCACAGGTTCCTTATTAAGAGCAATGGGCTCCGTCACTCTCTTTATCAGAGTATGCATCTAAACAAGGTACCTGTGTTTCCTTACCCCTGGACTATAAGGAGGTAGGGTTTTTATCCATGCTGGGATTGCTCAGGTGAAAGTCCTGAAGAAAGCCGGGGTAGTAGTTTGATCCGGCTGAAACATGTCGACATTTTAGCAGAGTGGGGGGGTAGGGCTCTGGTATATAGTAGCCATTACCTTCACCCACTGGTCCGACAGGGACCATCTTCTACATTTGGACAGTGTGCCCACCATTAAAGATAGTATAGGGATACACTGTTACCAGTTTTTAATTATTCTCTGCCACATTTTTTCACCTCTGAGGTCCCACACTAATTGTTCACTTTTTTGTGTTATGTTTGTCTTCCCCTCCCTATTGCTCCACCCCCAGCATTGGCTAGCGCGGGGGTGTGTTTAGCAGGCCCTATGATGAAGCATGACACAGCTTGCTGTGTGTGAGGGCAGTTTTACACACATTGTTCATGCCCTATCTTATACTTTTCAACCTCTGTACCTATTACCCGTCACGATTTATAATTCCATTAGTTCCTGGTCTATGTTGTGTGTTGTCATCAAATGCCTTTTGACAGCTAACTGTCCACTGAACCTTTTTGGGCATTTTCTTAGAAGTTAAGTCATTCAGGGGTGTCACTATTGATCCATACCCCTTGACAAATCTCCTATAGTACCCAGTCAGGCCTAAGAAGGCTCTCACCTGAGTCTGGGTAGTGGGAGCAGTCCAGTCCATGATGGTCTGGATCTTGCTCTGCAAAGGTTGAACCTGGCCTCCACCCACAAGGTGGCCCAGGTACACAACCTGACTCCGCCCTATCTGGCACTTAGTGGCCTTGATAGTCAGGCCTGCCTTTTGCAGGGCCTGTAAAACATTCCTGAGGTGGACCAGGTGATCCTCCCAGGTGGAGCTAAAGACAGCAATATCATCTAGATATGCTGCACTATAGGCTTCCAGACCTGTGAGAACTGTATTCACCAGCCTCTGGAAAGTGGCAGGTGCATTCTTCAGACCAAAGGGCATTACCACAAATTGATAATGCCCACTAGGGGTTGAGAATGCTGTTTTGGGCTTTGCAGTATCAGCTAGTCTGATCTGCCAGTAGCCAGCTGTCAAGTCAAATGTGCTGAGATATTTGGCCGAGGCCAAAGTATCTATGAGCTCATCTGCCCTTGGTATTGGATGGGCATCAGTCCTAGTGACTGCATTGAGACCCCTGTAGTCCACACAAAACCTCATCTCTCTTTTTCCACCACTGGTGTGAGGTTTTGGTACAAGGACCACTGGACTAGCCCAAGGGCTATCTGAGGGTTCAATAACTCCCAATTCCAACATTTTCTGGACTTCAGTCCTGATACAGTCCCTGACATGGTCAGGTTGCCTATAAATCTTATTTTTAATAGGCAGACTGTCCCCAGTGTCCACTTCATGAGTGCACCAGGTGGTCTGACTGGGTGTCAGTGAAAACATATGTCTAAACTGATTGAGAACTTGCCTACAATCAGTTTGTTGCTGGGTAGTGAGGCTGCCTGCCAAGGCTACACCATCTACTGACCCATCGTCAGGGTTCTGTGAGAGCAGGTCAGGGAGTGGGTCACTCTCTTCCTCCTGCCCTTCATCAGTAGCCATGAGCAAGCCCATGTCTGCCCTGTCCACATATGGTTTTAACCTGTTGACATGGAGAACCCTGTGGGGACTCCTGGGTGTTCCTAGGTCTACTAAGTAGGTAACCTCACCCTTCTGCTCAACAATAGTGTGGGGTCCACTCCATTTGTCTTGGAGAGCTGCTGGGGCCACTGGCTCCAACACCCACACCTTCTGCCCTGGCTGGTAAACAGTCAGAACAGCCTTTTGGTCATGCCAGGCCTTTTGAAGTTCCTGGCTAGCCTCAAGGTTTTTGGTTGCCTTTTTCATGTACTCAGCCATCCTGGAGCGGAGACCAAGTACATAGTCCACTATATCTTGCTTTGGGGGCTTGAGAGGTAACTCCCATCCTTCCTTCACCAAGCATAGTGGACCCCTCACAGGGTGGCCAAACAGAAGTTCAAAAGGGCTGTAACCAACCCCCTTCTGAGGCACCTCCCTATATGCGAATAAAAGGCAGGGCAAGACTATGTCCCATCTATGCCTAAGCTTTTCTGGGAGCCCTTTAATCATGCCCTTCAAGGTTTTGTTGAATCTCTCAACTAAACCATTGCATTGTGGGTGATAGGGTGTGGTGAACTTATAAGTCACTCCACACTCCTTCCACATTGCTTTTAGTTAGCACCCCTGTCTGATACTACCTCCTTAGGAAAGCCCACTCTTGAGAAAATTCCCAGGAGGGCCCTTGCCACCACAGGTGCTGTAGTGGTCCTGAGTCGAATAGCTTCTGGGTACCTGGTGGCATGATCCACTACCACCAGGATAAACCTGTGCCCAGAGGCTGTTTGGGGATCCATGGGACCAACAATGTCAATCCCTACCCTTTCAAAGGGCACCCCCACCACAGGTAGTGGTATCAGGGGGCCTTTGTAGTGCCACCTGCCTTGCCACTGGCTTGGCAGGTTACACAGGAGCGACAAAACTCCTTGCTGTCTTCAGACATGTGGGGCCAGTGAAAGTGAGGGACAATTCTGTCCCAAGTCTTGTTCTGGCCCAGGTGACCTGCTAAGGGAATATCATGGGCTAGGGTCAATAGGAAGCCCCTGAACTTCAGAGGTATAACCAACCTCCTGGTAGCACCAGGCTTGGGGTCTCTGCTCTCTGAGTACAGGAGTCCATCATCCCAATACACTGTATGGGGACCACTAGCTTTCCCAGCAGCCTCAGCAGCAGCTTGCTGTCTGAGGGGTTCAAGGGAGGGGCAGCTCTGCTGCTCCTGGCTCAGATCTGCCCTAGAAGGTCCCCCTGTCCCCAAGAACTCAACCTGGTCAGGTTCAAGTTCCTCTGGGACAGTTCCTTCTTCAGGGCTGAGATCATCCCCCTCAAGGGACTGATCTTCCTCCTGAGCCAAGGGGAAGGCACTGCCTTAACCCTACTACTCCTCCTCTTGGAAGGCACTTGGTCCATTCTTCCAGGATCCAAGGCCTGTTCAGTGCTAGACATTTTGGCTTGTGACCTGGTCACAGCAAACCCATCTGCAGGGATCCACAGCATTTCTGCATGGGTCCTGAGCTCCACTTCTGCCCAAGCAGAAGTCTCTAAGTCATTGCCAAGCAAGCATTCGACTGGTAGGTTTGCACTCACCACAACCTTCTTAAGGCCAGTTACCCCTCCCCAGGAGAAGTTAACAACTGCCAGAGTATGGTCTGTTCTGACATTGCTAGCATTGGTCACTTGGTACATTTCACCAAGTATAACTTGCCCAGGATTCACAAGGTCTTGTGTCACCATTGTGACACTTGCCCCTGTGTCCCTAAATGCCAAAGCCTCACGTCCATTGATTAAAGGCTGTTGTCTGTACTTGCCCAGATTACTGGGACTCACAGAGGAGGTCACATCCATGCCTCCATCGCAGACTAACACAGCCTGAGTCAGTTCTCTGACTAGGTCAGAGCCCAACTCAGTACCCAGGGTGAACCCTACTAAACCCTTGGCTGGAGCACTCCCACCAACTGTACTAGGGGGAACAGGTGCCTTAGGGGCATTGGTGGGTGCTGGACTGGAGTCTTTGGACTTGGTGCAATCACTGGTCCAGTGGGTCTTTTGCTTACAGACCTTGCACCATGGTTTTCTTTGGCCTTTCCCTTTGGTAGACTGTGAATCCCCACCAGAAGAAGATTTTTGGGGGCCTGATGAAGACTTTTGATCTTTACCCTTCTCCCCACCCTTTTCAGAGTTCTTAGCATCTTGCTTCTTGGTTTCCCCACCTTGGTTCTGTACCTTCTGCTTCACCCTGGTTCTGACCCATTTGTCTGCCTTCTTTCCCAATTCTTGGGGAGAGGTCAGATCAGAGTCTACCAGGTATTGATGCAACAGCTGATTTTGACAGTTATTAAGAATCTGCTCCCTCATTATCAGATTGTACAATCCTGAGAAGTCACACACCTTACTGCCCATCAACCAGCCTTCCAGAGCCTTGGCAGAACAATCCACATAGTCTACCCAGTCTTGAGTCTGTGCTTTTGGGTATCTCTGAACTTCAACCTGTACTGTTCAGTGGTTAGGCCAAACCCATCAATAAGAGCACTCTTCAAGACCTTGTAATTATCAGCATCCTCCTCTCTAACAGTGAGGAGCTTATCTCTACCTTTGTCAGCAAAGGAGAGCCACAAGATTGCTGCCCACTGCTCCTGAGGGACCTTCTGTACCTTACAGGCCCTCTCTAGAGCAGTTATCCACTTGTGGATGTCATCCCCATTCTGATAGGGAGGGACAATCTTGCTCAGGTTCCTATGGTCATAGGACCTTTCCCTATCTCTAGGGACATGGCTGCCACCATGGGACTCTAGTCCCAACTTTCTTCTCTCTCTAAAGAGATCTAGGGACTCCCTGTCTATGGCTAGTTGCTTCTTTTTGATTTCAAGCTGAGCTTCCTCATATTGAACCAGCCTCTTTCTTCTCTCATGAGAGGATTCCCTCCTATGAGATGAGACAGAGCTCCCTATTGAGGTGCCAGAGTGGTTAGACTCCTGAGAAGAAGACCTAGACCTTCTGGGCACACTCACAATCCTTCCTGGGGGGACAAAGAGGGCATCATTCTGATCATCCTCTTCATCTTCCTCAGGAGGGGTTGGATTATCCAGGTCAGGGCCATTGTCGCCCTCCTGGCCAGTTTCAGAGGGGGGCTGGGGGTATTGGTACCCCTGGTCCCATCCTCATCTTCTGCCCCACCCTCAGCTCCTACCCCTTCAGTCCCCAAGGGCTTACTAAGGTCATAAGCCACCAACAACTCCTTGAGGTGTTGGGTGGTGGGGCTTTGGCCTGTCCTTATTTTTCTCAAGTTGCATAAAGCTCTCAATTCCAAGAATGGGAGTGTATCATACTTGGAGGGTGGAAGCTCAATGGCTTCCTGCAAGGATTCTTTAGATCCTACCCTTAAAGACATTACTAGTGTGGTGTGGTGTATGCACTACCTACTCTAGTGTGGCCTACTAAACTCTCTTGAGTTGTAGAAAGGGTTGTGCTATCCCTTAACACACAACTCTAAGTTCAGTAGAACTTACTGTATTCTAAGCTTAAATTATATGTACCTTAGGTACCTTTAGTGGTTTTCAGTTGATCAATTCAATTGAGATTATCTGGTAAAACAATAGCAAGCTGGAATCCCACACGCTGCACACCAATGTGAGAAGTTGGCCTGGTATATGCTGTCCACTAATTATAGTGGGCACCTTGCACCAGTCCAAACAACCCCTTATTGGAGATAGGTTAAAGACAACCTTATTGAAAGCTATCCTAGTGGTAGCTATGGAGAGCAGCCTTCAGGCTAAGTCTTGAAGGAATGTAAAGCAGCTTGTTTTACCAGTCTATAATCTCTTGAGTGATCAAATGAAAGAGCACCACACCAGGTATATATTCAAAATATATGTATTTATTGCTAAACACACCCCTCTAGTCTCTTTATGAGGCTAGAGTTCGAAGTACATAAGTTAGAAGTTATTTAAACACAGTAATAGCACAAATACACGTTTGGGCCCTAGGGGCGTACCAAACCATCTACCAATAAAGTGGTATAAGAACCACGACTGAACTAGACACTAGGCCTAGAGCCTCTAGAAGTGCTTGGACCACAAGGAACCACCCAAGGTAGTGACACAGGGGACCCACGGGAGACGCGTGCAGTGTAAATACACAACCGCGATACGCCGTTGACTTCTATGGAGAAAGTCGTGATCGGGAAATTAGAGAAAAGGGACACTTAAAAGAGGACTTGGACCAAACCCTTTGAGATCTAGGACTTTGAAGAGTCTCTACCCACGGGAGCACCGGAGTACTCGTGTTACCTCACCCAGGGAAGCCGGGTGCATAGGTGCCTTTCGGGGTCAGGTTTCGTCGTCGATTTGAATGGCGAGCTGCTGCAAAGTGCTGCTGGCGACCAAGTGAAAAGTGTCCGGGTGGATCCAAGAGTGGATCGGAGTTCTGAAGAACCTGAAAGCAGAGGGGACAGAGTCTGGGTCACTAGCCAGTGACCAGGAAGGCGATGGACAGATGCCCACCGATGTCGAGTGCTTCAGGTGCGTTGATGGTCGTCTTGACTCTTCAGCCACGAGGTCCAGGAGGTATTATCGGCGACCAGGAGCAGGATTCGGGCTGGTACACGATGTTTGTCGAGTGCTGAGGTGTCGGCGACCGGATTGGACCCAACAAGCCTTGGCAACGGCAAGTCTTGATGCAGAGGAAGATCGTCGATGGTGCAGACCATCAAGGTCTGGGGAACTCACCCAGCGAGGGTAAGTGAGGGCAGGCCTGGAGCAACCAGGATTCCAAGTTAGAAAAAGATTGGCCTTCGTTAAGGGCTACTAGCCAACGGGCTAGCAACCGCAAAGGAGCCTCATGACGCCGCACGTGGATCTGGTTCACAGGACACTCGTGAAGTGGAGGCCAGTGATCTTCGGTGCAGTTGGTGCTGGAGGCTAGGGCTACTCGGAGCCCAAAGCACGACTTCTTGGGAGACCCAGAAGAGGATGCACTTGCAAATGTGCTTGGTGTCCAGGGGTCATGGTCTCAAGTCACCCACGATAGCCACGGGCCTCAGCTTTGCTGGGGACTCAGGGTAGCCTCGGGGAAGTCTGAGAATCCACCTCTGGTGATGCGATGACTTCGGCGTCCGACGGGAGCTTCAGAAATGCGAACCGGACAGATGCTTCTTTGGTGCCTGCCAAGCAGGGGAGTCACTCCTTGACCCCAAGGGAGATTCTTCTGTCCTCTAATCGTGAGTAGAGCGTCGAAGGTCCAGGATTCAGTTTCAGAGTTTCGTCCAGGGATAATCTAAAGTCCTAAGGACTGGGTTCCTATACTTATACTAAGGATAGGGGTTGGACTACTCTGTGGCCCCACCTATGGGTGGGTCAGGGCAGAGGGGTGGCTACACCCCTTTCCCTTTGTCCAGTTCACGCCAAAGCAGGGGCTGCAAGCCCCTGATCCGGTTTGAACTGGGGTATGCACAGGGACACCAAATGTGCCCCCAGTGCAGGACTTCAAAGCACCCGAAAGTGCTCCCGCCCAGCCCCAATACACATTATCCTGTCTGGGGAGGTGGTCACACCTCCCTGGGACAGGAAACCTATTGTCCAGGCCTCCCCTGCCGGAGTTTCGTCCAGCAGCAGGAGGCCAGACTCGTGTCTGTGGCAGCAGCATCCATTTTGTGATGCCAGGGCTTTGGAAAGAAGTTACCGGCCAGGCCAGGGTTAACATGTCTCTCCCTCTAGAAGGGTGGAATGCTACCCCCGCCGCCAGAATTGGCGGGGGGTAGTATTCCAAGATGTTTGACACCAAACACGACATGTTTAGGTGCAGCCATTCCAAAGTTAGCATTTAACGCGAGGTTATAATGCGCTTAAGAGTATATGGTCAGGCTGCACTACAAACAGCATCAGAGAAGGGTCTCCGAACACTGCAGAGGGGCCCTGCTCATGCAGGGGCACCCTCTCACATAGGAACCATGCACTCTGCCTTTAGGATTGATAAGGCCTGCCTTAGGAGTGACTTATAGGTTTATATGTGTGTATGTATTTAGTGATATAGGTAACCTATATCACAGTAAGGGGTGCATGCACCACCTTACCCAGGCTGCAGTAGCAGACCTGTGGTGTCAGTTTGGATGGCCTTCCAGGGGTGGCATAATACATGCTGCAGCCCCTGGCAGGCCTCTGAGGTACCTAGGCCCTTGGTACATAGTATACCATATACTAGGGACTTATAAGGGCACTCCAGATCCCAATCAGTGATGTGCCTAAGGCACATGGAAACCATTTTAGAGAGGAAGCAGCTAGGCTGGGGTTCTGATTAGCAGGGCCCCAGCCAGACTAATGTCGAAAAACAGTGAAGCATCAGCAAAAAGTGGGGGTACCCATGTGAAGCAGATCCTACTCTCCTACATACTTAAAGAAAAAACAAATCAAACTATGATTACAAACACCACCACAACTCATCAACCTTGCAAATTAATAGTAAAACACAAAGGGCCTGATTTTGATCTTGGCAGACGGGTTACTACTTAACAACGGTGACGGATATCTCATCTGCCGAAATGTAAATCCCATAGGATGTAATTGGATTTATATTTAGGTGGACGGGATATCCGTCACAGTTGTGATGGAGTAACCCCTCCACCAAGAACTAAATCAGGTCCAAAGTCTGCCAATCCTTCTTGACTGAACCATTCTGATTGAAAAAAACACAAGTTTGCACAGGGATTGGGATTGGGATTGGGATTATGAGTTGTGTGATAATTATCACACCCTCACAGTTCTCCCCATGTAAATTCCAGCAGGTCTTACTTGGCGAAATGTTTCTGGGAAAAGACCTGTAAAAAAGGCAAAACATACAGAATGCAGTTATAAAAAATGATTCCAAATGTTATACCCCATTTTTCTTTTAAAAATTCAGAAAAGAAGGTATTTACCACATGTGTAAATACCTCACTTTGGGGTAATGTCATTTACCAAATGTATTAAATACTTTGCTCATTCCAACAAACTCCTAACTAGGCCCTTTGAATCCATTTGCACCTTTTGTCCTTTTTTACATGTTCAAGCATGCTTTGATTGTTGCATCTTGAAAAGGCAAAGTGTTTCAGAAGGGTAATCAGTTGAACTGCACTGCCAAATTATTAAGCACCTTCAAATCTACATTATCTTAGCAAAGTTATAGGCACAGATATAGGAAGACCTGGAACAAAACAATGTCCTAGCGATCAATAATCTGGGTTCAGATCCAAAGATTGCAATGGAAACCTCCTTACTTCTGTGGATGTTGTCAGACAAGTCACATTCATACTCCTAGATCAGCTGTGTACAATAGTGTGGACCATGCCATGCAGTAGACCCTGCTATTCTTCTCAAAAGTCTAAAAGAGATGATGAGTGTGAAATGGATACAATTCATTTTCTCACAATGCAGTCAACAGATATAAATATTATCCATAGTTACAGCAATAGAAAAGGTGATATGGTATGCCAAAAGGATCATCTCTTTCGTCACCACTGTTCAATATGTATGTGCTATCAAGGAATTAAGTGATTTGGAAACACCCAAATGTTCATCATTCTGGAGAAAAACACAAGAAAACCACCATATATATAAACCTTGAACAGATTTACTAATAGATGAAAGAACACTTCCTCTGACACATTGGACCAAATTCAAATGGTATATTGGGCCACTCCTAGATGTTGCCCTTGAGACCCTTCTGCTTTCAATCACCAACAAACACCTCTCAGCAAAAAACATCAGGAGTTCATATTTGACCCTGACCGTACCTTTGCCCCAGAGAAAGGCGATAATTAAAGATGTCAAATTCCAAGTATGTTTCAGAAGATCCTCCCTCTTCTTCAAACCCAATGAAGAGTGGAGCTAATATGATCATTAGTAGCGCCATGACTATTGCTACATCGTACACACATTATGGGCTTGATTCACGAAGGTAAAGTTACAATTTTGTGTAAATTTACTCTTTTCCGGTATTCACAAACTGTGATTTAATAGTAGATTTACGACTACGGATACTCCGCAGTTGCGGTGGAGAACTCCATACATAAAGATAGGCCTGTCCTATATTTTTATGTGTGGAGTCCTCTGCCCCGACTGCAGAGTCTCTGTATTGTCATAAAGGTACTTTTATACCATAGTTTGTGAATACTGCAAAAGAGTAAAATAACACAAAAGTGTAAGTTTACCTTTGTGATCAAGGGCCTAGCTCTTCACTTGAAGCTTACCGTCAGTTGTAGAAAGAGCAGATTCTGGATGGAAAATTATCTCAATCTATAGAAACAAAACAATGTCATAATGGCACTGAAATACACTAATGGCTCTCAGTGAAATAATGAATTGAATTTTAAGTGTTATGCACAGTTCTTCAAGTCTAATTGAGTAAAGGCCTGGGATAGCTTCAAAACCTGTCCCTTGACTACTTCAATCAGTCACTTTCAAACTGATCCAAGATAGAGGATTTAAGTGGTTAAAACATGCATGAGTGTTCAAAGCACTAAACTATAGAACAATTTGAGTCCTGAATATCATCACCTATACTTCAGAAAAATCCTACAATTGAGACTGGCATTTGACTAAGAATAGTCATAAGGGTTCATTGGAAAACTACGGGCCAGAGATCCCATACATCCACTTAGACTCTAACTGTACTCTAATTTGTTTATGATTCACTCTACTTTTAAATAACTTTTAACTAAATAACTTTTAACTAACTTCCGGTGCAGCACTCTCATTCATCTAGAAAATGATTTGCTAGTGTTTCACAAAAATCTACAAGTACCTAAAAGTTGGAATAAATATCCAAGTTAATAATTTTTTCTTTAAATTTTAGGAAGCATTCTGTGGCTCAAGCAGTGCTTAATTTGAGCTCGTGTTGCAAGTTGGGCCCACTGGCACTTATTTTTGTGGACCGATACTTACTTTTCCTCATCAGACTTTCACCCAGAGCAAGAGAGAAAAACACACAAGAGAGAAAGAAAGAAAGAGAAAGACTGAAAAACAGTAATAAGGGGAGAAATCTGGAATGAAATGGAGCCTGAGAGAGTGAGATAAAGAGCGAGGGAGTGCCTGGTGGTGGATTAAAGATGCATGGTGTGGAATAAAAGCTAGGCCATGTTGGTATTGGCATCTGGCCATTGGTAGCGCCGGCGGCAGTCTAAACAAATCTTTGGGCCCTGATTTTATGTTTCATATAGGTACTCCAATATAGGCTCAGGTAGCAACTTAACCTTTCACCTATATTCTCCCCTCCCATTACACTACATAATGGTTCTTGGGACTGGCCTTTTGCCTAGTTACAGTCCTGCTTACAGGACATAGGGTTTTCCCTGAAAACTAGCCTCATCCATTATGCATGAGAATTCTTGGAAACTCAGCAGGACTACCATCTCCTGCATAATAACTATGTACAAGGGTCATTCGTTCCGTCATCCTAAGTCCGACATGACACAGCAAGGTAGAACCCCTGAGTATACCACTTTGGGTATATAAACACCATATCTTGCTGAGGTAGTCAGAGGAGAAAAGGACTTCCATGCCCACACTCTGACGCGAGACGCTGAGGTTGCAGCACACAGACACTCCAGCTAGCAGTGGTCTGACATCCCTTGCGGGGTGTCCATCTCGAGACCAAGACGGGTCCCACAGTTTCTCACTTCAGGTAATGGGGTCGACTTTATCCTAGAGGGATTCTTGCCTTTACATGCTAGGTACACTTAGGTACATCTAGTTAGAGTTGCATCGTAGGAGTACGCATTTATTACTGTCATGTATTTGCCTGTATTCATTGTTTTAGCACAATGGTAGAAATCTACTATCCTTTTACTCTGTTAGTGCTCCTAATCATTTATATCTGTTTCTGTCTAATGGTTGTTTCAGCACACCTATTTTACACTAGAATGACGCTGGTTCAATAAATGTTTATTGTAAAACGTCCCCACCGTTTATTCTGTGTCTCTCTTTGAGACAAAGTGAGCATGAGTGACTGAGCGAAAAGTATCGCACTGTTTCCACGATCCTGAGGGATCCGGGCTGTCATGTTCGATAGTTGCCAAGAACAATTCTCTCCTTGGTAAGAGGGGTTTCTAGTGGCACTGTGAGCTAGCTGGTATACAGACTAACATACCCGGTGGGGGTGTCTAGAATCAGTCTGGATAACAATCCTACAGTGTATGTTGTCTAAAGGTGCAGATCCTATATAAGTTTATAGGAACTACACGACATGGCGTCACCAACGTTGATTTGGTACTTATTTAACAGTCAAATCTGAGTAGTTCAGTCATGCTATTATCAGAGACCCCTACTCACATTTCCCCAGAGACGTCTGGAATGGGAAGGGAACTATCCACCACAGCTAAATAGGCATATCCTATGTATAAGCTGTAGGTTTATCAAGCTTGAAGGACAAACAGTTCCTTTTGTGCATAAAACCTTTATCTCAGTTCACTTGAAACTTTTTCAACAATGACTGAAGAAGACGATGCTGTCCCAGCACTACGTGTGGGTGCAGGAGTTGAGTAAGAACTAGAAGGGGAAATTAACATTTCAGAAAATGTTAGAACTGCCCTTACTTTAAAACTAGCAGACTTCGGAGTCTCAGCTAGGGGTGGGACAGTCACATTTGTGATTGAAGCACACGAATCATATAGAACAGAGGTATTCTATTCATGGGTTAAATTCCCACCAGCAGATGCACAATCAAAGACATTTCATTCTTACACTGAAGATGAAATACCAAATGAATACTGTCCGTATGAGGACATTAAAGTTCCGCTCACCTACCAGGAGCACATAAACTGGTTTAAAGGTGCCCTCCCCCACACAAAAGACAAAGTAAGACTAGATCCACTCGGAAGAGATGAAGCTACTTGGTCTGTCCTAGCAGCTTACACACCACATCCGGACATTGACACAATGCCAGTAGCAGACTTACGTCCACTTCATAAAGAAATAATACAACTTTACAGGAACCTGACACAGTTCGTGATGAGAACACTCACACTTCAGTCAGCTACACCAACAGGACAAATTCAGGGATCTACAACTAAAATTTCCCCACAAACGCTACACGCAGGTATGGGTAAAATGCCCACTAAACGTGAGCAAATTCCATTCTGGATAGCTCAAAAAATAACACAGTTAGAGGCAGTATTTCCACACACAAGCCCTCAAGAAAAACACAGAATGTTAACAATCTGCTTGCCAATGGGGATAGCTCCCCAGATAGAGGATTGTACCACTTGGGGTACAGTTTTCGCTGCCATATATACCAGAACTCATGGTATCCCGTCATTAGCAGTAATACCAGACGTATTAAGACAAATACAGACTGAGAATGGAGCAGAACCTGCTCTGAACTTAGGGATGAAATTATTAGGTAATTTTGCCCCGGTATCAGCTATAATATTAACAAATATAAAAGGGGAGGCAGCAGCAGTGGCAATACGCCAATGCCTGAGGGATTTCACTCCTTTACAACAGGAAAGTGAATTACCTAAAATTATTGAAGACACCTATGCTGAATTAGGTAGAGATAGTTTGGGAGCTAGAGCGATAAAACCTCAAATCACGGGTGGTCCTGAAAAGGATAACACCAGGCAAGCACCTGATTCTTCCAAGAAGAAATGGGATAATAACAATAAAAAAACAAAAGAATAGATCTCAATCCAGGAGTGGGTCTCCTAAACAGGAGCCCTCCAAAAGGAGATACCATCTTAGGAATAGAGATAACATTAAAAAACCTGACAGGTATCCGGATACTGATACACGTTCCTCTCGTTCCTTCCAGGGTTCACCAAGAAACTCCAAGAGAGAAGGACGGTCAGAAAACAGGCAAGAAGAGCGTACGAAGTCCAGAGACACGCCACACACTTCAGACTATACATCCAAAAAAGAAGAGAAACCAAAATCAAAACCTCAATTTAAAAAGAAGAAAGTGGCAGGTCTTAAAGTTAGACATGCCCAGAATTCTGAGGACTCAACATCTGAATGGGGAATGGGCTCTGACGATGCTAGACAGCGCAGCTGAGGTAACAATAGCTCGCCAGAACCTGATGGAATTTCTGGTGACAGCGGAGTTGAATGAGCATATCACGGTGGAAGCACCTGATACAAGGGTAAGTGTCCCACACTGGTTACATGAGATAACACTCCAAATGGCGGGGGAAAAACCCAGAAAAATTAAAGGTCTCTTTTGGGAGAACCTGACTTTTGGCTATGACATCTTTTTAGCTGAAAAAGATTGGCCGCCTGAAATTGTTATGGATTGCCCAAAGGGAGAGACAGTGATTTTACCATCCTTTTCCGAACTCATTCCAATTTACTTAAAACACACAAACGCGCAGGAGTGGGAGGTAGCCCTTGCTCCAGCACTATATCGCAACCATGTTGGGTGGGATGCTGAGTCACCTCACCATACAATCCCAGTAAAAACTACTCCAACTCCACAGAGACAGTACCCAATAAAACAAGAAGCAAAAAAACAGGTCAGGGAGATCCTAGATCAACTTGAATACCAAGGCGTAATAGAAAGTTGCACCTCTTCAATGAATAATCCTTTGCTTCCCGTAATGAAACCCGATAATTCATACTGTCTAGTTTTATACAACAGACATCTGAACACATGCACTAAAACATTTGTGGTACAGAATGCACATAGTGCCGCATTAATTAATAACATTGTGTGGAAATAATACAAAACAACTCTAAATATCTCAAATGGATTCTTCTGCCAAAATATAGCATCTGAAAGCAGGTATTTAACCGCATTTTCCAAGCTAGGCTCTCAGAGTCAATTTTGTCGACTCCCCCAAGGGTATAAGAATAGCCCTGGGTTGTTCTCCGCTAGGGTGACAGAGTTATTTCAGAATTTGGATGAAGAGGCATTGTCCTATGTAGATGATATTTATCTGATGGATGATGAGTTAAAGGATCACTTGACCAGGGTGAGCAACATCACTTTAGGGTTCACTTCTTAAGGCCTCAAATTTAATTTAAAAAATCAAAAATAGCCCACCTCAATGTCCAATTTTTGGGATATGAGTTATCAAGTGAAGGGAAAAGCCTGGCAGCTAAATTTTTAGAAAAGTGTGCTCTGCTCCAACCTCCTAAATCGCTGAAAAATCTACAATTCATATTGGGATTTTTAAATTTTGGCAGAACATACATTTTGGATTACGCAGAAAGAGTAAAACCTTTCTACAACTTAATAAGACCTGATTTTTCAGTTAGGCATGGACACAGGAACACACAGTTATCCTTCGTTCCCTACAGGCTGACATGAGAGCTTCAAAACACTTGCAGACACGCGTAAATGTCCGCAACTTGGTGATCCATGTTATAGTGGGTCAATCTGGGTACACCTACCTAACCTTCAATGAGCGTATTTCTCCTTTGGTCACAGCACCGATATCCAGCAAAAGTTTTTGCTGGATATCGGTGCGTTGACCACAGGAGAAATACGCTTTACTTATTATGGTATTCAACAATGGGCATGATGATGCCCTGAGGAAATAAACCTACTCTGATGCTTTGGATCTGAAATACGAGTATTAATTTTGCTTTTGAAGACTGCACTTGTCTATACTACTTTTCAAGCCCTGACGAAGTTCCCATGGTTGGGAACGAAATGCGTTGGCTGAGCTGTTTTGTCGTAACAAGGAATTGTATTGAAAAATGAAGAAAGAATATGAATAAAGAACTTTGAAACAATAAGATTGCCTTGACTTCATCACCTGACGCACCTCCTATTGCTTTATGGACTAAAGATCTGGAATACAGGGGCACCGTACAACGGCGGGTGCTGGAGTGATTGTGCGTGGGACAATTTACTAAAAACGAAACTAGCGTGAGGTGCAGATTGGAAAGTCCGCCGTTAGGCTCTTTTCTATTGACAACCTGCTGAGCTACCAAAGATAGATCGAACTGCATCTGGCTACTTCATCGATTTTTTTTTTTTTTTTTTTAAGTTTAGAAAGCTTTATTGAATAAAAAGAGAAAACATGGTACAAAAATACAACACTAAGAATAAATACTAATCCATCTAGTGACATATAGACTACTAATAATGAAAGAGAGAAAAATCTAATGTAGCATAAATGACTAATTGACAACCAATATAAAGGAAAATATAGTCGCAGAGTACCATACTTAAGATAGCATTTTTGATTTTACTATTTTTGGGTAAGAAAGACAGAAAAGGGGGGAAAGGTAAAGAAGAAAGAAAGAAAAAGGAAAAGAGAGAGAAAATAAAAGAGAGAAGAAGGAAGAAAAGAATAGAAGAGGAGTATCATCAGTTATATACTGTAAAACTTAGCAAAGCTTCCCATTGACTCGTAATATATAGAATACGGAAAAGCGATAATGAATAAAGAATCATAGAGTATGCAAAACATACATTTAGGAATAAGCAGAGCAATTCATGGTGGTTGAAAAACAAAGGTACTAGCATTGGCCTGTATTGCTGAAGAAGAAACATAATTAGTAAGAGGGGACCAAAAAGCCTCCTTGCGGATAAGCTGCTGAGATGTGGTTACAAAGGCTCTATCTAGCCTATGGCGTTGACATAGTAAATTCCACCAAGCTGAGAAGGAGACTTTGGAAGCATCCTTCCAATTCGAGGTTATGACCTGAAAGGCAATGGCAATGGCTAAATCTATAAAAGAGCCAAGCTTCCGGACACCCATCCAGCGTGTAGAAGAACTACCCAGAAAAATTGAAGTGATATCGAAGGGAAAATGAATAGAGCAAATTGAGGCAATGGACTTACAAACCCTTGTCCAAAAAAACGAAATGTTAGGGCAAAGGAAAAAGGAATGTAAATAAGTACCGGGAGTGTTTTGACACGACCAACAGTTAGGAGATAGAGCATAATTGAATTTGGATATAGCTGAAGGGGTTAAAAAAAGTCTCTGATAAAAGTAAAAAAGTGTTTGGGTAGTACTAGCATTGCATGAAGTGTGATGAATCCGGACCTAGACGGAGTCCCATGTATGTGTAGGAAATGAGTGTTGCAAATCTGTCTCCCATAAAAGTTCAATCTTACTTTTGGGGCGAGGGATAGGGGGAAAAAAAGAAATTTATAGATGTGAGAAGCCCTAATATCAGGTGAGGAAGATAAATGTTGAGTAGAAGAATCTGAAGGAGAAATATCCGATAGAAGGGAGAGCTGCTGGGTTACCGTCAATCTCAGAGACTCAAATTTTGAAGGAGACGTAACCGGTAAGTTGTATTTAGACTGAAGTTCCTGGAAAGATAAAAGCTGCTCATTATGCAATAAGTGTCTAACCTGTAGCACGCCTTTGGTAATCCAGTCTTTCCAAAAAAATAGTACGGTTGGAGAGTTTAATAGATTTGTTGTGCCAAATAGAAGAGTCTAAAAATAACTGAAGCGGAGAGCGTGATTTGCTACGGATCGGATATAGGATAGATATAAGGTATGAAATAGTAGGAGATTTAAAGGAGCGAGGAGGATGAACAAAATTATCTAGCGAAGAGAAAGGGAAAGGATAAATAATTGATTCCTCTAATTTATGCCATAGAGACACGGGAGGATTGCCTTTTGAAGAAAAATAGGGCAAAGCTTGACGAAGTAAAAAATCGGAATGATATTGGCGAAAATTAGGAAAATTAACTCCACCTCTGTCTTTAGGAGCGGAAAGAGCAGAAAGAGAGATACGAGCTTTCCGATTGTTCCAAAGGAATTTACTCAGTATACTGTTAAGTTTTTGAAAAATTTACAAGGGAGTCGTATCGGTAGCATGGAAAGATAAAAATTAATTACCGGCAACATCATCATCTTGGAAGTATCCAACCTGCCCCACCAGGACAAGAATAAAGGGGACCATTTCTCTGTCATAGCGGAAATTTTAGATAAGGCTTCATCTAAGTTCAATTGAACAGTAGTGGCTATGGATGCTGAGTATTTAATCCCCAGACAGGTAATACAATTAGTGTTCCACTTAAAATCCATCCCCTCAAACATACTTCTATGACAATACTTATTAAGCGGAAGGATCTCAGATTTAGAGAAATTTAACTTATATCCAGAAATGGAAGCATATGAAGACAGAAGATCCGCAAAAGCGGGCAGAGAAGTAGAAGGGTTAGATATGAATAAAAGAATATCATCTGCGTAAGCGGTAAACTTTATGTCAATAGATTTATGAGTAAAGCCGCGAAAAGTAGAAGAATTTCTGAGAGAGTGAAGGAAAGGTTCAAGAGACAGAATTAAAAGCAAAGGAGACAAGGGGCAACCTTGGCGAGTACCTCGTTGGGGAGTAAAATAAGGAGATTGAGAGCTGTTAACAAAAACCGAAGTAGTGGGCGAAGAATACAACAAACTAATAAGAAACAGAATAGCAGGACCGAATCCATGCCATTTAAGGGCCACATCATAAAAAGCCAATGAACGCGGTCAAAAGCTTTCTCCGCATCTAGAGTGATGGCTGCGAAAGGGGTAGTGCTCTTGGAAGCAAGATGTATAATATTTAAAAAAGTTCTTGAGTTGTCCGCAATGGTTCTGCCTTTAACAAAACCTGCTGTTCATATCCAATTAAATCAGGAATGACCTTATTAATACGAAGAGCTAGGACCTTAGCGAAAATCTTACAATCTAGATTAATCAAAGAAATAGGACGATAATTAGCACAAGAAGAAGGGTCCTTGTCTTTTTTGGGAATTAAACATATCATTGCCTCCAAGAAAGAACCACGAGCTTCCTTACAAGACAAGAAGTATTGGAATAGTGATAAAAGGTGAGGGAGTAAAAACTGAGAAAAACAAGAATAAAATTCAGCGGTAAAGCCGTCTGGACCAGGAGATTTATCCTTTGGTAACAAGAATAGAGCAGACTTTAGTTCAGAAAGAGAAAGGTCTTCTTCTAAAATTGAGCAATCGGGAAGTTCATCGGATCGAGGAGGAAGATTGTAGAAGAAAGATTCCAAGTCCACCTCAGAGGGGGAGGATTCTGGAGTGTACAAAGTCTTATAAAAGTCTGTAAAACAATTTAAAATTTCGTCATCTTTAAAATGATCCACTCCGTTGGAGTCAGTAATTTTGACAACCTTGGAACGTTGGGACTTAACCTTTAAATAATTAGCTAGTAGCTTACCAGCTTTGGTACGGCCTCCATAGAATTTAGAATTAATTTTGAGTAAGGTACCAGAAGCTTCCTCAGTTGATTTTTTATTGAAGGATAGCTTAGCTTGAACTAACTTCTTTAGATTATCCTCACTGTTGGATGTAAAATAAGCATGTTCCATACGTTTAATAGAAGCTAATAATGAAGATGAATCCTTAGAAAGTTGCTTCTTTTTCACTGCCACATAATCAATAATAAACCCTCTGGCCGTAGCCTTAAAAGCATCCCATATGGTAGAAAAAGGGATATCTGGGGAGGCATTCCTGAGAAAGAAATCAGGCAGGAACTCTTTAAAACGCTCTATAAATTTATTATCTTTAAGTAAATAATTATTAAAGCGCCATCTGCGTGACCGAGAGGAGTCGGAGGGGAGATCTAAATTAATCAGAACTGGAGCGTGATCGGAGATGAGGATGGACCCGATATCAGCATGAGTCAAATTAGGGAGGAGAGGAGGACTCAAAAAAATGTAATCTATTCTGGAGGAGGAATTGTGAGTGGGGGAATAAAAAGTGTACTCTAATGTATCCGGGTGGGAAATTCTCCATGCATCTACCAGACCCCTCGAGTGAATTATAGTAAAAAAGGATTTTTGCATTTTGTTGGGAATGTATCTAGCCTTGGATTTCTTATCTGTGAAGGGGTCTATAACCTGATTGCAATCCCCACCCATCAATAAATTGGAATCAGGACAGGAGTGAAGAGTGTGTGACATATCCTTCCAAAATTGTACATCCACACCAGTAGGGCCGTAGATGTTTAGCAAAGAGATAGGGGAACCATTTATAAGGAGATGTAATAAAAGCCATCGACCCTCTGCGTCCTTTTCCTCCCTCTCCACAACAAGGGAAAGTGATTTGTGTAACAAAGTAATCACTCCATTTTTCCTATCTTTGGACGAGGAACAGAAGACATGACCAACCCATTGCTTTTTAAGGGAATTAATCTCTTTTTCATTGAGGTGAGTCTCCTGAAGCATAGCTATTCTACAATGCAGTCTAGACAAGTGAGTGAGAACCCTCTGCCTCTTGACAGGATTACGTAATCCTTTAACGTTCCATGAGATAACTCGAACATTTTCAGTCATAATAATCAGAAAAAAGCATAATCATACAACAAACTAGGCATTGAGTAACCTTACGCAATAACTGTAAACGATGATGAAGCTGAAAATAAAAATACTTGTAAGATAGACATGGAAAGACAAGGGACAAAAAATACCTAGGAAAACAATGAAGAATAACAAGGAAAGAAAATAGAATAATGGTAGTAAAAGAAGCAAAAAAGGATGCCACCAGTGACACACATTGCGCTGTACAGTAAGAAAGATCTGGAGTCGGGGGACAGTAAGGAAATACTGAACAGGAAACCAAGAAAAGAAAAAAGGAGAGAAGAAAGAGAGAAAAGAGATAAACATTTGAAAGTTGACGAAAAGTCGGAGGACTTTAGTCAAGAATAACAGGGTATGAGTAAAAAGTAGAGAAATAAGCACGAGGAAGCGGGAGGCTGCGAAGGAAGGAAGACGGCCAAGCCAGCCAAGGCAACGAGAACGGCCAGAACCAGTGAAAAGAAAGAAAAGGAGAGCAAAAGCTCAATATAACAGAGAGCCTATATGAGATTATAGACGTCTTGGACAACCAGAAAGAAAAAGCAAATCTAGGCAGAAAAACATGAGACAAACAAACCATGAAATCAAAAAAGGAGAGAACAAGCACTAAACACTTACCAACATAGGGGCGACCGTGGACAACTGGGAATGAGATAGGATTGTAGGGAGAAAGGAAACATCTGGGATACGGGTTTGTACAAGAGGAAAATACGTCTGTAAAAAAAAAAAAAAAAAGAGGAAGAAGTACAGTGGTGACAGATGATCAATCTATATGACATCGTCCCACATTAAGCTAAAGAACAACAACAACGACCCAAGAACAGACAAAAAATTAACAAGCAGTGTACTCTAAGTTATGGAAAACCAACAACATTTTACAAGAGAACAGAGCCAGAAGAATTACTAGAGACGTTCAAGCCACTCCAAAGTCCATCTCGTCCCCTTTATGACGAGAAATAAATTGACGTAGGTCTTCAGGACGATCAAAGGAGTAGGACCTTTCCTTGTAGGTAACTTTGAAGAAACAAGGGTGAACCAAACCATATCTAGCGTTCATTGAACGAAGAGCCGGTCGAAGAGACAAAAATTCCTTGCGTCGAGCCGCAGTAGCACGGGCAACATCCTGAGAGAAGAACACCTTGTGACCAGACCATAATATCTGCTTTCTTTGCTTTGCCGCAGAAAGAACCAATAACAGGTCAGTATATTCCAAAAACAGTACAATGATCCCTCTCGGACGGATGGGGAGCGACGAAGCAGATGGACCTCCAGATTTGGGACCAATGCGATGAGCACGTTGCAGATTGAGAGTAGAACCTTCTTTAAGCCCGACCATTTTAGGGATGTGAATTTTTAAGAAGGCCAACATGTCTGACCCTTCCTCGCCCTCAGGAATGCCAAAAATGCGTAGGTTATTGCGACGATTGCGATTTTCGAAGTCTTCTGTTTGTGACTTAAGAAGAGCAATCTCTTTAGACATTGCAGCAACCTGGGGTAACACATCTTGAACATCACTAACCTTCTGTTCGACCACTGACATTCTGGAGTCTAGGTTTGACCATTTTTCATCCAGTTTTTGAAGAGTGGCGTTGGTGTCAATAACAAAAGGCTTAATCAACTTTATCTCCTCCATAAGGTCTTCCTGCGTGATAGGTAGCGGAGATTTGGTAGGAGAGTTAGGCTCTTTCTTGTGGTGCTTAGGAGGAGCGGTAGAGTTAGAGTCTTTACGAAGAGACGACATATTAGTAGTGCTTTTCTGCCCAAATGGTGAAGCAGGATCCATGCGAGTGACAAATGTTATAGTCTATACTAAGCAACAGTTAATCAGGACGAGGAGGGTGTACCTCACACACTATAAGGTTAGGTTAGAAGTCAGTACCTGGCCTGAATTGCAGCTGATAACAATGATGCTGAAAAGTACCAAGTCTGCAAAATTGAGGAATTAATCACCCATACGACATCCAAAGACCTGATAGGCACAACTGCAGAGGTTTGGTTACCAAGGGCAGAAAAGGCTCCTCACTGCAAACACCTATTAATGCTGAAAGTTCTCTCAACGCATATTAGCGTTTAAAATAATCTCCTCAGCACAAAAAAGCATTTATATTGTGCAAATCCCCATAAGTCTGCAGCTTGTTCTCAATAAATCCGAGGGGGTGTTGAAAAACATGTAAAGCCCGCGCCGCACCTATAGCGACGCGGGCGAGCCCAGAAATTGCTGGAGTAGCGCTCCGCCGATGCAAGATGGCGGGCGCCGCCGATGTATTTCTGAGGAGAGCGGAGCGCGGCGGGAAACGGGCACTTAGTAGCTTGGAATTAAAAAATAAAAACAGCTACCTGTCCCTCCGCGCTCGCGCTCCAGTTGCCAGCTGTCCCCATTCTTCCGGGACCGAAAGGAAGGCTCCGATGTAGGGAAGGCTCTGCCCGAAGCGCGGAGCCTCAGACGATCGCGGCCATCTTGATGGCGGCCCAAGCCACGCCCCTACTTCATCGATTTTGATACCTTCTCTCTTGATCCCAGTGAACCTGAGACAACACCAGCTCCAGTTTCCCTTAAGCAACAAATTCGTGAATTCTACACTTTTCTGAAAAAGACTTACTTAGTATCACCTTGGCTCCAACTCTGGATCATAATTGGAATATTGTTTTTTCTGTTCTGGATTGGCCTAGTGACTGTTTTTTGCTTATGCATAAATGGAAAATATCTCCCAGAACGCTCTGCAGTATCGAATGTGAACTTGGCCTGAAACCTCATACATCATCTCATCGTGAACAAAGACACCTGTTTTCCGTGAAGATTACAGCTGTTCCAATTCCTGATGGTATAGTTTGGAACAAGGTTGATTATGATGTATTTGGCCCTACTGAACTTTTGAAAATACCACATTTATTTAAAATTTCTCTAAATGATATCATTACCTCCAGGACATTTTCTGATGAATGGAATTTTGAAACTGTAAATAATATGTCTGATTTAGAACAATCTGCTGCATTTTCAAGCATTGAAATGTTAAAAGACACATCAGACTGTAACACTATGTACTGTTACCATCATTATGGTCATCACTTTTTACACAAATGCAGTATCCCACGAAATGTTTTTCCTTACCACCAATGGGAACATTGTCTGACACCATCAAAAGGTAGTTCGAAAACATTTGCACAGAAATGTTCTTATTTTTCAGGGTTTAACACTTCAGACCCGGACTCATATTACTATAAGGTTGCACCTACACCTGCACAGAAAAATATGCTGACTAACACCAACTGGAAATATTCTGCATCCTTCATTTCCCAACTGTCTGAACAGAGTTTCGACTTATAGAAGGACACAAAATCAGTATGGGGTTCTAAGGAATGGAGAGTGTATCATTCCACAGCAGATAATATTTCTGAATGACACTGTGCAACAGACTTCCTGACTTGGACTAGCCAAGAACAAGGATTTGAACACGCCTCGGATTTCCACACCTTCACGCATCAATTTTACATCACATGGCGGGGATACAATAGATGACATCATGCAGTACAATACTTCAGACCCCAATTGGAAGGGATGGTCAGTTTGGCCCACAGACACAAACAGATGTCAGTCAAGATTCAGGGGTACAACCGAAGGGTTTAGTATCCATAGGCCGAACCAACTCTATGTATAAAGAGAACATCCGGGGGTAGGGACATCATAGAGTACTGGGAAGTTGTGCCTCGATTGGCTAAAAACCACGGCACTGTCCCAGGTGAAACAGCACTTATCCTTACTCTCAGATGAGGTGGATCTAAGGGATTTTTTTATTTGGTCCCCGAAAGCCACGTCAGAAACATTTCCATTATGCTGTCTATAATGAAATCTGGAAAACCTCTCAACAAGAAGCTGCAAAGAGACTTCATGAAATAGATAGAATTAACCTAGAAAAGGCGTTAGCTGTAGTTGACAATGGTATGACTACATTAATATCCAGGATTTTTTCACTGGGCAATGTTGTATGTTCTGCGATTGATATTTGTAGGAGAGTAGGATCTGCCTCTTATGTTGCCCCCACTTTTTTTCCTGATGTTTACACTGGTTTCTGGCTATAGTCTGGCTGGGACCCTGCCAATCAGGGCCCCAGCCTCTCTGTTCTCTCTAAACGATTTGGAGTGCACTCTAGGTGCACTAGTGATTGGATACTGTGGTACCTTATGAGTCCCTAGTATATGGTACCTTAGGTACCAAGGGCATAGGTACTTCACAGGCCTACCAGGGGCTGAAGCATGTATTATGCCACCCCTGGGAAGCAGACTAAATCTGACACCACAGGCCTGCTACTGCAGCCTGGGTGAGGAAGTGCTAGCACCCCTCACTGAGATATAGGTCCCCTATATCTCTCCTGCACATACATTGAGACTTATCAGTCACCCCTAAAGCAGGCCCTATCAATCCTGAGGGCAGGGTGCTTAGTTTCCATGCGAGCGGGTGCCTCTGCCTGAGCATGGCTTCTCTGCAGCTCTCAGAGTCCATTCTCTGGGGCTGTTTGTGGATGCGGTTAAACCATATACTTTTAAGTGCATTATATCCTCGCGGTAGAATGCTAACTTTGGAATGGCTGCATCGAAACATGTCGTGTTTGGTGTCAAACATCTTGAAATACTACCCCCCCGCCAGTCCTGGCGGCGGGGGTAGCATTCCACCCTTCTAGAGGGATAGACATGTACCTACTGTGGAAACGCGGTAGAATCCTGCAGAGCCCTAGCATCACAAATTGGATGCCACCAATCACAGACACTGGGCTGCCCTCCTGCTGATGACCAACACTCGCAGAGGAGGAAGCCCAACAATAGATATCCTGTCCCAAGGGGGTGTGACCACCTTCCAGACAGGGTTTAGTGTATTGGGGCTGGGTGGGTGCACTCTTAGAGTGCTTTGAAGTCCTGCACTGGGGGAGCAGAAGGCTCCTCTGTGCATACCCCAGTTCAAACCGGCTCAGGGGCTACCTGCCCCTGCTCTGGCACGAAACTGGACAAAGGGAAGTGGGTGTAGCCACCCACTCCCCTGACCCTCCCATAGATAGGGTCATAGAGCTAGTCCCTCCCTTTTTTTTAGTATAAGAGGGGGAACCTGTGCATTGCAACCTAGATTTTCCTGGACGACGCTCTGAAGAAGAATCCCGGACCTTCGACGTTCCACTACCTTTGGAAGACTGAAGAATCTCCCTTGGAGTCAAGGAGTGACTCCCCTGCTTGGCAGGCACCAAAAACTACAAAAGACGGTCACAAACTATGCCACTCCTGCCGGAGTCCGAAGTCCCTGCAGCCCAAGAAGTGGATTTCCTGACTTCTCAAAGGCCATTGTGAGTCCCCAGCGAAGCTGAGGCCAGTGGACCCCAAGAGTGATGAGGAACTGCGACCCCTGGGTACCGTGCACTATTGTCGAGTGGAACCCCTTCACAACATTTCACGAACTTGTGCTTTGGACCACGTGTGGTCCTAGCCTCCAGCAGGAATCCCTCCAAAGATCAGAGGCCTACCACGTCCCGAGTGACCGTGGGCCCCTGTTGAGCGAATCCTCCCAAGGCGTCTTTGCGATCCCTTGCCAGCTGGCTTGTGGGTCCCCAGAAGACTTTCTAAAGAAACCAAAGAGTTTCCCTGGTTGCTCCAGGCCTGCCCTGACTTACCCTCGCTGGGTGAGTCCTACAGACTTTGCTGGTCTGCGCCATTGCCTCTTTACCCTTTCCCCAAGACTTGCTGTTACCAAGGCTTGTTGGCTCCAATCGAGTCGCCGACACCGCAGTAAGCTGCAGACATTGTGGGACACGCCGAATCCAGCTCCTGGTTGTCGTCGATGCCTCCTGGACCTCGTGGCTGAAGAGTCAAGGCACCAACGAACGACTTGAATCTTGCGACGACGGTGGGCATCCATCTTCCTTGCCCCGAGTCACTGCCAAGTGACTTTGAACACTGTCCCCTCTGCTTTCAGGTCTTCCATCTTCCGAATCCAGGCTTGGATTCCTCCGGACACTTCTCCTGTCGCCGCAAGCAGCAAGTCTTCACTGGCTCCCATTGAAAACGACGCCGCGACCCGACACCAAAGGACACCTATGCACCCGGCTCCCCTGGGTGAGGTAACTTCAGCACTACGGTGCTCCTGTGGGTGTGGGCCCTAGAACTACTTACCCTGTAAGTGACTTGCTTGTAGCTTCCCTCGAAGTGCCCTAAAACTCTTATTTTCTAAGTGCGACAATTGCGCTGACTCGTACAGGGTTCGCGTCTGTGTTAGACACACCGCATCCATCTCCTTTGTAACACTATCTAGAACTGTGTCCTTCGACTCGTACTGAGTCCGATCGGTGTTCGCCTCGAACACACAAGGGGCCTGTAACATTGAGACCTCCATTGCACTGACTCGCACAAGGTTCGCATCTGTGTTAGACACAGCGCGTCCATCTCCCTTGCAACTCTATCTGTAACCGCGTCCTTCGACTCGTACAAGGACCGATCGGTGTGTTCGCCTCGAACACGCAAGGGACCTTTAACATTGAAATCTCAATCGTGTCTGTGCGCATAGACTCGTACAGGACTCGCACCGGTGCCAGGACACCGCGTCCGTCCCCTGTGGGTCTCCTATAACTACCTGGGGTGGTTCTTGGGGGTCCCTCGATTCTAGATGCCCTAGACCTAGGTCTAGCCAAACTAAGATTGTGATATTCGATTGTGCTAAACGTATTTTGATAACATTTGACTTGTACATATGTTCCTGACTTCTAATCTCATAAAGAGATTAGTAGAGAGTGTTTATTAATAAATACATATATATTTGATATATATACCGGTGTGGTGTCTTTTCATTTGGTGATTCAAGAGATTGTGTGGTAAAACAAGCTGCTTTACATTCCTTCAAGACTTAGCCTGAAGGCTGCTCTCCACAGCTACCACTAGGATAGCTTTTTATAAAGGTTGTCTTAAACCTATCTACCATAAGAGTCGAATTGTTCTGGTGCAAGGTGTCCACTTTAATTAGTGAACAGCATATACCAGGCCAACTTCTCACAATATTGTAGAACAGGACTTGTCCATACTACAACACGGACAATCTCAACTACGTTCTATTAGGTTATTAAGCTGGACGCTGCAATCATTGTGCGCTGGTTATGTGCCTTGGCGATTTATCAACAGCATGTCCCTATTTTCTGCATACAATCTAACTGAAAAGCAGATAACTATGGCACAAAGGGAAGCAAAATATACAATGTTGCGTATTGAAAAACTGGACAAGTTACCTTTTACTGTGGCAGAGTCACCATCCACAGAATGTTTAATCCATGGCCACATAACATTACCGGTCACAACTTTCCAATTTCAATATTGCCTTGAACAACAACAGGCGGGCAGATATGAAGTGATGGGTAGGGAATTCATCAAGGAATATTGGGAATTACCATACAGATTTCTATGCAGGAATGGGGACATTTATTTATTTTATTTATTTATTTGTTTATATAGCGCTAGAATCGACCCCCGAAGGGGTCTCTCTGCGCTTAGGGCAGACAGTGAGGGTGTAAAGCATCTCCAGCAGAATTCAGCAAGTGCGAAAAAGATTGGTCTTGAGCAACTTCCTGAATTGCAAGTGATCCAGGCACTGCCTTAAGGGCAAGGGGAGCTCATTCCAATAACGAGGACCAAGATGGGAGAGAGCTTTTCCTCCTGATCTTGCCTTGCTTACTCGAGGCACCACCAGAAGGTCTTTAGCACTCGAGTGGAGGGATCTTGATGGAATATAGGGCGTAAATTTCTCGGTAAGGTAGGAAGGGCCCAAGTTAAGCAGTGACTTATGAATGGTGCAGCAGATTTTAAATTTAACCCGTTGGCGGATGGGAAGCCAATGCAACTTCAAGAGAAGAGGGCGAGAAGGGGCCCTGGAAGGGACATTGAGGACCAACCGCGCCGCCGTGTTCTGAACTACCTGCAGTCTACTGAGTGAAGCATCATTAGCAGAGACCAGCAGGCCGTTACAATAGTCCAGACGACTCAATACCAGCGCCTGGACCAGGGTTTTCCGGGTAGAATCAGGCAGCAAGGGGAAAACTCGGCGGAGCAGGCCAATTACATGAAAACAGGAACCAGCTGTCTGAGCGGCATGCTCCTTCAGACTGAGGGCTTGATCTAAACGGACACCCAGATTTTTGACAGTAGACCTGGGGGCAGGATGGGGACCCAAGTCGATCGGCCACCAGTCTGGGGTCCATAGGAGGGGGGCTTCTCCAAAGAGCATTATCTCTGTTTTTCCCACATTACACTGGAGGAAATTATTCTTCATCCAGTGCGATATGGCTCTCATCCCATTAGAGAAGGCCAGTTGGACCGCTGAGGTGAATTTATCAAATGGAAAGAGTATCTGGGTATCGTCGGCATATGATATGGGGATGAACCCATGTGTTCTCAAGAGGTTGGCCAAGGGAGCAATATAGATGTTGAATAATGTAGGGCTCAAACAAGAGCCCTGGGGTACTCCCTTGGTCAAATCTATAGGAGCCGAACGATACGGGCCTAGGTTGACAATCTGGGAGCGATCAGACAGAAAGCTCCTCATCCATTGTAAGGCTGATTTTCTTAGCCCAACCTCTTCCAACCTTTTTGACATGGAAGTGTTTCTTAGCGGTACCAACTGCGAGAATTCTTTAAGTGGATATCTCATATGCCAGGATATCATGCTTCACATGGCATGTAATGGTTCAGTTGCTAACTTATCCTGTCACTTGAAAGGGTCCCCGGCTGCTGTAAATAATCCGGTGTTCAAGTTGCTTTCAAATGGGAGTTACTTGATGCTGAATGATCAAGGTTGTTGTGGGATGCTGCCGGGCATCGCATATCTTGTCACTGTAAGCTCCAGGGTTACTTGCTGTATGCAAGTATTGTTTACATCGACCCATACAGTCAGGGAGGCGCCGTTATGGCCTTCGTTGAATGTTTCCTTTATGCGTTTTGATACTCTGAGCCGAATTAAAGCCATGCTTATACAGCAAACCGTTCCCTTAACCTCTGCCCGAGAAACTTATTTAAAAAAAAAAAAAATTTTAAACAGTTTTATTGTCCAAAAACATCTCTGCAATGCACATCCGTACGCCAACAACCCTGGGGCCGGCGGTGTACAAAAATAAGGCACTTCACACAGCTTCATAGCCCACATCCCGGAGGTAGGGCAGCGTCACATTTAAGGGTTGCAGCTCTTTGCAATATGTAGTGTGTTACTGCTGTGCACCAGTGATCAAAGACATTTACAACATCAATAACAAACCAACCAAAAGATGTCAGCCCAACCTGCCGTTGTCAGGACACTGACGTAGCGCATCCGCTGTCGACCTTGTTACCTTTGTCCGGCTGCCTATCCGCACCCCCCCCTCCCAGCGACCACTGCCGGTAATCACAACCATCTCACACATGTCTCCTGTCCCATCTAGCAGTCTGGGCGCCACTGTCTTCCCCACAGGTATTGTGCGCTCGAGTACGTGAAGCTGCGCTGTCCTCTATAGAGCGTGAGCGCTAGCGCCTTCTACGGGATCTGTCATTGTCCCCTCTAGTGGGCCCCCTTCTTTGCTTTTCAAGTATGTAGTGTATAGCCCCCAAAAATTCTTTGGTCTGCTCCGGGGCGGAAGTAGTTCACTAAAATTCTCCGATTGTGTACAGCAATAAAGGACATCCCGTGTCCACTGTGACAGTGTAGGCAATGGTCCCCTCATCCAGCAAATCGCCACTCTACGCCTTGCCATCAACAGCCCTAAGTCCACCAGTCTGCGAACCGCTTTTGGCAGTGCTTTGGAATAGCCCAGCAACGCCAGGGCAGGGTCGGGAGCTATTTCCAACTCGACTATCAGACTGATCTCACGGAATACTTTTTCCCAATACAGGGATACACCCGGGCAGCCCCACGCTAAGTGCATAAAATCTGCCATCGGGGTGCGGCATCTGTCACATGTTGCTTCCTCCCGTAGTCCGTACCTGTGCAGTCTCTCCGGTGTATAGTACACTCTATTAATATATTTAAAGTGTATTAGTCTGTGTTTACCGTGCAGTGATATTCGTTTGGTGTTATTGCAGCAATAAAACCACATAGCATCGTCTATCGTTCTGCCCAGGTCACGTTGCCAGGCCAACCGAGCCTTTGTAAACTGATTTGCTCTGTGGGACATTGCTAACCTGTATAAGTTAGAGACGAGCTTGCGGGGAGACCTAGCTTTTATGAGATACGACAATTCCAGTACCTCAGGGGGCTCGATCAAGTCATCCCCCAATTGTTGATGTAGCGCCCTGCGTACTCTGTGGAACTGGAAGCGCTGCAGTAGAGTAGGAGATTCAGTATTGCCCGCGGCCTCGTCCCATGTCTTGACGGCGCCGCCGTGAACAGGTCTCCTGCTTTGTATATGTCTAGTGGTTGGAGCGCTCGTATGACCCCTCCGTCTCTGCAGGGCGCCAACCAAACCATCCAGTCTATTGGCATTTCCGGGGAGTATAGCAGTGCTCCCGCCTGGAGTTGCAGCAGACCGTACCATGCGTGCCGCGTCGAGTTGAGGGAATCCAGCACCCCCGTCCTGCGATCCACCGGCTCAAAGATAATGGCCGGGAGGGGGAGAGGGGCAGCAAAGATCTTTTCGAGTCTAAGGTACGGTATGTTATCCGCACCATGGATCCAGCTGTGTGCGTGCGCTCCCTGTGCTACTCTGTAATATAACTCTAGGTCAGGTGCGCCTAGTCCCCCCAGATGGTATGGCAGGGTGAGCACTCTCCATTGTACCCGTGCCTGCTTGCCCGCCCAAGCCAGCCGGGTTAATAATTTATTGAGTCTGACAAAGAAAGAACGTGGCAACACAATTGGAATATTTACAAACAGGAAGAGGAACCTGAGCAGCACCACCATCTTCATTATGGAGACCCTGCCAAGTAAAGACAGTGGCAAACCTATCCAGGTTTCGATATTATCCTCCAGTTTAGCTACCGCTGTACCATAGTTCTCACGGAACACAATATCTGAATCAGTGTGCAATCTAATACCAAGGTACCTAACCGAGTCATCGGACCATTGCAACGGGAATTCCGCTGCCCGGCGCCACGAACTTCCTGCGCCTTCTGTCGCCACTGCCCCAACCTCCTTCCACTCAACCGGGGGGGGGGGGCAGCGCTCTGTTACCTGCGCCGGGCCTCACGATGCGTCCGCACTGTGCTTGCCGGCCGCCACTGCCGTCCCGAACGCTCCCCGGATCCGCTGGCGTCCTAACAGTTACTTGCGTGGGTCTGCGAGCGCCGGCCACCTCGGGCCCGGGGGGACCAGTAGGAGATCGCGGCGCTCACTGCTGCGCGACTCCTCCCCTCTAACTACTTTAGCACGGGGTTCAGCGGCCCTGTGTCGCACCCAACGGGAGCTGATGTATCCTCGGGTCGAGCAGGGTGAGCAAGATCTGGGCGGGACCGCTGCGGTGTGGTCATGTTCCGACTTCCAAATTGCGGTCAGTAGACCGTTTTCGCTTGATGGGTTGGCGGATAATTGCAGGATATTGTGTCGGCGGTGTGGAGCTCGAGACTCAAGCAGCCATCTTGATCTCGAGCAAGCTCCACCCCCCTGCCCGAGAAACTTATGATCTCCAGTTTGCAAGGTCTTCGGCTGAGATACAGGCACTAGTACGGACAAACTGCCCTTTCCAATCATCAGGATTGGGCAGTGGGGTATAGGCTGCGCACGGTTATGTGATAATGTAATTAAGGCTACAAATTCTTCAGATAGTGCTCAAAGGAAAATGAATACAACAACTACCCTGCGTTGTCACTCAATGTGTCAAACTGCCCTTTCCATTTCACAGAAATGGTCCAACGTATCTTTAACATGTCAGACACGACGGGTATAGTCCACCTATTTAAGACCATAGGTTCTGGACTATTAAGCACCTTTCAGACAATCCTCGGAGTTATTCCCAATTTCATACAATCCGTATTCGGAAGCATTTTTGGAGGGCTTCCTCTGATCCTGTTTCTAATAGCAGGTATCCTGTCATTTTTCTGCTAGGCAATGGACGTCCCAGTTACCAAGGAGATAAAAAAAACGCTCTTGGAGCGCCGATACCGTGATCGCATGGTAATCCATCTGGACACACCTCGTTTTCATGAACTGAGCGAGATTTGGTTCTTGTCATTTAGACCAGTCTGGATCGACTGTATTCTGTCTGTCCTACGATGCCTGTTCTGTGGACAAGAATGCGTGTTGGACCTCTGTCTAACACTTCCATCAATTGCGCCACCGGACGTTGATGCTTTACTGGACCCGATAACAGCCCATGTTCTGCAGTGTCCTCAGCGTATTCTGATGTTGATGTCTGCATTCTTAGAGCCACCACAGGATGCTTCAGCTCCTGTTGGAATGGATACCGGCTCCTCAACGAATACTCAGGCCTTGGTCGTCACACAGGCATCCCCAGCTGCAGCTGTGGAGAATACGGAGGAACATCTGTGCTCGATTGACCTGATCTGCGAGGTGTTGCAGGGACCATCGTCTGCGATTGCAGGCAACAGCGATGTTGCGCCTCCCAGCCAGGACACATAAACATTTGGCTCATTGTGTGCTGGGAAAATTCAGCTTTTTCAAAAACAACCAAATTTGGAATTTTAAACAATAGACCCTTTTTCTCAACTGCATGGCTTTCAGTCACTCATTGTTCAAACTATATATACAAACATAGTTTAGTACAAACTTCTATCGCCTGCAATATACGTTTTTTTATGTTAGAATTTTTTTTTTAGACTTTTACATTTTTTAAGTACTATTTTTATGGACTTATTAAGTTGTTTGCGTACAACACCTAGCTGTATGTTAGAATTTTTAGCATGTCGTCCAGTCGGATGAGGAGTGGGTGTTATGTTTCATATAGGTACCCCAATATATGCTCAGGTAGCAACTTAACCTTTCACCTATATTCTTCCCTACCATTACGCTACATAATGGTTCTTGGGACTGACCTTTTACCTAGTTACGGTACTGCTTACAGGACGTAGGGTTTTCCCTAAAAACTTGCCTCATCCATTATGCATGAGGATTCTTGGAAACTCAGCAGGACTACCATCTCCTGCATAATAACTATGTACAAGGGTCATTCCTTCCGTCATCCTAAGTCCGACATGACACAGCAAGGCAGAACCCCTGAGGGTACCACTTTGGGTATATAAACACCATATCTTGCTGAGGTAGTCAGTGGAGCAAAGGACTTCCATGCCGACACACTGACGCAAGATGCTGAGGTTCCTGCACGCAGACACTCCAGCTCGCAGTGGTCTGACATCACTTGCGGGGTATCTATCTCGAGACCAAGACATTGTCCCACAGTCTCTCACTTCAGGTAATGGGGTTGACTTTATCCTAGAGGGATTCTTGGCTTTACATCCTGTCCTGTGCCTGAATTTTTGCCCAACTAAATTTCATCACTATCCGGTGAGGGATGGCGGCCTGTTCTACACCAGACTGGCTTCTAGATGAAATACTCACAGACTAAGGGCCCGATTCCAATCTCGCTAGGAAAGCCCTCTGTACGACTTGGATCCGGAGGGCTTTCCGAGCGAGACGTGCTCCGGGAGTCCGAATGAGCGAGTATGATGCTGCTGTATGCTTACGGACTCGGTTCGCTCGGACTCCCATTGAACTCTATGGGAGCCCATGTACAAACACATACACAGGCTCCCATAGCAGAAAAGGGGTGGGTGGGGAAAAGCGTACACCCTGTGGCGGGAACCCCATGGTGCCCATCACACTGTGCATGCCTGGATCGGGGGGACCATGGGCACCCCGCTGTGACAGATTTGGAGGGCCCCATGTGAAGGGGCGCCTGCTATGGCCCCCCGAAGTATGCTGCCCACAGCCGTTTCATCTCGCTGAGACCGAGGCGAAGCGGCTGTCCGAATCGTGAAATGTACTTGCTCGGTCGGAATTCGGCTCCATAGCGCGGCACGATTTGCCTACAAATGAGTCGTACGGACAGGTTCGGGTCCCGGAAACGATTCGGTCAGCGCGTACGTGATCTTCGCATTGTAGTTGGTCGTCCAGACCTATGTACGATTCGGTCATAAACAAGGGCCACAAATCGGATCTGGGAAAGCCAAATCCGATTCGGAGGCCCTCCGAACGACATCGGAATCGGGCCCTAAATGGGAAGTTAGACCGCGCCAGGGTTTCTGGCAGTACCACATACACCCTATGCTCTGTAGGATAGGTAGTGTTAGGTAGCAGTACAATTAAATGTATTCATATAATCAGTGTGATAAGTATAATGGTTGAATTATTTATCTTTTTCACCATTCTTGTAATGCTGGTTAAAATGCTTTGTTTCATTCTACTAATCATTGCAACACACATATTTTACACAACAATCCAATTGCTTCAATAAATGTTTGAAATGCCAATGTGTGTATTTCTTCTGTCTCTCTTGGGGCATGCTTGAGATAACATCAAAAGGGTAGATCTGTTCCCACAATTTCCTTGGGGTAATTACGGTTGTCATGTTCTGAGGTTGCAGACGCCATCATGTACCTTTATAGGTTAACAGGCCCAGATGGTGCGCTGTGAGCTAGCCAGGAACAAGGTCAACATTTTCTGATGTATGAGTGGGTGTTTTCCCCATTGATTTGCTTATGTTGGCCAAATGCACAGTCTTACTGAATTAGTACGAACTCTATAACATGGCACCATCAACATTATAGGTCAGATACAATTTTAATGGGTCTCCTGAGTAGTTTTCTGATGTGTACCCAAAGCCCCTAGTCACCTTAAACAGTGACGTCTGTGGTGTTAGGGAAAAATCCTCTCCAGCCAAAATAGGGAACCCCTATTTCTGTCTGAAGGTTGTTCAAGCTTGAACCTTTCAAAGGATCACCTCACTTTAGTTTCCCTTCTCTGAATTCCATTCATTGAAATAACTGGAGTTTTTCACACATACACTGAAGCAACCATACCAAACAATTGCAGAGCTTAAGAAGATTAAGAAGTAGCACTAACATTTCAGGAACACATAAATTGGTTCCAATGTGCCCTACCACATGCACTAGAAAATGTATGACTGACACCCCTAAGCAATGACGTAGCAACATGGCCTGTCCTAGCTGGCTATACACTATATCCACAAATAGAAGTTCTCACAGCAGCAGAACTTCATACACTTTACATAGATATAGTTAGACTATGCAGACGGTTAACAAAGTTCGTTATGTGAATAAGTACAGCAACCCCACCAAGGACTGTTCAAGCTGCACAGCCTCATATGGCTGTACCTGCAATTAGCCCAGTGACTATTAACGCAATTATGGGTAAGATTCCCACCAACCGGGAGGACATTCTGTTCTGGATTGCACAAAAAACAAATCAGCTTGAAGCAGTGTTTCCCCATGTGGGAACCCAAGATAAATATAGAATTCTCACAGTGTGCCTGCCTTTAGGGATGGTTTCCCCGTTAGAAGAATGTGACACATGGGGCACGGTATTTGTTGCAATCTATACCATCCTGCATGGTACACCATCCATAACTGATTTGCCTGATGTGCTCAAACAGATTCAAAATGAATACAGGGCAGCTTCTGCCCTGGATTTGGGGATGAAACTGATAGGCAGCTATGCCAAAGTAGCCTCAATGATTTTAAGTAATATTAAAGGAGAAGCAGCAGCATTGGCAGTACGCCAACACCTCGTGCATGTCCCTTTGGCAGATCAAGAGCACAAAGTACCTAAAAATATTGCTGAAACCTACACATTTATAGGTCAAGATAATTTGGAGGCCAGACCTAATAAACTTTAATTAAAGGGCAATTCTGTAAAGGATACCCAGAGACAGACATCAGGATCTTCTGAAAAACACTGAGATAATAAGAAAAATAAAGAACAAATTAAATCACAGGGTGGATCTCCTCCACAGGAATCCTCTGAAAAGTGCTGCAACTTGTGTAACCATGAGACTATAAAGCAGCCTGATAGGTATTAGTATAGTCCTCCTTGTTCCTTTCAGGAATTATCCGAAAAACACTTGGAGAGAGAATGATCGGAGTGCAGGTCGGAGGAGTACATGATACCGAAGAAGGACTCACAACACTTTTCTGACATCACCATAAAAAAGGAAGCAAAACTTCCACAACCAATATCCTCAATAGAAAAAGAAGAAAGTGGCTGGTATTGCACTTAAATATGTCACACTTATTGAGGTCTATGCTTCTAAAAAAGGAGTGGGCTCTGACTCTGCTAGACAGCGCAGCAAAGGTCGCGATAGTTCGCCACAATCTTCAATAGTTTCTGGAGGCGAGAGCAGCTAATGAGTTTGTTCAGTTGGAAACCCTGGATCAAAGAGTTAGGGGCATATTATCAAGGGCTGGCGATATAATTATCGCCGCTTTAGCGTCCGTTTTCGGGAGAAAAGCGGCGATAATTATATCGCAATATCATCAAGGACACGCTAGCGCGTGTTTCCTTGATGTAGAGCCCGTTTTTCACAGCCTCGCCTTGCATCGCTAATGAGATGCAAAGAAGGCGTGGCTGTGAAAACAACACAAGTTAATATCGCGAAGGCAGCTTCGCGATATTAACAGGAGGTGCAGCGATAAAAGAAATCGCGCTACCTCAGCTTTAACTCAGGAATTTAACATCTGTTAAATTCCTGACTTAAGCATACTTTACATGGGAGATGGATTCTGCTGATACGACCACAGGGTCGTATCAGCAAGAGTTATCGCCGTTTTCCATGGAACATCGCTGGAAAACCAGCGATGATCCATGGAAAACAAGCTATCGCAGGAATAATTATCGCCATTGCGCTATGCGTTGTTAATACAGCGCTAGCATGGCGATAATTATCTGCGGTAGCCGGCGATAACTATTCTCACGCTGTGAACGGCCAGCGATAATTATCGCTGGCCGTTGATAATATGCCCCTACGTTCTTAAGGCAGATTGTAAAATTTGCAACTTCAATTTGAGGGTGTAATATAGGCCCGGGCGGAAAACTACGCTACGCTCGCGTAGTTTGCGAAGTTTGCGCTACTTCGCACTACGCGAATTGCACGTAGCACAGTGCAAACACGCGTAGCGTAGCGTAGCGTAGTGCAGCGGTCATTTTTTGCTTGCTCGCGGTCCTCAACGTCAAGTTGGCGACCGTGAGCAAGCAAAATGACATCCCGGCGAGACTTTTCCTCGTTCGCGATCAGCAACATCAAGTTGCCGATCGCGAGCGTGGAAAATAAACCTCCCGGCGAGATTCTCAACGCGGGGAGGTCAGGTTTCTCATTGCGAGTGGTCGCGTATGCTCGCGACCGCTCGCGATGAGAAACTACCAGTCCGCGTTGAGAAGCTGCCGCTCGAGTAAAAATCTACTCGAGAGGCAGTAAAGACAGCTCGCACTGTGCAAGATGCCGTTTTCAATGATTGCACAGTGCGGACAAGCATCCGGCACTGTGCAATCATTGCGAACACGCACTACGCAGTTCGCGTAGTGCTACGCGAAGCTCGCGTAGTGCGAACTGCACTTTGCGTAGCTTCGCGAAGCACTACTTCGTGAACTACGCCCAGGGTTAGTGTAATACCCCGTAGCAAGTTCTGTTCTGGGAGAACCTAAGATTTGGCTATGACATTCTCTTGGCTAAAAAAGTTTGGCCACCAGAGTTTGTACGATAAGTCCAATAAGGGGAAAATGTGACATTACGATCCTTCTCCATATTTGTTCCTGAAGCAGTTAAACAAGCATATGCCAAGGAGTGGGCTCTTTCACAAGCCCCAGAGTTATATCACAACCATGTTGGCTGTGATGAAGATTCACCTTATGATTTAATAATCATAAGGTCCAGACCGCAAGTGCAACCACAATACCTCATTAAACATGAAGCTATACACCCAGCTAGATACATTCTAATTCAGCTTGAATATCAAGGCATAATTGAGCCTTGTATCTCATCAATGAACAATCATTTGTTTCCAGTAGCAAAACCAGACCATTCTTACCACATAGTCTTTGACTAAAGACAATTAAATAGTCACACTCACACATATGCTGTGCAAAATTCACACATCGCTGCATTAACAAACAATATTGGGGCATATTATCAAGAACGGCGTTAAAAATTAACGCCAGTTTAGCGGCAGAAAACTGCCGCTAAAGCGGTGATAATGGGCTTGATAATATGCCCTTGAGAATTCCAATAGAAGTCCATGTTCTGGTGTGAACATGGGCTTCTATTGGAATTCTCCAGGGCATATTATCAAGCCCATTATCGCCGCTTTAGCGGCTGTTTTCTGCCGCTAAACCGGCGATAATTTTAACGCCGTTCTTGATAATATGCCCCAATATTGTGCACAAAATATACAAACCAATATTAGACATTTCGGATGGGCTTTTCTGCCAAAACATGGCACATGAAAGCAGGCTTTTGCTCAAGCTCCTCAATTACTCACTCACTCCCTCTGACCAGACCAATGCTGCCTCTGACCTTCCAGCTAGCCCTCTAGGATGCCCCTTGTTGGAACGCTCAACAAAACCCTCAACCTACAATCAGATTGGGCCGCTCGCCTTGACGAGATCTCTACCCACCTGCGCCTTCTCACGGATGAACTCCAAGAATTGAAAGCTATCACTATCGAACATCTCCCCCTTTTCAGAACGTTTAGTACCCTATTGACCCGACCCAGCACCCTTACATGTTCAGATCCTGCCCTTGACCCGCACACCACTCTCCATACTTCGAAATCTCTACCCCTCTCCAATGCATCCTCCCGTCCCAATTTAAGACTGATCTTTCAAACAGCGATATTTGGGATCTACTCCTTTCTTACTCCCACCCATTAGACACTCACAAGACCCTACCAGATCAAATCCAAGCCATTCACACTAACCCGTACAGAGAACCGTCCCACAACCTCGGAGGTATAAAGAGTGACAACCTCAAGCGAGTTAATATCCTTCAGACTCCTACCTCCCACTCTTCTAACCAACTGAAATGCATTCTATTCAACTGCAGATCAGCTCGTAAACACACCCGACATCTTTGATCTCATACTAGCTAACGAGCTGGATATCATTATCCTCACGGAAACCTTGCTAAATGGCTATTCCACCCCTATACTTGACCTCCTAGTCCCACCCAGCCACAACATAATCCGAATGGACAGATTGATGTAACAGGGGGGAGGAATAGCGTGGATTCACCGAAATACACTCTCGGTTTCGCTATCTGATACCACCTCTCCGCCCTCCAGTGACTATTTATGCATCAACATTTCAAGCAAAAACTCCCCAGGATGCAAATTACAAACATTCTACCACCAGGAGACAATCTGTCCTTCATTGAGCATTTAATGGATATCATCTCATCCAATGATGATCCTTTATTGTCCTAAATCTTCGGGAGACTTCAACCTCCACTAGTCCAATCCAAATGATCAAGCAGCGAATTGTCTAAATTCCTTCCTTTTGGATCATGAGCTAAAACCATTCTGTGACAGTCCAACTCATAAAAAGGGCGAAACTCTTGACCTCATCATTTCCAAAGAAAACACCATCTCACTGGATTCCACTATCCCCTGTGACTGGTCTGACCACTACAGCATAATCTTCTTTCTTAACAGGGAGGTCTCACCTAAGAGGGACCAACCAAGGAAAACAAAGCTGTGGAAAAGGAACCACAGAAACATTAACACTGAAGATCTAACTACCCAATGTATAAAGGCTTTGACTTCCCAAGCAGACATGAAAGATGGTCATGTCCCCACAGATTTCTTTAATTCCTCTATCTCTGGCATCCTGGACTCTATAACCCCTTTACAACAAACAAATGCTTCCGCCAAAATCTCCAAACCCTGGTTTAATGACAACCTAAACTGGGAACGTCGCAACCTAAGGGCAGCGGAAAGATCCTGGAGATCATTACCCTCCACCGAACATCTGAGTCACCTGAGAGCTGTTAGGAACTCTTACAATAGAAAAATCTAGACTGCAAAAGCCGACTTTTTCAGAACTCAATTGAATCAAGCCAAAAACCGCCCCAAGAAACTTTTTCAAATTTTAAACAACAATCGGTCAACGCTCCTAACCACCCTGACCCAGCTGATGGTGGTCCATCATGTGACAAATTGGCCACCTTCTTCATTGAGAAAACAAATAGCATTAATATCGTTCTAGATTCTAAGAGGGCCCTTCTTCCTATTTCTGGGTAAGCTGCTCCTCCTGTCCCCCAGGATCGACTCATTCTCCCTTGCGTGAGCCCCAAGAATAATGCTTCATGGCATACCTTCACTCCCTTCAGCGAAAGTGACATCTACAACACTCTTCTTGTGATCAAACCATCTAACCCCTTCAGCGACCCTCTACCACCCTCCATTTTAAAAGAAATTAAAGCTTCCATCCTCCCCTTATGGTCAAAGATTGTCAACGCTTCTCTATTGCAAGGCACAATCCCAGACTGCCTAAAAGAAGCGCAGGTAACCCCCATTTTAAACAACAAATGAATGCAGACAGGGCTGATCTTAATAACTTCTGCCCTATCTCCAACATCCCCACCCTGGTGAAACTTCTAGAGAGTGCGTGCAATCGCAACTCTGCTTACACATTGAGAAATTCCAACTTTTAGATCATCCTCAATCAGGCTTTCGGAGAGATCACAGCACAGAATCAGCACTCATTCACATTATGGATGACATTTTAAAAATGCTAGACCAAAATGAATCATGCCTCTTGATTCTCCTTGACCTATCATCGGCCTTTGACACGGTTAATCACGTCAAACTACTCTCCATTCTAGAACACACAATGGGCCTTTCAGTGCCCGTACTTCAATGGTTTACATCTTTCCACCACAACAGATCCCAACGAGTGAAGGTTAACCAATCTGTAGTATCCTGCTTATGTTAATGTTCTGCCATTTTCACCTCCTGCTCAGCCAGTGTGAATGCGCTGTGTGCTGCATGGAATGTTGGAGTGATGATGCGTATTGGAATGTTGGGTGCCTGTGAAGTGAAGTCTGACAGTTGAGAATGGGTTCAGCAGCAGGCAGGCTGCTCCTGGTGGGGCTGCTTCACAGGAACATATCTACATGTAACCTACTTCAATAAAACGTCATAATCTATATCCTACCTGCGTGGACCTTCATTACTACATTATTTTGGCGACGAGTTGGTGACTACCTACGTGCTACAAACGGATTTCAGGGACCTAGCGTACAAAAGAGGACCTGAAGATGGAGCAAACCACAGAGCCTACAGATGCTGGTAAAACAAAGTACAAGAGGAGGTATCCACAGGAAAGGAAAAACTCCAAACAAGATACAAGGGTGTTCTACATAGAATAACAAAGACGTCTACAAGAAAGAAAGAAGTTCTTCAAAGAAAAGCAAAGAAGTCAACAAGAAACACGTAAAGATGAAGCACTACGCCTCTCAGCCCCACCAGTTTCATCACCATCTGACAGCACTAGCCCAGGCATGCTGTGCTCATCTACACTACTTTATTTTGGACTTTGGAGTAACCTGTACTGCTTGAGTCTTCAAGCACATCTACTTACAGCCAGAAAATTCATTTAGGTCACGTATGTATTTTTCTAGCCACATACTGCCTGAGCCTTAGGACATTCAAATACATCTTGGAATTTGGCTACACATTGCCGTCAACAAGAATGGGAGTTATTTCAAAAGAAAAGTTCCATCACCTTAGGATTTCTACAGCCATCTCATGCCAAGCGACACATTGCTGGTAAAGTGTTTCTACATTATGATGTCTGTTACAGGCTGCAACTTGCCTCTATGGTGTTTCGGTGTTTAAGGGGACATGTAGCTGCACAGAAGCACTATGTGGACATGCGTTCCATCGTTGTGGTGGAGCACGGTGTTAGTCTGTTAACCACTGTCTCACACTGAAGATGTCTAATGAGCCACACCGGTCCTTGATTGCTGTGTTCAAGTAAGCAATAGTTTACACATTTCCTCAAGAGAGTTCTTGTTTGAGATGTTGCCACGGAGCTGCTTTGGATCGTGTCAGTCACCGAGGGGAATGTTGTGACTGACTTTCTTCCTCATTGCAAGGAAGTTGTGGCGTTTTATTGTCTACCTACGATGTGGTTACTTTGACAGGTGCAGGACTTTGCTGGTGAGTCAGTTTTTCTACTTTAACATTTCCCTCATCTGGGACCTCTTTTCAGTTAGGCCGGTTTACGGTTTGGCCGTTGCGCTCCGTATTCAAACTATGAGGGGAGTGCGTGCTCCTTACCTGTCAGTTGGAGTCGCGCGGTGTCGCAGTGGTATCCTCTGTGATGTCCTGTGCGGTGCTCAGCCTTTGCCGCTCGGGGACCCATTTCTGCACAGACGTGCCTGGAGCCAGCCAGCACTGCTATTTCTATGTGCCGCCATGTTTTTTTTAGACATGAAGTACAGTTATGTCTCTGCCACTTGCCATATTAAGAAAAAAAAGAGACATGCTGTGGACCCACGGAGGAAAGTCTACGCAACTTATGGGTCCTACTCCCTATTTTCATATACAAGTTGATTTACCCACCTTACTACTTCACGGCAGCATCTGGGATGAGATGTGGCTGAATCGCGTGCCTGTCTGTTTTCGGTGACACACACACCACATTCTCCAAGAGGCAAGTTTGTCTGCTCATGATCTCCGATGTGTGACACAGGATTGCGGTGTCTTGCACATCCTAAACTTTGATTGCCACCATTTGTTATTTTTCTTACGTTCATTAACCTATTGTGTACTCGGCTGAATTTACTGTAAAGCTTTTATGTTTTGTATTTACGCCATATATTAAGGCATTTGCATCATATCTTTAATGCTTGTGGCATTTGGCAAGAATATTTTTGTGTCTAGTGACATTCATTATTTAACGTGCCATATTTATATTGTGATACATAGCTCCTTAGATGCCCACATATACACAACATGGATTTATTAGTGGGTTAAGGTTGCACATTATTTTACATCTTGCGTCATTGGACACACACCTGTTATTTCAGGGTATGGCTACAGTGTTCCTTTCGCCTGTTTTTACATTTCACTTATCTCTCCCTTACATGAGGGATCGGTATGGGTTCTAGCCCCATTCTCTTTTAGTACATTTGCCCACATGGGTGTATTACGTTTTCAACCCTTACACAGGGCATCGTTGTACGGGTTTTTGACCCATTTACATTTATGTTCCCACCCTTATGTCAAGGGTAGGTCATGGGTTTTAGTCCCATTTACAGTAGCTACCACCCTTATCTCTGGGGGTAGGTCATGGGTTCAGTCCCATTTACAGTAGCTTCCACCCATATGTCAGGGGTTGGTCATGGGTCATAGTCCCATCTCCACGTACTAGTGGTACTTTTTTTACCCTTACACAGGGTGTCAGTCCCATCTCGGCTAGTGGTTATCCTCATGAGGGTTGTCCTCATGGGTATCACTCCCACTTACAGTATTCTCGCCTCTGACCTTTACATTATCAATCCCTGGTTGGGGGTACAGTATACTTTGAGTCTACACTAAGACTTTGCTATTATGTTCTCGCAATGTTTCGCTTATATTATGATACATTGTCTATTTGAAAATGCAACGTTATTCTCATATCTTATTTCATTATCAATTTGAAAATGGGGGAGGATGAGTGATACTGTTTGTATTTCCTTCTCATCTTCTCTGTTTTCTCACTTGTTCAGTTCTCCTCGTGATGTTACATTTTCTTTTCATCCTTGGATTCTGGACCACACTTGGTTGTCGTTTTTTCTTGTCTATAGTCTTTCCCTCATTGTGTGGTTATTCTTTTCTTCTATATTTAGGAGGAGATCCTTCCACCTTTACTTAGTGTGTTTGGGTGTACAGCTTGTGTTCAGTTTGGGTTGTGCTATGTCTTTCTTCCTTGCATGCCTGTCTGGCCAGTGGGTGTGTTTAGGGGTAGTCATTGGTGCATCTATGTCTACCTGCTACCTTGTTGTTTCTTACGCCTTATTACTGTTTTTTTCGCATCTGTTATTCCTTGTTGGAAAGGATGGGTCATTTCTATTTGTGTATATTCACCCCTTGCTTCCTCTTCGTTTTCTTCCACCTATCTCTTCGCTCTTTCCTATTAGTTCATTCTCTATTACATTTATTCTGTTGCATTAGTGTTTCCCTCTTTTATCCCTTTCCCGGGTTCTCATTGTTATATCTTATTTAAGTACAGGACTTATGCTTCTGTTGTATAAGAAAGGGGGCTATGTAGTATCCTGCTTATGTTAATGTTCTGTCATTTTCACCTCCTGCTCAGCCAGTGTGAATGTGCTGTGTGCTGCATGGAATGTTGGAGTGATGATGCGTATTGGAATGTTGGGTGCCTGTGAGGTGAAGTCTGACAGTTGAGAATGGGCTGAGCAGCAGGCAGGCTGCTCCTGGTGGGGCCGCTTCACAGGAACATATCTACATGTAACCTACTTCAATAAAACTTCATAATCTACATCCTACCTGCGTGGACCTTCATTACTACACAATCACTATCTCAGCCCGCTACAGTTGCTATGGGGGTTCCTCAAGGGTCTGCCCTCTCACCCATACTCTTCAACTTATTCTTGGAACCACTAGCTAATGCTCTGAACTCCGCGAACATTCTTTTCCACATGTATGCGGATGACACCCAACTGTATCTGATAATCACATCCCCAGAAGACTTCATCTCACTCAACTCTACTCTGACAAACACTCAAAACTGGCTCACTGAGAACCATCTCATGCTCAACACCTCCAAAACGGAATTACTCCTCATCGCTCCCCCTAATCACACTTCCAAGGTCGACCTCTGGATGAAACAGCTTACAGCCTTCAACTGCTCTCCACTTATCATTGATTCAGCTAAATCCCTTGGAGTCACTCTAGAGATGCACCTGAACATGCAGAAGCATATCAGTAATGCAACCAAGGGAGCTAAACATCAGATGAGAACACTAAGGAATCGCAAACCATTCCTTCCTTCTGAAGACTTTAAGCTGGCGGTACAGGCTCTTGTTCAGCCTAGGCTTTACTACTGTAGCTCCACGTTGTGTGGTCTTCCCAAACATAGCTTGGCCCCACTAAGGGCTTCCATCAATGCCGCAGACAGATTGATTACTGGTACAAAATGAAATGATCACATTTCCCAGCCCTAAAAACCCTAAAGTGGCTGCCATATGAAGCAAGAATACAGCTAAAGATTGCCTGCATGACTCACAAAGCCCTACATTTCAAGACCCCCATTTATCTGGCTCAAAAGCTAGAATTATCATGGTGTTGCAGGCAGTCACGAAGTGCCAGTTCACTGCTTTTGAAACCACAGATCTTCCACAAAAAGAGAACGAGTCAAAGAGCTTTCTCAGGAATTGCCCCGAAGATCTGGAACTCTCTTCCACCAGAAGTCCGTCAAATCTCATCCACGATTCTTTAAAAAAGGAAGTGAAAAAAATCCTATTGAACAAGTTTCTGCCATAAAAAGGACTTAGCTCTACTGTTTACTAACCTACCCTCTATTTGGAGGCTCTATTTGATTACTACATAATTGTACATCTGGGAATCCCAGTTTAAGCTTGCTATGCACACTTTTCATACACATGTCTTTTTTTCTTCTCTCTCCTACTACTGTATCCTACCTTCCCTTAATGTGAAGCGCTCTGATACCCTCTTGGGTCTTGTTCATGCTATACAAAACTTTATAAATAAATAAATAAATTCGTACCAGGGCCCAGTGTTTGCCTTGATGGCTTACTGCGATGCCATGGGTACCTTGCATCCTGAGGGAAATTCGATAGTGGAAAGGAAAAACTGTGACTTAAAGTAATCTTTAACAGCTAGAGTATTAGGTTCAGGTCATATTTGGATCAATTACCTGTATGGGGTCCAGAGAGCTTTAAACAATCTGCCTAGAAGATCCTTGGGTGGTCGGAGTCCCTATGAAGTCCTGTTTGGGGTCCAGATGTGGGTTCTGGACCAAGACAATCTTAGCACAGTGCCAGCGGAAATGCCTTTTGATATCAATGAAAGTTTGTTTGTCTTACTGGAACTGAAACGGATCTGTGATGAGTGCTCCTATGAGCTTGAGAAACGCTCTGCCACTGGAGAAGTGAAGGCACAACCAGCAACTCCTGGCTGGATTCCAAAGATTGGGGATCTGTTCCAAGAAAAGTTTGTGGACAAAAAAGAGTTTGGCCTGTCTTACAGAGCACCGGTGCGAGTCCTGGCAGTTGAAGGTACTTGAACAGTACTTTACTGCCTCTTGCTGGTTGCAAAAACAAAAGATTTGTGTCAATTGATCTAATCAAACCACATCATGTGGCCATTTCAACACAGTAGGCCCCTAAAGGTCCTTGGTATTTACCTGCCTCCTCTCACTACCATACAGGAGATCCCTTTCCAAGAATTAACAAATATAGACGTTTCTGGCCCCTGGTGGGATATATCTGATACTAAAGTTTTGCTACTTCCAGTTACATCTACGAACACCATACACATACAGTATGTGAATTCAAAGTCTTTGACAACACATGCTAACAACAAAGGGGCCAATTCTGATGCGGGTTGGAAAAGCTTCCCGACCGAGGGCCTGATTCTGATGCGGTTAGGAAGGCCTCCTAACGGCATTTGCTCCTTCCAAATCGGATCGGGAACGTGTCTTCCCGACCGAGGGCCCAATTCTGATGCGGTTAGGAACAAATGTTCCCATTGAAGTCAATGGGAGTTCAACCAAATCGTATCTGGAAGCATCCGGATGCATCCTACTCCGCCGGTCGGACTTTCCCGATCCGAGTGGGTCGGACACCATTTCCCAACCGATTCGGTCCGGAAGCTTTTCCAACCCGCATCAGAATCGGCCCCAAAGTTGTTCATTCTGATCCATCTCTGGAGTTAACTACCAATTATATACTACCACTTGAGGTCACTGTTTTTGTACAGACTGCCTCTGGCTATTTTGTCGACATTGATGACTTTTCCTTGGATTTGTCAGAGCAACCATTGTGTGGGATTTCTGCATTTATTATTTGGCTCATTAAGACATACGCTTTTCATCTGGGATTTACATTTTGACTTCCATCTCATTGCTTTTCATTTACATTTGGATTGGTTTTTGTGACAGTATTCTTTTTTCTTTTGGATGGACTTTATCTCCCAGAAGGCTCTGCTATTGAACTGGTGGCAAGGTATTGAAGTCTCATTCTTCATCACACTTAGGGGTCGATTCCGATGTCGGCCGGAAGCGCACCTAACAGTATTCGTCCGGAAAAAATACCAGCCGAACGCATGTTTTCCGACCGACTCGAACACTCTACCGAACGAACAAGTACGATGCGCATAACAGCCCAGATTCCGAGCGAGCCGTACTTACCCATTCCAGCTCCTGTACCCCGCCCGAGCCGGATCCGTAAACGCCGAATCGAGTCGCACGGAACCAAATACACAGCACCTTCCGGCCGAACTAGTACGATGCGTCTTCCGTACGCGCCGAACTCGTCGCTACGTCCGGCACGTTTGAGCATCCGGGCGAGCCGTACATAAGCTCCGTTTCGCGCCACTAGATGATCCACGGCTACGAGACGAACAAGCCTGGTACGAGTACGACTCGAAGACACGAGAAACCCGAACGAGACGATCCAAGCATGAATCCCATTGCACAGGTCCTACCCATACTCTACATCTATTACCGGGACCGGCACGGACGCGTACAGCGCAGACGGTAAGTCAAACACCAACAATACAAACAAACCACACGTACACGAAACATGTCACACACATAGGGATGCACAAATAACGCACACTAGCAACAGCAGAACCATAGGGGTGGGATGGCCAACACCAATGCCATACACACACATAGGGGGCTGGATGCCTGCCACTACTACCACCCCTACCCAGGGGTGCCTGGATGCCTGCCACTACTACCACCCCTACCCAGGGGGGCCTGGATGCCTGTCACTACCACCACCCCTACTCAGGGGGGGCTGGATGCCTGCCACTACCACCACCCCTATCCAGAGGGGGCTGGATGCCTGTCACTACTACCATCCCCACTCATGGGGGGCTGGATGCCTACCACTACTACCATCCCCACTCATGGGGGGCTGGATGCCTACCACTACTACCATCCCCACTCATGGGGGGCTGGATGCCTACCACTACCACCACCCCTACTCAGGGGGGGCTGGATGCCTGTCACTACTACCATCCCCACTCATGGGGGGCTGGATGCCTACCACTACTACCATACCCACTCATGGGGGGCTGGATGCCTACCATTACTACCATCCCCACTCATGGGGGGCCTGGATGCCTGTCACTACCACCACCCCTACTCATGGGGGGCTGGATGCCTGTCACTACCACCACCCCTACCCAGGGGGGCCTGGATGCCTGTCACTACCACCACCCCTACTCAGGGGGCTGGATGCCTGCCACTACCACCACCCCTATCCAGGGGGGCTGGATGCCTGTCACTACTACCATACCCACCCTTAGGGGGATGGATGCCTGCCACCACTACCATACCCACCCTAAGGGGGATGGATGCCTGCCACTACTACCATCCCCACTCATGGGGGGCTGGATGCCTACCACTACTACCATCCCCACTCATGGGGGGCTGGATGCCTACCACTACTACCATCCCCACTCATGGGGGGCTGGATGCCTACCACTACCACCACTCCTACTCAGGGGGGGCTGGATGCCTGTCACTACTACCATCCCCACTCATGGGGGGCTGGATGACTACTACTACTACAATCCCCACTCATGGGGGTCTGGATGCCTACCACTACCACCACCCCTACTCAGGGGGGGCTGGATGCCTGTCACTACTACCATCCCCATTCATGGGGGGCCATATGCCTACCACTACTACCATCCCCACTCATGGGGGGCTGGATGCCTACCACTACTACCATCCCCACTCATGGGGGGCTGGATGCCTACCACTACCACCACCCCTACTCAGGGGGGCTGGATGCCTGTCACTACTACCATCCCCACTCATGGGGGCCGGATGCCTACCACTACTACCATCCCCACTCATGGGGGGCTGGATGCCTACCACTACTACCATCCCCACTCATGGGGGCTGGATGCCTACCACTACTACCATCCCCACTCATGGGGGGCTGGATGCCTACCACTACTACCATCACCACTCATGGGGGCTGGATGCCTGTCACTACAACCACCCCTACTCATAGGACGGGTAATGCATGACACAACTAGCATACTCCCACATAAGGACTGTCAGTAAATTACATCCCAGCCTACAACACCATGACAAGCGTGTGTGGTCTGTGTCAAATGCATACAACACTGAACATGACATTGAACATACAATGTGACCCCCTAACACATGTGTCACACATAATTGTGTGTGTGGCCTACACAATGCAAGCAGACCATGACCACTGTGGCAATGTGGCCCAAAGCCCCATCACCACAGTGCCCATAAGGTAAGTGTGTGCTCCATAGCTGAAGCACATTTTGAACAGTGTGGCAATGGGGCCCAAAGCCCCATCACCACAGTGCCCATAAGGTAAGTGTGTGCTCCATAGCTGAAGCACATTTTGAACAGTGTGGCAATGGGGCCCAAAGCCCCATCACCACAGTGCCCAAAAGGTAAGTGTGTGCTCCATAGCTGAAGCACATTTTGAACAGTGTGGCAATGGGGCCCAAAGCCCCATCACCACAGTGCCCAAAAGGTAAGTGTGTGCTCCATAGCTGAAGCACATTTTGAACAGTGTGGCAATGGGGCCCAAAGCCCCATCACCACAGTGCCCAAAAGGGAAGTGTGTGCTCCATAGCTGAAACACATTCTGAACAGTGTGGCAATGGGGCCCAAAGCCCCATCACCACAGTGCCCAAAAGGGAAGTGTAGTCCTGGTGAAAGCTGCAAAAACATAACTGCAGGGATTATTCCTGGCCACACAACACCAAACACTACAGTGGCATTGTAGTGCTTGTGTCCCATAGCAACATAGATTGTGTGAGGCAAGCAGTGCAGTGCCAATGACACATCGTTCTGGCCATGTGCACACAAACATCAGCCATGGGGGCCCACATTGTCTACATTCACAAATAACACAATGACAGAAGTGAGCATCATAATGCAGACCCACATATCAGCACCAATGGACACACAAATGTAGATATCCTGTGGAGACTGTAGATGTCAGGTGAACAAATACCATACCATGGAAGCAATGGGACATACTAACCATGATCAATGTGCTGACTGATGACCTAGCAGTCCCAGGGCCAGCAGGAGAAAGCCAACAAACAACATACAGCCAATGGCAAACTAAAGATATGCCAATGCAGTGGTGCAAAAGCACAAACACAAACAGGCAGACTCACACTGCACATCATACACAACAGGTGAGGGGGTTGTGTGCCAGTGTCCCCAGGCAAACACACAACCCATGAGGAGGCCAGATTCACTGATACACAGATGTCAACACAGTCACAAACAAAAGTAACTCATGGATTGGATTCCCCTATGTGGGCAAACAGGCATTGTGAGATGAGAGGGAGCCCAAATTACACATGTCACACAAGCTTGTAGGAACAGCAACACACACAGCAAGAGACCGAACCACCACAGCACTCCCCCAGGGACCCCACATTGTGGTGACACTAGCCTGCATGACAATCACACTGTGATGACAAAGGTAGATGTCATCCACACTGTGAACCACAGCCATGTGTCCTGAGCAACAAACTACCATCACACCTATACAAGCACAAAGCACTCAGCACGGCCTGCCAGCCAAGGAAAATATGGAGGTAGTGCTCCAGCCGTGCAACAACTCACATTTGCACACACTCAACGCCACACACCTTGAACTCCACCAATGTGCAGCGTTGAAGCTCACATGGACTGCTGACATTGCACATGCACCCATGACAATCCCAGGGGTGGTGGGGGAAATAAGGTGCAGAAACCCATCACACATGGCCAGTCAACAATACTTGTGAATGTCTGACACACTGCACAGTATGCCGTACATGGGCATGACGTGAAATCCACCCCAAACAATGGGATCATGGCCATAGTTACACACCAATGAAGAAGCCAAGCTGACCCACAAAGGACACACATAGACAACTTCCAACATTGCACCTCTGACCCTGAGGAGTGGCAGCAGTCACACACACAACGTGTCACAATCACTGAAAGCATACACAAACAGAAAATCACATTACTCGTGAAACCAACAAGTGCCAAGAGGAATCCTGACTGTGTCCCATCTGCGTTTGCCCACATCCCCAGCCCTGACAACAAAGACAACTAGGGATGACAACCTCATGAACATTAGTTTGCCATGCACCCACATCCCGGAGTAACCAGGTCCAAGATGCTGGATGAACACAGAACAACTCAGCAAGCATCACAAACAGGAACATCCGTAGGGACACAGCCTGTGTAGGAAAAGGAGAAGGGAACACGCACAGACATGCCTACACAACACACAACATGGGCACAGCCTATATCACGGAATCACGCACTGCCATGAGGGCACTCCACTCCTGTGGAAGGTCAGCTGTGCCAAACCTTGTCTGTGCATGACTCAAACATGTCAGCAGAACACTCGGTCAGTGAGTCAACAACTACAACACACTGAAGGCTCTGCTCATATCAGCCTGGGTACGGGAGTGTCACGTCAGTCATCTGCATACACCCAAGACACGTGTCAAGCAACTTGCACTGTGTACACAGATGAGTCCTCCAAATTTGATGTCCTAAACTGCATGTCCATTGCAGACGGGCACACAGTCAGGGTACTAGGAACATTGGACAGTGGTAAGCCCACCAGATGTGCATCAGTGTAGGACAAAGATGGTAATCTACAAATGCTAAACGTACATCCCTGTGTCAAATGCTGAACATAACACCCTCAGACTGCAGCAAAGGATGCTATAGATCCAGACTAGATTAGGACACATATCCCATGGACCACATGGAGCCCATCACAGCAAAACTTCATTTACCTGATCTGAACACTATTACAACAGCAAATGCATGATTCTACACATCTACATCATGTACCTCCAAAGATTAACCACAAGTAAACAAAAATAGGCTTTATTCAGCAAGTGTGCAACTCAAATCAAAAGTCCAAAATAAACTAAGGCCAATGGCCAGTCCAAATATACAGTCCCAACAGGGTGATGTGTGACAACTTGTCAACTATTGCTTGCCTGCACAGGTACGGACAGGGGACATCCCCCTTGGAGGGGCATATGAGGGGCAGGCCAGGCACCGCAGGGACAGGATCAGGGGATGCCAGAAGGAGGCAGTGAAGGGGAGGTGGGTGCAGGAGTGTCACCGGCAACTGCAGTGGAGGTGTCTGACTCAGGGCGGGCTGGCACCACCGCAGGGCTCAAGTCAGATGGAGTTGGTGCTGCAACCACTGCAGTGGGCTGGTCAGATGGAGTGGACTGGGTCCCCAATGCAGTGCCCGAGTCAGACGGGGTGGTTGTGGACTCCACCGCAGTGCATGACTCCAAGGTAGTGGAAGGGGGGCAGAAGAGCTGGGCAGGACAGAGGGGGGACACAGTCTCCACACCAGTGGCACAAACAGGCAGAGCGTCTGGTTTGGGGGTGGAAGAGCAAGTGGCAGAGGGGAGGGCCTAAGCAGTTTGGGGATGCGGTATCGGTGTGTGGGGGAACCTGGGGCAGGGTGTGGCGATGGAACCTGTGGAGTGGTGGCCTGGGGGATGGAGGTGAGAGACTGGGTGGTTGACTTGCAGGGCGGTGGCGGGGTCTTGCTCTTCCGGGACCGGGGGACTTGCGGGTGGGGGCTCACTCTGCCTGCGCCTGGGGGAGGGTGTCCGGGGGCGAGGGCACTCCCCTCTGTGTGGGTGGACTTCCTCTTCCCCCGGTATGCTGGATCAGCAGGATGGGAGGGGAAGAGGCCGAGGTCACACAGGAAGATCTGCTGTGTAGGTGTGTTAGCAGGCGAGGCAAGGAAAGGGGTCTTGGAGGGAGAGGATTTGGAGGACTGCGGAGTTAATGTGGATGCCTGTGTGTGTGTGTGTTCCCTGTCCCCTGTGTCTGTGGTATCAGTCCCCTGAGGATGCGTGTGTGCACGTCTTGCCTTTCTCTTGGGTGTGTCTGTGCTGCTCGTGTCTGTGTGTTTGGGTGACTGTGCAGGTGTGCATGTGCTTTGGACAGGTAGGGGTGCAGGAAGTGTTGATGGGGCAGAGGTGGGAGGGGTGAGGGACTGTTGGAGGAGGGACACTGCTGCCGTCAGGGAGGAGTCCATGGACCTATTGCTCCTCTGTAGGGCAGACATACCCGTCGAGATGCCCTCCATGAACGACACCAGCTGTGTCAACAGAGTGGTGTGTGCATGGAGGACACTCAGCATTGCTGTCTGCCCTACATGGAGCTGCCGAAGGAGGTACACAGACTCCTCACTCAGGGCAGCAGGGGACACAGGGGCAGGGGCTGCGGTGCCTGGCACGAAGGAGACACGCTCCCGAGTACGGGAGCCTCCACGGACCTCAGGAATGGGAGCCAATGGGAGGGCGGTGGTAGTGGTGGTGGTGGCGGGGCCAGACAGAATCGCTGGCCTTTGGTGGCTGCTGAGACCCGCCTCCACAAGGGAGTCATCCTCCGAGCTGCTGTGGTCCTCAGCTGAGGTGGATGGTGCTGAGGACTCGTCGGTGTGGCTCCCCTCACCCTCCGTGCCACTGGGTCCCTCTGACCACCCGTCCGATGCTGACCCAGTCTGGCTCCGCTGCCCCTCCTGGTCCGTGGAGCTGTCCCCTCCTGTGGCCGTGGATGTATCTGCAAACAATTAGTGAAACAGACAAACATCAGTCACCTGCACTGACCGCACACAACACAGTAAGTACAGCACATTACAGAGCAAGCCCTGGCATCCTTAGTTGAACATTGCCTAAAGTCCTCACACAGATTCGGGGAAGCCAATTGTCAGTCTGATGGTCAACCATGAGACTCACACCCCTCCTGCCCTTGCACCCATCTGTCCGGTGCCTGTCTGATGGTAAGACCCCAGTGTGGACACATGCACCACCTACACAGTTGTTGGACATTGCAGGGAACACGGTGAAGTATGTGAACATGCACACATCACATCTCCTGCCACTGAGTCAGTGCAGGTGTCCGGATAAAGGGATGGCCAGAGTCTAAATAGACATGCATGTGATGCATACCAGCACCAGACACCATGATGCACCCATGTCCGGATAGTCAATGCCACAATGGGGTGCATGTTGCACATGTCACTCCCCTGTAGGATCAGTTTCAGGGAGTTGAATGCCATGACACAGGAATGCGTGCAAAGTCATACATTACTGTCTCAAGTCACATGGCCAATAGCAGCCAGCCAACAACAGTCTGCACTGTGTCACAATCTGAGGGCATGGGGAATGCAAGTTATGTGACTGACAAGTGCACATGTCCATCCCCCAAATACCACATCATCTGTACTACTATGTGTCCACGTCATACCAACAGGACATATGGGGGACATGAAACACAACTCTCAGAACATGAGCACCTCACAGTGTGCTGTGAATGACAATACAGCTGACTGAAAGTCACAGTTGCAAACACCTGTGTGCACAGTCAAGTGATCAGACACCTATAAGTCACAGAAGTATCGTCTATCATGGTCACATCTCAGATGGCATGCTGAGCCCTAACCGATAAACATACCAGTAGTCCTGACAACGAAGACACAGCACAATGAGACAGAGGCAGACACCTGAGGGTACATTACACTGATCACAACATGCCAGATGATACACAGGAGTGGGAGTACAGAGTGCATTGCATGCCCTGGAGTAGGCATGACTGTCCAGCTCCACCTGTAAGAGGGATGAGTCCTGGACAGTAGGCAGGTGGCTAAGCATGTGTGACACACTGGATACACATACTCCTGAGGCCCAAACATTGTTCCCACCAGCAGCATGGGTGTGTGCCAAATTCCCCAGGGACATGTGGTGAGTCAGAGCAGCAAGCGGACCACATATCAAAGTTACACCCAGATTACATGTCAGAACTTAGGCATTGTGTAAGCAATTGACCCACCCATGAATCGCACAACATAGTCACGGGAACAAATGCTGTCCCCCAGCTTGAGCAAAGCTAAATGCAATGACACAGTCCCCAAATGACACAATTTCCTGACTATAAGGGCCACACATATGCGTATCAGAGGAGAAGTGGGCATGTCACAAATGAGGGACATGGGTCCTGGACCACATGACTGATGTACTGTGGAAGTTTAACCAGGCCAGAGGAGGGCACATAGCATGTCAGACAAAGTGCACAGTGCAGTCATGGACTCACCCCCTCCTTGCTGCTGTCTGTCCTTCAGCTGCCCATCCAGGTCAGGGAAGACCACCGCCAGGATCCGGAGCATGTGGGGGTCAGGGTCCGGTGTCCGCCCCTCCTGCGAGGAGGCGACAGCTTCAGCTGGACCCTTGCGATCCTCCGGGTCCAGCCACGAAGGTCCTGCCACCTCTTCTGGCAGTTGCGGATCCTGCGCCTGTAGACCCCCACGGATCTTACTTTCCGGGCGATGGTCAGCCAGATTTCCTGCTTCTGGTGGGCATCAACCTGTGAGGATGACAAAGTGAAAAGGCCATTACTACACATGCAACATATACGTGCATCACACAGTTGGATATACATGTCTCAATCACAGGGGCATATGATGCACACAGGCAGTGCAACAATGGCTATGAACAGTTTGCCAGCAGTCACTACATGGTATCATTGCATGGGAAGTAAACCTAGTTGGAATGCACTGTTACTGCACTGTACCAGTTCAGTGCATGTGACTACACACTTTGGGGTGTGACAACTACTCAGTGGGCATGCTAGCCAGTGGTGTGCACACTGAAAGCCCTGTTAGTCAGACAACATGCACAATTAGTGAGGCAGTGGACAGCACACTCACCTGCTCCCCTGGTTTCCCATACAGCTTGCTGTACTGTGGAAGGAGGCTGTCCAGCAGGGCCTGGTTCTCCTCAAGGCTGAAGGCTGGGGCTCTCTCCACAGTACGTGCCATTGCAGGAGCCATTGCAGGAGCATAAACAGCAGCAGTGTTGGTGGCAGATGTCGTCCTGGAGCATGTAGTGCAGGCAAGTGAGCTCTCAGGGGAACAGCCAGCATTATATGTGTGCTGCAGAGGCAGATACTGTCCCATGTGTCCAGAGTGATAGGTCCAAGTCGTTTGCATCTTCTGAATTTGACCAATCCATGGCATGGCAGCACTAATACACGCCCACAGCATCCTTCAAATCTTCAACTTCATGACACCCATGATTTTGCAACATTGTTGTTGCTGGCCAACTGAATTCACTGCATCAGACTCGTTGGAGCTTCGAAAACGCGTCCGTTGCCATGCCAGGCCCCAGCCAATGTGTGCGCACCATTCTGTCCATTGCTGTACAACGCGTACCAGGCATACAACGCGTACCCGCTCACATTCAATGCAATGGGCCAGCCGGGCACACCGACCGGTCCATTGCTCTACAACCGTACCAGGCATACAACGCGTACCCGCTCACATTCAATGCAATGGGCCGGCCGGGCACACCGATCGGTCCATTGCTGTACAACGCGTACCAGGCATACAACGCGTACCCGCTCACATTCAATGCAATGGGCCGGCCGGGCACACCGATCGGTCCATTGCTGTACAACGCGTACCAGGCATATAACGCGTACCCGCTCACATTCAATGCAATGGGCTGGCCGGGCACACCGACCGGTCCTTTGCTCTACAACGCGTACCCGCTCACATTCAATGCAATGGGCCGGCCGGGCACACCGACTGGTCCATTGCTCTACAACGCGTACCCGCTCACATTCAATGCAATGGGCCGGCCGGGCACACCGATCGGTCCATTGCTGAACAACGCGTACCAGGCATACAATGCGTACCCGCTCACATTCAATGCAATGGGCCGGCCGGGCACACCGATCGGTCCATTGCTCTACAACGCATCCCTGGACAGGTCACACGCATATGTCACCATGCTGGTCACTGTTGAACCTATGCCAGCCACATTTACTTTCCAGGGACTCAGGGGCACACCTACAACACCACACCCAGTCCACACTGTCTATAAGGCATGTGTGGCAGCATAACCTTATCTGTGTATGGGGGTGAACATGTGGATTTTGGGGTGGCACTTGGGGGCAGACACACCCAGGCTGTGCACGTGTTAATGGGGACAGGGTCCTTTGTGTGTTGTGCACCTGACCACTGTGGTGTGCAACTTTTCATTTCTGAGCATGTGTCATGGTCACATTTCCAGGTTGTGTATGTGTATGACATGTCACATACCCTCAGGCTCACATGTGGGAAGGCATGTACGTCACAGGGTGGCCCATTCCAACAATAGTGATGTCCCTCCACAGTCTGTGTGCATGTTGTGTATCACATGTCTCTGACTCCATGTGCACAATGGGAGACAGTCTCCACATCCACGTGGTTTGTGCATGAACTTTGATGGTGTGTGTGTGTGTGTCACAGACGTCCATGTCTGTCCTGCAGAGGCTACAGGGGCCACTACCTGTGGGTGTCATGTTTGTTTTCCTGACGTGTACATGATACGCCATGTCATGCCAGTGTCCATGTGGCATGACAGGGTCCCTGGGAATCTACCTGTCAATGAGCTCTGATGCCTGTGGAGCATCTGTCCAGACATGTCACTGTGGTATGTGTGTGGAACGTGAGAGCAGTTAATGGGTACTGTGACACAGCCTAATGGTGTCCCATAGCACACCCTGGAACCTGTTGTCAACACTTGTTGAACAGAGATGTTAGATGATGTCCATGTAGGTGCCATATATGTCCAAACGGAACGACACACACATCAAGTACTTGTGTATGTTGATGATGTATCATGTGAAATTGAGTATGGTGAACGGCACATAGGTGGGGTGACTGACAATCTTGCTTTCTTCAGCTATGCACTGCAGGGCTCCTGCTGTCCATCGACCATTCCCAGACCTGGCAACGATGGTGGAACGTGACAGCATCCGACGGTACCGCTTCACCAGGCAGCTGTTTGAGGATTTGGCAGTGCGGTTGGACCCACATTTGCAGCCTGGCCGGCCGTATCCTACAGCACTGACCCCCAAGGTGAAGGTGATGGCAGCCCTACACTTCTTTGCCACTGGTACCTTTCAACCCACTGTGGCAACTACTGGTGGGATGTCACAGACTATGTTCAGCCGTGTGCTACGCGATGTTTTGGGGGCAATGTTGAGATACCTCAACCAGTACATCTATTTCCCAACACGTCAACGACTCACTGACGTCAAGAGTGACTTCTATGCCCTGGGGAGGATGCCACATGTAATTGGCTCCATTGATGGGACATATGTGGCTTTGATACCACCACAGGCACATGAGCAGGCATACCGGAACCGTAAACATTACCATTCGATCAATGCTCTGGTGGTATGTCTTGCAGATATGACCGTCTCACATGTGTGTGCCCGTTTCGGCACACGATGCATACGTGATGAGGAGTAGTCGCATCCCGAGGATGATGTCACAGATGCCGAACCAGCGTGCCTGGCTTGTTGGTGTGTACTGACTTTGTACCATTGTGTGTGTTCTGCTATGTTGTTTTCCGCACACATTTTCAAATCGGCTAATGTGCAATTGTCTGTCTGTAGGTGACTCGGGATACCCCAACATGCCGTGGTTGCTGACACCCCTCAGGAACCCTGTGACACCAGCCCAGATGCGCTACAATGAGGCACATGGTCGGACGAGGAGGGTGATTGAGCGGACCTTTGGTCGCCTGAAGAGCCGCTTCCGCTGCCTGGACAAGACAGGAGGGGCCCTCCCATATGCCCCAGCAAAGGTGTGCAAGATTGTCATCGTCTGCTGCATGCTACACAACCTGGCAGTGCGGAAGGAGTTGCCTCTCATCCTGGATGACGATGACCAACGTCCGCCACCTGTGGAAGATCCTGGCCTGGGTCACGATGCCAGTGAAGATGATGATGATGATGGTGATGTCCGCACACAGCTCATCACCAACTTCTTCAGCTGAATGTGAGTCTCCAGAGGGTTGTGATGTCAATGATTTGAGTTTGCATGATATGTGTGTGTGGTGCTCTGGTGCTGTTTGAGTGTGGCCATGTGCTACTTGACTGGATGCGTGCAGCTATGTGTCCTTGCAGGTGGTCTGTACTGCCCAACAGTGTTGACATGCTAACTTGGTTTTGTGTAGTTATCTCGTGACATGTATTAGACATGAGTATTGCCGTTCTGTGCTGTTCTTCATTGTTTTTGACTGTGTGTCATGTCTGTCCTTCACAGGGTGCTGCCGGAGTTGTCTGATCAACTTGGATCCCCCGAATCCATGATTCAACTTCCAAGGTGAAAGCAGTCGTTTCCCTACAGGTGATGTGCCACACACCCCTGGACTTTCTATCTTCTGTTTTTTTGACTTTGTGGCCACAGCCAGGTTTGATTAGCTTGCATTTGTAGTGGAAACAACATGTTGCACATGTGTAATAAACCTGTGCTTCACTTTGGGATGTGCATTGTCTGTAGTCACACATCTGACTGACATTTGCTTACTGCACCTGTAGTCTAGTTGACAGTGACTGTGAATAGGTGGCGTGTCTGTGCATTCCACTGTATTTAGTTGCAACATCAGTATAGGTGATGAGTCTGATGGCCCTGGTGTGTATGTGTTGTGTGGCCCTAGTGGTGTGTCTCCCTCATATGTGTCACGTCGCCATGACTGACATGACGGTGTTGGACTTGCTGTAGCAGTTAGCATGCACAGTGTCATTTAGCAGATCACCATCTACATGACAAAAACCACGTTGGAATCACAACAGAGGCAGATATGGTGTATTGGTGAGTTTATTTACATACAGGTGTGAGGATGGTGCACAGGATGGTGGGTGCTGTACATAGAAATTGGAATCCAAAGTTCCCATGTGTATTGGAAGTCTTGGTAGCTGACATGTCCAGAGTAAAGTCCACAGTCATCTGATGAATTTGGCCAACTAGAGCTCCCCATGTCATGTGGGAGAGTTGGGTTGGCTTCGACAGGGCGTGCAGTTTGCACACAGAGGAAAAGTTCCAGAACAGGTGTTGGCTTCCTGGGGGATGTAGATGGCCATCAGCCTCTCAGTTTGGCCTCTTCGGACGGCCCCTCTTCTTGGGGGGACCCTCAGGTGCAGGCTGCGGCGGTGCAGGGGACTCTCTGCCAGAGTCCTCCTCCCTCCCTGTGGCATTTGCAGTTGTTTCAGCAGCAGTTGTTGTGGGCACACAGGGAGGTGAGGCCATGTTGGTGCTGATCTGGCGGAGGCATGTGAGTATGTCCCTATGCACCGCTGTTAGTTGTTCCAATGTGTCCCACTTGGACTCCATGCCAGACATGTGTGTCTCGACACGTGACATGTGTGTCTCGACATGTGACATGTGGGAGTCCAAGTGGGCATGATGGGCAGCCTGCTGCTGTTGTATGTCCTTGAGGATCCCCACTACCTGGCTGACCTCTCCGGTGCTAGTCTGGTACGCATCTGCGATGCGTGCCAGTTGTGGGTCATCATGCAGTCCAGACCCCTCTGCAAAGAGCGACCTATGTCTACCACCCCTCCCACCACCCCTGGCGACACGTGCAGGACCTGCGGTGGCACGCACAGGTGACCGTGGGCCCACTTGTGTGTTGTTCCTGGGCTCGTTGTCACCAGCTCCAGTTTGGGCCTGGGTCCCTGCGCTGTTGTCATCTGTGGTCCTTGGTCTGTCCGTGTTGGCAGGGGTGGCCTGTGTGTTGGCAGTTGTTGGAGGGGTGGGTGCAGGGGGTGCAGATGTTGGTCCTGCTGGTGGTTGCAGCTGGTTCTTCGCCATCCGAGGATTGCAGTGGCTGATCCACACCAGTGAGCTCAGTGTTCCCCGGAGCCTGGGACAGGGACTCCTCCTCATCTGCTGCTGTGTCCCCATCATCACCTGTTTTGGGGAGAGACACAGATTGTATGTTATGTTTCTACTGGCATCAATTGTTCAAACACCTGACAGTTGTGACTGTACCTCTGGATGTGGGCCAGGACATTGCATTCTCCTAAATTGTGACAGTCAGAGAGTGATATTGGTGTAGCACATTGTCCTGCCAACCTGTGGCATGTGAATGTGTATGTTGAGGTGTGTGCATGACCAGCATTGGTGGTATTTGGTTGCCATCCAGGCCTCCTTCTCCCCCAGCCCAGTTATCCCACCATGAAGCGTGCTTCCATTGCAGGGAGTGCAAGTTGTCTTTCAGGATGTCAGTCAGTGGTGTCCTGCTGTTGGTTGTTGCACAGTTCCCAGCAGGGCCTTGTGCTCCCCCAGCAGTACCCAGTGTCAGCCATCTTGTGAGTCCTTTTCCACTCCCTGTGATGTGAGCATGGTTGAGAGTGGTGTTGATGGGCCAATTGTGAGGGTGAGCAATATCTGTGCCTACAACTCCCATCATGCTATTGCCTCCACCCCCTTCCCAGCATGCCCATCCTTCCTTCCTTTTGACTCTGCTTCCCTGTGGGGTGGGGTGCCTGTGCTGACAGGATGGCTGGGAGTGTTGTCCTGGCAGTTGTTTGGCTACAAGTCCCAAGAGTGTCCCTGTGCTTCACACAGCATAACCCAGGGTGGTGGTTCTTTGTGGGATCTTCAGTTAGGATGTGAGGCATTGCATTCTCCCAGGTGGGTTATGTGGAGTTAGTGTTGAGGGGGTGTGTGAGGGGAGGTCCTTGTAACTATGGTCAGTGCTGTGAGTCCTCCTTCCCACCCAGCCAGATATCCCACCATGGAACGTGCTTCCATTGCAGGGAGTGCAAGTTGTCTTTCAGGATGTCAGTCAGTGGTGTCCTGCTGTTGGTTGTTGCACAGTTCCTAGCAGGGCCTGGTGCTCCCCACAGCAGTACCCAGTGTCAGCCATCTTGTGAGTCCTTTTCCACTCCCTGTGATGTGAGCATGGTTGAGAGTGGTGTTGATGGGCCAATTGTGAGGGTGAGCGATATCTGTGCCTACAACTCCCATCATGCTATTGCCTCCACCCCCCTTCCCAGCATGCCCATCCTTCCTTCCTTTTGACTCTTCTTCCCTGTGGGGTGGGGTGCCTGTGCTGACAGGATGGCTGGGAGTGTTGTCCTGGCAGTTGTTTGGCTACAAGTCCCAAGAGTGTCCCTGTGCTTCACACAGCATAAACCAGGGTGGTGGTTCTTTGTGGGATCTTCAGTTAGGATGTGAGGCATTGCATTCTCCCAGGTGGGTTATGTGGAGTTAGTGTTGAGGGGGTGTGTGAGGGGAGGTCCTTGTAACTATGGTCAGTGCTGTGAGTCCTCCTTCCCACCCAGCCAGATATCCCACCATGGAACGTGCTTCCATTGCAGGGAGTGCAAGTTGTCTTTCAGGATGTCAGTCAGTGGTGTCCTGCTGTTGGTTGTTGCACAGTTCCTAGCAGGGCCTTGTGCTCCCCACAGCAGTACCCAGTGTCAGCCATCTTGTGAGTCCTTTTCCACTCCCTGTGATGTGAGCATGGTTGAGAGTGGTGTTGATGGGCCAATTGTGAGGGTGAGCGATATCTGTGCCTACAACTCCCATCATGCTATTGCCTCCACCCCCTTCCCAGCATGCCCATCCTTCCTTCCTTTTGACTCTGCTTCCCTGTGGGGTGGGGTGCCTGTGCTGACAGGATGGCTGGGAGTGTTGTCCTGGCAGTTGTTTGGCTACAAGTCCCAAGAGTGTCCCTGTGCTTCACACAGCATAACCCAGGGTGGTGGTTCTTTGTGGGATCTTCAGTTAGGATGTGAGGCATTGCCTTCTCCCAGGTGGGTTATGTGGAGTTAGTGTTGAGGGGTGTGTGAGGGGAGGTCCTTGTAACTATGGTCAGTGCTGTGAGTCCTCCTTCCCACCCAGCCAGATATCCCACCATGGAACGTGCTTCCATTGCAGGGAGTGCAAGTTGTCTTTCAGGATGTCAGTCAGTGGTGTCCTGCTGTTGGTTGTTGCACAGTTCCCAGCAGGGCCTTGTGCTCCCCACAGCAGTACCCAGTGTCAGCCATCTTGTCAGTTGTTTTCCACTCCCTGTGATGTGAGCATGGTTCAGAGTGGTGTTGATGGGCCAATTGTGGGTGTGACCAATATCTGTGCCTTCAACTCCCATCCTGCTATTGCCTAAACCCCCCTTACCAGCATGCCCATCCTAGCTTCCTTTTGAGTGGACTTCAGTGTGTGTGAGTGTGACAGCAATGGCAAGATGGCTGACAGTGTGGTCCTGTTGTTTGTTGCTGCCCAGTTCCCAGCAGGGCCTTGTGCTCCCCACAGCTGTGGCCAGTGTCAGATATCTTTGAGGTGGCTTTTGACTCCCTGTGAGGTGTGCATGCTTCAGTGCTAACTTGCTGGGCCATGTGGGTGTGAGATGTTGATCTGTGACTACCACTCCCATCATGCCATTGCCTACACCCCCTTCCCAGCATGCCCATCCTTCCTTCCTTTTGAGTGGACTTCAGTGTGTGTGAGTGTGACAGCAATGGCAAGATGGCTGACAGTGTGTTCCTGTTGTTTGTTGGTGCCCAGTTCCCAGCAGGGCCTTGTGCTACCCACAGCAGTAGCCAGTGTCAGCCATCTTGTCAGTTGTTTTCCACTCCCTGTGATGTGAGCATGGTTCAGAGTGGTGTTGATGGGCCAATTGTGGGTGTGACCAATATCTGTGACTACCACTCCCATCATGCTATTGGCTACACTGACTTGACCAGCATACACAGAATTCCTTCCTTTCAGTGAGCTTCCTGTGAGGTGGTGTTCTAGTGCTGGGTAAATATCTGGGAGTATTTGTTGGTTCTATTTGTGGCACTGCCTTGCTGTATTTGTTGTTAGGTTTGTAGATGTCATGACACAGTTACATATCACTATGGGATGGCAGGTATTGTGTTTGTCTGACTAGCATTCACATCTTGGGATGGATATCTTTTGGTTGCTGTGTATTTGCTAAGTGTGCATGGTTTGCCTATCCCCTTGACTGTGATGTGTGTGTGTAGTCACACCATATTGTGTATATTAGTTGTGTACTCACCAGGCTCTGGGATGTCTGTTAGTCCGTATACGCTCACTGGTGGTAGGATGGGCCGCACCTTCTCCTCCCAGGGCCTGAGGTATACTGGTTTTGCAGGAGGGCCACTGCCGGTGTGCTGGCTGAGGAGGTAGTCCTTTTGAGTAGGTCCCTGACCCTTCTGCGCACATCATACCACCTGTTCTGGATGTCTTCCTTTGTGCGCAAACATGGTGATTGTGCGTTGACCCTGTCGACAATTCTCGCCCACATCTTGGTTTTCTGCGACATGGGGGTCTGTTGTACCAATGTACCAAACAACTGTGGCTCTACCCTGAGGATCTCGTCTACCAGGACTTCCAATTCACAATCTAGGAACTTATGGTTCTTCTTTGGGGGCATGGTGATGGGTGGTGGTGGTGATTGATGTGTGTGTGTGTGCAAGTGGGGGTGTGTGAGTGTAGGTTTAGCTGGGTGTGTGTGAGGGTGCTATTTGTAGGTGTGGTAATGGTGTGTGGCATGTGTGATGTATGAGCTGTGAGTGTGTATGTGGTTGCTGTGTGATGGTGTTCTGTCTGGCAGGTCAGTGGAATTTGCAAGGGATCATGGTAGGGATTTGTGGCCTTTATGTAGGTGGAGTTGGAGGTGTGTCCTTGTTCCATTTTTTTTCCTCCCTGTATTTATTGGCCTAGTGGTTGCTTGTTTGGCCCTTTTTAAAAAAAAATTTCCTTGGTGTTTTTGGTGCATGTAGGAGTCGTTCTTGTGTCCGAGTAGGACGCTGCAGTTGTGTGGTGCGATCTTGTCTGACTCGTTCCCGCTGTGTGTCAGCTAGGTTTCATATGCGGCGTACGAGTCGGTCGCGTAGTATTGGGTTGCTTCGGCTGGGTTTTGTATGCGTGTCGGGCGTACAGCTTGTGCTCCGGGCGAGTCGGTCGTGTTTTGCACGCACAGCATCGTACTACGCGGGTCGGAGTTCGCGGGTACGTTTCGTTCGGGTTCAATCCGAGTGCGTGTCGGTCAGTTCGTTTCGCGTGATTTCCCGGCCGGATGGCTTGTTTCCGTCCGGCTCGGTCGGTCGTTTTGGATTCCGTCCGAGTCTGTCGGATTTCACATGCATTTCATTGTACTACCCGGGTCGTGCGGCGCCGGTCCGAGTCGGTCGGACTAAATTCCCGTACCGAGTCGGTCCGTACGTTTTCCGGCCCGAATCGGAATCGGCCCCATAGTGCGAATAGAACCGCCCCTTGAGAACATTTCTGAAGATCCCGGCTCAGATGGCATTGTTTGGGATAAGGTCTCGTTTTATATTTTTGGTCCCACAGACACTTTGCCAAAACCGTATGTATTTAAGATTTCACTTAATGACATAATAACTCCTGGCAGCATTTCTGATGATTGGGATAGCAACACGGATAGATCAATGCTTTCTGGGCTAGAGCATTATACTGTATTTGAAAGTGAAGATATGTATAGTAGTACATCTAATTATGATGAAATGTTTTTTTATCATCACTAAGCACACCATTATGTATACAGAGCTAGCACTTCACATGCTGTATTTATACACAATGAGAACATTGCCCAACACCACCTTTGGGTTACTCCATAATATATGTACAGAAGTTTTCATGTTTTTCATTCAATAACTCCATAGACCAAGGGCCAAATTTATGACCCGAATTGCATTGCTCTTGCACCACCCAATGTGGTGCAAGAGCAATGCACACCATAAGTCATATTTTTGAAGCCACGCAAAACCACTTTGCGTGGCTTTCAGTGGCTCCAAAAATATGGAGTAACGCAACGCAGCACAAATCGCTGTGATGTGATACTCTGCCCTGGGTAGGTGTTCCATGGGCATAGAGTCGGTGTTCCCACGCAGCTCCCATTTTTTGATGCAACACCTTGCAAACCTGGGAATGCACCAAAAAGATAGAAGGCATAACGAGGAGAAATATTTGTATTTATCCTTTTTTTTCCTCTTTCTCTGTGTGCTGTATTCTCAGCACACATAGAAAGAGGAAAAAGCCTTGCAGGATTGTTTTTGTGAAGGAAGGGAAAACAATCATAACTACAACACAGGCATGCTTGCACCATGCTGCAAGGGTGCTTGCATTGGCACTAGGCTACCAAAACAGTGCCAGCATAACGGAAAAGGACAGGAATGTGTCATATTATATAAATACAACATATTCCTGCCGTTTCCGTGTGATGCATGGCAGCGCAGCAAGGAGACTTCCTGCACTGCGAGCACCCCAAAACTCATAAATATGCCCCCCAGTTATTTTTATAAACTTTGCCCTTCCCCGGTAAAGAAAAATATGCTGAACGAAAAAAAGATCAGTTTATTCGGCCTCCTTTTTTTCTAAATTGTCAATTTTAGGGGTACGGCTTTTGGAAAGACAATATTGATTTAAAATCTATTTGGGGAACGAAAGATTGGCAAATTCAAAGAAATTAGCCTTTGTTTAGAGTGTATCTAACAACGAGACAAATAATTTTTTTGAACAAGACTGTACAGCAAACATCCTGACTGAGCTTGGCTTAGATAAAGGATATGAACACACCTATATTCACCTTAGATCTATCATGCTATTGAGCTGGACATTGCAGACTCTGAAGAGTGGTCACATGCTTTGGAAACACTTAAACGCTACCAATTTATTTCTATCATATAATTTAACATGCGCACAGAAAGTAATTGCAAAGGAGGACACAACATACACAATGTTAAACATAGAACATTTAGAGAAATTACCATTTACAGTGGAGGAAACATCATGTGTCGATTGGTTGATTCATGGGGATTTATTTCTCTGCCAATTTCAACATTTCACTCAACATCTTGTTAGAAACACTTTCAGGTCGACATATATACAGCATTAGGGGAGAGATTTCTACTGGAGACATGGATCCTACCTTTCGATTACAGGTGTAGGAATGGGGAAACTGAAGTTTTCCTTAGCGGTACAGATTGCGAGAATACTTTTGGCCACTCTTTAGTTTGCAGGTAGGTCAAACTTCACAGAGCTTGTAGTGCTTCAAAAGCAAACTTAGCTTGTTATCTGAAGGGTATTCCAGCTGCTGATCCGGCATTCAGATTGCTTTCCAATGGAAGTTATTTGATGTTGAATGACCAAGGTTGCTGTAGGAAGAGAGCGAGAGTACTCTATGTAGTCAGTGTTTCCAGGGTTGTGACCTGTTGTACGAATGTGCTTTTTCCACTGGCTCTTGTAGTTAGAGGAGTGACGTTTTGGCCTTTGATTTCTACTTTTAATCTGAACTTTGATAGTCTGAGTAGATTGAAAGCCTCATTTTTTCCGAAGGAAGTTTCTTTAACATCTGTAAAAGAGGCGTTTGATCTTCAAGTTACAAGGACGTCTTCTGAAATACAATTGCTACTATGCACTAACCTCCTACAACACTTCGAAGAATTTGTGCACTGCATATTTAATGCTTCAAATACTGTGGGAGTAGTACATTTTTTCAAAGAGATTGGGTCTGGGTTTGCTAGTACCTTCCAGACTGTCTTTGGAGTGATTCGATCTTTTATACACTCCCTGGTTTCCAGCGTTTTTGGATACATCCCACTTATTCTATTTCTGCTCCTATTTGTGCTGCTCTGCAATGGATGTTTCACAATGTGTCCAAATGGTAATGGCACTACCACATGTGCTGCTGTGTCATGATCACATGATACAGTACTTTGCCGCGTCCTTACTTTAGGAACTTAATGATAACGGGTCCTTGTCCTTTCGACCTGTTTGTTTAAATTGTGTACATCCTGTGTTCCGCTCTCACTTTCTAGTGTGCCTTGGATATATGCCTTGGAATGCAACTTGTACAATCTATGGTTTTTGAACTGCTGATGGGTCCATTAAGAATCCATTCTCAGAGCTGTCCTATGTGATTACAATTGCTGCAAAATGCATATTATGAGCCTTCTGTTGATGCCTCATCTCCTGGGTCGTCTTCTGTGGATGCACTACTGGCTCTCACACCTTCAGCCTCTGCTGATTGGGTTGGGCGCAACTACGGTTGTTCTTTGGAACTTGTGACGGGGCGCCAACGGGAACATCATCTGCAGAAGTAAGAAACATATTTTCTAATGACTCTCGGAACATTTAAAACATTCTCGGAGTTTCAAGAATTTTAGTTTGCTATCTTTTTATTGTGATTTTTTTGTGCAGATATTAATTGTGTATTTTTAAATTGGCTTTTAATGCAATTTGTCTTTATGCTTTATTATTATAGTGCTATATTTATTTTTCTGATTTTTAGGTTTCAATTATATCTATCTTAATTTTGATTTTAGGATATGTCTTTATGTTTAGTTTGATGCTTTTAGTCCTCTTACAGACAAGGAGTGGGTGTTGTGAGGTTAATAGGGCCAGTGCACAAACACTCCCATTTTTAACCCATGCTTGGAGAGGTGGGAAACGCCCTGTCAGGGGGATTAGAGGGGTGGACTGTAGAGAAATAGAGAATAAGACGTGCACACAGCTGCACCAAAGACAGTGCCCCTGACCCAGAATCCCCAAAAGCCTGTGTGCAGGCTTTAGAAATTGTACACTTTGGTTAAGTCATGCCTCAGGAGGTCAGGGGCATGACCAGGAAAGTGTTTACTGTCACTGAGGGGCTGCTCAAAGTACACCTCTGCCTTTTGAGACATTTAAAAATTTGAAGTGTCACCCTCACTCTCCCAGCTGCACCAAACAGTGATTTAAAGTCCTCTTGGAATTGGGTTGCTAAGGTCTTATGGCTTTGAAGAGAAGGGATCTTTATTTTTTGGTTCTTTTGCTGTTTTACAGCAAGTGTGACAAGTTAAGAAAGATTCATACATTGAAACTTTATTGATTTTAATATTATTCACAGTGAAACATTGTTTTTATTGATGACGTTTGGTGAATGATGGTATCATCCTGAGATGTTATAATATTGACTGCACTGTATTTTGAGGGGAGACATCAGTTATAACACAGGCATTACAATACAATGCCTTTAAAACGCATCTACTACAACGCAGACACCATTACATCGCATGACATTACAATGCATATACTATTACAACGCATGCCATTACAACGTATACTAATACAACGCATGCTATTACAACGCATTGGTAAGTATAGTACGGTAAGTATTTGTTAGGTAGTGGTAGTTTATTTTATAGTCTATGTGTAATATTTTATATTTTTTATAAGGTATATACATATTTAATATTTAATATGTTAAACAATTGTTATTGTTTATTTTAATACTCAGGTTATTAAATTTAATACCAAAGTATTTTTAAAAGAAATTTAAGAAATATATTTATATGTATAAAAAAGACAGATTGTTTAAAAAAAAATTATAAATATGAAAAAATAATGGTTGAGAAAAATATTTTTAAAAGTCAGGTATTTAAATAAATACTAGAGTATCTTTTAAAAAATAGTAAAATTAATGCATTGTGATATGTTAATATTATCAGGGAGAAGAGATTGATGTTAAATAAATATTAGATAAAAAAGTAATGAGCTTAAAAATTATTTTTTAATACTCAGGTAGTAAAATAAGCACTAGAGTATTTTTATTCAGGTAATAAAAATAATACTGGAGTATATTATGTAAAAAATAATATTTAAACTTTTGTGAGAATAGTAGTGTTAAAGGGTAATACAAACTAAGGGCCTCATTACGATGGCGGAAGGCCCACCACCGCCAGCTGTGCAGTGGCGGGCCTTCCGCCATCGGACCTTGATTTCCCCCTGCCAAATTAGGATGGCGGGGGAATCCGACTGCGACCGTGGCGGGCGCAAAGACCGCCCGCCACGGATCCGCCACAGATCCGCCACAGGCAATCGGTCTGATTTCCTGGTGGAGCAGCCAGCATCCGTAAAATGGTGGCAGTGCCTAGCAGGCACCGTCCGCCAAATTACAATGCTGCATCCCCGCCAGCCGGTTTATGGCGGTGTAACGGCCATTCACAGGCTGGCGGACATTGTATTTGGGGGCCCGTTGCGGGCCCCCCTGTTGTGGGGGGCAAAGGGGTGCACTGGGGGGGGTACCCATGGTACCCCCTACATGTCCCTGCACTAAGTGGCAGGCACCGTGTGGTGCCTGCCACGTAGTGCAGGGAAATCTAAACAGTTCATCTTTAACATTGCAGCGGGTGCTGCAGCTAGCAGCAACTGCCGCAATGTTAAAGATGGTAGATGCGACCGCCACGGTGGCGGTGGCATCGTAATACCACCGGTAGGACTGCCGCCTTGTAGGCGGGTGGTCCCACTCCCCGACACGATGGCGGACGGACTGCAGTCCGTCCGCCATCGTAATGAGCCCCTAAGTTTTATTAAAAATATTATATTAAAAGATCAAAAACTAAAAATATATTTAAAATTTTGATGAAGTAATAGTTTAAATTTAAAAAAGTAAGTTATAAAAAAGTACAATAATTAGGGAAATTAATGATATATGTGTAAGAAATTAATATTACAATTAAGAATAAAATTAGTAATTAATTAGTTACTTAGGTGTCCATTACGATGACGGACGGTAAAAAAACCGCCAACTACCACAGTGGTAAAAATCCGCCCGCCTACACCGTCTGAATACCGACCGAGCAATTACGATGCCGCGAACCGAAAACCGCCGGAGGCGGAAAATAAACAAAGAATACCGCCCGCCCATGTCCGAGTCTAAGTCCATCCGCCCGCCACGGACGGAAAGACGCACGACAACCCAAAACCGCCCGCCCTGACGACCGAGACACCGCCCGTGAAATTAGGATCGCACCGACATGAGCGCGGAAAATCCACAAATACACCGCCCGCCAGCGTAAACAACAGTGACGAAATTGGACACGGCGGAAGCACTGGCGGCCACGTCCATGCACAGAAATCATCCGCAGACAAAACCAAACACACACAACATGGCCAACAAGTCCACACAGCAACCCACGCACAAATACCCAAACACAGTACACATTCCGGAAACACCCCCTGGACAAACAAATCAACTACAAATCCCAGAACACTAGCCACAACACACCTGAAAACAACAGACCATCATGACACACCCACATAGGTAAGTACAAAACCAGCCCCTTCACAGACCACAACCCCTGCAACATTACAAACTGAGGACGAGAGCACACAACACAGCGAGACAGAAAGGACAGCAGCACACCACAGACACGCATATATCACACACATCACCACCACCACCACCACCAAACACCGGCCACACAAACCCCTGCACATCACACACCACACACTGCACCAGCACCACAAACACCAAAACACACACCATGGCATCACACAGAATGCCCAAGTTCACTTCCACTGAGCTGACGGTCATGGTCGACGAGATCGTCAAGGTGCACCCACAAATCTATGGCAACCAGGTCCAACAGACACCACTAGCCACCAGAACCCGGTTGTGGAGCAGGATCGTAGACCAGGTCAATGCAGTCGGGAACGTGCCACGCAACAGAGGCGAAATCAACAAAAGGTGTAACGACCTGAAAAGCGTGGTCAAGAAGAAGGAGGCAAAGAATCGTGAGCTGGCTGCCAGGACTGGCGGAGGTAATCCCGCGCTATTCAAGACCTTCAAGGCGTGGGAGGAGAAGGTGCGAGTCATCATACATCTGGAGATCCTCACCGGATTACCAGGGGGAGTGGAGGCTGGTAAGTACAAACAAACGTATACCAGCACACCGCTATGTACTCACATGCACTACCACTATGCCATAGCTCCGAGGGACAAACACCCCCACGTCCAGTACACAATACACAAGAAATCACTCACACATGCAACAGACACTCACACACACAGCCCAAACCTACCAACTAACAAAACCATGGGGGCATGTGTACAGTCAGCCAGCACCGCAACTCCCACCAGGTCCCCTTGTACTCCAGAAGCGCCAGAAGGAGCACTCCCCACACCCACACCCATGTGTCAGCCATAGCTGCACTAACCAACAAGTAACAGGTAAGTAGCCGGAACACAAAGTCAGTGGGTCAGAGGGGGGACAGCTGAAGTACAACACCCACCAGGCCCCCACTCCCACAGACCAGCAAGGTGGAGCACTCCCCACACCCATGTGTCAGGCACAGCTGCAGTAACTGACAACTAACAGGTAAGTAGCCGGAACACAAAGGCAGTGGGTCGGAGGGGGACAGCTGAAGTACAACACCCACCAGGCCCCCACTCCCACAGACCAGCAAGGTGGAGCACCCCTCCCTCCCAGCACCATGTGGCATCCATTGCATTGCGCACTCAAAAACAACCTGTAGGTGGGAAACTGTACAGGGCGGGGTGTCTGTAGGCATGAGGACTGTACTACGACTGACACATGGGACATGTCACGTAGCAGAGGAACACGCAGCACTGCTCTCAGTCACAATCATGTGACCAATGTGCACACGGACATGTATTACAGAGTCATACCCCACATGACCCATCACAGATACAGCAACACCCAAGGAGCCACGTCTGCATGCACAAGTCCCACTGGAGTACAGACCCACACGGCATGCACTGTGCCACCCACCACACACATCAGCAACACCATCGAAGTCTTGTCCATGTAGTCCTAACTGCCTGTCACCCACACATCGGACAACAACGCCCATGTAAGACAGACCTTACTAGAAGTACCAGCTTGGAACCACAATATTGCACACAAAGACAACTGGACCCATGAAACACACAGGCACACAATGCACATTCAACATATCATCCATCTCATCTCTCAGCCCCAGTGTCATGAAAGGTATGTCATCCGAACAGCTGGCCCTCATACAGTAGTCATGCAAAGATACCTGCCCATGACAAATCATATGCCTGCAGTGTCTGAAGCACACATCACACTGCGAGTAACAACACACATAATGTAGTCAACACCCCAAGAGCACTGCATTGATGCACATGTACGAGGGCAGCACGCACACAAAGGATTTGGCCCATCTGCAATACGTTGTGTGGCACACAACAAGCACGAACTCACAACAATGCTACCAATGTAATGTCCATGAATGATAACAGTCAGCAGATATGCCGGGCATGTTAGACAGACACACACCTTCGTCTATGCACTGTCATGTTGCCAGAACACATGTCACGTCCTGCACCCATTACTCACAGTATGTACCCCAAAAGCATATTTCAACCCAAAAGCGTTTAGTGTGCTGGACCCCCTTTTGGCATCAGCGTTTCTAAGCGTTCCATTTGAACCCCAAAAGCATATTTCAACCCAAAAGCGGTTAGGGGCTGTACCCCCTTTTGGCATCAGCGTTTCTAAGCGTTCCATTTGAACCCCAAAAGCATATTTCAACCCAAAAGCGTTTAGGGGCTGTACCCCTTTTGGCATCAGCGTTTCTAAGCGTTCCATTTGAACCCCAAAAGCATTTTACAACCCAAAAGCGTGTAGGGGCTGTACCCCTTTTGGCATCAGCGTTTCTAAGCGTTCCATTTGAACCCCAAAAGCATTTTACAACCCAAAAGCGTGTAGGGGCTGTACCCCTTTGGCATCAGCGTTTCTAAGCGTACCATTTGAACACCAAAAGCATCGTTCAACCCAACATCGTCGATGGTCCTGGAGCCCGCATACACCCGACCCACAAAATGTAGGAGCATAGCAACACACACCCATCGGCATTGCTAATCCCTCCCATGCCACATGTCCACATCACACAGTTCCATTGCCTAGCCCACGCATACACACATCGTACATCCACACACACGCCCCTGGGAAACCTGTGCACGACAGTGCACGAACTGTGAATGTCAGACAACCAATACATACTTTGCTAGGTGCAACACAATGACCTATCTCATTCTCCCCACAGGTGCCGAACTGCTGGATGCTGTAGAGGGAGACAGCAGCCAGCACAGCCAGTCCGCAAGCCCCCGACCCGGACTCACGGATGTAGAGGAACTGGACACCTCTTCGGACGCGGACCACCCAGCAGGCCCATCTGCAGTGGCAGGGCACAACCGCTCCCCAGGGCCCCTCCTGACAACCAACCCATCACCCAGGGCTGCTGACCAGTCACAGACCCCTGCTGCCACGGTCGTTGCGGCAACCACCACCGCCGAAACCACCACCACCACCACGCCATCCCTCACCACAGCCCCTGTGCAAGGGGTGGCACGGCCGTCGGGCTCCACCCTGGGAGCCAGAGCGAGGACCGTGGTGAGCAATGTGGCTAGTGGGCAGGTCGGTGGCAGCAGTACTGGTAGGAGGAGCAGGGCCAGGCCAAAGCCAACAGTGCCTGGGAGCCAAGCCCTGCCGCAAATCGACAGAGTCCTTGGGGCCTATCAAGAGGCCCAAGGAGAATGGGCCAGGTCAGCTAGCGACACGCGGGAGGTCCTTGGGGTGTTGAGGTCCATGGACGCCCATATGGGCCAAATCGCGGCCCTCATGGGCCAGCTGGTGGTGGAGGGGAGGGCACAAGCAAGGCCAGCAACACCACCTCCGCCACCACCTGCTGTGGCGCAGGGTCGTGCAGCATCGCGTTCCCCTGCGTCCACAGCGAGTGAGCACTCCTCAGCCGCCACCAGCGGCACATCAACACAACCCCCCTACCAAACATGGAAGGGGCCGTCCGAAGAGGAAACAGGTGTCCAGAGAGGACTTCGCACGCACCAAACGCCAGTGAGTCAGCCAGCCACCTTGACCACCTACTGCATTGACTTGTAATACGATCCTACCCCACACTGCCATGTGAATGGCATGTGTCTGTTGGACTGTGGACATAGAACTCCATGGGTACACCTTGACCATCACGCAGCCATGACCGTCAACTCATTGTCACAGCATGCACCACATTTGTCATCACCTTGCACACAATCACATGTCACCGCTGTTAATAAATACACCTTGATCACAATCGGCTTAATGTGTCCTGGGTTTATTCAACGATGTGCAATCGCCACCATGAGCAGAAATGCATCTGCTGTGTGGTATGTCGATGGGACAGGAGAGGCTGTAGGGACCTAGGGGTGAAAAACAGAACAAGAGTACATTCAATGAGTGTGTCACACACTCATCACACAGTACTTGTCACCAACTACAAGCAATGTACACACATCTCACAGAGCAACAGGGCACAATGCTACAGCCACTGTCAGTGGCATACCAACCTGGACATGGACCATTGACACACAGCACTCAGTGAACAAAAGGCCCCCGTGACAGAGCACACATACACCTGCACAACTACAGCTACATCAGCCGTCGTACATGGACACTCACCGTCAAGTGAAGTAGCGGGCGATGAGCTGCTGACGCACATTCACAGCTTCATCCTCTCCACTGTCCTCTTCACTAGAGCTGTCCTGGTCTGCAGGCTGGGGCCCTGGTTGATCTCCGTCATCCACAATTAGGGGGATCTGCTTGCGAATAGCCAGATTGTGCAGCATGCAGCAAGCCACTACTATCTGGCACACCTTCTGTGGGGAGTACGCCAGTGCGCCCCCGGTGCGGTCCAGGCATCTGAACCTGGACTTGAGGAGGCCAAAGGTCCGCTTAACCACACGTCTGGTCCTCCCATGTGCCTCATTGTAGCGGACATCAGCTGGGCTCCCAGGACGTCGTAATGGGCTGAGCAGCCAGGGCCCATTCGGGTAAGCAGAGTCACCTGGGAGTGAGGGACACAGAGAACCGTTGCAATTCCAACTGGACACAAGACAGCATCGCACAGCCAGCACGCTACACTACTCCACATACTCACCAACAATCCAACCACGGTCCGGTTGCAGATTGGTCATCAGACGTGGTAGGATGCTGTTGCGCATGATGTGCGCGTCATGGGCCGATCCTGGGAATTTCGCACACACGTGTGAAATCACCATGTCCGCAAGGCACACCACTTGCACATTCAGGAGTGCGTATGCTTCCGGTTGCGGTAGAGGTGCTCAGTGGCCTGTGGTGCAACAAGGCCAACATGGGTGCAGTCTATTGCACCAACGACGTGGGGGATCCGTCCAAGGGCATAGAAAGCACCCTTCACTGCCGCCAATTCACGAGCCCTGGGGAATCGGATGTATCTGTTCCTGTACAGCATCATGGCTGACAGTACATCCCTGAGCACCATGCTGAACATGGGTTGGGACATCCCACCTCCACTGCCCACTGTGTGTTGGAATGACCCAGTGGCGAAGAAATGCAGTGCAGCCATCACCTTAGCCGTGGGGGTGAATGCTGTTGGATACACCCTGCGAGGACGGAGGTGGGGTTCCAACAAGGCACATAGATGATGCAGGGTGGGTCGGTCCAGACGATATTTGCGGATGACCTCCACATCCACCATGTCTGACAGCAATTGGTAGGGGCGATGAATGTTTGGTCTCCGCCTAGGAAAGATGGAAGTGGACACATGTCAAAGCAACACACCACATGGCATATTCACATACACAAAACATAAATGACTGAGCAGGCAATTGAATAACAGAACAGCTGACAAGTAGGGACAGCACAGCCACAATACACTTACACAGGTCCCCTACCAATAGCAATGGGCAGTGACACACCCCATTGCTATGAGCATGCACATGGGGATCTAGGCCTCAATCACTTGTAAGGCATGCTGATGGTAACAGACTGCATATTCGGCAAGCGGCAACACCACGGCAACATGACTAGCTGCTGTGCATCACACTGCTTCCGAGGCTGGGTGTGTAGGGCACACACCAACAACGCTATGGACACAGGCTGAGCGGCCAAAACAAGTGGGACCTGTGGCACGAGGGGATATGAGACAGTCATTGATGTCACTACTGCACCCTATGTACAGCACTGTACGGATCACACCTCCAGAAACATTGACAGGTGTACACATTGACAGCCCCATGCCAACACGGCTGTGTGCTTGCAATTACACATCACAAGTGACACGTAACATTGCACGTGCCAAGTGGCAGATGTACATAGTGAAAGATGGCATGTGTGTGCATATGCATATCCCATGCTCCCATGCCAATGTGTACATGATGATGTGCCAACAGACATGTGGAGGCTGAGCACTGGCCGTCCCTGCCTATGCACACAGCATGTTGTGGCCCTGTCCATTGTGGACCTGCACCCACATGCAAATCATGGCCACACCTGCAGATGCATTGCTCACATTATACTGTGTGGTGCACATGGCATCAGCGGACTGTACCCGCCATGGGCCAGGCCCTTACGGCCAACTCCAATGACCCTCGCGGTTGCACCCTGCGTGTTCCACTATGGAGGTAGGCGTCCAGGGCCAGCTGGGAGCAGGCAAACGTCTGCAATTGAAGCTGCCAGACATGGTACACGAATTGCAGCAGCTTGTACCCACTGAAACTGCCCCAGGGGGTTATATGTGTGTGTGAGTGGGACAGGCATAACCACAGCTACCTGGAACTGCAGCCTGGCACCCCTTGACAGCACCTGCTGCTGCCACCACTCCACCTACACGTGGATGACGCTGAGGACATGTCCAGGTCCACTCACCAGCGAGGAGCTGGAGATCCTGGATTCCGAGCTCCACGCACACTGCACATGGCTATTCCTTGCGAAAGTTGTGTGTGAGAGACAACTGCAGTGTGTGTGGGAGTGCATGTGGGGACACACATGTCGTTGATCCGCAGCACTATGAGTCAGAGCCTGTGGTGTTCAAACATGCACTGCTCACCATGCTGACTGCAGGTGGCATGGGTATGTGAGCTCTCGGGCGCTTTGACCTGTCTGTCCCTCCCGAGTGGTGGTACATGGCAACTTCATGTCAGACATCCAGTGACACAGACAATTGGCAATGCAGGTCTCAGTGCACTTGTTGGTCGTGTGAATGTCAGGCTGGGGCCATGCTGCCCTTCTCAGTCCCAGCAGGCCTGGCCTGCACATTGACTGCACAATGCCAGTAGGTGACGACACAGACTGCCTAGTGGGTTACATGTGTCTCCTGTTCAGGACCCTCCGGATGAGCGCTAACTCAGTCCTGTCGATTGGACACACCATGCCTCGTGATAGGGATGTGTGTGTGAGATAGTGGCACTGAATGTGACCTCCGTTGCGGGGTGGGCCATGCACTGGGCGAGTACGTTGATGGTTGCGCAGTGTTGGTCACAGTGGGTACACCCACACAGATGTGTTGCCTTGTGATCTTTTTCTAGGTCCGCCTGACAATGGGCAGTAGATGTGGGCAGACTACACATTGCTCGATGTGCTGTCTATATGCATGTGCCTTCACACCAGGCACAGCTGCCCCTGCACATGTGACCCCTGCTGCACTCAGTGCTGGGTCTGTTGAGCTGATGCACCATCTGTGCGTGGGGCAGACAGCTCTGCTCACTTCCGTCGTTGCCCATGACATCACTTTGCCGCAGGTGACATGGATCATGGAGGGCCCACATGTACGCATGGGTGGACTACACAAGACTGTCCAATGGTTGTCACCCCCAGTCAGTGCTTCGAATGGGTAGAATGTGGTGCTGGTACTCATTTTAATGTGTCGAGTGGGCGGGGCTAGGTGCGGGGCTACATGCAAGACATGGGAAGTTCATCGGCTTATCTACTAGTTGCAATACACACGAGACACGTCTTTTCCGACCACATCAGGGTCATTCCTTAAACTGGCTGAAAATCAAACAGTCATCTTTTGCACTGTCCTCATGGCCTCCCTCGCTCACCCCAATATGCGTTTGCACCTGAGCAGCTAGCGCATGCACAAGCAGCTCCAAGCTCGCCCCAGAGAGGCCAAGGAGTGTATGTGTGGGTCCAGTTGAACAAGTGGTCTGTCTCACGGTATAATAAGTGGCGGGACGCCGTCCACCTGCGTGGTGCCCCGACTCAAGACACGGGCAACATTGACAATGCATGACAGGCTCCGCAGTCCGGATACACCACCTGCAACACACAGAGGCTGTAGCTGCCCTAGCGGGCCAGGCCGCGTCCAACTGGAGCTCATGGACCCACACATTCACTCTTTGGCCTCTCTGTGGCGAGATTGGAGCTGCTTGTGCACGCGCTGGCTTCTTTGTTGCAATGGCATGTAACGTGTGTGGGTGTATTGGCAATGGGTGGGTTGGTGCGAGCCACCTTCCGTGACGTCACTCCTGCTATTGATGTGTGCGTCCCCCCACTAATTCCATTTGACTTGTGCCATACTACACATTGAGGATGTGTTGCCTGCGTGATGTGACCAGGAGGAGCGCGCCATGACCTCTCACCCACCATGCTCCACTGCCATCCTGTGCCCTGGATTGCCTGTGCAAGTGGACAATGTTGGGGATACACCAGGTCGACAGGAGATGTGAGTGCCTTGGCAAGGGCTTGGCGGACGCACAGCAGTATCCGGCATGTCCACGGAGGGTGGGCTGACGTCTACACTTGATGCAGCATTGATCGTGTGCCCGCCTGTTGTGCACACACAAGTTCACATTCATCCCCAGACAGGTGGTCTTTACAAATTCCCAGGAGAGCGGCAATGTACTGTTCCTGAATCCTCCCAACACAGCGTGTTTCAACATTGCATGTGCGCACCTACCCGTCACACCCACCCACCTGAGCCATGCGTAACTCCGGCTTCACATGACACATGTGTGTCTTCCACAGTTGTGCTACTCATTTGCGTTGACATCCAATGACAGTGGACTACATGGTCATCTCACGACTGCCGTGTACTTCACACACTCTCATCCTCTCTCATTCGTACTTGTGAAATGAATCAGCAGAGACACATTTTTGCTTCAAGCCATGTATTGGGACTTAAGTCCTCTGTGATGCAGTATAGTGGACACTACTGGCAGCGAAATGCATGTGGAGGATATACTCAGCATGTGTACACATAGCATAGGGTGTAGGGGTACATGTGATTAGTTGTTGACTGTGGGATGTGGGCTGTAGAGTTACAACTGCTTAGCCGTTGCTGTGCTAATGTACATTTGCTAATTACTGTGGTGCTGCTGACTTTGACACAGACAGTATACATTTAGCCTACCAGTCTGCTTGTCATCATGGGCACAGTGCATCTCAGTTCCATGTTACAGGTTTGCTGCTATAGTTACTCATACACACGTGCGTGGAGGTGACATCAGGGCATGGGCTTACGTGCATGCAACGGCGTCCCACTTGTTGTTGCGATGTGGTGGGTACTGGCCATGTCACAGTCACTGGGCTCATGTTGTTGGTGGATGCACTTGTTGTCCATGCAAAGGTCCTGGCACGGACGTTCAGAGGGAGGTGAGGTGACAGCTCTCACATACTACAGCAGGACGATTACTGTCCACTGACCGGTGCATATGTTCATGGGCGCAGGATCCATATTATGGCATGGTTGTACATGCAGTTCTGTCCATGTGGTTGCCATACACAAATCCCATGCCTCTGCCTCCCCCTGTTCATGCAGAATTACTGGATGTGATGAGGAACAGAGTGCATGTCCCGAAAATATCAGATGTCATGGCAGTGTAGTTGATGGTGTGGTGTCAGTTGCAGGTTGTATGGTATAGTTGTTGTACTGGTAACTGCCTAGCCCGTGCGGAAGCCAAGCATGGGTACGGTGTGGGACATGATTGTTCAATTGGGGGTATAGCATCGGGGGCCGACGAATTGACAGGTTGTCAGGTATGCGATACCTTCCAGCAGGGCTTCCATGGCATTGGTGGTAAACATGGATGCCATCCAATGTAGCGGATGGTGGCTGTCAAGGTGTTGGTCGAAAGTTGTCCCTTGTAGGAGCATGATGGGACATGTTGGATGACATTCGATGTAACTGTGATCCATAATCCGTCGTGTGGAGGCACAGTGGTCCCATTGCAGTGTGGGTCCGATAGCAGCCACATACGCCATGCCCCCATAGGCTGAACAGACCCTGTCATGGACGTCCAGGGGGTTGAATAGTTGTAGCAGGTCCGCCCTTGGACATGCCGGGTTTGGAGAGACATATATCCACAGGATAGTGGAAGGGACACCTCCGACAGTAGAAGACAGGGATGACGCAGCTGAACAATGCGATGCGGTAAGTTAGTCGGTAACTTACGTTCAGCAAGGCCAGATTTTCACATCCCAATATCTGTATCAGGTTATGTTTGTACAGCTTCATCTGTCCGGCGTAGTTGGGTAGGTGTGGTGCAAGTGCCATTTTGCTGCAGGGCGATGTGATGGCGTGCTCCGGCTGTCTGTGCAGTCTGCAGGGTGCAACCTCCGACGTTGCTGGGAATTCTGTAATGGTCGTAGGGAGGCAGGACTTGTGTTATGTTGGCTTGTGCGGAGGACACGGGCCCTCATCCCACATGCTTCTCTGAATGGTCAAGGTCAGTGGTGTCTGACTCCTTCCAGATAACTTGCATGCGAACCACATGGGGAGTGTTATCATTTCTTTTTCCGTTCGGAATGTTCTTTGGTGTTATGCGCTATCTGCCCTGTGGCCGCTTCCCTCTGCATGCCTGTGTTGTTTTTTTTTTGGGACATTGACTGTTTTCTCCAGCTTGTTTAGTCGGGATGTGGTTTCAGAGTGGGAATGGAAGGTCATTCAGTGCTGTCTCCTCTCCCGTGTGTGGGCGGCAGGCTGCGTTTCCGCTATTCGTTGGGCCTTGTGTGTGGGTGTTATAATTGGAACCACCTGTTGTTGGTCCCCGGGATCTTTAATGTTACGTATTGCATGTCTTGGTATTGGCTGCAGGGTGGTATAGGTGTTTCTGTGTGGTACTGGCGTACCTTTTGCCGACGGGGTCCATATTCTGCTCGGTGATGTTGCCGCCGCTGTGTGCTTCGCCGTGTTTTGCACACAGGGGTGTGTCCTAATTTGCCGTGACATCACTGACATGTTCGGGTCACTTGTGTGTCGTCAGGTTGGCAACAATGAATTGCTGGTTGGGGACATGACTGTGGCAGGGCTGTCACGTGACATGTGCGTTCTGGGTGGGGCTGGTGTGTGTGGTGTTTGGTTGTGACCCTGTGTAATTTGTGTGCGGTGCATACATGGCGCTGCCGTTGGCCTCTGTGTTGTGCGCATGTGTGGGTGCAGTGGTGGATGTGTCGTGTCCACGCAGGGGTGTCGGGGGGGCCATATACAGTTTTCCCGCCCTTGCAGTGTGTGCAGTGTTTGCATGCCCTTGTTGTGTGTCTGCCTACCTGCGTCTCCGCGGTGCGTTGACTCCTAGGTTCTGCATCAGGTAGAGTATGGGGAGGGCCTGCAGTGCTGGATTCATGCTCGGGGGGTCCGCCTCTTTGCTATCCGTACTGTGCGTTCGGGTTTCCGCCTTGCTTTCACGTGCGGTGTCTCTTAGCCGGGGGTACTGTTTGGTTGTGGCATCGTAATTTGTACGCCGGGCGGTACGTGATTTCGTCAGGTGGTGTGTGTCCATTGTGCCGCGCCGCTACGTGATCGGGCGCACTTTGATGGCGGACGGCGTCGCTGGCTTACGGGCGATGTTTGGCTGTCTTTTCACATCCTAATTGGGCGGGCGTGTGGGCTGCGGCGGGTGGACGGTAACTGGTGGTTTTTGCATCCGCCAGCACGCCGGTGGTGCTTCCGCCCACCATCCTAATGGGCCTTTTAGTTATTGGAATAATAAAGAGACAATATAAAAAGTTTAAAGAATTTAAAAAAGAGAAATGTTTGTGTAAAAAATTAAAGAATAATGTAAACTTTATATACTAATTTAATTTAATATAACATGAAGAAAGAAATACCAGACATGTAATTACTTGTTAAAATATTTTTATTACATTTTTAATAATGTTATGTTTTGACAATAAATTATAAAAAAATATTCAAAAATAATGTATTATTTATAATAATTCAAAAAAATAAAGTTGCATTTTTTAAAGTTTTCCCATGCTTTTCCATTGAAGTCAATGGGAGAAAATGTCCTTTTTCATTTTTACAGAAAGACATGATGTTGCAGCGTAAACGTAACTTTCGTCATTACGAGGATCGTCGCGTTACGGATCAGATGCAAGGGAGAGCTCTGTCAAGGTAAGACAAATTTAAACCAACTATTTCACTCCAAAACAGGTTGCAGTAGTAGGCCCACATCGGGTCTCATTCTTTCGTAACAATTTGTTTTCAATAAAGTTATTAAAAATCTATACATTAAAAACTTTAATAAACAAAAGTGTTTCGAAAGGTATCTTTTTTCTTTTTCCGACAGGTTTTTTTTTTTTTTAAACTGAATTTTTCATCGTTGCGATTAGATGTATTTTTAATATGATTGAAAAAAAAGATCTTTTTTGGGAAGATTGGATATTTTTACATCCATTGCTTATTGGTTTTTGGATTTTGGAAGTGCGACTTACATTTTTTGGAGATGGATTTTCGGCGATGGATTATGGAACTTGGATTCGATTTTGGATTGTTTTCGAAATAGATTGGATTGCAACGTTGGATTTTGTTACGTTTTTTGCAGAAAATAAACACTTATTCAGGATTTTTTTTTTGGGTGCGTTTATTTTTAGGTATGCACACATTTTTTTTTTTTTTAAAGTAATGTGCACATTTACTAAGATTAATTCGGGTCTTGGATTTACCAAAAGGAATGTGGGTTATTGGCAATGGATTAAAAAAAGACAAAGGACTCTTAGCGGTCCCTCCGCCATCTGACTCTCATTTCCCCCTGCCACATTAGGATGGCGGGGTGAATCACTTTGTGACCGCGGCGGTCGCAAAGACCGCCCTCCACGCTTCCGCAACAGGCAATCATCACGATTGCCTGGCAGAGCAGTCAGCATGGGTAAAATGGCGGCGGTGCCTAGCAGGCAACGCCTGCCAGATTACAATGCTGGCTCAAGCCAGCCTTTCCATGGTGGCGGAACCGCCATGGAACGGCTGGTGGAGGCTGGGTTCAGGGGCCCGTTGCAGGCCCCCTCTGTGTGGGGGGAGGGTGTATGTGCATTGGGGGGGTACCCATGGTACCCCCCTACATTTCCATGCACAAGGTGGCAGGCACCGCGTGGTGCCTGCCACGTTGTGCATGGAAATGAACAACGTGGCATTTTGGCAAGGCGAACGGTGCTGCAGCCAGCTGCACCGTCCGCAGTGATCAGGGCCCTGGATGCGCCCGCCATAGTGGCGGGAACATCCTAATTCACTCAGCGGGACCGCCGCCTTACCGGCGGGCAGCCCCAGCTCCGCAACTATGGCGGGCGGACAGATGTCCGCCCGCCTTCGTAATGAGCCCCTTAGTTTTTATCACTGACAATAATTCAGTGTATGTTGAGGATTATTTATCAGGGAGTAAACTGTAAACTAAGGGAACTACTGTACTATTAATATATGCGTGAATAGTGTATATTTGGGTGAATGGATGGGGTGTGCTTTTGAACGTCCCATACATCATCCCAATATCACTGTTCTCCAAGATTATGGGGTGTGCTAAAGATTAGTATTCTTTTTTGAGGGTTTTTGTTGTCATGCAAAATAAATGGTTCAATAGTAACAGTTACAGAGAGTTCATGTGGAATGATTATGTCAGAAAAGGTTTGGGGTGTTACTCTTTGTGGGTTACTTGCCTGTTTTTTACGTTGAACAATTCTTCTCAGATTAGGAATTGTGGGCATGCTACTTGCAACATGTGGTGGAATGTGTTGGGCTACCTCCCTCAAAACTGCACCACAGGGTTAATTGGAGGTGGATGCAATATCTTTAATTTCATTAATTGTTTCTCTTACCTCAATCTCCATTGCAGAGACTGAGTGGTTATGTTCTGTGGTTCTTAGAACTGAGTCACCAAGAGTAACCGCTCTGCCTGTGCAATGGGTTGAGTAGTATTGCACACACCGCCAATGACACCTGGGCTCAGGTAGTCTCTCCTTACAATAAACATACCCACTATGTTTGAGTAGACGGTTTCCCCGGCTGGAGGTTATATATTTCGCTTCTTGATTTGAAGTCATTTTCTGTTATGGATTGAAAAAGAAACAAATAAAAAATTGTTAGTTTATTTTTAATTTCTTGTGTTAATCGGTTTTGAAGAAAAAATATACAGTTAAATATCTGCATTTTTTTCCTGTTTAAAGTTAATGCTGTTGGATGTTATATTTAATCTTTTAAACGTGTTGCATTTGTAATTTTGCTGATATGTTATTTAAAAAATGCTTTATTGGGAGAGAAAAATGGTTAAGCTGTTTTAATTTTAAATATTTCTAGATTCTTACCTTTAGTAAAGATGTTTCTTGATGCTTTTAGTTTTGAGGACGGTTTTGGTGATTAGTTGATTCTGAAAGGAAAAAGATTTTATGCGTATTTTCAGTCTTATGTTATTTACATAAAGATTTGTAGGGAGAGAAATATGGTTAAGTAATTTTATTGTATAATTCTTTTGGTATCTTAAATTTTTTTAGAAGCTTTTTCTTGTGGTTTTCGGCTTCTTGACCAGTTTAAAATTTATTGTGGTCTAAAATAGTAAAATAAACAATTTTCTTAGGTGTTGGTGATAATTCGAAAAAGTTTACCTGAAAAAGAATTAAATGTTTTTGGTTATGGAAGAACAGGTGAATGTTTTGCTTTTTTACATTAGTTTTTGTCTTTTCACAGAAAAAATACATTTGTGATTATTTAGCAATATTATTTATGAGAAGAATGACATATTTATTTACCTTCAAAAAGTGTTTTTTAAGTTGAATTGGTATTTCTTTGGAGAAGAGCATTTTGTTGTCTTGAAATATTATTAATTTTTTATTCTGTTCAAAAACTTTATTGACATATTTATTTGATGTAAAAATTACCTTGAGATGTTTCTTGTTTTGTTGCTTGACTTTATGAAAAGTATAGATGTTTATAGTTGTAAAATCTGGAAGAAACAAAATATTTACATTGTTTTAAAAATGTAAATGAGATGTTATTCTATTTAGCAAACTGTTTTTAATTTACAATATAATTGCTTTTGTGGTTTTTCGTGTATATTTTTCAAAATAATTCACCTTTTTTAATAATTTTGTGATGGTCTTCTGTTGATTCAATTCTTAGAAAATATATGGGATTTTTTTCCAACAGTTTTTTGTTGCTGTTTTATCTGTTGACATATAAAAATGTATAATAAATAATTACATATTTTAAAAATTGTTTGAAACAAAAAACAATATCCAGCACTTTCCCAGAGGTAAGCACATGTCGGAGTAGGAATAGTAATTTTGCCCCCACCACTATCCAGCACTTTACCTTAGGCAAGCACCCTTCGGAGTAGGAATAGTAATTTTGCCCCCACCACTATCCAGCACTTTACCTGAGGCAAGAAACCTTCAGAGTAGGAATAGTAATTTTGCCCCCACCACTATCCAGCACCTTCCCAGAGGCAAGCACATATTGGAGTAGGAATAGTAATTTTGCCCCACCACTATCCAGCACTTTCCCTGAGGCAAGCAACATTCGGAGTAGGAATAGTAATTTTGCCTCCACCACTATCCAGCACTTTACCTGAGGCAAGCAACATTCGGAGTAGGAATAGTAATTTTGCCCCATCACTATCCATTACTTTCCCTGAGGCAAGCACCTGTCGGAGTGGGAATAGTAATTTTGCCCCCAATACTAACCATTACTTTCTCTGAGGCAAGCACCTGGCGGAGTAGGAATAGCAATTTTGCCCCTATCACTATCCATTACTTTCCCTGAGGCAAGCACCTGTCAGAATCGGAATAATAATTTTGCACACACCACTATCCATTACTTTCTCTGAGGCAAGCACCTGTCGGAGTAGGAATAGTAATTGTATTCACACTACTATCCATTACTTTCCCTGAGGCAAGCACCCATCGGAGTAGGAATAGTAATTTTGCACACACCACTATGCATTACTTTACATGAGGCAAGCATCCTTCGGAGTAGGAATAGTGATTTTGCCCCCATCACTATCCATTACTTTCCCTGAGGCAAGCACCTGTCGGAGTAGGAATAGTAATTTTGCCCCCCTTACTATCCAGTACTTTCTCTGAAGCAAGCATCTTTCGGAGTAGGAATAGTAATTTTGCACCTAGTACTACCCTGCATTTTCATGAGGTATGCTTGAAAATGTTAAATATTTTAACAAATAAAGGGGATGATTAGGATGGCGGTCGGAAAACCTCCCCGACCGCCATTGTAGCGGGAAAATACTGCCCGCATGGACCGCGACATAACCGCCGGTCAAATTACGATGGCCCGCGATCGAAATCCGACCGCGGCGGTACGATCGAGGGCTTTAACATTGCGGCGGTTGCTGCTGCCCGCAGCACCGCCGCGATGCAGTGCCTGCCACCTGGTACAGGGAAATGTAGGGGGGTCCATGGGTACCAACCCAGTGCACCCACACCCCCCCAACACATTGGGGGCCTGCAACGGTCCCCCGGAAGACAATCTCCGCCAGCCTTTCCATGGCGGTTTGACCACTGCGGAAAGGCTGGCTACCGCCGGCATCATAATCGTTCCGGCGGAGCCTGCTCGGCACCGCCACCATTATCCCGGTCCTACTCCGTCCGCCATGCAGGAGTGCGGATGGCAACCGGCGGAAAAGCGGCGGTCGGAATTTCCCACCGCAGCGGTCACCACCGCCATCCTAATCTGACTGGCGGTTTTCTGGGTTGCGATCGCGGGCGGATGTCCACTGCCGACCCGGCGGGCGCCACCGCCAGCCCGGTGGTGGACATCCGCCTGCCATCCTAATCAGCCCCTAAGTTTGGTTTACTTACATCATATATTTTTTATGTGACTGTGTTTTCGATTGTGCTTATAGCAACTTTGCAAATTTTTCCTAAAAACCTGTAAAATATTTTAAATGGTATATGTGATTAAAATCATGCTTGGATTAATTTGTTAATTTATCACATTTAATATAGGGTAGACTTACTTGGAACTGTAGCTGGCACTGTTTGATGTCGATATTTATCTGGCTGCAAAACGCGTGTGGTGTCTCTGGTAGTCAGTTAACTACTGTTTTTAAAATGGTGGATGGCTGCTTTTATACGTTTTTGTGTGGTGTAAGATAATTGAAAACAAAATAGGGTTTGTGTATATTTTTTGTCGTCTTTTTAATGCTTTGTAAAAGTGTAAATATTTTTTGGGATTTATAAATGTTCGTTATTTTATTTAATATCTGTTTAGTCCACCATTTTGGCGTCCTGCGGGTCAAGGTGATGTCATAGAAAGTGTTGTAGGACTTTCGTTTTCGTGAAGTTTAAAATGGTGGATTATTTGTTTTGTTTTCGATTAGTTTTGTTTTATTGGCGTTTAATTATGTTTTATATTTTCTTAAAATAATGGTAGATATTTTAGTAAATTAAAGTGTTGTAAAGTTCGTTTTTTTAGGTGTTCGTCATTTTAAGATATTTTTGAAAATTGAATATGATGTGTATTTAATTTAAATGTTGATTTTAAAATTATATTGTAATTTATTTAGTAATTTTAAAATGTATTTTGTGAGATAAATATATGTTTATTATATGAATTAAAATAGTATTTTATAAGAGGTTTTTTTTTATTGCTCAAGATAAAAAAATACACGAGTATTAATTTTAGCACTTGAGTATTCATTTTAAAATGTAGTACTTCCCCCACCCAAAACCCCTTTTTCTGCATCCCGTCCCAGCGGTTAGTATAAAATCCCTTACAAAAAAAATATGAGTATTAATTTTAGTACTCGAGTATTAATTTTAATACTTAGTACTCATTTTAAATATCCCTGTTTTAATACACTACCCCACCCAAAACCCCTATTTTCCCTGCATCCCGTCCAGGGGTTTATTATACATTAAAAAAAAGCGTTGTAATTGTAAGCATTGTACTGGTATGCATTGTAAATGTTTGCGTTGTAGTGGATCATTTAATGCATTAACATTATTTTGCTTTGTAATGGTATGTGTTGTAAAAACATGCAATGTATTGGTAGTTGTGTTGTAAAAACCGCGTTGTAAAAGCATGCATTGTAATGGCTTGCGTTGTAACGTCATATATTCATTTTGAGCATATCATTTTGTTTTAAATATCGTAATGATGTCCTGACAAAGTCAGAAGACCTGACTTTCATGAACTGCACCCACTATATGGTGGTAAATGCTCGGGATTATTATGGGTTTAGGGTTCAGGCTTGCTGATGCACAGATTGTTAGGTGAACCTCCAGGAAAGATTACAGGGTAAATGTAAGGGTTTACCTGATCTGCGGGACCTCTCTATGGTGTGCGCCCAATATAGGCTGTAAGGCCGTTTAAACAATGTCCCCATTAGCATTTCTACCTGCCATTCTGTAAATTTGTGTATGTGTGTATTAATAATAAAAATGTTTCCTTTTTATAAGAAAAGACTCTGACTGTATAGTGAGTTATAAAGTGTTGTCTTTTGAGTTGCTGAGTGATGAGTCTCTAGTCCACAGCAATTCCACTGAGTAAGCCTTGGACTACTCTGCTTCACTACCCAGAGAGCCAAGTGCCAAAAAGGACTACTTGGTTCTTGCTAGAAATTGGTTTATTGCCTGAGGGGGGGTGGAAGCTCTACTCAGGCAATAACCACAATCCTTGCGAGGGTGAACCACAAAAGTCACTAAATTAACCTCTGGGTAACCTACTGTTAGCTTGGCACAAAGCAGTCAGGCTTAACATAGAGGTAATGGATAAAATATTTATGCATCACACAAACACTAATAAAGTGAAACCACATCAGAAGAAAAATCCTAATCTAATTTAGAAGAATAGAGTACATTTCAGTAAATAAAATGATGCCACAATGACAAACATCCAATCAGTAGAACCGAATATATGCAATTTATAGTTTTAAGTAGATATAGCGCCTAACAGCACAAAGACCCACTTGCAGTCATCTGGTCATGCTGGACTGGAGAACATCACAAGTTCAGATCGACCACTATGTGATTGAGCATGGGCCAGATAAAGGGACCAAGTCAGTGAAAATAACTTTATTTGATTTGGCATAGCAAATCATAAAAGTACAATAAAAACAGTTCAATAGCATCATTTACAATTGGTTCCAGACAGAACCTTACAATTTCATGAATAAGAATGGAACACTCCACTAAAAACCATGATAAATAAAAATTATCTAATTATTGAAGCTACAGTAGAGCTGGCTTTGCTTGCTTAAAATCCAAAGGTATAAAAAGGGGACGAATATACTTATGTCGTAAACTAACCCATTTCTGGCAGATAAAAGTAATATGTAAAGTGTCTAGTGCAGCAGTCATATCACATGAGCAAAACAGCGGATCCAAGGGTTTATGTCATCCAACTAAAAGTTGTGGAAACAAGTTCAGGTGAAAATATTTTAAAAGACTTCTGTGCAAAACTGCCACATCAAGTGTTAAATACAGTTCGGTTTTACTCGAGGATTTCACCATTGCCTAATAAATGCACAAACTTTTAGACAGTGAACATATAGGCCTTTTTTTCTCTTGCATATGTGCAAAGAAAGTCTCCCTTACCCAAGCAATACCTTGTTTGGAAATCAAACCTGGATCAGTAAAATGTGGTTTTCTCAGTTCACCCAAAATATTTCTTACGTAGTTCAACCATGGTATACGATAGCAATGATCCATGCCCAAACAATCCCTTAAAATCTTCTTATTGAACTCTAGATCGCTTTTTAGCCAAACTGAGAACCACAGTAATATGGGGGGAATTCGTATACAGTCCAAAATAAAGCCAGCACTCAATTCGTCGTGGGCAATCTCTGAAGGTACACTCTGAGGGATCCTCAATATTCTCCTAAAGAATTTAGTTTCTGCTACTCATATCAGGTGACATGGCTTATATCCCCAGATCTCATCCCCAAATGATTATGTCAACACACATTTCATCTTATAGTGGTCTACAGTAGACTCGATGTGAGTGTGTCCTAAGCGCCTAGAGAAAGCGTCAATAAGGTGTGCTATCCTGTTAAAAGATTGGACATGTGTTCTCATCAGAGGAGCCAAATTCATTTTGCAGTCCAACAAAATACCAAGGTAGCAACATTTGCCCAATTTGCCAAGAAAATAACTCTTATATTGAATATGTTTTAGTTTTGACATGTTTTGGCCCTAGCGCCATGGTATATGATTTAGTATGATTGATTTTCAATACCAGACTCTCCATAAAATCATAAAATCAATCCAGTAAAATCTGCAGACCAAATGCTGTACACACTATAAGGACAGTGTCAACCACGTACAGTAACGCTGGGACCAATCTGTTTCCAACCTTTGGTACATCTTTAGAGTAATCCTCTAAAAATTGCTCAAAATTATTAATATAAAGAATAAAAAGCATAGGAGCCAATATACAGCCCTGACGGACCCCTCTCTCTAATTGAAAGTGCGTAGTGAATTCTCCATTAGGCCCAAATCTTACTGAGGCTTCAAGCCCTGTGTACAAATCATGAATAAAAGCTAAAAGAGCATAATCAACCCCCATGCTCCTCAGCACAGCCCAAAGTTTTGATCTATCCACTGTGTCGAAAGCTGTGCTGAGGTCCATAAAGGCCAAATGAATACTTTCCTTTCTTGCAAAAAACAATAAACAAAGATTCAGGGTCTGTTCCACTGTTCCTCATCCTGGTCTGAAACCATATTGAATTTCAGACATTATTTCCCCTTTTTCTGCCCATTCAATTAACCAATTAAGCAGGACCCTGCCAAGAACCTCACACTTCTGCATCTATTATAGAAATGGGCCGATAACACGCTGGGCCTGTACAGTTCCTTTTTTTAAAAACTGGAACAATAACTGATTGTTGCCAAGATATTGGAATATGACCACGCACTGCTGCATTTAGATGTTGTGTACTTAAAGGGGCCCAAAGGTCAGCACATAATTTAAAAAGGTCCGCAGGAACTCCATCCAAGCCAGGTGCTTTCCCTGATGTGTCCCTGAACTCTTGTCAAACCGCTTTGGACCATGACTAGCTACCCTTTTGCTTTTCCTAGTTAGGGCAGTCTGTACTTCTTTACAAATATTTGAAAATGAATCCAAAATAGCTTGATCAGGGGAATCAATTGCAGGCACACTTCAAAATCAGGGCTACATGTTCGTACCAAATCCCTCATGAAGTCCTTTGGGATAATCTTACCCCAACCTATTCGGTGGCCTTGCTCCTTTTTTAGGAGAGTTTCTTTATATGTATTGGTGTTCCTGTCCCTAAAAGCATACCAGCCGAACTCCACTGTAAGTAGGTTATGATCACTGTTTACACTCCACTCTGTCTCACAGGGACCAAGTCAGTCCCACTGAAAGGTTACCTTCTCAAAGTCCAGAGCTAAGAGTTCCTTTTACGGTGGAGGAGGCCGTGAGGAGCAGGGAGAGTGTTGTGGATGGTCCTTGCTGTAGCACGAAGAGCAGGTCTGGCATCCTGGACGGTCATCACTGTAGAATGAAGATCGGGTATGGCATGGCAGATGGTTGTTGCTGGAACTTCACACTGGCAGTCACAGTGGGCTTTCATTGCTATAGCGCAATGTGCATAGCTCATGTTGCCAGTCGTCGCAGGCATTCGCTGTAGCACAAACAGTTGGGTTCAATGGAACAGTCGTAGTGGGCAGCATACACTCAAGCATGTTCGTTGTCACATAGAGCCGAAAACATCAGAATTTCACCTTTCTTTACAAAGGAGTGAACATTGATGCTTTCCAAGGATGCAGGACCTGGGGAGTCCCTCTTGTGGATCTGGAACTCACACTAGCAGAGGCCAGCAGGGCTCACACAGGTTCAGTCTAGGATGCACAGACAGGTCCAGTGCACCAGGTCAGCTGGGAAGTTGCAGAGAGACCACTGGAGCTAGTGGTGACCCTGTAGCCCAGAACAGGAGGTCAGCCAACTGACCCCTGGAGTCACTCAGGAAGTCTTTGGTGAAGGGAGCCTTTCCAGTCTTCCTTCTCAGAGGTGAGGACAGACCTCAAGCTGAAGGGCAGTCTTCTGGGGAGCAAGGCAGACCTCAAGCAGCAGGGTAGTTCTCAGGGGAACAAGACAGGTCTCAAGCAGAAGGGCAGTCCTCTAGGAAACAAGGCAGGTCATCCTCTTTTAATATCCCCAAGTCCAGGGGTGTACTGAAGAGTGGCTCTGGGGGTCCAATATTTATACCTGGTGTTAGCCTTTGAAATCTGGGGATTCCTTATACTTCCTCCACATTTAGTTCAGGAAAGTTCTTCCCTTCCCCTCTCAAGGCTCCAAGAAGTATGTGGTGACAAAAGACTAATGTCAGGTTCCTTTGTGTGTGTTCGAAGCAAGACTTTTGAAGTGTACGTGAGCAGTGGGGCCAGGAACCGCTCTGCCCCCAACGATCCTGGCAGGATGGTCCATCTTGTCTCTACCCAGTCCCCTTTGTCTCACTGTTTGGTAGGAATACACAAACACCAACAACAGAGTCATTCATTGTCATGTGACCTAGGGCACTGGCACAGGCACCAAATGGTAATGGCAAGGAAATGCCAATTTACTAAACGTCTAGAACAAAATAGGGCAACCCAATTTTCCCAAGGAACTGGGTACGATATCAAGCATACATACAAAAAATATTCCTTGAGGAATTATTTTCATCCAAACTATTACACTACTTAACATCGGTCCACAATATGGATCCGAAAGATTAATCAAATGAAATAAAAATCAAACTCATGGGTATATAGAAGATAAAGTTATTCTTTTTACTTCATATTCTGTTTAAATGTAATTCACTTTTTTATACATTTTTATACAAACATAACAACACTGGCACCTCCAGAAAATCCCATCATCTGTGTCAGTTTCTTTGAACAAGGGATAAGTGGAAGTGTTGTCACTCCTTTTAACACAAATAGCATTTGCATCTTCTGGAATCCCAGCTGATCCAAGCTTTAACATTCATGGTATATAGTACAGAAAAAACCAAATCAACCATGTTTGAGGTTATAAAGGAAGTAAAGTCAAGGTTTTGGTTTTCGATGGCCAATTAGGTCCTTGAGACTATCTTCAGGACTCAGTGTTGTTGAATAAATCAATCCTGTGAATACTGATGCAAACAAACCAATCAATATAACCCATCATCATGTATATCACCTGTTTACAATAATACAACAACCGGTGTCAAAACTGTGCCAAAATATTCAACTCCAAACCAATACATCCCACCAAAGGTGCTCAAAAAAAAAAAACCCTATCCACTACTTTCAAGTGACACCACATATAGTGTAAACAGATCTCATGCACAAAAACCTTACACGCATTTACTCTCAGTAAACTAAGTAAGCATACCTAGCGTCCTTTAAAGCAAATCCTGACCAACAACTCCAGTCTGAAAAATACTGTAGAAGGAAATCCCAGTGTAAGCCTTCTATTCAAGATTATTTACATAATTAAAACCAATACAAAACACACATAAGTGTACCACATCTTCCCAAAAGCTACAAAGATAGGGTCATCTCCTCAGTGGCAACAACAGAAAAAGAACAAAGAGAGAAAGAATACATTAGAATCCATTCTAATAAAATCAACCGGAATCTAGGACAACCAAATATAGCAAGGAACAGTTCATAAGAATACTTATTTGTATACAGCATATCCCTAGTTTTTTACCACCAGAACATGTAAAACTTAAGAACACATGTCCTACTTTATAAATACGATGCACCCTGCCCTATGTGCCTTTATAGCCTACCTCACGAGTGGACTTTTATGTATTAAAAAGGAAGGTTTAGGTCTGGCAAAAGTTGTGAAATAGCAGTTTTAAAACTGCACTATGGGTTGTCAGGGACAGGCTTGAAGACATGCTTTATACTGCCACTCCTGTGGTGGCATGGTATATCAGTGGTAAAAAAAAACATTTGTTAGACCTGTCAGCTTTAGGGTGCCCCCACCCAAACATTTTGGCTGCTTACTGTTAGATTTGGGGGTCTCTAGTTGGCAGAGGTAGGTACCTTTGACCAAATAGGGACCCTTGCGTCTAGTCAGGGTAAGGGGGTACACTCCTAAAATAACCCCTGCTCACCCCCTTGGTAGCTTGGCACGAGCAGACAGGCTTATCTCAGATGCTGTGTAAAGCATTTGTGAACACATACAGTAATCAAGTGACAACACTACAGATGGACACCATACCAGTTGTATATTAAAAATAAGTATCTTTTATATAGATTTAACACAAGACCACAAACGACAAAAATCCACAATACTGTACTTCAAAAATGGTAGAATTAGCTTAGTTCTCTTAAGATGTAAAATGCGACACTTTGAGTTCAATGTACCTTTGGATGCGTAACGCTATACAACGAAAGTGTTGCAGGGAAGGTGATGCATCGGTTCCTTACACGCAAGAACGGTGATGCGTCGGGTCCCTACTGATGCGCAGGGGATGCGTCGGGTCTTCTCGGCGTGGGGAGGTGATGCGTCGGTTTCTTACTGCGCTTCCGTGGCGATGCGACCAGCAACGCCGTGATGCGATGAAGATCCGGTGCAATAAAACAAAGATGGCGTCTTCTTCTTGATGCAAAATGATGCGTGCATGCCCGACGGCCGTGCGGCGACTCAACGATTCTTCTGAGCCGCGACAGGCCCTGCGACACGCTTCCCGGTCATGCGGCGGCATCTGATGCGATGTCGATCCTCTTCTCCGGCGATGCGAGGCGCTTCGGCGATGATGCGACAGCTGCAGCGGTGGCGACACGCTTCTCCGTTGATGCGGCGGCGTCTGATGCGACGTCGATCCTCTTCTCTGGCGATGCGAGGTGCTTCGGCGATGATGCGACAGCTGCAGTGGCGGCGCCACGCTTCTCCGTTGATGCAGCAGCGTCTGATGCGACGTCGATCCTCTTCTCCGGCAATGCGAGGCGCTTCGTCTGCGGCAGCGACAGCGACGCTTCTTCTTCGTGAGTCGCGCTTCCAGCTCCTTGCGACACGCAGTTCCTCAGAAGGCCCAACACAACAGCAGGCACTTCAGAAGAACTCTTGGGGAGCTGGTGGGTGAAGTCTGTTGTTCCTGAGACTTCAGCAGGAGGCAAGCTCTCTCTCAAGCCCTTGGAGATCCTTTACAAGTTGATGAAAGTACACTCAAAGTTCCTTTCTCCTTTCTTTGGCAGTCAGGCAACCACTGCAGGTCAATCCCCCAAACAGCACTCAGCATAGGGATAGTCTCCTCCTGCAGTCTCTCTCTCTGGTTCCTCTCTTCAGCAAAGGTTCTTCTTGTTTCCCAAAGTGATCTAAAGTTCTGGGGTTTGGGTCCCCTCTTTTATACTCATTTTCCCTTTGTTCTCTGAAGGCAGAGATGCCTTTGCCTAGTCCAAACCAGTTCTGGTCAGTCCTGGAGCACTTTGTTGACAAGACTCCTTCTTTCCTTTCACAGTGTAGGCCAGGGACATCAGACGCACCACAGGAGGTGGAGCCAGCATTGTGGAGGGAAGGCACAGCCCTAGTCAGGTCCCAGGTGCAACTCCTCCCACCCATCTACATGCAGATCTCTCTATTAAGCCCTGTGCTGACTCACCCTGTCTCCTGGAATCCCCCAGCCCCTGTCACTCAAACTCCAGACAAGGAATACACAACCTAGCAGAGGCAGGCTTGGATAGTTAGGCAAGAAAATACCTACTTTCTAAAAGTGGTATTTTCAAACACAGAATGTTAAAACCAACTTCACTAAAAGATGTATTTTATCATTCTGAGTTCAGGCATACTAAATTAGTTTTTCTACCATGTTCCCTGGGTCAGTTAGGATTATAAGATGTAATAATCAAACTGCCCATTCTGGCCTATAGGGAACAGGTAGCCTTGCAATAGTGAAAAAACGAAAATGGCTGTAATTCACTATTAGGGCATGTCCTAACTTATACTTACAATGCACCCTTCCCTTGGGCCTAACATAGGGGTGACTAATATGCAGAAAAGGGAAGGTTTAGGGACTGGCAAGTGGGTGCACTTGCCCAGTCAACATGGCAGTACCAGACTGCACACAGGCTCTGCAATGGCAGACCTGAGACACACTTTTACAGGCTGCTTTTATGGGTGGCACAACCAGTGCTGCAAGCCCACCAGCAGCATTGGATTTACAAGCCCTGGGCACACTCAGTGCACTGTACTAGGGTCTGACAAGTAAACCAATCCAGCCAATCATGCAGTCACTAATCCATACATCAATTTATAACAGAGAGCATATGCACTTTAGCACTGATCAGCAGTGGTAAAGTGCCCAGAGTCATAAAACAGCTAACAACAGGTCAGAAAAAATACAGGAGAAAGGCAAAAAGTTCAGGGATGACCCTGCAAAAAGGGCCAAGTCCAACACTTACCTACTCTTATTGCTGATTCTTTTTGTTGGCATTGGGACTCTGAACAGCTTACCACTGCTGGCCATTAATAAAGTGCATGGGCTTCTCCTCTAAATGTGGTAACATTGGTTTATATACAATTGACATATTTAATTTCCTTGTAAGTCGCTTATAAAGTGGTATACCATATACCCAGGGTCTGTAAATTAAATACTACTAGTGGGCCTGCAGCACTGATTATGCCACCCACACAAGTAGTCATTTACACATGTCTCAGATCTGCCACTGCAGAGCCTGTGTGTTTGCAGTTTTACTTCCATTTCGATGTGGCATTTAAAACCCATTGATAAGCCTTAAACTCACCTTTTATACACATGTCACCCATAAGGTAGGCCCTATGTAGCCCATAGGGCCGGGTTCTCTGTTGGTAAAAGGTAGGACATGTACTTTTAAGTATTGCATGCCCTGGTAGTGAAAAAACATCCACATTTGTTTCCACTACTGTGAGGCCTACTTCTCCCATAGGTTATTATTGGGAATTTCTAATACGGTTTTAAGCTGTAATTACTGATTCAAAAGGAGTAGCTGTGTCATGTTTTATATCTTTGGAATGGAAATGATAAATCCTCCCACATTACCTGTTTGTCCTGCCTTCTTCGCTTTGAGTCTGAATTATGCTGCCCTGCTATTATAAGTTTCGTTTCTCGAGCTCTCAAAATTAGAAATTCCATGAGGTGAAAAGGTGTGTCAGATTTAGTGTATGTATGAATTATTGCATTTATCTAAATGTTTTCTAAATATTGCTTGTAAACCTGGATATCTAGTTTTTGAGAACAGTTTCTAACTGTTCAAAAGCATATCTTCAAATGTTTTTAAATTTGTCATCACAGAGGGGCTCATTACGATGTCGGGCGGAAGCACATCCGCGGTGCTGGCGGTGGCTGAAAATGCCCTTTTCCGCACTCCATCAGCGGTCATTGCGTCCGCCGTATTACGATGGGCAAAGATAGCCTATTTCCTGTCCGCTGCGGTGTTCGGGAACCACCAGGAATCCCCCTCTGCAGTGGTGGCGGACGGAGCCAAAAGGGAGGCACTGCCAAGCGGAATGCGGTTACGACCGCCGGTCGGATTACGATGCCAAAAACAGCCCACCACACCACTGCGGAGAATCCAGCCAATCGAGGATGGCGGTGGCAATACTGCGGATAGCTCCATGTGTTCCTGTCCGCTGGGGAAACAGCGGTCTTGGGCCTTTCCCCAGCAAATCCGACCACCGCGGACGGATTTTCAGCTTTTCCGCCGCTGAATCCTGGAATCCGACCGCCACGGTAGGGAGTTTCTTGCGGTGCATCCTAATCTGGCCGGCGGTTTTGCCGCGGTACCTGTGGATGGTTAATTTCCGCTACCATGGCTGTCGGAATGGTTTTCCGTCTGCCATCGTAATGAGCCCCAGAGTTTTTATCTTTGTAATATCGTGTAAACTTTTATTATTCCAGTATTAATGTATATTTATCTATATGGCATGATTTTATATCTATCTTTTATGGCTCTGTGCTGAATAAAGTTATATTGACTGACTGACTGATTGAAATCCTCTTTACTGGTAAAGTTGGATTTAACATTACTGTTTTAGAAATGCCACTTTTAGAAAGTAGAAATTTCTCTGCTCTTACAGCTCTGTAATAAACAAAAACCTCACCCGCAAGCTACAGAACATCCAGAACGCCACCGCAAGACTGGTCCTCAACCTGCCAAAACACTGCCACATCTCCCTGCACCTGCGCACACTCCACTGGCTCCCCGTCGAGGCGAGAATCACCTTCAAGATGCTCACCCACGCACACAAGGCCCTCCATGGCACCGGACCAGCATACCTGCACAGCCGACTCAAATTCCACGCACCCCAAAGGACCCTACGATCAGCCCAGCTCTCCTACGCCGTGGTCCCCCGCACCAGAAAGACCAGATCGGGAGGCCGCTCCTTCTCCTTCCTCGCGGCCAAAGCATGGAACGTCCTTCCGCTCCACCTCAGACAGACAACATCGCTCCCCATCTTCGCAAGAAACCTCAAAACCTGGCTCTTCGACAGACCCCCTCCTTGATGGAATGCTACCTGCACCCCCCCTACCCCTAGCGCCTTGAGACCCTTACGGGTGAGTAGTCGCGCTTTAACAAACCCCTGATTGATTGATTGATCTGTATGGTTACAACCTGTCTCCAATACACGTCTCGGGTGGGTGACAGCTACACTTTATGCATTCCCTCTAGACAGCCACAGACACAGGAAGGATAGGCGTGTCTGAGTACTCATCTGCATTCCGATGACTCTTCCTGGGCAGGAAGGGGACTGACACACATGAATAGGCAGTGCCCTGTCCCCCACAAAGGGCTGATTACCAACTACTGACAGTCTGGAGGCAGGGCTGGGAAGAAAGGATCACTGGGCACTTCAAAAACCCTTCTTTTAAGTCACCCCCCCACTTCAAAGGCACAACTGGGCATAAGTACTGGATCTCTGACCCTACCAACCAAGACACTACTGGACCTGTGAAGAACTCAGTCGGGAGTAAGAACTGCTGTTCTGCTACAAGTACTGACAATCTGCTGGACTGCTGCTCTGGAAGAACTGCTTTTCTGCTCTGCTCTGCTGTTGTGCTGCCTGCTGGTAATGAGACAGAATATCGAGTAGGAAATGTCGACTTGCACTAATATCGAGTGCAAAATATCAAGATTCATAAATATCGACTGCAAGAATATCGTGGTCAAGAATATCGGGTTTCAGGTAAGAAATATCGTTTTCTAAAATATCGAAGTAATTAATATCGTTTGCAAAAATACAGTTTTTTTAGTTAGTGTTATGTATTTTAATATGTATTTTAAATGTATGTGCTCTATTTTTTTGTCTAAGTATTGCATTTGTTTTTTAATATTGGTGTTTAATTTTTAGAAATTATTAATTTTATTTAAATTAAATTTTGCGTTTTAGTTCTGTAGCGGGTTGCGGGTTGATAGGGGAATAGGGTGGGAAGTAATTTAATTATATTAATTTTTATTTATTAGTATTTATTTATTTTTGATTTTATAGTGTTAATTGTGGGAATTAATTTATAATTAATTAATTATTAATTGGGTGTTAATTTTTATTGATTAATTAATTGGTAAATATGTTAATTGTGTCATTTGTTTAGGAGCGGGTTGTGAGTTTATAGGGGAATAGGGTGGGAAGTAATTCAAATATAATTAATTGATTAATATTTTCTATTAATTAATATTTATTTATTTTATATTGTTTATTGTGGGAATTAATGTATTATTAATTATTTATTAATTGGTTGTTAATTATTATTAATTAATTGGTAATTATGTTAAATGTGTAATTTTTTTAGGAGCAGGTTGTGGGTTGATAGGGGAGTAGGGTGGGAAGTAATTTAATTTGAATACATTTATTAATATTTTTAATATAATATTTAATTAATTTTATTTTATAGTGTTAATTGTGTGAATTCATTTATTAATAATTATTTATATTTTGCTTGTTAATTGTTATTAATTATTTAATTAATTGTTAAATAATTCTGTTAATTGTGTCATGTTATGTGCTATACGGGCACTAGAAGGCCATTTAGTGACCACACAGGTAGATATAAACAAATCATCCTCAGCTCCCTATCAGAATTTGTACAGGGCAACTTGTTTTCTCCCTCACAAATGAAGTATGCATTACAGAATGTCTAACCCAATATAGACCTCCACTGCTGAACAAGCAGCTTTACTTAATTGAAATCTAGAGGTGCAGGCGGTGCAACTCACTATAGACCAGCCGGTAGGCGGAAATGCTCCGGAGTTATACTTATTACCTTCTGAATTTAACACCATAAAAAACGTTCAACACATTGGTGTGGCCTTATCTTTTTGTGGTACTGACATGGACAGGGCTTCCTGGCCTCTTATTGCTCTAGATCTAGTTGTTATATATACTATGGATGGCCAGTGTTTGTACCTGGTAGGGTGTATCAACTGTAGGACATATTTTCAGGGGCACCAGTGGGACCTCCAGACAGAGGTGTCTGCTGTCACCCATACTAAGTACTAGAGAAATGAGTGTGCTAAAAACATGCATGATAAGGTACAGATGATGCCTTGCCTATTCTTAGGGACTCAATAACACGCTTATCCCCACTAATCTTGTTATTGACGGAATTGTTTGTGATATGCCTGGCCTCAAAGGCAATTGTGATAAATCCTGATACTGATCACCACCCATCATATGTCTGGAACTCCGTTCAATGTGTACTGGAAACTTTTAAATATCGAGGAATCCAAATTTATTTCATAGAGGAAAAGTTGAAGGGTGGCAATCTAGATAGATGTGTGTCTGGAATTCGATGGTGGACCATATTCTGGACAATGCCACTGCTGTCCCCTTTGGGCAAAGTGTCAATCATTAAAACAATTGTGTTACTTATACTCTTTTATTTTTTACAGCACGCCAGTTTGTCCACTTACTTCCAAAATCTAAGGTCTATCTTGTCAGAGCTGATCTGCCCTCAGCATAAGTGATGTCTCACTCTCTCCATAGAAAAGGTAATGCGCCCGATACATGCCTGGGGAATGTGGTCCCCAGTTTTGAAATATACACAACTTGGCACTGCAGATGGTATTGATAGCATGATGGCTGGCTGTGGAAACAGACCCTGAGCCACTAGACCTGCTAAACATTGTTGGAAACTCTGAGTTATTACATGTACTTTATGCCAAAAGCGGACAATATCTGTATAGGCTCATTCTTTACCAACAGTCTGTTCTCGTTGCCGCATCTGAACAAATAAGCTGGGATCAGTTGCATCATACACACCGTCCCCTGTTGGTGATACCCCAGTTACCTTTAGTGGTCAAACAACACTCTCTGAAAAATGTGTCACTGAAGGACATGCGTATATTTATATATCCATGTACACTTAGCTGACTTTATTTCAAGCAATGGTGATGCGCGTAGTGATAAAAAACAATTATTTGACTTTCCTGCTGCTGCCAAAAACCTACCACTTTTCCTCAACACCACTCTAACCCACTCTAACTCATTTAATTGATGCCAGGCAAAGATGTCGCTGGTCAGTAGTGTGTCCCAGGGGAGCGAAGTATATATATATACATAGATATATACATACCCAGTTACTAAACTGCAGAACGTCAAACCTGAAACCCTTAATGTAAACTCTGCTTCCCCACTTTTACCAAATTGTGTGATCCTGGGCAGTTTATTTCTCTTGTTCTCGTGTTCCTGTTTTTCTAACTTAACCTCAGGTTCAATATAGGCATGTCTGCCACGGTGGGGGAAGAGAATCAGTCTCTCCCCATATTCGTTCTTTAAAACTATTTCTTTTAATAACAATAATATTTCTCAACGCACTTGACATAAATTGTTTTACTGGACAAGGAATTTATACACTAAACCTATTTTTCTCTCCCTTACAATGCTGTTCATTCAGTCACACAGCTCTTTGCGTTCTGCCAACTGTGTACAAAAATATATATATATTCATTTTCAACTTTCCTGTTCTCTTTCTTAACCCAGGAAGTCTTATTCACTGTTTCTTTTCCTGCCTGGCTCAACGCCCAGACTCTGCGGCCAGCGTTAATATAACGGCAGCCCAAGAGAAATCTTTTAACCCTTCAATACCTCGTAATATCCAGACTCGTGTTGTCTTTAATTGTACGTAAAATATAGCTTATTTTAAAATAATATGGCGTTTTTGTAAAGCGCACGTTCACTCAGAATGGTATTGTGACGCTGAATAGCGGATCTTTATTGTACCTCAACTCAATGGTACTTATTTTATCCACCTCAGAATGATGAAGAGCTGCACAGACCCCGCATCTATTCACTTCAGAATGATAAAATGCTAAGTAGACCTGGTAGCATCTGAACTTGTGACCATGAAGTCACACACATGCTCCCACAGACCCAACTGAGGGGCATTACCTGTCATGCATGTTGTATAAAACGCCGTACACAGGTAAGAGTAAAATAGTTGGGTCTTAATTGCTTGGTGCTGCGGCTGCACGTGTCATGCAACACCTTGCATGTTGCCTGCTAAGGCACATCATGGTACTTGTAGTGTAACTGCATCTATATGTCTGTTATTTCCTGGCTGTTATCAATCATTACGTGTGTGAGCCTTCCCAGTGCTAATCAACAACGTAAACCGAGTGGTAGCCCTTTGGCTCCGTTCCAATGTTCTCCTCTTAAGTACTTCCTTCCACTCGTGAGCCTATTCTTGTAATTCCTAATATTTTTATTAACAGGAATTGTAAGCCTGTGTTTCCAGTTAAATGTAACAATGTATTTCAAACCATTTATAACCTACCGTCATGACATGGAGCAGGGGGTGTCTTTGTGTGCTTTAGCTAATCAGGGAGTTTAGCTACTTATGGGACCGTAAATGTAAATGTAAATGTAATATTAACTGTGATACTGCGCCACTTTATTTATTTATTTATTTAATTTCTTTTTTGGTATTCTAACTAGCAGGGTCTCATCGCCATCGAATGATGATGAGACTTCAGCAACACGTAATAATTTGAAAACAGGATATACTAATATAACAATAATATTCACGGGGAACTCAAGGACTCTCAATTTGCATGTTTAAAAATACATTTGCAGTCCTAGTTATTCTTGTCTCGCTAAAACAGATCAAATACAGTTATTAAATCGGTGTACAAGCCACCGGTCTTGATACTGAAAACTACACAAAATAGAACATGTGAACACGGAATAATCACAATCTTAACTTAAAGTGGAAGTGTTGGAAGAATCAGATAGATGGAGGGGGTAAGGGAGCTGACAAGAGGAATGGAGATACGACTCCACCCCCCTTTGGCTATCAATTGGCTTGGACAAATGGTAGGCAAAAGTGTGAGAGATAGAAAAAGAGGTGCAATGGAGGTGCAATGGAGCAGCTACCTGGCGGGGTCGCTGAAGCTAATGATGACAGAATGGAAGCAACCGAGACAACAGCTACCTGGCGGGGTTGCCGCTAGTAGGGAGGAAAAAATGTAGGCAACCCAGACAACAGTAATAACTGGCAGCCCTGTCACACGGCTAGTGACTGTAGAGTTGACAGGGCAGCACCAGAAGGGGCGGGGCTGGGAGGCAAGTGTAGTGGGGCAGCAGGGCGGACAAATGCTTAAAAAGGAACAGAAGCACAAAAAACAGAAACAATAGACAATAAATAAGCAGTTATTACATAAAAAATATGCATGTGTAAAAAAAGTAATCGTGATCACAATAGTAACCGTGTATCAAGAGATGGAGAAGGGAGAGGGCAAGTGCCAAAGAGAGGAGAGGGAGGGGCTGGGGGAATGTGCGAAGGGGAGAGGTGCACTTCCCCTTTCAGGCAGCGCGCTGAGCAGAAGAAGGCGGAGGGAATCTGCGAAGGGCACAGAGCCTCTGAGAGAGGCACTTCCTCTTTTCGGAAGTGCGCAGCTAAAATTCGAGGTGTGCGCCTGGCACAGAGAGATATAAATTGCGTAGATAAGAATAAGAAGACACCCAATCCATGCAGAATGGAATTGTGACAAAAGGAGAAGGACACGGCGGAAAGGGAGAAGAAAGAATGAGTGAAAGTACCGGAAAGAAACCTGGTAAAATAACTGCGCATTAAAAAGAGACCTGTATACTTTGATACACATGAGAGACAGTGTGAAGGAGATGGGAAGGAGCAGCGAGCACCGATGAGGGGTGCGTGGGGGGGCCTATGTAACCAAAATGTGACACACTATGTTAGGACACGAAGCACAACTTGAAGACCGCAATGCATTAGAACTGAAACCTGTGCAGAGGTGTAGACACTGAAACCTGTGCACACTGTAGACCCAAGTGTCTGTGCAGAATATATACACTATGGACAAAGCAACAGGGACTCTAACCCCTCGTAGACCCTTTGATCTGTGCAGAATTTAGACACTGTTTACACAGCATCAGGGACTCTAACCCCTCGTAGACCCTTTGGTCTGTGCAGAATTTAGACACTGTTTACACAGCATCAGGGACTCTAACCCCTCGTAGACCCTTTGGTCTGTGCAGAATTTAGACACTGTTTACACAGCATCAGGGACTCTAACCCCTCGTAGACCCTTTGGTCTGTGCAGAATTTAGACACTGTTTACACAGCATCAGGGACTCTAACCCCTCATAGATCGTTTGCACCACTTAAATCAATACAAGAAGCACAACACTCACTGAAATCAATAGAGAAAGCAAGCAATACCGTCACCTGTAGCAATAACCACCGTTAGACACACTAAAAAGAAAAGCACTAAGAACCAATGCAGAGAAATGCAAATAGAAGACAAATAGGGGGAAGCCAGAATAGGGCCAAGGAGAGCAGAGCGGAAAGAGCTGGAAAACCCCCTCGAGGTGTGACCATCCACACAGAGGGAAGAGGGCGGTGGTCGTGGCACGACAGAAACTACAGGGGACCAGGGAGGGGCACAGCGATACCCCGGAGGGCTCAATCCACCGGACCACACACACCAGAGACCGGAGGAAAGGCAGGGGAAAAAAGTGTCCCTGACTTACCCGGCTAGTGGTGGGGAGAGGCGGGGAGAGGCCATGGGCAGCCGCAGGTGTGTCCCAGGTCCGCGCTGCAGAGGAACCGTCCGCACGAGACCATCGTGGTCATCAGCTGTTGGAGGGTAAATGGAGAGACACTGCAGTGGTCACACACTTTGGCTTACCAGCTCACGAGAGCAAGACCTGCGCTCTGCTCGTTCACTCTGAGAAATAAGGAACAACGGTGTGAAATACAGTGGCACTTTATTCAGCAATTCAGAAACACAGAGAACTGTTCAGTTAAATGTTGCCCATCAACACATGAGCAGGATGAAATAAAAGCATCAATAATGTTATAAATCAGCTGTTCAAGTGAAGCAAAAATATCTATGCATATATCATTTAATGCGCAGCTGCCTGAAGGGCAACCCTGAAATTAGAGATCATGAATAGGCAAGTGCCTAGAAGGCCAATCTTAAATGAGAGAGCAAAAACCATCCAAGGCTACACAAGTTAAGCTAGGATAAATGCAAGGAATTGGGTGTGGATGAGCTAAATTAGAGAGGCTGACAAAGTCAAAAGGCTAGCAATCAGAAAAGAGCATTACCACCTGGGACTGGAAGTTCTAGGCCCAAGATCAGGAGAGCGGTCGACCGGGAACCCTCACCATGCAAAGCGCTGGAAGAAGAGTTCAGGGCGTGGACATGGGTGCAAACCTTTTATATGACTTAATGCAGAACTCCCACCCACAGTTGACGTGGGCCCTGACGTGGGTCCTTGACCGCACGCTTACAGTAACTTCGGAAAGTTTTGTGAGAACACAGAAGTGATACCATGGTGAAACTTGTTCTTTAGCAGGTGGTCAGTGCTCTTGACCGCAAACATTAAAAAAAGATAACTTCCATCGTAAGATCCTCGGAAATTTATATTTTATACATTATTTCTATGCCAGGCAGCCAGACAGCCGTCGTTTGGTTTCGCTTGAGCAAGCTTGGAAAGTTTCTTAACTAAAAATATTGCAAACATTGCTTGTGAAAGACCAAGATGTACCAGCAGAGTGTCACGTACGTGTGGGCTAACCTTATTCTTGTAACTGTGGAAACTTACAAGGGGGGGCTGGTCTGGTGCCTCGCAGCGCCTGCTATCAGGTCAGAGAGGCCTACGAGATTTGTATTGTTAAAATGACAACAAGAGATAGTGGCCTCCTGAGCCTACATGTTTGTGTGCATCTAAGGAGGTGGGCTTGGGCCTACATGTTTGTGCAACTAAGGCGGTGGGCTATTGTGACAGGTACTCAAAGGCTGAAGGAAAATGGACAACTTAGGTCATCTCTCAGGGCCTGACTAGTGGGGCCTATATGGGAGTGTCATGCTGCCTGAGCAGAGCAGGATTCTGCATGGGGGATTTTTATATGGTAAAACGGGACCCTGCTTCACTAACGGCTGAGTTAAAACTTTAGATACCACTGGGAAGCAGTCCTTTGAATCATCACGTTCAAGGAGTTAGCGCTTTTATGTGATAAAGTGATAATTGCTCTGCAGTTATTCAGTAACATTGTGTCATTCAAAGAATAACTATGGGGCCTATTATGATGGCGGGCGGTGGCGATCCGCCCGCCATCATTCCACAATTCACCCCCCGCCATATTACTATGGTGGGGGGTACCGCGGCAGATGGAAAGACCGTCCGCCGCTTTTCCGTGACGATTGCCGGCCGGGCGGAAAAGGCCCACAATATGGTGGCGGTGCCTCGCAGGCACCGCCATCCATATTGTAATGTGTGCGGTGGGTATGCCTTTCCATGGCGGGGCCTCCGCCATGGAAAGGCATATGGTAAATCACATTGGGGGCCCGTTGCGGACCCCGAGGAGGTGTGGGGGGGTGGGTGGCTGCACTTGGGGGTACCATTGCTATGCACAAGGTGGCAGGCACCACGCGGTGCCTGTCACGTTGTGCATGGCAATGCACAACATGCCACTTTAACATTGCGGCGGGTGCTGCTTACAGCCCCGCCCGCCGCAATGTTAGAGTCCAGAATGCGCCCGCAAGTGTGGCGGGCACATCCTAATTGGCCTCGCGGGACCACCGCACCTCTGGCGGTTGGTCCTGTTTTCCGTTACGGTGGCGGGCGGACACAGTCCGCCCGCCATCGTAATAGGCCCCTTTATGACTGTTTTCGAAAGACGCGTTATTATAGCTTAAGAAATGTTTCTAAAAAACGACTGCTAATTTATATATCTTCCTGTGTTAGTATTATCTAAACTGTTCTAAAATATGTCAGTCAATTAGCAGTGGATGTAAACATGTAAATCCATCATAGTTGACTATTTAGAAGTCCAGACTGGCTTACTGAAGCCAAGCTAACCATTCTGGATAATTGAGAACCTTTATCCTGTGCGAGTTTAACCCACCCCTTAGATAGTGGTTTGCAGACAATACTCGCACAGTGCTGGCGGAAGTACACCTTTTTCATGTGAAATGCTCTTTCGTAAATTACTTCTTTATGAGAAGTGCTTATAGTGCCATCTCAATACTTTTCCTAATAGCACAGAAAACAACACCATTGTGGACCTCTTGACTGTATTTCAGGGGAAATGTCATCCTTTTTTAGAAAAATTATGTTTTTTCTTTTCCTTTACAGCTTTGGATTCTGGAGAGTATGTGTTTGAAACCATTTAATGCGTGTGCGGAACAATATTATATGTATGTGAGTGGAATGCTGTTGAGACAAATCACAAAATAAATGGAAACATGGTTTTGTTCCGCATTTGAAAGGAAAAAAGCTTGTAGAACAAATGGTATTTTAGCTCTCACAGTGAGCTGTGAACTTGAAACTCTAAAAGTGGGAAAAGGGAATTACAGTTCTAGTACTCGCTGATAGCACTCTCAAGCCCATCCGCTCTCCAGGTTGATCAAATAGCCTCTTGAGTGTGAGATGACATGATTGCATTTTTCTTTCAAGTCTTTTTTGGAGATATATGACACCTCCTCCATAGTGTCCAAGTAAAGCGTCTTTAGAAGGGGATATTTGATGGCAACATCACTATAGCATTACATTCATTTCAAAGGGATCCATTAGTTGGTTGATGAATTCTCTGTTTTCTTGAGCGTTCTCCTCAGTGGCAAAATAAAAGTGTTACCGTGAGTAAAAAACTTCAATTTCTTCTCAAATGACATTCCTTTATTTATATACTTTGGGGCAGATTTACAAGCCCCCTGCGCCACTAGTACGTCACTTTTTGTGATGTACTGGTGGCGTATTCTCTGCCCCATATTTACAAGGGCAGGAAGAGCCACCCTGCATGGCTTTTCCTGTCCTTGTAAATATGGCCCCTTTACATGCAGCACTTTGCGTGAAAGGGGCGTTCCATGGGTGTTGCTGTGGGTGTTCCCACACAACACCCATAGAACAAGACACATTTCCAGATCTGCGAGGAATCGTAAATCTGGAAATGCGTTAGAATGCTACGCCTCCCCAGGGGAGGCGTAGGGAGGCGCTGTATTCTGCAGCACGCATTGAAAGAGGAAAATGCCTGTAGTGATTGTTTTTGTGCAGGAAGGGGCACCTTCCTGCACAAAAGCAATCTCCCCACGACGCAGGCATCCTTGCACCTTGGTGCAAGGGTGCCTGCGCCGGCACATGGCAGCTGTTTGTGCGCCAGCGCAGGGGAGAGCACAGGAATGCGACATATTATTGTAAATATGTCGCATTCCTGTGCTTTGGAAGTGTTGCAGCGTGGCGCAGCCAAAGGGCTTGCGTTGCTGCGCTGCGGCACTTCCTTGTAAATCTGCCCCTCTATGTATAACCAGTGCCCTTTTTGAAAAACACAAAGTTGCCGGTCACTGTTTCTATTGTAACAGAATTTGAGTTGCTTGAAATCTCGAATGTCATTTTTCTTTATTTTACATCTGCGAGAGCAAAGGCCTAGTCTTAAATGTGTGGAAATATTGTCCTTGAAATTCCTTACCTTGTCTATGTACGAGATATGGAAGGTAATGGGACATCCATCGGAAATTGGCATGCCCCCTCCCCCTTTTCTCTCCCTCCTCGTTTAGACAGTGGTGAACCGAAGTGTTTTGGGTTTGGCACAGTTTTGCCTTTAGAATCTGGAGGCAGCAGATAAAGTGCTCTGTGTAGTCGTGCTCCCCACCTCCTAGTTAGGCTATTTGCCTGGTGATACACAGAGAGTACACAAAAGCTTCTGCTTGCTATAGTCTGTTCCTGATTGCTTATTTGGTGTGATGTATTTCTATTTTACTATTCTTGTGAGAGAAATCCGAGCCAGCAAGCCTTCTACTGCTTGATTAGCTTTTAACCAGCTGCTGTTTGTTGTGTCTGCATTGAACTTCACTGTCCCCTGCTGGAGTCATTTGAGGCTGCCTTGTTCTGCTTGACGTCGTCCCAGTAAGCCTATTGCCTACTACCTAGTATCTTTGTACTGCCTTAATAATGCATGCATTGCCTGAAAGTCCCACGGCCCCTTCCTTAATGGTGACCATCAGGGACGGCTTTAGGGCAGCGAAATTGGTGCGGCTGTACTGGACGCTGACGTGGGAAGGGGACGCTGACCTCAGGGGGGGGCGCTGTGTTTAGCAATAACTTCTGATTTAAAAACACCTTCAGGAGAGTTCTTTGTAGAGCCAGTTTTCAGGCAGCATTAAAAATGTCAAGATAACTCTTTTGATTAATGTTCCTGCTAGAGAGAGAAATCAGAGTTTTGCCTGGGGTAGTTTTGTCTCACCATAAAGTAGCGCAGAAGATTGATATGCCTACTGCAAAGAACACGTACTGCGCGATCTGTATTTTATGTGAATAGCTAAGTAGTGGATTACCTCTTTTGTCACAGAGATCCTTTTGTTACAGCAGTTCATAAGATACAACCCTAATATAGAACGGTGAATGCTACGAACTGTCATCAAAGAGCTGCATGCAAACTGCATAAAATAGGTTAGGACGTTCTGTTTTTGTCTCCCAGTCTTTCATTATCTATTCCTAATGTTGCTGAAAAGTGTTTGTTTGGCTAGATATACATTCTTATTAGTAAAGACAGCATTACCAGTGCTTTAAAACAAATGAAATGTATGTGAGAGAGGGGCAAAAGAGAGATGAGGGGTACTTTTGCCTTGTGGTCATGAGGGAATCAAAGGAGATGGTCATGGGGGATTGCCAAAAATGATTGTCGCACCGGGCACCAGCAGCTCTAAAGTCGGCCCTAGTGACCATCCCCCTTGATTTTGGCCTTGAGGGAGGGTGGGTGGAGCTCAGTGCTGGCCCACAGGTGCTGCAGGTGCCATATACGATATACCTGGGTATATATCCCTGACTCGGGAAATATATCTCCACCATAGAGTTGTTGGCACCACAAGCACTGTAGCCTGGAGAAGAGAGTAACTTTCAAGCTGCTCACCCACACCTACAAATCCCTCCACAACATCGGACCCAAATACCTCAACGAGAGAGTCTTCTTCCACGTACCCAAGAGGAACCTCCGCTCTGCCGACCTCACCCTCACAGAGACCTTGCGCATTCGCAGAACCAGAACAGGAGGAAGAGCTTCCTCCTAAATCGCAGCCAAAGCCTGGAACGAGCTCCCAGTCAACATCAGACGCTCCCCCACCCTGCACACCTTCAGGAAGAACCTCAAGACCTGGCTCTTTGACTGAACTGCAGCTACACCCCCCTCCAGCGCCTTGAGACCCTCACGGGTGAGTAGCGTGCTTTATAATCCCCCTGATTGATTGATTGATGGTGCACCATCAGTTTGTTTTTGGTACGGTCTGAGGACTGTCTTTTTAAAAAAAAGCAATTGCTTTGCCAGGCAAAATAATGAATTTGGCTCCTTTTTGAAAATGCCTGGAATGAGTTTCTTGTTGTCATTGTTGTTCTGCAGATGCATGATTGGAAGAAGATCAGCCGGCGCAAATAATAGTAATAATATATATGTTTGTTTTTTGCATAGGATGAATGGTTTGAGAAAGGACGAAGGAATGCGTAATGGGGGAGAATGTGAAATAAGACAGTTACAGAGCATGCTGTGATGATAAAAAAAAAAAAAGAGAAAAGAAGGGGTGCGCTGATGGCGCCCAGATCTCACATTTAGCTTTGGACATTGCAAAATGACAAAAGCTGTTTTGAGCTACAGACATGAAGTTGTATTTTTAAAGTTTGGTACATGAAAGTAAAAAATGAATGAATGGGCCTTGGGCAGATGCTGATGTGTTTAGTTTGGAATTGACCTCGCAATATAACGTGTATTTAATTTGGAAATGGTGTTTTAAGCATTTCAGGCAGCATGTATTTATGCTGAATAAAATGGATTTTCAAAGTTGAAATACACAGCTTGTGTTCAGCTTGGTTTGGCAGACTTACTGTGGCCTTTTTGGCCTTGAGATAGGAGTGGAATTTCTCTCGCTGGTACTGTTCGTTTGTTTGTTTGTTTTTTCTTCATGAAAAGGACGCATGCAGACATACATGACCTTATCTGTAGAAGGAAAAAAAGGAGAGTGGGGCTTGCTTGTATGTTTCAGCCTGATGATGCTCAACTAATTAATTAATTCATGATCGATTTGAGGGTGTTGAATTTAGATTTGACCTCATTATCCAATGTGCATTTAATTTGAAAAATGTGTTTTCAGCATTCAAGGTAGCGTGTATTGGTGCTGAATAAAAAGGCATTTTGAAAGCGTAGTGGGAAGGCTGAAACACATTGCTCGTGAATTCAGTTTGTTCTGGCCTTGAGATAAGAAAGGAATTCCCAAGGAGGGGGCTCATGGGCAGGGAGACGTGAGACGCAGGGCGGATTTAGGAGGAAAAAATATGATGGTACAGAGAGGGTTTGCTCAGGAAAGTTGTTTGCAGGGATGTTTTAGAGAAAGTTCTAGCAACAATAGGTTCATTTGAGAAAAGGTCACCAATTAGTTGCTTGTGACTTAGGCCTGACAGGAAAAGATTAGTTTTTGGCGAAAAGAAAAAAGGGCACAGATTACTGTGCACCAGATTATGTTAAATATCAGATTCCTGTTGAGTATGTACAGTTTAACAGGGCCCAGCAGGACACAGCCATAGCATTGTTTTCAGAAATGGCAGTTTGCAAATATACCTCTGATCTTATTGCTTTCAATATTCTGCTGTTCTTCTATTTTTGCTGTTTCTACCCCTGCTATGACGTTCAGGCTGTGTTGGCTATGGCACATGTGTCTTCCCCTATTATAACGGTTGGTACACTGGCACGCATATTACCCCAGTGTCCTTTTCTGCTAACGCTCATGCTTGCGCCACAACAAACTGCAATGATAATTTCTGTTACTTCTGTTGCTACTCCCAGAGACTGGATGAAATTGGAGGAACGTGTGGGTTTGTACATGTGATCTGAGGTGGGAAAGGAAGGAAAGAGGGTAATAGCGAATTCATAACGAAGGTGTGTGGAATGTGATAAAATAATGAGCCTTTTTGGACAACACAGAGGGGTCGATTCCGATCTCGGTCGGAGGCGCACCCAATACTATTCGGTCGGGAAAAAAGCCATGCGAAAGCCAGTTTCCCGACCGATCCGTACAGCACACCGAACGAGCAAGTACGATGCGCACAACAGCAAAAATTCCGGCCGAGCCGTACTCACCCAAACCAGGTCCTGTTCTCCGACCGAGGCGAATCCGGAAACGCCGAATCGAGTCGCACGGAAGGGAAAATGCAGCCCCGTCCGGCCGGACAAGTACGATGCGCTTTCCGTACGCGCCGAACCCGTCGCTACGCACGGCACGTCAAAGCATCCGGGAGAGGCGCACATAAGCTCCGAATCGCGCCACAACACGATCCACGGCTACGAGACGAACACAGCACAGACGAGGACGACGCGAAGCGACGAGGACGAAGCGAAGCGACGAGGACGAAGCCAAGCGACGAGGACGACGCGAAGCAACGAGAAGGACGAACGACACGAACCAACCATGAATCCCTTCGTCCCGATCATACCAATATTCTACATCTACTACCGGAACAGGCACGGACGCGTACGGCGCAGAAGGTAAGTCAGACACCAACCACAAAACACATACAACACGTACACGACACATCACACACATACACTGGGAATCTGAATATACTTACACCAGCAACAGCAGCACGATAGGGGCGGGATGCCCATCACCAATGCCACATATGCACACAGGGGCCTGAATGCGTGCCACCACCCCAACCCAGGGGGCTGGATGCCTACCACTACTACCACCCTGACCCAGGGGGGCAGGATGCCTACCACTACTACCACCCTTAGCCAGGGGGCAGGATGCCCACCACTACTACCACCCTCACCCACGGGGGCAGGATGCCTACCACTACTACCACCCTTAGCCAGGGGGGCAGGATGCCCACCACTACTACCACCCTCACCCAGGGGGGCAGGATGCCTACCACTACTACCACCCTTAGCCAGGGGGCAGGATGCCCACCACTACTACCACCCTCACCCAGGGGGGCAGGATGCCTACCACTACTACCACCCTTAGCCAGGGGGGCAGGATGCCCACCACTACTACCACCCTCACCCAGGGGGGCAGGATGCCCACCACTACTACCACCCTCACCCAGGGGGGCAGGATGCCTACCACTACTACCACCCTTAGCCAGGGTGGCAGGATGCCTACCACTACTACCACCCTTAGCCAGGGGGCAGGATGCCCACCACTACTACCACCCTCACCCAGGGGGGCAGGATGCCCACCACTACTACCACCCTCACCCACGGGGGGCAGGATGCCTACCACTACTACCACCCTTAGCCAGGGGGCAGGATGCCTACCACTACTACCACCCTTAGCCAGGGGGCAGGATGCCTACCACTACTACCACCCTCACCCACGGGGGCAGGATGCCTACCACTACTACCACCCTCACCCCGGGGGCAGGATGCCCACCACTACTACCACCCTCACCCACGGGGGGCAGGATGCCTACCACTACTACCACCCTTAGCCAGGGGGCAGGATGCCCACCACTACTACCACCCTCACCCAGGGGGGCAGGATGCCCACCACTACTACCACCCTCACCCACGGGGGCAGGATGCCTACCACTACTACCACCCTTAGCCAGGGGGCAGGATGCCCACCACTACTACCACCCTCACCCAGGGGGCAGTATGCCCACCACTACTACCACCCTCACCCACGGGGGGCAGGATGCCTACCACTACTACCACCCTTAGCCAGGGGGCAGGATGCCCACCACTACTACCACCCTCACCCAGGGGGGCAGGATGCCTACCACTACTACCACCCTTAGCCAGGGGGCAGGATGCCCACCACTACTACCACCCTCACCCAGGGGGCAGGATGCCCACCACTACTACCACCCTTAGCCAGGGGGCTGGATGCCTACCACTACTACCACCCTTAGCCAGGGGGCAGGATGCCTACCACTACTACCACCCTCACCCAGGGGGGCAGGATGCCCACCACTACTACCACCCTTAGCCAGGGGGCAGGAAGCCTACCACTACTACCACCCTTAGCCAGGGGGCTGGATGCCTACCACTACTACCACCCTTAGCCAGGGGGCAGGAAGCCTACCACTACTACCACCCTTAGCCAGGGGGCAGGATGCCTACCACTACTACCACCCTTAGCCAGGGGGCAGGATGCCTACCACTACTACCACCCTCACCCACGGGGGCAGGATGCCTACCACTACTACCACCCTCACCCACGGGGGGCAGGATGCCTACCACTACTACCACCCTCACCCAGGGGGGCAGGATGCCCACCACTACTACCACCCTCACCCAGGGGGCAGGATGCCTACCACTACTACCACCCTTAGCCAGGGGGCAGGATGCCCACCACTACTACCACCCTCACCCAGGGGGGCAGGATGCCCACCACTACTACCACCCTCACCCACGGGGGGCAGGATGCCCACCACTACTACCACCCTCACCCACGGGGGCAGGATGCCTACCACTACTACCACCCTTAGCCAGGGGGCAGGATGCCTACCACTACTACCACCCTTAGCCAGGGGGCAGGATGCCTACCACTACTACCACCCTCACCCACGGGGGGCAGGATGCCTACCACTACTACCACCCTTAGCCAGGGGGCAGGATGCCCACCACTACTACCACCCTTAGCCAGGGGGCAGGATGCCCACCACTACTACCACCCTCACCCAGGGGGGCAGGATGCCCACCACTACTACCACCCTCACCCACGGGGGGCAGGATGCCCACCACTACTACCACCCTCACCCACGGGGGCAGGATGCCTACCACTACTACCACCCTTAGCCAGGGGGCAGGATGCCTACCACTACTACCACCCTTAGCCAGGGGGCAGGATGCCTACCACTACTACCACCCTCACCCACGGGGGGCAGGATGCCTACCACTACTACCACCCTTAGCCAGGGGGCAGGATGCCCACCACTACTACCACCCTCACCCAGGGGGGCAGGATGCCCACCACTACTACCACCCTTAGCCAGGGGGCTGGATGCCTACCACTACTACCACCCTTAGCCAGGGGGCAGGATGCCTACCACTACTACCACCCTCACCCAGGGGGGCAGGATGCCCACCACTACTACCACCCTTAGCCAGGGGGCAGGAAGCCTACCACTACTACCACCCTTAGCCAGGGGGCTGGATGCCCACCACTACTACCACCCTCACCCAGGGGGGCAGGATGCCCACCACTACTACCACCCTTAGCCAGGGGGCAGGATGCCTACCACTACTACCACCCTTAGCCAGGGGGCAGGATGCCTACCACTACTACCACCCTCACCCACGGGGGGCAGGATGCCTACCACTACTACCACCCTTAGCCAGGGGGCAGGATGCCCACCGCTACTACCACCCTCACCCAGGGGGGCAGGATGCCTACCACTACTACCACCCTTAGCCAGGGGGCAGGATGCCCACCACTACTACCACCCTCACCCAGGGGGCAGTATGCCCACCACTACTACCACCCTCACCCACGGGGGCAGGATGCCTACCACTACTACCACCCTTAGCCAGGGGGCAGGATGCCCACCACTACTACCACCCTCACCCAGGGGGCAGGATGCCTACCACTACTACCACCCTTAGCCAGGGGGCAGGATGCCCACCACTACTACCACCCTCACCCAGGGGGGGCAGGATGCCCACCACTACTACCACCCTTAGCCAGGGGGCTGGATGCCTACCACTACTACCACCCTTAGCCAGGGGGCAGGATGCCTACCACTACTACCACCCTCACCCAGGGGGCAGGATGCCCACCACTACTACCACCCTTAGCCAGGGGGCAGGAAGCCTACCACTACTACCACCCTTAGCCAGGGGGCTGGATGCCTACCACTACTACCACCCTTAGCCAGGGGGCAGGAAGCCTACCACTACTACCACCCTTAGCCAGGGGGCAGGATGCCTACCACTACTACCACCCTTAGCCAGGGGGGCAGGATGCCTACCACTACTACCACCCTCACCCACGGGGGGCAGGATGCCTACCACTACTACCACCCTCACCCACGGGGGCAGGATGCCTACCACTACTACCACCCTCACCCAGGGGGGCAGGATGCCCACCACTACTACCACCCTCACCCAGGGGGCAGGATGCCTACCACTACTACCACCCTTAGCCAGGGGGCAGGATGCCCACCACTACTACCACCCTCACCCAGGGGGGCAGGATGCCCACCACTACTACCACCCTCACCCACGGGGGCAGGATGCCTACCACTACTACCACCCTTAGCCAGGGGGCAGGATGCCCACCACTACTACCACCCTCACCCAGGGGGGCAGGATGCCTACCACTACTACCACCCTTAGCCAGGGGGCAGGATGCCCACCACTACTACCACCCTCACCCAGGGGGCAGGATGCCCACCACTACTACCACCCTTAGCCAGGGGGCTGGATGCCTACCACTACTACCACCCTTAGCCAGGGGGCAGGATGCCTACCACTACTACCACCCTCACCCAGGGGGGCAGGATGCCCACCACTACTACCACCCTTAGCCAGGGGGCAGGAAGCCTACCACTACTACCACCCTTAGCCAGGGGGCTGGATGCCTACCACTACTACCACCCCCACTCATAGGATGGACAATGCATGACACAACAAGCACACCACAACCTAGGGAATGCAAGATTAAGACATCCCCCCACCACCATGACAAGCGTGTGAGCAGGCTGTGTCAAATGCCTACAACACCGAACATGACTTTGAACATACAATGTGACCCCCTAGCACATGTGCCACACATATATGTGTGTGGCACCCACAATGCAAGCAGCCCATGACCATTGTGGCAATGGGGCCTAAACCCCCATCATCACAGTGACCAAAAGGCAAGTGTGGGGTCCATAGCTGAAGCACATTTTGACCATTGTGGCAATGGGGTCTAAACCCCCATCATCACAGTGACCAAAAGGCAAGTGTGGGGTCCATAGCTGAAGCACATTTTGACCATTGTGGCAATGGGGTCTAAACCCCCATCATCACAGTGACCAAAAGGCAAGTGTGGGGTCCATAGCTGAAGCACATTTTGACCATTGTGGCAATGGGGTCTAAACCCCCATCATCACAGTGACCAAAAGGTAAGTGTGGGGTCCATAGCTGAAGCACATTTTGACCATTGTGGCAATGGGGTCTACACCCTCATCATCACAGTGACCAAAAGGTAATTGTTGACAAAGAAAGAGCTGCAACTGCCAAACTGCATGGATCATTCCTGGTCACGGAACCAAAAACTCATCTGTGGCAAAGTAGTGTATGTGTCCCATTGCAACATAAATTGGGGGAGCCAAATACTGCAGTGCAAATGAAACATTCCTTTGGCCATGTGCAGACAAACAACACCCATGGGGGCTGAGACCGTCAACAGTCATCAATGACACAATGACAGAAGTGACCATCAGAATACAGAACCACATATTTGCACCAATGGGCACACAAATGCAGATACCCTGTGGAGACAGCAGATGTGAGGTGAACAGATACCATACCATGGCAGCAATGGGACACACAAACCATGATCACTGTGCTGACCGATGACCTAGGAGTCCCAGGGACAGCAGGGGAAACACACCAAACAACATACAGCCAATGGCACACCCAAGATATGCCAATGCAGTGGTGCAGATGCACAAACACAAACAGGCAGACCAACACTGTCATCATACACAGCAGGTGAGGGGTGGGGGTGCCAGTGTCCCCAGGCAACAACACAACACATGAGGATAGCTGAATACCAATCATACAGATGTGCATACACTGCCACACTAAGGTAACTCATGGATCCAAATCCCCTATGTGGGCAAGCAGGCATTGACAGGTGAGAGGGAGCACAAAACACACATGTCACACAGGCACGTAGGAACAACAACTGACACAGCAAGTCACAGACACACCACAGCACCACCCCCAGGGCCCCCACAATGTGGTGACCCTGGGCTGAATAAAAATACCACTGTGATGACAAAGCTAAATGTCGTTCACACTGTGAACCACAGTCAGGTGTCCTGAGCAACTAACTACCATCACACCTACACAAGCACAAATCAATCAGCATGGCCAGTAAGCCAAGGCCAACATGGAGGCAGGGGACTAGCCGGGCAACAACTCTCATCTGCACACACTCAAGACCACACCCCTCGACCTCCAACAATGTGCAGCAGTGAAGTACACATGCACTGGTGACATTGCACATGCACCCATGACTATTCCAGGGTGGTGGGTGGGAACCAAGGTGTAGAAACACATCACACATGGACACTCAACAAGACTCCTGAATGTCTGACACACTGCACACTACGCTGTACATGGACATGACGGCAATACCACACCGACCAATGGGATCCCAGCCACAGTCACACACCAATGAAGAAGCCAAGGTCACCCACAAAGAACACACATAGACAACAACCAACATTGCAGCCCGGACCCTAAGGAGTGCCAGCAGTCACACACACAACGTGTCACAATCACTGAAAGATAACACAAACTGGAAATCACATGACAGGGGCAAACAACAAGTGCCAAAGGGAAACCTGACTGTGACCCATCTGCGTCAGCACACAAACTCTGCCCTGACAGCAAACACACCTATGGGTGACACCCTGATGACCAGTAATGTGCCATGCACCCACATCACAGAGAACACAGGGAGAAGACTTTGGGGGAACATAGCTCAAGTCAGCAAGCATCACAAACAGGTACAACACTAGGGATCACAGCATGCGCAGATGAATGAAAGTGAACACACAGACATGCACATACAACACACACCTTGGGCGCAGGCAATGTCACACGTGTACACACTGCCATGAGGGGACTCCACTCCTGTGTGAGGAAAGCTGTGCCATATGTTGCCTCAGTAGGGCCCCATCATGTCAGCTGAGCACTTGGTCACACAATCAACAATTAGCACCAAATGAGGGCTCCCATCACATCAGCCTGGTCATGGATGTGCCAACGGAATCATCAGCACAGATCCAACACACTTGTATAGCAATGTTGCACTGACTACACGGATGAGTCCCTCCCCATTGATGCCCAAACCTGCATGTCCACTGGAGATGGCAACACGGTCAGGGAAGTAGACAAATGCAACGATGGCAGGCACAACAGATGTGCAGGGGTGGAAGCCACAGATATGAAATTGCCAATGTAAGTAGGAAACCCATTGCCAAATACTGAACACATGACACCCTCAGATGCTGCTATTGATGACATGGATACACCACATGATAGGACACATTCCCCCTGGACCACATGGGTTCCTGCACAGTAACACTTCATAATCATGAGACCAGATATCACCATCACTGCAGCAAGGGCATGGTTAGCTGCACCAACAACATGTACATCTGAAGCATGAGCACTAGAGAAAAGAAAGTTGCTTTATTCAGCATATGTGTTGTTTGATAACGACGTCCAGAAGAAATTAGAGCAAAGGCCAATGGCCAGTCCATTGTCAAAGTTCAAACAGGGTGACACTGGCAGATGTCACCCTACGCATGCCTGCACAATACCAGGGACAATCCACTAGGAGGGGCAACCGGGGGGCAGGCCAGGCACCGCAGGGACAGGATCAGGGCTCACCAGGGGGAGTCAGGGAAGGGGTGGTGGGTGCTGGAGAGCCACTGACAACTGCAGTGGAGGTGTCTGACATGGTGTGTGCCGGCACAACTGGGGGCATGACACAGATGTCGTGGGTGCCGGCACAACTGCAGTGGACCCTGCAGATGGGGTGGACAGGTCCGCCACTGCAGTGCCCAAGTCAGACAGGGCGGTAGTGGACTCCACTGCAGTGCCTACCTCCAGGGGAGGAGAATGGGGAACAGGCAAGGTGGGCTGGACAGAGGGGGAGGACACCCTCACCACATCAGTGGCACAGACAAGCGCAGCGGGGGGTGTGGTGCTGGGAGAGCAAGTGGCAGGGGAGAAGGCCGGAGCATCTTGGGGATGGTATATCTGTGGGTGGGGGAACCTGGGGCAGGGTGTGGTGGGGGCACCTGTGCAGTGGGGGCCTGAGGGATGGAGGACGGAGACCTTGTGCCTGAGCTGCAGGGCGGTGGCGGGGTCTTGCTCTTAGCACTCCGGGGGACTTGCGGGTGGGGGCCTCAGTCCGTCTGCGCCTGGGGGAGGGTTTCCGGGGGCGAGGGGCACTCTGCTCCGTGTGGGTGGGCTTCCTCTTCCCCCGGGATGCTGGAGCAGCTTCATCGGTGGGGAAGAGGCCGAGGTCACAGAGGAAGAGCTGCTGTGACTTTGGGGTTGCAGGTGAGGCAAGGGAGGGTGCTTTGGAGGGAGAGGGAACTGAGGACTGCGCAGTGCATGTGGATGCGTGTGTGTGTTCCAGGGCCCCATCCCCTGTGAGTCTGGCTTCAGTCCCCTGAATGTGCGTGCGTGTGCGTTTTGTCATTGGCGTGTGTGTCAGTGTGCTGGATGTGTGTGTGCTGGTGTGTGCCTGTGCCAGTGTGTGTGTGCCTGGGATGGGTAAGGTGCTGGGGAGTGTGGATGGAGCAGAGGCAGGAGGGGTGAGGGACCGTTTGAGGAGGGACACTGCTGCCGTCAGGGAGGAGTCCATGGACCTATTGCCCCTCTGTAGGTCAGACATGCCCGATGAGATGCCCTCCATGAACGACACCAGCTGAGTCAACAGCGCGGTGTGCGCATGGAGGACACTCAGCATGGCTGTCTGCCCTACATGGAGCTGGCGAAGGAGGTACACAGACTCCTCACTCAGGGCAGCAGGGGACACAGGGGCAGGGGGTGCGGTGCCTGGCCCAAAGGAGACACGCTCCCGGACATGGGAGCCTCCACGGACCTGGGGAATGGGAGCCGATGGGAGGGCGGTGGTGGTGCTGGTGGTGGCGGGGACAGCAACACTAGCTGGGGTGTGGTGGCTGCTGACACCCGCCTCCACAAGGGAGTCATCCTCCGAGTTGCTCTGGTCCTCAGCTGAGGTGGATGCTGCTGAGGACTCCTCGGTGTGGCTCCCCTCGCCCTCCGTGCCACTGGGTCCCTCCGACCACTCCTCGGCTGCTGACCCAGTCTGGCTCTCCGGCTCCTCCTGGTCCGTGGAGCTGTCCCCTTCCGTGGCCGTGGATGTATCTGCAAACAATGGGGAAACAGACAGACATCAGTCACCTGCACATAACGCACACACCACTGTGAGCACAGCACATCACAGAGCAAGCCCTGGCATCATTAGTTGTACATTGCTAAAAGTGCACTAATTGAACAGGAGAAGTCAATTGTCAGTCTGATGCCAAGCATGGCACTCACATCCCACATGGCCTTGCACCCATCTGTCTGGTGTCTGTTGGATTGCAACACCCCAGTGTTGACACATGCACCAAGTACACAGTAGTTGGACAGTGCAGAGGACACGGTGTGGACACATCACAGCTCTTGCCACTGAGTCAGTACAGGTTTACGGATGTAAGGGATGCCCAGAGTCAAATAGGAAATGCATGTGATGCATACCAGCGACAGACACCATGATGCACCCATGTCCTGATAGCCAGCGCCACTATGGTGTGCATGTAGCACATGTCACTCCCCTGCAGGATCACCAATCAGTAGACACATGCCATGGCGGAGGCATGACTGCAAAGTCATACATCACTGTCTCAGTGATGTATGACTTTGCAGCCAGACAACAACACTCTGCACTGTGTCACAATAGTAGGTCATGGGGAATGCAAGTCCTGGAGCTGCACAAGTGCACATGTACATCCCCCCACAACACATCCTCTTAACCCTCATCTGTCCAGGTCATACCTATTGGACATATGGGAGACCTGTGACACTACCCTCTGAACCTGAGCCCCTCACACTCTGCTGTGCATGGGGAACAGCTGCCTGAACTTCACATTTACATGCCCCAGTCTGCATGGGCAGCTGATCAGACACCTATGTGTCACACAAGTATCGTCTCCTATGGTCACATCTCCAGTGGCATGCTGAGCCCCTACCAAGAAACTCCACAGCAGTCCTGGCGACTAATCCACAGCACACTGACACAGAGGCAGACACCTGAGGGGTCAAATCACTGTGCACAATGTGTCCTCTGATACACGGGAGTGGGAGTACAGAGTGTATTGTATGGCCTGGAGTAGGCATGACTGTCCAGCCCCACATGAATGAGGGATGAGCCCTGGACTGTAGGCAGCTGGCTAAGTATGTGTGACACACGTCATATACATACTCCTGGGGCCCAAACATTGTTCCCACCCGCAGCATGGGTGTGTGCCAGGTACCCCAGCCACATGTGGTGGATCAGCTCAGCAATTGGACCACAGATCAAAGTAACACGCTGAATACATGTCAGAATACAGGCATTGTGTAAGCAATGGACCCACCCATGATGCCCACCACAGAGTCAGGGAAACAGATGCTGTCTCCCACCTTGAGTCAAGCAAACTGCAAGGACACAGTCCTAAGTGACAGAATTCCCTGCATGTAAGGGCCACACCTGGGTATCAGATGAGGAGTGGGCAGTGCACAATAGAGGGACATGGCTCCTGGACAACATGACTGCTGTACTGTGGCAGTTCAACCTGGCCCGAGGAGGGCACATAGCATGTTAGACAGAGTACACAGTGCAGTCTTTGACTCACCCCCTCCTTGCTGCTCTCTGGCCTTCAGCTGCCCATCCAGGTCTGGAAAGACCACCGCCAGGATCCTGAGCATGTGGGGGGTCAGGGTCCGTGTTCCGCCCCTCCTGCGAGGAGGCGACAGCTTCAGCTGGACCCGTGCAATCCTCCGGGTCCAGCCCCGAAGGTCCTGCCACCTCTTTTGGCAGTTGCGGATCCGGCGCTTGTAGACCCCCACGGACCGGACAGCCCGGACGATGTCCTTCCAGATCTCATGCTTCCGATGGGCAGAAGCCTGTCAGGATGACAAAGTGATAAGGCCATTACTACACATGCAACATATCCGTGCATGACACAGTTGCATATACATGTCGCAATCACAGGGGCACATGGTGTACCCAGGCAGTGCACGGCTGCCCATGGACAGTTTTCCAGAAGTCACTACATGGTATCATTGCATGGGGAGTAAAACCCTGTTCAGAAGCACTGTCACTGCACCATACCTGTCCAGTGCAAGTCACTACACACTATGGGGGGTGACAACTACTCAGTGAGCCTGCTAGCCAGTGGTGTGCTGACTCTCAGCCTTGCTAGTCAGACAAAATGCACATTCAGAAAGGCAGTGCACAGAACACTCACCTGCTCCCCTGGTGTCCCATACAGCTTGCTGTACTGTGGAAGTAGGCTGTCCAGCAGGGCCTGGTTCTCTTCAAGGCTGAAGGCTGGGGCTCTCTCCACAGTACGTGCCATTGCAGGGTCCAGAGGGGCAGAGACAGCAGCAGTGCAGTGGCAGATGTCGTCCTGGAGCATGTAGTGCAGGCAAGTGGGCTCTCAGGGGAACATGCAGCAATATATATGTGCTGGAGAGGCAGATACTGTCCCTTGTGTCCAAAGTGATAGGTCCAAGTCGTTTGCATCTTCTGAATCTGGCCAATCCATGGAATAGCAGCACCAAAACACGCCCACAGCATCCTTCAAAATTTCAACTTCATGACATACATGATTTTGCAACATTGTTGTGGGTGACCAACTGATTTTCCAGCAACCGACTCGTTCGAATATTCGAAAACGCGTCCGTTGCCAGGCAAGCCCATTGTCAATGGGTGCGCACCGATCGGTCCATTGAGGTACAACGCGCACAGGGGTACAACGCGTACCCGCACACATTGAAAGCAATGGGCCGGCCGGAGGCACCGATCGGTCCATTGCTGTTCAACGCGCACAGGGGTACAACGCGTACCCGACACATTGAAAGCAATGGGCCGGCCGGAGGCACCGATCGGTCCATTGCTGTTCAACGCGCACAGGGGTACAACGAGTACCCGCACACATTGAAAGCAATGGGCCGGCCGGAGGCACCGATCGGTCCATTGCTGTTCAACGCGCACAGGGGTACAACGCGTACCCGCACACATTGAATGCAATGGGCCGGCCGGAGGCACCGATCGGTCCATTGCAGTACAACGCGCACAGGGGTACAACGCGTACCCGCACACATTGAATGCAATGGGCCGGCCGGAGGCACCGATCGGTCCATTGCAGTACAACGCGCACAGGGGTACAACGCGTACCCGCACACATTGAATGCAATGGGCCGGCCGGAGGCACCGATCGGTCCATTGCAGTACAACGCGCACAGGGGTACAACGCGTACCCGCACACATTGAATGCAATGGGCCGGCCGGAGGCACCGATCGGTCCATTGCAGTACAACGCGCACAGGGGTACAACGCGTACCCGCACACATTGAAAGCAATGGGCCGGCCGGAGGCACCGATCGGTCCATTGCTGTTCAACGCGCACAGGGGTACAACGAGTACCCGCACACATTGAAAGCAATGGGCCGGCCGGAGGCACCGATCGGTCCATTGCTGTTCAACGCGCACAGGGGTACAACGCGTACCCGCACATTGAATGCAATGGGCCGGCCGGAGGCACCGATCGGTCCATTGCTGTTCAACGCGCACAGGGGTACAACGCGTACCCGCACACATTGAATGCAATGGGCCGGCCGGAGGCACCGATCGGTCCATTGCTGTTCAACGCATCACTGTACATGTGACTGGCATATGTCAGCATGCCTGTCTCAGATGGACATATGCCAGCCACAGATAGCTCCCAGGGAGTGAGGGGCACACCTACATCACGACAGCCTGTCCAAACCTTATCATAAGGCATGTAAGGCTGCATTTCCTATTGTGTGTATGTTGGTGTACATGTTGTCCTGTGGGTGTCACCTGTGGGCAGCCACCCCCAGGCTGTGCACGTGTTAATGGGGACAGGATCCTGGGTGTTACGTGTACGTGACCACTGTGATGTGCAACTGTTCATATCTGTGCATGTGCCATGGTCACATTTCACAGTGGTGTTTGTGTATGTCATGTCACATACCCCGTGAGTCCCATGTGGGACGGTATGTTTGAGCCAGGGTGTCCCAGTGGCACAATAGTGATGGCCCTCCACAGTCTTTGTGCATGTAGTGTTTACAATGTCTCTGATTTCATGTGCACAATGGGAGACAGTCTCCACATCCACGTTGTGTGTGCATGGACTCTGATGTTGTGCGTGTGTGTCACAGACGTCCATGGCTCTCCTGCCATGGCAAGTGTGGCCACTACCTGTGGGGGTCATGTTTGTTTTGTTGTGGTGTACACATGATACTCCAGGTGATGCCAGTGTCCATGTGGCATTACAGGGTCCCTGGGAATGTGCCTGTCGTTGAGCTGTGGTGCCTGGGGCACATCTGTCCTCACATGTCACTGGGGGGGTGACTGTGACACAGCATCATGATATCCAATGGGCCAACCTGGGACAAATTGATGCCACCTGTAGGACCGTGTTGACAGATGTTGGCCATGTATGTACCATACATGTCGTTCCGGTACTGCACACTTCATGTAGTTGTGCCTCATGATGATGTATGTTGGGATCTTGAGTGTGTTCAATGCCGCATATGTGGGGTGACTGACGATCTTGCTTACTTCTCCTCTGCACTGCAGGGCTCCTGCTGTCCATCGGCCATTCCCAGACCTGGCAACGATGGTGGAACGGGACAGCATCCGACGGTACCGCTTCACCAGGCAGCTGATTGAGGATTTGGCAGTGCAGTTGTCCCCACATTTGCAGCCTGGCCGGCCGTATCCTACAGCGCTGACCCCCAAGGTGAAGGTGATGGCAGCCCTACACTTCTTTGCCACTGGTACCTTCCAACATACTGTGGCGTCTGCTGGTGGGATGTCACAGACCATGTTCAGCCGTGTGCTCCGCGATTTCTTGGCGGCAATGTTGCTCTTCCTGAACCGGTACATCTATTTCCCTAGACTGCGACGACTCACTGACGTGAAGAGTGACTTTTATGCCCTGGGGAGGATGCCGCATGTCATTGGCTCCATTGATGGGACACATGTGGCTTTGGTACCACCACAGGCCCAGGAGCAGGCCTACAGGAACCGCAAGCACTACCACTCGGTCAATGCACTGGTGGTGTGTCTTGCAGACATGACCATCACACACGTGTGTGCCCGTTTCCCTGGTTCAGCACACGATGCCTTTGTGATGAGGAGTAGTCGCATCCCCAGGTTGATGGCACAGATGCAGAACCAGCGTGCCTGGCTTGTCGGTGTGTACTGACTTTGTGCCATTGTGTGTGATCTGATCTGTAGTATTCCGCCCACTTTTCCAAGTCAGCTGATGTGCACTTGTCTGTCCGTAGGTGACTCGGGATACCCCATCATGCCGTGGTTGCTGACACCCCTCAGGAACCCTGTGACACCTGCCCAGATGCGCTACAATGAGGCACATGGTCGGACCAGGAGAGTGATTGAGCGGACCTTTGGTCTCCTGAAGAGCCGCTTCCGCTGCCTGGACAAGACCGGAGGGTCCCTCCCATATGCCCCTGCGAAAGTGTGCAAGATTATCATCGTCTGCTGCATGCTCCACAACCTGGCAGTGCGGAAGGAGTTGCCTCTCATCCAGGATGACGATGACCAACATCCGCCACCTGTGGAGGATCCTGGCCTGGACCACGATGCCAGTGACGATGATGATGATGATGGTGATGGTGATGTCCGCACACAGCTCATCACCAACTTCTTTAGCTGAATGTGAGTATCCTGAGGTGTCATGTGAATGATGTGAGTTGGCATGATGTGTGGGTGGTGCTCTGGTGCTGTTGGAGTGTGTCCATGGGCTACTTGACAGGATGTGTGTTGCGATGTGTGGTGACAGGTGGGCTGTACTCCCCAACAGTGTTGACATGCTAACTTGGTTCTGGGTGGGTATCTTGTAACATGTATTGTGCATGAGTTTTGCTGTTCTGTCCTGTACTGCATTGCTTTTGACTGTGTGTCATTTCTGTCCTTCACAGGGTACTTTCAGATTCGTTTGGTCAACTGTGTCCACCGACGACGTGATTGCACATCCAGGCTGGTAGCTGTTGTGTCCCTACAGGTGATGTGCGCCACACCCATGGACTTCCTTCTGTCTACAGTTGTTGACTGTGTGCCCGCTACCAGGTGGGGTTACCTTGCATCTGTAGTGGTTACGGCATGTTGCTACTGTGTAATAAACCTGTGCTTCACTTAGTGATGTGCGTTGTCTGTGGTCACACATTTGACTGCCATTTGCTTACTGCACCTGTGGGCTACTTGACTACAACTGGGAATGGGTGTGGTGTCTGTGCATTGCACCGTCTTCCCTGGCAACATCAGTGTAGGCAATGAGTCAGATGGCCTAGGTGTGTATGTGTTGTGTAGCCCTGGTGGTGTGTCTCCCTCATATGTGTCACGTTGCCTGTACTCACATGCCTGTGTTGTCCTTGCTGTTGCAGTTCGCATACACAGTGTAATTTTGCTGTTCATCATCCCCATAACAGCACCCACGTTGGAATCACGACAGAGGCAAGTATGGTGTATTATTGTGTTTATTGTGATACATCTGTGATAATAGTGCATAGGATGGATTGTGCTGTACATGAATCTTGCAATCCCAAGTTCCTAGATGAATAGAAAGTCCAGGTAGACAGGATCCCCAGTATCGGGGCCACAGTTGTCTGACACATTGTTCCAACTTGTACTCCCCATGCAATGTGTGGGAGTAGTGTTGCCATCAACAGGGTGAACAGTCTGTGCACAAAGGCGAAAATCCAGAACAGGTTCAGGCTTCCTGGGAGTTGCGCTTGGCCATCAGCCTCTCACTTTCCCCTCCTCGGACGACCCCTCTTCTTGGGGGGGGCCCTCAAGTGCAGGCTGCTGCGGTGCAGGGGACTCTCCGCCAGAGTCCTCCTCCCTCCCTGTGGCAGTTGCAGTTTGTTCGGTACCAGATGTTGTTGGCACACAGGGAGGTGTGGACTGGTTGCTGTTCATCTGGCGGAGGCATTGTAAAATGTCCCTGTGCACCGCCGTCATCTCATGTAGTACATCCCACTTGGACTCCACGCGGGTCATGTGGGAGTCCACACGTGACATGTGGGAGTCCACACGTGACATGTGTGACTCCACGTGGGACATGTGGGAGTCCAAGCGGGCATGATGGGCAGCCTGCTGCTGTTTGATGTCTCTGAGGAGCCCCACTACCTGGCTGAGCTCTCCGGTGCTGGACTGGTACGCATCAGCTATGCGTACCAGTTGTGGGTCTTCATGCACACCAGCAACGTCTGCAAGCAGCGACCTCTGTCTCCCACCCCTCCCACCACCCCTGCTGACATGTGCAGTGTGTGCAGTTGCACGCACAGATAACCCTGGTCCACCTTGGGGGTTGGTGGTGGTGGTGGTGTCCATGGCCCCAGGTTGGTCCAGGGTCACTGCGCTGGTGTTGTTCCTTATTCTGTCCATGTCGGCAGGGATGGTATTCGTGGTGACAGTCGTTGGAGGGGTGGGTGCAGGGGGTGCAGCTGGTGGACCTGCTGGTGCTGCAGCTGGTGGTCCTGCTGGTGCAGCATGTTGACTTGCACCGGATGTGCCAGGTTGTTCTTCATCGTCCGAGGAGGACAGAGGCTGTACGACGCCAGTGAGCTCGGCATCCTCTTGAGCCTGGGACTGGGACTCCTCAGCGTCTGCTGCTGTGTCCCTATCATCACCTGTTTTTGGGAGACACAAACAATGTATGTCATGTTTCTGCAGGCATCAGTGGTTGACACACCTGACAGTTGTGACTGTGCCTCGGGGTGCGGGCCTGTACATTGTATTGTCCTAAGTCGTCACAGTCAGGGGTTGATATTGGTGTGGCACATTGTCCTGCATTATTTGGGCATTTCTATGTATTCTCTGGGGTGTGAACATGGTCTGCATTGATTGTGTTTGGTTGACAGCCAGACCTCCTTCCCACCCACCCACCCACCCAGTCAGTTATCCCACCATGGAACGTGCTTGCATTGCAGGGAGTGTAAGTTGTCTCTCAGGATGTCAGTCAGTGGTGTCCTGCTGTTTGTTGGTGCACAGTTGGCAGCAGGGCCTTGTGCTCCCCACAGCAGTAGCCAGTGTCAGCCATCTTGTGAGTCCTTCTCCACTCCCTGTGATGTGAGCATGGTTCAGGGTGGTGTTGATGGGCCAGTTGTGAGGCTGAGCAATGTCTGTGACTACGACTCCCATCATGCTATTGCCTCCACCCCCTTCCCAGCATGCCCATGCTTCCTTCCTTTTGACTCTGCTTCCCTGTGGGGTGGGCTGGCTGTGCTGACAGGATGGCTGGGAGTGTTGTCCTGGCAGTTGTTTGGCTAAGAGTCCCAAGAGTGTCCCTGTGCTTCACACAACATAACCCAGGGTGGTGGTGCTTTGTGGGATCTTGTGTTAGGATGGAGGGCATTGCATTCTACCAGGTGGGTACTGTGGAGTTTGTGTTGGGGGGGTGTGAGGGGAGGTGCTGGTGACTATGGTCAGTGCTGCAAGTCCCCCTTCCCACCCAGCCAGCCAGATATCCCACCATGGAACGTGCTTGCATTGCAGGGAGTGTAAGTTGTCTCTCAGGATGTCAGTCAGTGGTGTCCTGCTGTTTGTTGGTGCACAGTTGGCAGCAGGGCCTTGTGCTCCCCATAGCAGTAGCCAGTGTCAGCCATCTTGTGAGTCCTTCTCCACTCCCTGTGATGTGAGCATGGTTCAGGGTGGTGTTGATGGGCCAGTTGTGAGGCTGAGCAATGTCTGTGACTACGACTCCCATCATGCTATTGCCTCCACCCCCTTCCCAGCATGCCCATGCTTCCTTCCTTTTGACTCTGCTTCCCTGTGGGGTGGGCTGGCTGTGCTGACAGGATGGCTGGGAGTGTTGTCCTGGCAGTTGTTTGGCTAAGAGTCCCAAGAGTGTCCCTGTGCTTCACACAACATAACCCAGGGTGGTGGTGCTTTGTGGGATCTTGTGTTAGGATGGAGGGCATTGCATTCTACCAGGTGGGTACTGTGGAGTTTGTGTTGGGGGGGTGTGAGGGGAGGTGCTGGTGACTATGGTCAGTGCTGCAAGTCCCCCTTCCCACCCAGCCAGCCAGATATCCCACCATGGAACGTGCTTGCATTGCAGGGAGTGTAAGTTGTCTCTCAGGATGTCAGTCAGTGGTGTCCTGCTGTTTGTTGGTGCACAGTTGGCAGCAGGGCCTTGTGCTCCCCACAGCAGTAGCCAGTGTCAGCCATCTTGTGAGTCCTTCTCCACTCCCTGTGATGTGAGCATGGTTCAGGGTGGTGTTGATGGGCCAGTTGTGAGGCTGAGCAATGTCTGTGACTACGACTCCCATCATGCTATTGCCTCCACCCCCTTCCCAGCATGCCCATGCTTCCTTCCTTTTGACTCTGCTTCCCTGTGGGGTGGGCTGGCTGTGCTGACAGGATGGCTGGGAGTGTTGTCCTGGCAGTTGTTTGGCTAAGAGTCCCAAGAGTGTCCCTGTGCTTCACACAACATAACCCAGGGTGGTGGTGCTTTGTGGGATCTTGTGTTAGGATGGAGGGCATTGCATTCTACCAGGTGGGTACTGTGGAGTTTGTGTTGGGGGGGGGTGTGAGGGGAGGTGCTGGTGACTATGGTCAGTGCTGCAAGTCCCCCTTCCCACCCAGCCAGCCAGATATCCCACCATGGAACGTGCTTGCATTGCAGGGAGTGTAAGTTGTCTCTCAGGATGTCAGTCAGTGGTGTCCTGCTGTTTGTTGGTGCACAGTTGGCAGCAGGGCCTTGTGCTCCCCACAGCAGTAGCCAGTGTCAGCCATCTTGTGAGTCCTTCTCCACTCCCTGTGATGTGAGCATGGTTCAGGGTGGTGTTGATGGGCCAGTTGTGAGGCTGAGCAATGTCTGTGACTACGACTCCCATCATGCTATTGCCTCCACCCCCTTCCCAGCATGCCCATGCTTCCTTCCTTTTGACTCTGCTTCCCTGTGGGGTGGGCTGGCTGTGCTGACAGGATGGCTGGGAGTGTTGTCCTGGCAGTTGTTTGGCTAAGAGTCCCAAAAGTGTCCCTGTGCTTCACACAACATAACCCAGGGTGGTGGTGCTTTGTGGGATCTTGTGTTAGGATGGAGGGCATTGCATTCTACCAGGTGGGTACTGTGGAGTTTGTGTTGGGGGGTGTGAGGGGAGGTGCTGGTGACTATGGTCAGTGCTGCAAGTCCCCCTTCCCACCCAGCCAGCCAGATATCCCACCATGGAACGTGCTTGCATTGCAGGGAGTGTAAGTTGTCTCTCAGGATGTCAGTCAGTGGTGTCCTGCTGTTTGTTGGTGCACAGTTGGCAGCAGGGCCTTGTGCTCCCCACAGCAGTAGCCAGTGTCAGCCATCTTGTGAGTCCTTCTCCACTCCCTGTGATGTGAGCATGGTTCAGGGTGGTGTTGATGGGCCAGTTGTGAGGCTGAGCAATGTCTGTGACTACGACTCCCATCATGCTATTGCCTCCACCCCCTTCCCAGCATGCCCATGCTTCCTTCCTTTTGACTCTGCTTCCCTGTGGGGTGGGCTGGCTGTGCTGACAGGATGGCTGGGAGTGTTGTCCTGGCAGTTGTTTGGCTAAGAGTCCCAAGAGTGTCCCTGTGCTTCACACAACATAACCCAGGGTGGTGGTGCTTTGTGGGATCTTGTGTTAGGATGGAGGGCATTGCATTCTACCAGGTGGGTACTGTGGAGTTTGTGTTGGGGGGGGGTGTGAGGGGAGGTGCTGGTGACTATGGTCAGTGCTGCAAGTCCCCCTTCCCACCCAGCCAGCCAGATATCCCACCATGGAACGTGCTTGCATTGCAGGGAGTGTAAGTTGTCTCTCAGGATGTCAGTCAGTGGTGTCCTGCTGTTTGTTGGTGCACAGTTGGCAGCAGGGCCTTGTGCTCCCCACAGCAGTAGCCAGTGTCAGCCATCTTGTGAGTCCTTCTCCACTCCCTGTGATGTGAGCATGGTTCAGGGTGGTGTTGATGGGCCAGTTGTGAGGCTGAGCAATGTCTGTGACTACGACTCCCATCATGCTATTGCCTCCACCCCCCTTCCCAGCATGCCCATGCTTCCTTCCTTTTGACTCTGCTTCCCTGTGGGGTGGGCTGGCTGTGCTGACAGGATGGCTGGGAGTGTTGTCCTGGCAGTTGTTTGGCTAAGAGTCCCAAGAGTGTCCCTGTGCTTCACACAACATAACCCAGGGTGGTGGTGCTTTGTGGGATCTTGTGTTAGGATGGAGGGCATTGCATTCTACCAGGTGGGTACTGTGGAGTTTGTGTTGGGGGGGTGTGAGGGGAGGTGCTGGTGACTATGGTCAGTGCTGCAAGTCCCCCTTCCCACCCAGCCAGCCAGATATCCCACCATGGAACGTGCTTGCATTGCAGGGAGTGTAAGTTGTCTCTCAGGATGTCAGTCAGTGGTGTCCTGCTGTTTGTTGGTGCACAGTTGCCAGCAGGGCCTTGTGCTCCTCACAGCAGTAGCCAGTGTCAGCCATCTTGTGAGTCCTTCTCCACTCCCTGTGATGTGCGCATGGTTCATGGTGGTGTTGATGGGACAGTTGTGGGGGGGCAATATGTGTGACTGCGACTCCCATCATGCTATTGGCTACACTGACTTGGCCAGCATACACAGAATTCCTTCCTTTGAGTGGTCTTCACTGTGTGTTGGTGTTGTTGTGGTGGCTACATGTGTGGATGTGTGTGTTAGTTCTATTTGTGCCACTGCCTAGCTGTAGTTGTGGTTGTGTTTGTACATGTGTTGGCACAGTTGGATGTGACTTTTTTGATGGCATGTGTTGTGTTTATCTGACTGACATACACATTTTGGGATGATTCTGTTCTAGTTGCTGTGTAATTGCTATGAGTGCATGGTTTGACTCTCCCCTTGACAGTGATGTGTGTGTTTTGTGGCAGTTTATTGTGTACATTTGTTGTGTACTCACCAGGCTCTGGGATGTCCTCTAGTCCATATACGCTCACTGGCGGAAGGATGGCCCGCACCTTCTCCTCCCAGGGCCTGAGGTATACTGGCTTGGCAGGAGGGCCACTGCCGGTGTATTGGCTCAGGAGGTAGTCTTTCTTGAGCAGCTCCCGGACCCTCCTGCGCACGTCATACCACCTGTTCTGGATGTCAGTCTTTGTGCGCAGACATGGTGATTGTGCGTTCACCCTGTTGATGATCCTCTCCCACATCTTGGTTTTCTGCGACATGGGGGTCTGTTGGACCAATGTGCCAAACAGCTGTGGCTCCACCCTGAGGATCTCGTCTACCATGACTTCCAATTCACTATCTAGGAACTTGGGATTCTTCTTGGGGGGCATGGTGATGGGTGGTGATGGTGGGTGATGTGTGTGTTGGTGTGCAGGTGAGGGTGTGTGGGTGTGTGTTGTGCTGGGTGTATGTGAGGTAGGTATTTGTTGGTGTGCTGCTGGTGTGTGGCTTGTGTGAGGGATGAGCTGTGGGTGTGTGGTTGCTTTCTCTTGGGTGCTGGCAGTGGAATGGCCTTTGCAAAGGCTCATGGTAGTGATTTGTGTCCTTTATATAGGTGGAGTTGTGGGTGTGTCTTTGTTCTCTGTCCCCACCCCCAGTATTTATTGGCTTGGTAATTGCTTGTTTGGGCTTTTTTTGGTTGATTTTTCCTTTGTGCTGTTTGTGTATGTTGGAAACGTTCTTGTGACCGAGTCGGACCCTGCATTGGTCTCGTACGGTGTTTTCCGTTTCGTTCACGCTGTGTTTGTGCAGTTTTGTATGCTGCGTACGCGTCGGTCGCGGTGTATTGTGTTGCTTCGGCTCGGTTTTGTATGCGTGTCGGTCGTACGGCTTGTCCTCCGTCTGACTCGGTCGTGTTTTTCGCGCCTTGCATCGTACTTTGCGGGTTGGAGTTGGCGGGCACGATTCGGTCGGATTTGTTCCGGGTGCGTGTCGGTCGGTTGGATTCGCGTGTTTTTCCGGCCGGATTGCTATTTTCCGAGCGGCTCGGTCGGTCGGCTTGGTTTCCTGACGTGTCGGTCGGATTTATCGCGGCTTGCATCGTACTTGGCGTGTCGGGCGCCACTGGTACGTGTCGGTCGGTAATTTTTCCGGCTCCGAGTCGGTCGGTGCTTTTTCCGGCCCGAATCGGAATCGACCCCATAGTTTCTAGGAGCAGGGTTTCCAAACTGTTGCGCTACAGATTTTGTGTGACCCTTGGGTAAAGTAAGTTAATGGCTTGCCGCCAGGGGAAAGATGAGAGAGTGAAGGTGTTTCCAGATTTTAGTGGGCAGGATTTGTATTCTCAACAAAAAAAAAGGGGGTTTGATTGTTTGTTTGCAGATTCGGTTTTCCATTTTAGTTAATGTCTAATGGTGGTGAGCATGTGATGGGTTTGGCATCCTACTATTACTGCTCTCAGGCAGGTGAATGTCTGATGACGGGCCTTAATGTAAGTAGGGAATAGTGTTTGTCCCCCCCCCCGAGTTTTGCGTATGTGCCATCCACTTTGTGGGCAACAGGCGATGTAGAGCTGGGATACCTACAGATTTCACGAGCCTTGTTGTGTATGATACAGGATTTGGTTGAGAAAGTTGTTGGTGAGGAGACAACTGGTAAGAGGTAATAGTCCCATTATTTTGATTGTGTTTAAAATTATGTGGCTGATTGGTGTAAAGTTCATAAAAAAGGTGGTTTCCCAATATCCTGCTGTTCTAGCCATTGCTATGCTTCTGCTAATGGTTCTTTCTGCAGGTCAATATCTTTTCTATCACCGATGTCAAATACATTCTTTGGCGGTACTATTTATTTCAATGATAGGTCTTTGTTCAGATTCACATAGACTGGTAGGAGTCATAGGTTCTGCTGCGCTTCTTAGGACTATGAAGAAGGACAGAGCATCCATAAAAAGGTTTAAAAAGGAGGTAGTTACTTGCTCATCATTTCAGACACACAGCAGAATTGTAGGGACAGTGCAGTTAAGTAGTGTGCGACATGGCATCCTGTGCTTTCTGTGTAAATTGATATTGTGCTTGGTTCTCCCTGATTGGCATATTTGCTTTACTAGTAGATCCCTAGTGAAGTGCACTGATTGTGCAAGGGCTGGTAAATAAATTGCTACCAGTAGGCTTGCAGCGCTGATTGTGCCACCCACATGAGTAGCCTGGAAAAGATGCCTCAGGCCTGCCACCGCAGTGCCTGCGCACAGTTTGTACATAGGACACATCTATGGTAGGCCCAAGGTACCGCCGTAGGCAGGGTGCAGTGTATGTGAAAGGCAGGATATGTAGTGGTGTGTGTAACATGCCCTGATAGTGACATACTGCCCATTCCGTTTTCACTATTTAAGGCTATCTTGCCCATAGGACAGAATGGGGAATGCGTTGTAAAGTTTAACAAGCATATCCTCCCATAGGAATAAGGTAGAAAATTGGGGTCTGGTATCCCTGGACTCAGAATTTGATAACGCACCTTTTAGTAAGGATGGGTTTTAAAGTCTGTGTTTGCAACAGGCACTTTTAGACAGTGGCTATTTTCTTGTCCACTTTTTCTTTGTGTTTCTGCCTGATTGTGGATTGACTGTTTGGTTTCAGTGTGACAGAGACTGAGGATGTGCATTTGCTGTGGTGTCTTGTGGTGTTTTCACTGTGTTACTGTGAGTGTTGATACAAATACTTCACACAATGCCTTTGGGATAAGCCTGTCTGCTCGTGCCAAGCTCCCAAGAAGGTGAGCAGGGGTTATCTAAAGTGTGTATTCCATTTACGCTGACTAGAGGGAAGGGTCCCTATTTGAATAAAAGTACCTACCTCTGCCAAATAGAGACACTAATTTCTAACAAATTGTACTTATCTTTAGTTTTGACTGACCAGGGAGTTTGTTTTTAAAAGGGGTAAGTATTTTCGACAGGAGGTTTCCTTCTCAGGTCACCTACTGTCGAAGGGGGGTAGGAGATTAGCTCATTGGGTAACTAACACATTAAATGCGCTGCATGGGGTGCATGAGCCTTAACTCTGAATGCCTAACACTTGAAACTGCGTTTTTTTTCTTTGGCTTCTGTGCTTGGTACATATATTGTTGTATGCTGTTTTGTGTCGTAAGTACACAAGACGGCTTGTTGTGCGCTTTCTGTCTTTTGAGCCCACCCGAGCTGTCTAGGAACGGTCATGACGGTGGCCATTTCCATAAGACAATCGGTTGGACTCGCTTTAGCCACTCATTTCACAGGATGCTGTGAACATGTCCTTGAATAAACAGAGACACAGCACATCACCAGTGCACGTCTAATTGGCTATAAAATTGTCATGATTAGGAAAATCTGTCACCTTGAAGTCAGCCATGTTACTGCCCCTCCCTTCTGTAAATTGATGGAATTGAAATGGAGATGAAAGGACGGGTAGACTAGACTGATGTTCCCTTATCTGATCCTTAAGGGGAACAATATGTCGGTGGCTTTCGTTTGAATGCCCAGGTGGCACCACAAGTATGTTCATGTTACCGCAACACTACGTACAGTTGTAGAGACATCACAAGTCCTTTATTAGTTAGCCTGAGTAACTGGGTTGTAACAGATGATGTGGGAAGGAACAATGCGTTTGCAGAAAATGATTAAAATGAAATGAAAGAATGTTTGTAGCAGGCCCTGTTGGGTGGGTACTGGAAGTCACGATGTCTAAGTTGAAAGTAAGGCACATTGTCAGGATGAGACATTGCTCAGCCTGTATACTGTATGGTGCACATGATGCACATTACTAGGAAGGTTACCTGTATGCCCCCCAATAATTTCGCACCACACATTTTCTTTTTTGAGGTTCTTTAAATGAATAATATAGGAATGGACAGATGCAATGATCCAAAGTATGTCCAAATTGTTCTTTCAGAGCTTAGTAAATGAATTAAAGGCTTACCCCACTACTTGGTGTTGGGAGAGAAAAAATAAATTATATAAAGTTTTATCCTTGCCAGTTAAGTAAAAGTTTGTATTATAGCCACTAATAGGTCCGGGACGCCCTGCAGTCACATTAAGGAGGGGCCCGGATGTGATGCACAGCCTGGCTGCTTGTTATGGAACATCCATGAATACGACTGAGGCGAAGCTGCAGAGCAAAGAGGTGCTGGACGAGGCAGTACCACCGAAAACAAAAAGAGAGAGGGGCTATCCAGGAGCCCCAGCCTGTTGGTCTACTTGTGCCTGAGTCCCAGCCCATTGAGCCCCAGCCTGAGGGCTTGCCTGTGTTTAAGTCTCTGCCCCTTGGTCCCCCTTGAGTTTGACCCCCCTTTTTCCCCTGACCCCTCTGTGCCTGGAGTCACAAGGTACAATATACTCCAGACGGAGGAACAGTGCACCAAGGGAAAGTTGGATTAGTAGGGATGGACTTCATGGATGAAGAATAGGGTGCAGGTACCCTGTCTAAGGTGCCAGCAACAGAGCAGGGTAAGGAAGATTGGTGCACTGGCCTGGGCACTGGACAGGATTAGTTGAGGGCGTCCTCCCAGGAGGGAGGGTGCCCTATCCTGAATGAAGAGGATTTCTCTTGAAAGAGCTAGACGAGTAGCTCCACCGCTGGTGCTCAATAGCGCCTACGCCAGATGAACAATAGGAGCCTACCAGTGATGGCTCTCTGAAAGACACTGGAAAGAAGAGTTTTCCCCATCCTCCTGTTCCCTGGTCACCAATTCCATTGTGTTACATTTCTCTCCCAATCACCATGTATCTATTTGGTCACCCAATTTATGAGGAAAACAGCCCTTTGCACCTCCCGGTCTAGAGCGGGGTCGGTACATAGAAAGTACAAGTTGCATCCATAGTTGTTATTGTGCTAATATTAGTGTTAGGGACATCCTACTCCCTGAATGAGAAGTATCCTGTGCACTCTCAAGTTCATACAGCACCTGTTTCTCTTGTGAAGATTACTTTGGCTCCTCACACAGGGGAGCACCGGAGGACATAAATGTTAATACAAGTTTTCAGATTGGTGTACCTTCAATTCTGTTCTCTAGTCCTAGATAATGCATTTATTGATTTCCGCACTACAAATGAATGTGTACAGTGGGCAGATGCCTGTCATGATAGTTAATATGACAGTTCATTTTTGTATCCAGGGGCGGGGGAGAATAAGGTGGGTGAGAACATAGGACTTCATTTACAGACTGAACATGACAATAGGCCCGTCTTAGATCCTGCATCATAATGTTCACTTCGCCAGTGAATCACAAGTTCATACTTAGCATCCGAGGGGATGGTTTGCAAATGTTGCCTTTTTTTTCTTTTTCCCCACTGTATTTGTTGCCCCATCTATGTATTGCACATTTCATCAGGTACAATGTAAAAGTGTGTACACGAAAAATAGGCCCTTGTATGCACTGTCTCCCAGTTTGTTGCGTCTGCTGCATAAGTACATTTACTGCTAAGGAAAGGACATCCATGCAACACAAATGCTGAGATCATGCTTCAGAAGGAAATAGAAGGGTTGATGAGCGTTGATGTAGATACTTTTTAGGTCAACATGTCTCTTATAGTTTCCCTGCTTAATAACGAACATTTGAACAGTTCTGAGTATTAATGTTGTTCATGTGAATAGAGATGTTTCACTCCATTGTATAAAATGACTTAGCTAAGGCTAAAATGAGGGTCTGTTAGAATTAAATTAAAAGTCTGATCTGTGCTACCATATGTAATGATGGTTAAGTTAGCCTTTGCGGCGCCATTTTATACTTAGCCGCTAATTCTAGGCCATGTTTGCAATTAATTGTTCCCTGGCTCTGCAAGTAGCAGCTGTGTAGAATTCCATGTGTCTCTGTAAGTTGGGCCTCGCTGCATAAATTAATACACTGTTTGTACTTCTGCATACCTTTCCCATGAGATGGAGCCTGCCCCGACTGGCTCAGCTGCAGGCACGGACAGAATGACCTTGCTAGAGAAATAGTGTGTGCCCAGTCTCAGACTCTTAGCTCATCTTTGTGTGCCCCCTCTGTTTCTGCTGCCTTCTGTGGAAAGTTACTGGGTGGGTGTGTCTTGTGCTCAGGCTGCAATGTATAATTGTCACCTTTATGCTTGTGAAAGGCAGTCCCTCAGCAGTCTTTTCTTGAGGCTGGTCAGACCGGGCTCCACAGCTGTGCAATATTAATAAATATCTTTGGTTTGTATTCTCTACTGTCTGACTGACTCTTCATTATTTGGGAAGGCATAGAGGTGGTCCTTATGACCCGAATGACCCATTTTTGGGCCATTTTTCTTCAACTCATGGACCCATTTGCCCACTTAGATACTTATGCACTCAGTGAGAGACCTACAGAGACCCTCACACACCCACTCACAGACCCACTCAGACACTGTTGCCCTCATTCATAATCCCACTGTGACAGAGACCCACTCAGACACTCATGCATATACTCACAGATCCACAGAGAGACTCATGCACCCACTCAGAGACCCACTAAGATGCTCAAGCACCCACTCTGAGACCCACTCAGAGACTCATGCACCCATTCACAGACCCACTCAGACTCTCATGCACCCATACACAGACCCACTCAGAGACTCATGCACCCACTTACAAATCCATACAGACAATCATGTACTAACTTGAACACTCTGAGACTCATGAATCCATTCAGAGAATTTACGAATATTGGTGAATTTTTAAAAAACAATACTCATTCCGACACTAATGCATTGACTCATAGATGCACTCAAAGACTCATGCAGTCACTCACAGACCCACTGAGAGACTCATACCCCACCCAGACACTCACACATGCACTCACAGTCCCAGTTAGAGACTCATGCTCCTACTCACAGACCTACTCAGAGACCCATGCAGCCACTCACAGACCCACTCAGACACTCATGCACCCACTCGCAGACCCACTCAGACACTCATGTACCCACTCATAGTTTCACTCAGAAAATCACATACGCACTCACAGACCCACTCAGACACTCATGCACCCACTTACTGTTCTATTCAGAAAATCATATACCCACTCACAGACTCAATCAGACACTCACGCACCCACTCACAGACCCACTGAGAGACTCATGTACCCACTCAAAGACCCACTCCTGTACCCACTCATAGTTCCACTCAGAAACTCACATATCCAGTCACATACTCACTCAGAGACTCATGCACCCACTCATAGACCAACTCACAGATCTACTCAGACATTCACACACCCACTCATAGACCCACTCAGACACTTAGGCACCCACTCACAGACCCACTCAGAGCATCATTCATCCAGTCACAGAACCATTCATACACTGATGCACTCACTCACAAACCTACTCAGAGACTCATGCACCAACTCACAGACCCACTCAGAGACTCATGTACCCTCTCACAGACCCACTCAGAACATCATGCACCCACTGAGGAATTCACTCAGACACTCATACACCCACTTACACACCCACTCATACATGCTCTCATAGACCCAGTCAAACTCTGATATACCCTGTGGCAGAGCTTCTGAGACAGTTATGCACCCACTGACAGACCCACTTAAACTGTCATACATGCACTCACAGGCACACTCAGAGACTCATCCATGTTTTTATAGAGTCATTTAGATAGTGATGTACCTAGTATAACACACAGAACTCCTTATATATAGTTATATATAGTTATGAATTTTGAATGTGCTGGTGTCTATTAAATGCCTGCATGTGACAGCTACACATGAGCTCAGATACAGAGTTTCAGGTTGCTGAGAAACATCCTGTTACCTTCATCTGGTAAGTAAACTCCATCACTTCTATAGATTCCATGCATGTCAAAACGCAGGTTGTTGTTGTGGAGAGAGCCCATGTTATGGTCTCTGAGGAATGCAGAAACAGCTTTATTAACATGTTTCCTGGCTTTGTCTATTTGTGGACATAATTGATTTGGACCACTGCAATTTCTGCCTTTGGCATATGATGGAGTACACCAAGACAGTATGAGGGGAAAAGTGTAATTAATTGTGCAAAGGTATCCTTCATTGGGATTTCCATTCCTACCCTAGTCAGTGTGCCTAGGTCATTGCCACCACAGTGCACACTCATGAGGTGAGGGGGTTGGGAATACACAATGCTTTTAACAAAAGGCAGTAGAGATTAGAAAGTTTAACACAGTGTGTTCAGAGAAACCGGACTACGTCTGTATATGTTGTTGACACACTCACTACAAAACTCGAACTCGTTATGTTACTGCTTTCAAAAATTGAAGAAGACAAAAGAGATAAGTGGTGGGAATTTGCAACCTATTTATTTGTAGAGGAGTGCTTTGATTGTTCCACATGACAAATGATATGTAAGTACTGTTATAATAAGTTGGAGGATAATAAAATGGCAGTTAGAGCAATCCACAACAAGTTAGAATTAGTTCCAATCCCACAAGAACTTCAAGATTAAAATGTTTATGAATCAATTCTAATACGGTATATAAATCCATTCCAAGCTATAGGTTGTATAGAGCCTAAGACAGGGAAGTAGCAGAGTTACAGATAGGTCTTAAAGGTAGAGTTGTGTACTTGCCATTAAATTTCAAGCTGAATATTGAAACTCTAAGGTGGAAAGAGATTTAGAAGAAACACTTATTATTCTAGTCAATGGTGTCTCTTCCAAGAGCAAAAAAGTATGGCAAGAGTTAGTGGATGTAATTAATGTAAAAAAAGCAACATTATATCTGGTACAAAATTATATTTATTATAAAGATGTAGATGTTCTTCAAAGCATATATAGAGGATGACACATCAAGAGGTCAGATTGAAAAGGTGGATCGATCGAGAGCAGAAGAAATTTATGAACAGTGCAGTATTAATCCTCTGCATTCTTAAGAGATTATTGGTGATGCTATCAATCTCTTTCAAAAGAAAAAAAGAAGGAGCTCCCTTGAGTGTGTGGGACAAACTTTTAAAAGCTTGCTGTTTTCCACATCTGTTTCCTACTAGAGTAGGTGGTAGATATGATGACTGGTCTGTACAAATCAATAAATGTCATAGGAGGGAAGGAGAAGCCACAAGTAACTAAACCACACTTGGCTTCCAGGTATATAACAACAAAAAAAAGGTTAAAAGAAAATTGGAATCCGTATTAGGAATATACAATGCATACCTCACATCACCTAGTAAAATCAGGTCTACATATTTCAGCCCACCTGTGCCCTCAACGGGTTGCGGCTTTTGTCAGGACTGCTAAAATGGGGGGGATCCCTTGGTTTCCCATGTTAGGCGGAACACTGTCCCCTGGGTTTAATATGGTCCAGGTCAGATTGTTCATGGTATAGAGAAAACACTGTTCTATGCTCTTTTTTGTTTAAATGGACCCCATAGGTTTGGGGGGAGATGGTGTGTCTGCCCTCTTACGGAGCAGTCCGTCACTACTAATCTGGTGCCTCCCATCCTGGATGCCTATTCTAAGTGATGAGAGGTATACATTGTATATCCCTAATACGCATCCCATTTCTTTTAGCCTTACCCCTATCTAGGTTTTGAATAGATCATTTTGTCTGGATAAGAGGTAATTTTAAATCACTTATTCTGTTGTGGATCCCCAAGAAATCTGTTGAATCAAGAGAGATTACCTCCTGGTGGAGGAAAAAAGATGATGATTCTACCAACTACTAGTAAGTCAGTGGCAAAGCATATACCATTGACCGGAAATAGCTCTTGATGGTCCCACTGATTTTTTCATAAGGGATTCCTCCACAACATCTAACGCCACTCTCTTTTGATTATTTTTGTAGGACCGGACAAATACCAGCAGCCAAATACAGATCAACTAGACCAAGGGTAATCGCAAACATTTCCCAGTGGGACGCAAAGTACTGTCTGTGGCATGCCCAAGGGCTGCACCAATGCCAACAATGCAAGGGTCGAGGTAATGAGAGGTGGGCATAGAGGGTCACAAAGCAGATGCATGGTGTGGACAACAGACCAAGCCTCCATGTGACATCTGTCTGCCACCAGCGCTCTATTCTCATGCACCAAGATCTAAAGTCAAGCATTAATTTCTAATGTAAAATGTCAGAGGGAAAGAGATACTCATCTGGTGGATGAATTTTAAATTGTGAAACCAGAAAACCTGGTATCAGTCCTGGCTTCCCCACGTGACGAAATTATGTGATCCTAGGCTATTTGTTAAAATCACTTTGCCTCCTATTTCTTCTTTACCACATACGAGAGCCCCTTAAAATATCTGAGTTCAGGATGTGTGCTGCACAAATCCTTTCTTGTGTTTTATTTAATAAACTATAATTTTGTTCCAGTTATATAACATCTAAGTTTATACACAAGATGCACCTGATAAATGACTTGCCTCTTGGTTCACTAATGCAAACAGAGCAATTGATGGACAGAATGCTGAACACTATCAAACATTCACCCCAGTACAGAGATCTGGACCTAAATCCATTGTTTTTTTGCTCCTTATGTCATTCCAGTTTAAACCCAGCCATATGCAAATTGGTCTTGACCCTGCTCCCCATGGGAACAGTCCAGTCTGAACTGCCAGGCCAGGTCCTCCCTGGACCAGAAACAAGCATCCTGGGACCGGTTTTGGGGTATCACCCCCATCAGCCAGGCTAGCTTGATTCCAGTGGTATGGAGAGCAGGGGGCCCACATTTTGCATATAGCTGGGTCTAAACTTGGGTGGCATGGTGAGCAAAAGAACAATGGAATTAACCCAGATCTCTTGAATGGGGGTGAATGTTTGATTTGTTCCACATTCCGTCCATCATTTGAGTGTCTTTTGTTGACATGGTTTACTAATGGTATTGTTTTCAGAATGGGGGCGGCATGAATGTTTCCATGCTCATGTTTGAAAACTATCACTGCTAATAAATGCTTCTCAATGCAGTGATATAATCTGATCTACTAAAGTACTACGCTCATGCATGTTAGTAAAATACACTTTTTTGTAGTTTACAGAGAATTTATAATGTTTTTACATGTTTAATGCAAGATGTCTTTCAAACTAAAGGTGTTCCTAAAGATAAGATGTCTAGGACACCTTATTTTCTTCTTTACTATTACTTTAGTTAATGTGTGAATAAAGTATGGCTGTTTGTATCACAGCTTTCTGAATGTTCCTGCTCTGTCAAGTGAACAGCAGCCCAGTGCTGCTGTTCACAAGCGGGCCGCAATGAAAGGTCAGGAGAGCTGCATGCGGTCCCCGGACCGTTCTTTGAGTATCCCTGAATTATGCTATATTCAGTGTTCCTTATATAATTCACCTACTATTTGAGAGTTACTTGTCAGGACTATCTTATGCAATAAATCACATTCTCAGGACAGGAGTGAATCTGCAAAATCTCTCAAGCAAAGTTCAAGAAAAATACCAAAACCTGGAATACAACTTGATTAATTTGATGGTGTGTCAACGTGGTGCCAACGAGTATTGGTATCATCGTCATGGGGAGCTGAAATGCATATTGAGAAACCTAGGAGCACATACTTGGTTTCTAACACTCAGTTGTGGTGAGTATGCATGGGATGACCTGCCTGAATTCTTGCAAGAACAAACTCAACCATAAAAGACATCAATTTGAAGACAGCAGGAGAACTTTGCTTGTTGCAAATGTTTGCAGATATTTTAAAAACAGGTTTTAAACAATGACGGCTTTAATCTGCAACAAAACTAATCCTCTTCTTGGGGAAGTAACTGATTTCTTCCGGTGCAAAGAGTATCAATCTAGTGATGCTCCACATATTTACATGCTGTTATGGGCAAAAGATGCCCTGAAATTTGGATTAGACACTGATGAGTCTGTCATGTCTTTCATAAACAGTATGCAACATGTGCCATCCCAAAAGACACTGCCGACAAGGGCTTCAGACAACACGTTCTATGATTTCAAACTCATAGATGTGGGAAACACTGTAGTTCAAAAATACAGATGCAAAGGGACATTTTACACAAAATGTCATTTTGGATTCCCATGACCTGTTATTTCTGGAAGAAGAATAAACAGCTCTTTGTCTGCAGTCAGACATACACTAACACGGAAATCACCAAAAAATACATACACTCTCAGAAGAACAGAGGCTTTAAAGTATATTAATGACTATAGCGCTGTTATTTTAAAGATGTTGAATGCAAACATGGATTTAAAATTTGTTGCAGACAACTCCATCGCTGTTGCTCTGTACGTGGCGTTATAGATAACAAAATTAGAGAAAACAGAAATGAAAGAAATGTGGGAGGAGATTTCTGCAGAAAAGTGTCTTACCAAGAAATGGTATATTTTCAGCTCGAAGATGCTTTCCCACAGAGAAATAGGTTCCTATGAGTATTCAGACCGCTTGAGTTCAGTTAGTTTGTCCTCAAAGTCAAGGGGAACTGTATGGGTAAGGCTAGGCCTTTCAAGCAGTTGAAATAGAGTACTAAAGTTGTTTCCAGAAATACAGTTTCTCACAGAATTTGATCCTGAAAGTAGAGATATTCTGAAAACTAATATGTTGGATACATACTACCCAAGAATAAGTCCACATCTTGAAAACATGTGTCTCTGTGAAGTACTTCAACATTACACATATACAACTAATGTAACTGAAAACATAGAAGAAGGAAGATATGTAGGGAAAAGTGAGTGGCCAGACACTACATCATATACCAGAAAAGTTTGCTCCTTTGCATCATGGTACACACAGTGCGCAATTTCCACTCCCCTCAGTGTTGACTGTAGTGTCAACACTACAGTCAACACTAAGGGGAACACCCTTAGTGTTGACTGTAGTGTTAGCACTACAGTCAACACTGAGAGGATTGCAAATTGTACCATGCTGCAAAGGAGCAAACTATTCTGGGATATGATGTAGTGTCTGGCCACACCCTTTTCCCTGCCCAAACTGATTTTCATGACCTCCTCTACCATTTATTACACGTTCCTAATGTTTGCTTTTGTAAAAATTGCATTCTGGCCCATTGATTATACTTCATCCGGCCTGAGCCGGAGAGTACGGCTCGAGCCGGAGAGTACGCCTGAGCCGGAGTGTACGGCTCGGGTGCGGAGAGTACGGCCGGGAGCAGAGATTCCGGCTGTACTGTGGACGTAAAGATACGACTCATAAATGATCTCTGTAAATACCAAAAGTCGTAAAGTTAGACTTTTGTCTCAGATCACCTTTGTGAATTGGCCCTTACAAGTCTATTTAAAGATTGAAATTGGATGGATGGAATGTAATGACATCAACCTAAAATTCAAACCAAAAATTTCCTTTCAAACTACCAAATTCTTATCTTTTCTTTCTTCAACCAAAGTTCTAAGCAGGAATGCTGGATAAAAAATTGATATATGGTGTTTCTTCTACATGATTCATCAGTCTTTTAGACATTTATCAACCTATCGGTGCAATGTCTTTAAAAACATCTTCAAAATTTAACAGTCTTTTAATCTTCCACAAAGGAGTTAACACCACATTCAAATACTACACTGTCAAATTAAAAACTGAAACAGAATGGACATAATCCAATTGCAGCACCTTAAGTTGCAAGCAAAAACTTCATTTGAAACTAAAGAGTAACCCCTTTCGTTCCATTAACCAATCTTCTACGTGCTATTTGAGCAAAAAACTACAGTATGGGATTTTGTCTATATGGATCTTCATCACTTTAAACATCATTTGGACTACCAGGGATGATGTTTTCAAAAAGATCTCCAAAACTGAAGAGTGCTTTGTATTTATTTCTAAAATTGCAACAGATATAATAATATAAGAAACATTTTTTACATAGGTTTGTTTAGATTACTGTTGCAACTCCAGAAAAAGCAACTGACCACTGAATTGTAGTGAGTGCACTGTATAGTGTCACTTATTTGTTGTGATTTACTGTGCAGCTTTGTTTTTTTTTTACAATCCATTGATTGTTTTTTCCCATCTGTTTGAGGATGATGCGTCATACAGACCATCATTTATGTTGAAGAAGTATGAAAGCTGAGAACAGCAAAAAAGGGAAAATTATATTTTTATTACATTGTAATACAGTATTACAGTATAACCAATTTGTATTGTTACGTTTCAGTAGTTTAAAGATGAAATAGTAACATATCTTTATGTTCTTTTTTTTCAATAGATGCTGCAGTTGAACATTGGTAGATTATAATTGTAATTGTATTTATATAGTGCTTATTACCCCTGATGAGGCGTCGAAGGGAATTTCAGTGAGTAGCACACTAATCCGTAATCCAAAGAGGATTAGTGGTGAATTCGTATAGGGAGATATGCAATTAATTTGAGCGGTGGTCATGTGAGTTTGTTATTTGGATTGAAAAGTGATAGTGGAGGGATAGAAGTGGGAAGGGTTTGCATTTACATACCACTTGCTAACCCTGATGAGGTGTTGAAGCACTTTTCGGCGGTTAGCACGCTACTCTGTAACTCAAACAGGATTAGTAGGGAATTAGTATAGGGAAATATTAAATCAATTTGAGAGGTGGACATGTGAGTCTGTTAATTGGATTGCAAAGGATAGTCGAGGGATAGAAGAGGGAAGGGTCTAGAAAGTGTTTTTTTGGGGGATCATAGCAGTGGGAGGAGGTATGGGATGAGTAAAGGGGAGGTGGAGGAGGAGACCGTCGGAGGGAAGGGTTGAGTAAGACTTGTTTGGGAGATCTGAATAGTAAAGGAGGTTTGGAACGATGCAAGGAGGGGTAGAGGAGGGAATAGTCTAGAATGGGTTATTTTGGGGATCACAGTAGTAGAATGGTGTTTGCGATGAGTCAGAGAGTTGAGATAGAGAATATATCGAGAGAGGTATAGGGTGAGAAATAGAGTAGTGCATTGGAGATGCAGAATTAGAAGTAAAGTAATAAATATAAAGATACAATAGTACATGGAAGGTATATATGTATGAGGAATGTCATATATAGATTTAAGTTGCTGTACTTCAAGCCAATTTATTTGTTTTTATTAAAAGAAATCTGTAATTTAATAGTGAAGCAATTGCAGATAAGCAGTTATGATAAAAATGCACTTATTTATGCAGGTACCTTTATACATGTTAGACGTAGAATATATAACCATAAGTGATATGTACACTTGTCAAGCAGAACCAACGAATATCTATATTTTATTTACAAACACAACTTTTATACATGATTATATAAAGCTTACACATATGTAGGTATACACATATAGTCCAAATAAATTCTCACATGCACAGGGATACAATGCACATCTATGTTTGGGAATGGTTGTAATGTGGGGAAGAGACAACTCTTAAGTAGTCTTCTGAAGATAAGGTAGCATCGTTGGATCTTTTGTTTGAGGGTAAAGAGTTCATAGTTTGGCTGCTTGAACAGGGAAGGATGTGCCAACTATGTTTTTTTTTTCTTGTAATGTGGGATTTTGAGGTGAGGTGCCAATCTAGAGCGGAGGTTCCTTTGTTGAATATATTTGTTGATTTTAGTCCTGATGAAGAGCGGCCCTGTTACATATATCGCTTTGTGGGTGATACAAAGCAGCTTGAATGTGGATCTTCTGGCAACCGGTAACCAATAAAGGGCCTTTAAGGCAAGGGAGATGTGGGCTTGTGGCTTTATATGTAAGAGTAGCTTGGCAGCAGAATTCTGAATACATTGTAGTCTTTTCATAGTTGTTAAGGATGATCTGTGGAAGAGGCTATTGGTGTAATTGATTTCATACGGAACAAGAGAGATAGTAGCCTGGACCTTGTGTGGAAATCCCTGGTGGGGGAAGATGCATCACAGAGTTTTTATAGTAATGAAGCTTGATCTTGCTACTTTGTCCACTTGGGCATTCATTGATAGCTTGGAGTCCATAGTAATTCTGAGGTTTCTTACTTCCTTAGATCCTTTAGGCAGTGTTCACAGATTGTCAGGCCAGGTGGCAAGTGGGTCATAATTTTTAAAAACACTCCATTTTGTAAGCATTCAATTTGAGATGGCTCCATGTCATCCACTGATCAATGGCTCTGAGGCAACTGAACATTTGTGAGTTTCCTATGGCTTTGGGGCTTTCCAGTTTAAGGAGTATTTGTGTGTCATCTGTATAGTTACAGCATGTGAGGTGAAATTGACTGATCAGTGCCGATAATGACTTCATGTAGATGTTGAAAAGCATGTGTGAGATGACAGCTTTTGTGAAGTACAATTTGGATGAGAAAGAAGGGTATGGATGACATTCGTTCTGTTTTGAAGGTAGGATGTGATCCAGTCAAGAGCAGTTCCCTCTATGCCAGCTTTTTAGAGTTTTGTATGAGACTGTCATGGTCAACCATGTCAAAGGCAGCTGAGAGGTTCAAAAGAAGTAGTGCAGCAACCCCGTTCCAGTCAACTGTATTCTTAAGGTCATCCAAAATGTCAATGAGGGCAGATTCTGTGCCTCTTCTTGGATGGAATCCTGTTTGTAAGTCTGAAAGTATGGAATTATCGTCAATGAATTGTGACATCTGGGTGTATGCTGCTCTTTCTATCAGTTTGCCCAGGAAAGGAATATGTGTAATCGGTCTATAGTTGTTGAGATTAAGTGGGTCCATGTCTTTCTTTAGTAATGGGAGTGTGTATGACATTTTGTTAGCTCTTCTGGAAATATTCCCGTAGTTAAGGAATTGTTTATGACACTTCTTACTAGTGTGGCAGCAAAGGTAGTTAGAAGAATTTTCTCAAATGTTTGTGGTGGACATGGGTCAGAAGGGCTGTCAGGAGGTCTGCTTGCTTTGACCAGGTCCATAAATTCATTGTGTGATATTTGTTGGAAGGAATGCAGAGGCTGGGTTAGCCCATTCCTGGAGGGTTTTTTTTTGAGAAGTGTTGGTGCAGGTGGTTTATCTTTGTTTTAAATAGGAGTCCAACATGTCTGCTTTGGTTGTGTAATGATTTGCCAGTTTGTCTATGAAAACTTGAGTAATGGGATGACCTCCTTCTAGGCAATTTGGTTTACGAAATTCTGCGAGAATTTCATAGAATTCTTTATTTGCACATTTAGCATTTTGAATTCTGTCTGAATAGTATTTTTTCTTAGCTTTTTTGATTGCTGACATATATAATCTGTTAAGCTTCTGTAGGTGAAGTGTGTCTTGAATGGTTTGTATTTTGAGCCAGGTGCATTGCAGCTTTCTAATTTGCTGTTTTATGTCTTTTAGGTCTTTATTTCTCCAAGGTGCCTGTTTTCTTTTGTTCTGTTGTATTGCTCTTAGTGGTATTAGGATATCAAAAGCTTCCTGTAGCCACTCATAGTATTTGAATGGAATTTATAGTGTTATGATCTGTACTGTATGTTAGTTGTGTTTCCAAGTGTTCAAAATTGAGTTTGTTCCACGGTCGATAGGTGGATGCATGCAAGGTGGTTTTAGGTGTGTTGTTTTGTGTAGTTTTATGTTGGAAAGCAAGCAAATTGTGGTCTGACCATGTGAATGGAGTAATTGTTTGAAAAATAACTAGTTCTGGATTTGAAAAAAATGACATCTAGGATGTGTCCAGCGATGTGTGTGGGTTTGTGGACGATCTGATGTAGGTTCAGTGCATCTAGGCCAGTGATGATTATTTTTGAATGGGGCATATTGGGTTTGTCAAACCAAATGTTTAGGTCACCAAGAATGCATAGGTTTGAGTATAGTGTTATAAGGTTTTAAACTGTGTCCAGAAGTGTGTCTGGAAATGTTGCATTGCTAGGTGGACGTCTTTAAAGGAGTAGGAAGTTACAGGAGGAAGATGGTGTAGGATTTGCATCTGGTGAAGAGGGCCTCACAACCTTGTATGGAGACATTGTCAACTTTAGTAATATTTAATATTTGCGAGAATACAACAACGAGGCCACCTCCTCTTTTGCCTATATGATTTTGTGTGATAGTTTATAGCCTAGAGGAATGGCTTCATGCAACACTGGAGTCATGTCATCTTCCAACCATGATTCAGTTATGAAGAGCAAGTCAAGTTGTGCATCAGTGAGAAGATCATAGATGAGCTGCTTGTTTTTCGATAGTGATTGAGCAATTATTAGTAGGCAGTTTACGAAATGATGTTTTGGTAATTGTGTGACTTTATTTTGTACAAGAGTGAGCAGTGTTTTGTGGACTTGTAGCAGGTGTGTCCTTAGTGCTGGTATTACCTGTATGAGGATAGCAATAGGGTAGCTGTTCGGTATCACATTCGTTGTCCAGCAGGCTAAGAAGGCATTCTGATGGGTCTGCGTGTATAGGTGGTGGAGATGGTGGTTGAGAGTGAGTTGGTGAGCTATGTTGTTTTTGTAGAGTAGCCTTCTTGTGCAGCAGACATGGAGATGTGAAGTTGTAAAGAGAGGCATGTTGTTTATTTTGTTTGTGTCTGTTTAGGGTGGAAGGTGTATGAGTTAAGGGTGGTGGTTAAGCATGTAGGTCATGTTGTAAGGTTTTAAATTGTCCAATGGATGAGAGGTGGTTAAAAGAGAGTTGCTGTATGTTTTTGTGTGGGGGGAAGAGAGGAAGCTTGGCAGTGGAGTTGGTTTAGGGCGTGTAATATTTGTGTAGTCAGGAGGGTGGAAGTGGGTTATGTTTCTAGTTTGTGATGGAAAGCATTATGAGGTAGTGTGTGTGCGATATTTTGATGTGCTGGTGTGTGTGTTATGTTTTATTTTTGAGGATAAGTGAGCGAAGTGATGACTTGTTTGTTTTCTGAAAAGTATGTGTATGTAAAGTATTGTTGGCGAGTGGAAGCTGCAAAGTAAATGGGGTTGTGTTGTGTTTTGGAAAAGAGTGCATGAGATGTTTGAGAGTGGATGAACAAGAGTTAAGATTGTTAGTGGTAGATTTGATTGCTAAAAGAAGTATATTGTGTGGTGCAGCAGAGTGTAAGGGATGTGTTTTTTAGTAAAAAGAAGAGGAAGGTTTTAGTGGATGAAAAGATGTAAGGCTGAGTATAGGTTAGTGTGTGACAGAAATGGGTATGTTAGGAGTAATTAGAGCAGGGAGTGTTTGAAGCACTCTCGGGCTGCTGGCCTGCTTTCCATTGACAGATACAGGAGGTCCGCTTACCGAACACTTCTGCGGCTGATAATTTTACAGCCTCAGCTGCCTGATCACTGGGCACCGATGATGTGGGCAGCTAACATTGGAGATTCCGCAGTAACTTCAGACATTGGTAAGTGCCGCTTTGCTCTGCCACTTCTGCTCCGCTGACCCGCCCAACCTCCATTGAAGTTACACCTTCGCCTTCTTTCTTCAGGCACTGCTGCAGTGCCATGCAGGGCCCGGTCATTGCTGGGTGCCGGTCCATAGCAGCTGTTTAAGCCCAGGCAGAGTGAGACTGTTTTATTGTGTGTATGACTAAGAACAGCACAAAAGGCTCTCACACAGGGCTATAGAGGGACACGTGCCGGACTCGCTGGTCCCATAGCGCTGCACCAATGCTGGACAACGCCTTTCCAGTCATGTTTGCTGTGAATTCCCAGCAATGGCTTCTAGGCCATTTTATGGCCCCATCCAAGTAGAAGAGCCTCTTCAGTAAGTTGGCAGATTTTCTTGAATGGAACTGGATAAAAAGACTGGTTACTGGCAGTTCCAGCAAAAGTAAAGTAGGACTCCCTCTCTACTGAGATTTTTAATGAAATTAAGAAAGGTCTACAAGCTGGCCTGTATACAAGTCTAGAACTCTTGGTTTCTGGGCAGTGGTCATCTTCAAAAGATCTTTAGCTGACACCTACCTGTCCTAAACATCTTTTTTTTGCTCTACAGTGCAGTATTCAATTTTCCACACATGGTCAGTAGACTTACTTGTCTCCAGTCGCCATATCGGCCAGAATCCAATTTAGTGCAACCTTGAACTGGCAACTGGCACTACTTCTGGGGTTGACACAGAATTTAGAGGACATTTCATTCTTTTCCACTGGCTCAACTCCATGTGTTTTATGCCTTTCAGCCGACTTACTTTTCTCCAGTTGGCATACTGGCCTGACTCCAATTTAGTGCATCCTTGAACAAGCAACTGGCACTCCTTCTTCAGTTGACACGGAATTTAGAGGACATTTCACTCATTACTAACTTTGCACTGACCCTATATTTTTCCCCTTCTATTTATCTGGCATCAGCTGCATCTAGTTCCATCATGGATCCTAAACCATCAAGAGCTATACTTAAGAATTTGGAGCCTTCAGATCATATTGCTTATAAAATCATATATCCTCCCAACTTATCAAAGAACACATTCAAAAATATTAAACACAGACTCCTCAAATCTCACAGAGAAACTCTTATCTCGGATCCCTACTTCTGCAGAAATAGAGGAGCTACTATAAGTGACCTTATCTTCTATACAAAAAGGCGTGCTCAATGGAGAATGGCTCTATATTCATTGCTCCACATCTGAAAAAACTCCCCTTGGCCTAAGACTCACAGTTGCCCCCTCACCGATTTTCAAATTTGAAGCAACCATCTCCCTTTACAATGATGGAAGTATCCTTATCCTATCGTACGAACGCAACCTCGAAAGGTTCAAATAATTCTTCCCAATCTTCAAAAACTTGACTAACACGGAACCCGCACTCTCCCAAGGTCATTCAAGTTCTTCTGGCAACCCCAATGACCCTCATGTAGTGTCCTTTCTCAGCCATGACACCTCTACTGACCCTTCCCTCTCCCTTCCTTGCCCCTCCAGTGATATTAGCATACACAACATCAACTCTTCATTACCACCCGGTGGGTCTGAGTTCCTCTCCAGCATTCACCATACTAGTCTGATTGCTCACTGCTCTCCAGAGTAGCTAGCACAGAGGTACATATCTTCGATAGTCACACCATCCCCCTTCTATACCCTCGACCACCAGCCATATGTTCGTCGGTATGACCAATGTGCCTGAGACTCTCCCCTTAGACCTATTGCTGTTACGGCCGGACTCTGAACTTTCAAATCTGGTGAATAATTTGACCCCTTAGACTCCAGAACCCCCACATAGCCATTTGCTGCACCCTACTCTGCGACCAGTCAATAATCACTCCACTGATATCCCTACATCATCTTAAATTACCCTCCAAGGCCAGCATTTTTTCAGCACCATTTTCCCGAATACCCCTCTAACTCACGGCTTCTAGTCTAGGAACCCTGCACCTATACCTCACTTGGACCCAGACTGGATGAGATCATCCTAGTCATTCAACAACTCAAAGCAGATGTTCAAAGCCGTTTATACCTCACCTCTGAGCTGGCTAATAATGGGGTACTAAATAGGTAAACAAAAACGAATACTTATAATCACGCGCATAGTGCTAACTACTGGACCAGGCCTCAAGCATTTATTTATTTATAAAGTTTTATATAGCGCGAACCTGACCCTAGAAGGGTATCAGAGTGCTTTATAAATAGTTAAATAGGTAGAAAATAGATAACCAAGAAACATAAACGCTGACAATGTCCGTTGCAAATCAGGAGTGGGACAGTTATAAACCAGGACTCAGATGGTGGGTGCAAGCCCTGGTTGGAGAACTGCATCATATCAGTATCCAGAGAATGAGTCAGTGGGTTCAGGGTAGAGATTTGCTCATTAAAAGCAGTTTGACTCCTTTTTTGAATGAAGTGATTGAAGGGATCAGTCTGATTTTGGGGGGCACTGAGTTCCAGATTCTAGGGGCCTTTCCGGAGAAGGTTCGGTTGTATGTTTTCTTTTTCCAAAATTTTTGAGGTTTCAACAGTAAGGTGCTGGCGCTACTAGATTATCAGCCACCACCGGACAGTTCCAGTTTGTCAGCTAGGCACTTCGGTGTGTTGTAGTGTAGGGCTTTGTGAGTCATGCAAGCAATTTTCATCTGAATCCTTGCCTCATAAAAGAGCCAGTTTAGTGCCTTCAAATCTGGAGTGATGTTCGTATACCTTTTTGATCCATTGATGAGCCTTGCAGCAGAGTTAAGGGATGCCCTTAGTGGAGCCAACATGGATCTCGGCAGACCACATAGGGTAGTGCTCCCATAGTCTAATCTGGGGATCACTAGAGCTTGCACATCTGATTTAAGGTCGTTGAAGGAGAGGAAGGGTTTTATTTTTCTTAGAATGCTCATTTGAAAGTTTGCTTCTCTAGTGGCTGAGCTGATGTGTTCCTGCGTGTTGAGATTCTTGTAAAGTGTAAATCCTAGTGATCTTGTGGAATCTATATTGTGTGGAAGGCAGTTGAAGGCTGTTAAGTGTTTCATACAATCTTCGATGTCGAGGGATCTTTTTGGTGGGGCAATTAAGAGGAATTCAGTTTTGAGCGAGTTGAGTTTAAGGTGGTTTCAGGTTAGCCAGTTTTGGGTTTTTTGCAGAGTTGTGCTGAGTAGACAGATATCCTCAGGGGAGGAGATTTTAAGGTATATTTGGGTGTCATCTGCATACATGTGGTATTGTATATTGGAAAATTTCAGAATTTCGGTTAGAGACTCCATGAACAGGTTAAAGAGAGTAGGTGATAAGGTGGACCCCTGAGGGACCCCTAAATTGACAAGAATGGTAATGGACAAGGATTGCTTAACCATAATTCTTTGAGTTCTGTTGCGTAGAAATGAGGAGAACCAATTTAGGACAACCCCTGATATTTCCATTTTGTGTTCAAGTAATTCAAGAAGGCTGTCATGTTTGACTGCGTCAAAGGCTGAGAATAGGTATAGGAGGATTAGGAGGCAAGATTTGTTATGATGCAGCATTTTAAGCGCGTCATCAACTATGTGTGTAAGGACTGTTTCCGTGCTGGAATTGATCAATGTGATTGCATAGCTGGGTATGTAGCATTTCTCAAGGAGCTTTGCCAGAGATGGGATGGAAGTTATATGGGTTCGTATGATCTGCTGTTTGCTTTTTTAGAATGGGTGTTACCTGCCCTGATTTTAGGTAGTCTGGTAAAGCCCCTTGGAGTAGTGAAGCAGTCACTATCTTAGTCCATAGAGGGAGAAAAGAAGTTTTAATCTCATTGAAGATGTTAGCTGGTAGAGGGTCGCAGAAGTGGTTTGATGGTTTAAGTGTTGTTAAGATATTAAGAATGGCATTTTCATCAAAGGTTTTGAAAGTGTCCCACAATGCATTGTTTTTGAGGGTGAATCCTTCTAGGTCTGGGTGCTGAAAGATCATATGAGGGCCTGGGCTATTCGGGGGTATCATCGGGAGGAGCTCAATTGCTGTTTGGAGATCACTTTTAATCTTTTTAGACTTTTCAAGAAAGAAGGAGGCAAACATGTTGCAGTTTGGCAGCGGAAGGGATCCCATTGTTTAGGGGTTGGGTTTTTGAGTAGATTGATGTTTTATAATTTCGAACAGTTTTCTTGAACGATTTCTGGATTTGTCTAGTTGAACTCTGAAGAAATTTGCTTTTGAGTTTCTGATATGATTATTGTAGGTGTTCCTCAGTGATCGCAGGTGCTTGCGGTGTTCTAGGGACGGCAAGGATCTCCACACTCGTTTGGCTAGTCTCAAATTGCATATTTCACGTCACCCATTCACTATGCTCTCACCAATCTTGTCCTCTCCTCACTCTAGATGGAAAACCTCACCCCTCCCCAATGACCCTTCTCGACAATTTAGATTAAATGATCCTCTGTCTGACAAGGATATTCACTCTCTCCTACGCTCCTATGACACAACATACACCGTCAACACATACAATAATTGTCAAATCAAGACAATCCAAGCTGGCCCGCACAGAGAACCCAACGTTAATTCCAGATCCTTAAACAAGAACAATCCCACATGAGTCACCACCACACAAATAACTCTGGCCGACACCAACCCTAAGCTTAAATGCATGCTTCTCAACTGCAGATCTGCAGTAAGACATGCAGCAGATATCACCTTACTTATCCTTGAACATGATCCTGATCTTTGAATGCTGACCAAAACATGGCTAAATGACTCCTCTGCACCTATCCTTGACTTACTAGTCCCTCCTAGCTAGGACATAATTAGATTAGACCAACCTTTTGTGCAAGGAGGAGGTATCGCCTGTATATACTGTAACAATCTTGTAGTCAAACAACTACAATCCGCTACTCACTAGTCATGTGAGTATGCAAATTCCATATGCTCTACCATCCTCCACGAGACAACCTTTCCTTCATCGAACAGATTATGGAAATTATCTCAACTAATGCAGATCTCAATGGCACTCAGATCTTCATCAGAGATTTTAACCTCCACTGGAATGACATCAATGACCCTTCAGTAAACAGCCTAAAAACCTTCCTTATGGACCTCAATCAAACACAAATATGCAATAGGCCTACTCACATCAAGGGAGCAACCCTAGACCTAATCGTTGGGAAATCCAACTCCATTCAACTAGAATCTTTTGTCCTTTGAGACTGGACATACCATCACTGCATCACCTTCCTCATCACCGAATCTGTGAGAACTCATAAAGTGCAGCTAAAAAAAAACAAACACTGGCAAAGAAGCCTGCAAAACATCAACCTGGATGATCTGACAACTCTCAGTAATAAAATGTTGCCTCCCCTGGGGATATGTCCAAAGTCCCTGGCCTCACTGAACACTACAACAGTTCTATGACAAGCATTTTAGACACAATTGCTCCTTTACAGTTAAAAAGAATGTTTTCCAAAGTCTCCAAACCCTGGTACAATGGTAGTCTAACTGCTGAAAGAAGAAATCCGAGACTGGCGGAAAGATTATGGAGATCCTCGCCATCCCTTGAATATCTCAAACATCTGAGATCATTAAGGAACATCTATAACAAATGCATTAGAATCTCTAAAGCTAACCACTTCAGAAACCAACTTGAGCAAGCAAAAAAATCAACCCAAAAAATTGTTTGAAATTGTTAAGCTTCAATCAAACACCCAACTCAATCTCTCCCCATTGTGATCCTGTCCACAGCTAAATTGCGAAGTTTTTGCCACCTTCTTCATTGAAAAGACAACAAGGATGGAACTTTATCTGCGGACTGCAATGGAGCACCTGCAGATCTTGCCACCTTTTAGCTAACTCCAGGCGGAACTGGCGTAGTGCCACTATGCGGAGTTCCACGGAGTTGGGAAAAACTCTGTGGAACTCCGCTCCGCTCGCCGCCTCCACCCCCTAATAAAAAATATTAATACACAATTTCAACAAGAAAAAAGGCACTTACCTGTACTGTGGTGTCTCCGGGCTGCCCTCTTCCTCCTCGCCATGGTCTCTCTCCTGAAAACCCCCACGTCCGACTTACGTCTAGTGAGAACTGGGGTTTGCGGCAGAGAGATCACAGCGAGGAGGAGGAGGGCAGCCCGTAGTACAGTACAGGTAAGTGCCTTTTTTTTTAGAAAAAAATTGTGTTTTAATATTTTTTATTAGGGGGGTGGAGGCAGGGAGCCTTTTTTTGTCGGGGGTGCTGGCTAACTCTGCTCCGCTGCGGAGTCAGAGTTTTGCCGAAACTCTGTGTTCTTAGCGAAGCGCGGAGTAGGCAAAACGCCGCACACTCCGCTGGCGGAGCGGGGTTCTCTGTCCACCCTTACTTTTAGCCCCTACCGTCCTCAGTCTTTGGGGCCTCTGCTCGCTCCAGTTAATACCCCCAAGAACAATGCCTCTTGGAGCTTATTCAAAACCTTAGATGAAAATACCATTCTAAAAATTCTTACATCATTGAGACCATCTATCTACTTCAGTGACCCGTTGCCATTGAATTTCTTCCTCTATGGGCCAAGATAGTTAATGCCTCACTACTTCAAGGCTCTATCCCAGACTGTCTAATGGCTGGATAGGTCACCCCTATTCTAAAAAAAAACCTACTGCAGATCACACTGTCCTACGCAACTTCTGCCCAATCTCCAACATTACGACTCTGGCGAAGCTCATAGAGAAATGTGCCCACGTCCAGCTATGTAACCACATAGAATAATTCCAACTACTTAACCAATTTCAATATGGCTTCCATCACGGTCATACTACTGAATGCGCTTACTTACATTGTGGATGATGCACTCAAAATGCTGGATCAGAATGATTCCTGCCTTCTAACCTTCCTTGACCTATCACCAGCTTTCGATATGGTTAAACATGACTGCTTACTCGACCTATTGGAACACAGGATGGGGCTCTCAGGGCCCATCCTAAATAAGGGCGGGTGGTGCTGGCGTAGTGCCTCTATGCGGAGCTCCACGGAGTTTGAAAAAAACTCTGTGAAACTCCGGTCAGTTCTGCTCCGCTCCCTCCCCCCAAATTAATTAAAAATTAAAAAAGAAGGCACTTACCTGTTTGGCTACCTCCTCCTCTGCCTAGCCGCTCTCCTTCCTGCTCCTCGCTGTCCTTCCTACGTTGTACGTCTTGGTAAGGTAAGTGCCTTCTTTTCTAATTTTTAATTAATTTGGGAGGGTGGAGGGCTGGCTAACTCCGCTCAGCCACGGAGGGGAGTTTTTCCTAAACTCCATTTACGCAACGGAGCACGGAGTAGGCAAAAAACTGCCAACTCCGCTGGTGGAGCGGAGTTACCCACCCGGGGTGAGTCCTAAACTAGTTTGCCTCTTTTCTTCACAATAGAACTCAAAGAATCAAGGTTAATCAGTCCCTATCTAATCCCTCCTCAGTCACTCTAGGGGTACCACAAGGATCCACGCTCTCACCAACTCTCTTCAACTTGTTCATGGAGCCTTTAACTGAAATTTTGAAACTATCTAACATCCATTATCACATGTATGCCAATGACACCCAACTGTACTTGAAAGTCTCTTCCCCTGCAGATATCAGGTCCTTCAATACCATTCTAATGAAAGCTCAAAACTGGCTGACTCTTAATCACCTTAAATAAAAGGCTCTTAAAACAGAATTCCTCTTAATCGCCCCACCTAAACAGTCACCAGCCACCAAAGAATGGATGAATCAGCTAACAGCTCTTAACTGCATACCGCACATCATTGACTCCACAAGTTCACTGGTAAATATGCTAGACAAGAGTTTGAACAGGCAGAAGAACATTAGTGCTCTCACCAAAGGTGCAAACTTCCAAATGAACATCTTAAGGAAAATTAAACCTTTTCTCCCCCCAATAACTTCAAATCTGCTGTGCAAACGCTAGTAATCTCCAAGTTCACCTATGGAAGCGCAACCCTCTGTGACCGCCCCATATCTAAGATGGCTCCACTGAGGGCCTCTCTTAACTCCGCTGCAAGACTAATCACAGGTTCCAAAAGAAACTACCATAGCAAGCCAGAGTTGAAATCCCTAAACTGGCTATCACATGAAGCAAGGAAACAAAATAAAACTGCCTGAATGACCCATAAAGCCTTGCACTTCAACACCCCACTTTACCTTGCCCAAAAATGTGTGCTATCTGGTGGTTCTAGACTCTCCAGAAGTGCCAGCACTTTACTGCTGAAGCCTCAGGAATTCCATAAACAGAAAACTTACAATTTAGCTTTCTCGGGTATCACCCCAAGAATTTGGAACTCCCTTCCCCCAGAAGTCAGGACAAACCCCTCAACTGCATCCTTTAAAAAGAAAGTTAAAGCAATATTGATGGACAAGTTCTTGTCCTAGAACATCCCAGCCCCAAAAGCACTCTAAGACTCGCCCTCCTCACCCTTCTTTATCGCCTGACTTTTATGATTGTATTTAGGTATGTGGATTCAGACAGTTACTTCTTCTTGTACTTTTCATATTTACCTTGTTGTGTTATCATCTAACTTACTCCTCCTGAGCATTTGTAAATTGCTTCACTTATTCTTGATCTGCGAATCTACAGGCCCACTCTGACACTTTTCCCTCACCCTTGTATATTACTTGTTTGTTTATGATTAACCCTAGTCTGTTGGCCTAAAGTTTTTCTCCTCCTGTACCTTTTCGATCACCTTGTTGTTTGATTTATATGCCTCCTATTTCTCTCTCTATTGTAAAGCACTGTGATACCCTCATGGGTCTTGTTAGTGCTATATAAAACATTTTAAATAAATAAATCACAAAGCACTTTTTCTACCACTGAAACATTGCTTAGAGATATCCATGGAGAGTGTTTTTAGACAATGTGCTCTTGCCATAGCTTCCCGTTACTTTCCTTTGCCTATTTTGTAAATTTAAAATTTCAGTATAATACAGCAGATTCACAGTCAGTCACACAACAACTCACTCAATCATTTAGGTACTTATTCATGCAGGCACTCACACAACCAGTCACTTACCCATACAGCCTCTCACTCAAATACCCACTCAAATACCCACAGCCTCTTAGTCATACAGCCACTCAAATATTGACAGTTTTACTCACAGAGTAGATGACACCTGCACTCGTTTACTCAAACAGCCAGACACACCCATTCACTCACTCATACTCCACTCAATACCTTCTCAGTCACTGATACAGCCCCCTCATGTACCCACTCACTCACATATACAGTCACTCTCACACCCACTCACTCACCCATTCAGCCACTGACACACTCACTATTGCAGCCAGTCACACAGCCATTTACTCACTGATACAGACACTCATATATCTACTCGTAGACTCATATAGACAGTTATACAGCCACTAACTCACTCATACAACTACTCACACAGGTACTCACTCACCCATACTGCCACTCACACAAGAAGTCACTCACCCATATTCCCACTCATATAACCATTCACACATCCATACAGCCACTCACACAACCACTCACTCTCCCACATGACTGCTCACACACCCACTCACGTATTCATGTAGCCACTCACATATACTCTCACACAGCTACTCATGTACCCACTCTCTCATCCAAACAGCCACTGACACACCCATTCACTCACCCACACAGCTACTCACACAGCCACCTACTCACCTATACAGTTATCCACACACATTCACTCACCCATACAGCTACTGACACACACACTCACTCACCAATGTAGCCACTCACACAAACATTCTCTTACCCATACAGTCACTCACACAACAACTCACTCTCCCATATGGCTACTCACACAACCACTGACTCATTCATATAGCCACTCACATAGCACTAACTCACCTACACAACAACTCACATAACCATTCACTCACCCATACCGCCACTCACATGTGTACTCACTCACCCATACAGCCACTCATGTAACCTTTTGCTCACCCATATACCCACTCACACAACCACTCACTCTCCAATATAGCCACTTACTCACTCACTCATACAGCGATTCACACATTCACTCACTCACCCATACTGTTACTCACATACCCTCTCACTCACCCATACAGCCACTAACACACTCACTCATCCTTATAGCACTCATACACTCACTCACTCATACATACACTGACATACCTATTCACTCACCTATACTCCACTGATGCTCTCACTCACTCATATACACACTGACTCATCTATTCACTCACCTATACTATACTCACAGACCCTCTCACTTGCTGATACAGCCACTCTCTCACCCACTCACTCACCCATATAGCTCTTCATGTACCTAATTACTCAGATATACAGTCAATCACACAGCTACTCACTCACCCATGCAGCCACTGACACAGCCACTGACATATGCTTACAGCCATTCAGACAGTCACTCACTCACCCACAGTGGCAGCCATGCATCAATCCACTCATTAACTGATATATCTTCCCATGCACCCTCTCACTCACTCATGCAACAACTCACACACTCACTTACACATTCATACTGTCATTTACACACTCACTACCTCACTCATAAAGCAACTCATACACCCAGTTGTTCATTCATAAACCTACTCATACACTCACTCACTCATACAGTATTTCACTCACCTATACAGTCATTCACACAACCATTAGCTCACCCATGCAGCCACCCACACAAATACTCACTACCCATACAGCCACTCACAACCCATTCATTTACCCATATAGCCGCACACACAAGCGCTAACTCACCCATACAGCCACTCCTGCACCATCTCACTCACTCATTCAAGGACTCACAAACTCACTCACTCATACAGCAACTCATACACTCACTCATTCACCCATACAGTTATTCACATACCCTCTCACTCACCCATACTAATACTAACACACACACTCACTCATTTATACATCACTCATGCACTCACTCATATACACACTGACACACCCATTCACTTACCTATGCTGCACTAATGCACTCACTCACACATACACATACTGACACCCATTCATTCATCTATACTCCACTCACATCCCTCTCACTCATTGATAAAGCCACTCACACATCCGTTCCCTCACCCATATAGCTCCTAGAGTACCCAATCACTCACAGATACAGACACTCACTCACCCATGCAGCCACTGACACAGCCATTGACTTATGCTTGCAGACACTCACACAGTCACTCACTCACCCACAGAGGCAGTCATGCATTAATTTACATACTAACTGATATTTGCTCTGACACACCCTCTCACTCACTCATGCAAGCACTCATACAGCCACTCACACATTCATAATGTCATTTACACACTCACTATCTCACTCATACAGCAACTCATATACCCAGCCATTCATTCATAAACCCACTCATACACTCACTCACTCATACAGTCTCTCACTCACCCATACAGCTACTCACACAACCATTAGCTCGCCCATATAACCACCCACACAACCACTCACTCCCTCATACAGCCAATCATAACCCACTCATTCACCCATACAGCTACTCACACAGGTACTAACTCACCCATACAGCCACTCATGCGCCATCTCACCTATTCATTCAAGGACTCACAAACTCACTCACTCATAAAGCCACTCACACACTCACTCACTCATCCATACAGTTACTCACACACCCTTTCACTCACCCATACAGCCACTCACACAAGTACTCACTCATCGATTCATCTTGCACGCACTCACTCACACACACTGACACACCTATTCACTCACCTATTCTCCACTAATGCACTCACTCACTCACTCATACACATACTGACACACCCATTCACTCACCTATACTCCACTCAAATATCCTCTCACTCACTGATACAGTCACTCACACGCCCACTCACTCACTCATATAGCTCCTCACACACCCAATCACTTACACATAGAGTCACTCACACAGCTACTCACTCACCCATGCAGCCACTGACACAGCCACTGACTTATGCTTGCTACTCACACAGTCGCTCACTCACCCACAGAGGCAGTCATGCATTAATTCCCTCAGTAATTGATATATCCTCCCATGCATCCTCTCACTCACTCATGCAAGCACTCACATACTCACTCATACAGCAACTCATATACCCAGTTGTTCATTCATAAACCCACTCATACAAACTCACACACACAGTCTCCTATACACTGATATAGGCATTCATCTACCCAGTCACTCACTCATACAGCCAGTCACTCACCTATATAGACACTTCCACACCCAATCAGTCACCGATGCAGCCACTAACACTCAGTCACACATTAATACAAAAGCTCCCCTTTATATGCACAGACATACAGTGACTCTTTTTTTAACCATAAAAGGCGGTTCTGACAAGAACCTTTTTTGGGGGGGTTTTTGGAACTGTGTTTTGTATTTTATTTTGATTTTCTAACTCTTTGTATTTTTTTTGCATTTTTTATCAAACAAAATGGCAATGAAGTGGGAAAAAATACTCTAACCAGAAACACAAAAACAGTGCAAAAACTGGGATAAATTATAAAAAAAATTAACAAATATGTTCCCTTGCTGCCTCTAAGATGGCATCGACAGACTGATCACCAGCTGTCAATATAGTGCTGCAGTCAAGGCACTATGTCCCAATACATCTTAATTCAGGAGCATATTGTGGTTGCAGCTCTCCACTTCTGATGGCACTCTTTCTCCAGGGGTGACAAATGCAAAAAGAACAATTGATAGACAGAATGCTGAACAATGTCAAACATTCACCCCAGTAGAGAGATCCAGGCCTAAATCCATTGTTGTTTTGCTCCCCATTCCATTGCAGTTTAAATCCAGTCAGATACAAATCAGTCTTGACCCTGTTCCCCATGGGAACAGTTCAGCCCGAACTAGCTGGCTAGGTCCTCCCTGAACTGGAAACAAGAATAAATAAACCTTAGCAATTCATTTAACAAACCAAAGGTTACAGGGAGGTTATAGTTAAGAAATTGAATTAAAAAAATATAGAGATTCACTGAAAAAAATGAAGGTTACAGGGAGGCTATAGTTAGGCTCATATTTCACTCATGCAACACCATATAAATTCAGCAGTTATAGTTACCTGAGCTAACTATAACTTACGCCCCTGCGATCTACTGCTTATGACCCCACATATTACATCACTCATGATACGGTCAGATGCATCACTGATGACATCTCAAATCACTGGCTACCTAGGGCTTACCTTAGGGGTGACTTATGTGAAATTAAAAGGGAGTTTAAGGTTTGGCAAGTAGTTTTAAATGCCAAGTCAATGTGGCAGTACATTGCACACACAGGCCCTGCAATGGCAGGCCTGAAACAGGTTTCAAAGGCTACTTGTGTGGTTGGCAAAATCAGTGCTGAAAGCCTACTAGTAGCATTTTGGTTACAGGCCCTGGGTATATGGTATACCACTTTACAAGGGCCTTAAAGTAAACTAAATATGCCAATTGTGTATACACCAATGTTGCCATGTTTAGGAGAGAAGCACATGGACTTTAGCACTGATCAGAAGGGATAAAGTGCTCAGAGTCCTAAGGCATATAAAAAGAATAAGCAAAAACAGAAGGTAAGCAGGCAAAATGTTTGTGGGTAGTCCACCATAAGGATGACAGGTCTAACAATGCTATAGTTGAGCTGCCCCAAAAACATGCTGAAGAGTAAGCAGACCAGCCAGCATTGTCAAATATTAATTTCAGCATTTGATATGTATATGCATATTTAAATAAGCCTTGCTCATTAATGGCAGGTAAATCATTTATTGCCACACATAAAGTGTCTGTTCAGTTACACTATGCAAATCTTTAAACAAAAATCATGTTTTGATTATGTTGATGTTCTGGTTTAAATACCTTCCAGTCAGTGCTATGGTGTGATACATTGGTGGGAAAAACTTGGCCCAGACCGTGTGACTAATCATAAATCAACACATCCAAATTAAATCCCAATGGCCCTAAGGGACCAGCAATGTTCTGCTACTGTACTGTGACCGTATAGACAGTATAAACAAGTGTTTGAGCTGAGCATCACAATTCGTGTTTTTGTTCTTCTTACTTTCTTAATATAGCTACTCATGCTGCTGGAGCTGGCAAAAAGCAGCACTCGCTGACACCATCACAGCAGGAGATAGCTGCCTGGCTGCAGCAGCAAAAGTAGAAGGCCCTGGCTGTATAATATCACCAGCTATCAACCTTGTAGGAAGAAGAGAAGGAGGCACAGGCCTCAAGTTCCTTGGGCCGCCAGTCAGTTCCACCCCCAACTTGACTATGCTACCGCCATTGCCAACTTTAGCCAGGATCCAATGCCGTCCATACCACTAGCATCCCCTCCTTGTCATACCACATCTTGTGCAAGCTGGTGCGTCTGAGGTGCGAGATGGCACTGCTCAGGCATGGGTAGCAGAACTTGACCCAGTAGATGGCCAACATCTCCACCGAACTGGGTGCCCTCAAAGCCCTTTTTTATTGATTTTTTGTTTTGGTGTGAGGCATGTTGTGGGTGGAGAAAGTGGGAAGGGAGGGAATTGGGGAAAGGGTCAAAGGGACTTTTCTGCTAGGGGAGGGGGTGGTTCTGTTGTGAATGGAGGAAGTGGGTTTGAAAAATGTAAAAAATAAATGGGCTTAACTTTTTTTTATTTGTCATTATCTGTCTTTCTATTTCTGGTTGGTGTACTACAGCATTGTGATTTTGACACGAGAGTGCGACAGGAAGCTGCCCTCTGAAATTTTCACACATTATACGTCAACTTTTCCCCCTAGGCTTTCTCTACCTGAAGCCCCTTGTCATGTACTTATTCTTCATAAGGTTACTTACCTCTTCCTGCAGTCCAGTAATTGATTCTACCCTGCCACCAGAGAGGCACTGACTGGGAACAGAAAACTGGTCAATTCTGTTTCACTTCATGAGGTTTTGCAGCACTCGGCCACCTATCAATTATACTATATAGCATACTATTTAATGTAGTTACTGCCCTTGTCTTACCCTCTGTAAATATTATTGACCACTAATGGGGCCTACCAACAACAACACAAAAATTGAATATTATCTCCCCTTCCAAAGGACAATTTAATTGCTAAGTTATTAACTAGTTCTTCAAATTCTTACCTGAATAGGTTAAGTGATGGTACCTCTCTCAATCTTCCCAAACCTTATTGCAGGGTTTCCCAAAAGGTTATTCTTAATGGTGGTACCATTAGTTTTCTTGTGCTATCAGGAAGTCACCATAAGTTGAGATCCCACTACCACCTATTCCAAACCAGGAGAATACCAACTGTATATTATTCAGATAGATTATCCATCACAGGGAACTAGACTGAGAGGAAACACAGAGTTAGTGGGTTATCAAAAACTGATACCAGACCACCATGACAAAAACTCATGTTACAAAAGCCAGCAGTAGTAACTTCGATTCAATCTCAGGTCTAATTTATAAAAAAGAATAAAACTAAATGGACAAAATTCTTGAGTCAGGACTCAGAAGGAGATGGTTTGGTTACTCCATGTTGCACAGATTTTGTAAGCAACACAGAGAGAGCCTGATTCACAAACGTAAAGTTACACTTTTGGTGTTAGTTTACTCAATCTTGTAGTGTAAGTTTACGACTAGTAACTTTTACATCAGTAACTTTACGAGTAGTAACTTTGCGAGTAGTAAGTAATCCCAATCACTTTAAAAGGTCTTACTACTGCTAGTTAGTTACTAGTTGTAAGGTAAGTTCTGGCAGTTCAGTTAAACTGCAAGAGTGAATTTACACCAAAAGTACAACTTTACCTTTGTGAATCAGGCCAGATAGTGCACACTAGTACTATTTATGGTGGAGCAGACATTGTTCTGACTTCGCACTAAGATGATGTTAACTCTTTCATGTTTGTTGGTAAGTGAGGCTGGCATGAGCTATTGTTCAGGTAAAAAGATCCCACAGTGAGTTGGTGTATTTTTTCAAAACATCCACCCCACCAAGTGTATGATCCATTTATGGCATAAATTCATAAGTCACACCTCAATATGTCAAACAGCCTGGGGGAAGAGGGTTAGGAGTTTGATGAATGGATGGGAAAGGGGAGTTGGGGAAAGGTGTGACAAAGACAAACACAATAACAACAGTCATCAGATTGATGAGCAGCACACCGTCAAAACTGTTGTGGGAGGAAATGAAGGAATGACACAGTTCAGTGAATGAATGCATTGTAAACAGTCCTTCAGCCCCAGAGACCCAAGTTATTATCTAATTGTTCTGTCACCTATGTTTGAAAAATACAAATTAGGGAGGAGTGATCTCACACAGTCCTCAAAAGTATGATTGTTACAAGAATGATGAACTGTATATAAATACCAAATTGGGCAGTGCATCTGCATTCTTCTTCTCAGAATACCTTTCTTGGGTGTTTGGCTGTACTGGTTTGGTAAGGTAAGCAGGAATGTTGTAGAGCATTTGTGCAGGAGAAGAGAAGGCCTGTGGATTGTAAAACAGTAAATGTCAATATTGTAGAGTCAATGAGAATATAAGCTTCATGAGGATGAAGAGGTAGAGCAAGAGCATAGGCTGCTGCAATCATGACTCGTGCGATTAACTGGGAAGTGAGAACAATTCTGCAACTAATCATAGACAAGTAGCTGCATGTACCTGGCTGATCAATCTCACAACTGCATTAACATTTAGCCATGAGCATCCATCATGCGACATGTCTCCAGATACAGCCCCTCCCCGGGCACAATCACTAAATTAGAGGAGTTTGACATTTGAGCCAGCACGCTACTCAGCATTTCTCAAATCAATGCACCTCTCTCCAGTCCACAGGGCTGAGCAGGCCTCTTTGAGTCATGTTGGTTTCCCTTTAAAGTAGACAGGCACCGTTCTTAGCTTTCTTCTTCAGGCTGTTGAGGGAGTTCTGCCCTGAGTCCTAACTCCAAGTCGCGACTCCTTCCAGAACCAAATGAGATTGAGAGAGACAGATCTGTAGTGCACTGCTGTTGATGAACAAGAAGAGCAAAATAATTTGGCATTTTGTGTAGATTTGGTAACTAAACGGGCAGGTCTGCTCACTGCAGAACCCCCAAAAAAGTACAGCAAAGAGTGGACCATGCAAGTAAATCTAGCTATGTGTGAAAGGGGCAATCACATTCAAGCACAATCACCCATCAGGCCCCACACATTGCAATTCGTTGAAATCAAGTTTACAAATTAGTTGAATGACACCCTCAATGTCTGCCACCACATGAATCCTCATCATTCACACTCACTCAATATATATCACTCATTGGTGCAATACTTACCTGTTCCAAGCATGGTGGTACATGTTTGTCTATTGTATCTCCTCTTTTCCCATGGAAGCAACAAACAATGGCATTCCTATAAATGCATGATCTTTGGTGGGGCAGCCCAGCCAGGGAATGAAAGGAATGGGAGGCATTGTCTTCATGTCCTTTAAGTGAATGGGGAGGCTTCTTCTGTGCTCACTGGTCCAACTCCAATCAAGTCCATACATGTTATAAAATGGTAGGGCTACATAAATCAGACACCAATTATATAAATGTTCATCTAGCTATATCCATTTTTTTGCAACACTATTTGACGATAATGTGAAAGTTCTATTGTGGCCTACTCAGTCATGAAAGTAGAGTTCATCCTAAAACTCTGGGGGTTTGCCCAGAAGTTGGTCAGCTCATGCTCTTGAGTTTGACCAATCACCCTCATCCTTCTCCTGTGCTGTTTCAGAAACAGTGTCATCTTGTGGTTCATTTTAATCATGGTCAATCTTTCCACATTTTGGGGTGGGGACAGGCCCTTCTGGCTGTGAACACTGCACCAGCTGCACTGAACACACACTCCACATATACCCTGGGACAGGACAAGCCAGATACTTTATTGCCAGCCTGCTGAGCTCTGGCCATTGGTGCATCTTCCCATACAAATAGACCAATGTGTTTTGATCCATGAAGACCTCTTTTGGGTTCTCCAGATAGTCTTGGACAATCTTCTGAATGGTCAATTGTGCTGCCACTTGCTTTACCTCTGTTGTCTTCACCTATGCACTTGATGTAAGCCCTGCCATTTAAAACCAAGCCATTGCAGAGGATGGGTCTGATTCTTCTGCTGCTGGTGTTATGGCTGGTATTGGTTGCTGTGGTGCTGGCTGGGTTGCTGTGCTGTGGCTGCTGTGAGAAAACAGCACTGCCCTCTCTGGAGTTTGAACGCTGCACACCAGAACCTCTGCCCAGGACTCTAACTTCCAGCCATTCTTCTTCCAGGTCTCTCACTTGCTCAACAATCCACGTCTTGTATTGTGCAACATTCCCTTCTGAAAAAAGGAATGAAAGTGGCCAATATTTGTTTGTACCATGGATCAAGTATTGTGGAACAGATGTACTCTTTGGAGGATACAATCTCTCTTTAAAGGTGTGTATTAACAGCCAAGCAAAGGATTAAGCTGTGAACCAATCCATACGCTTCTTTGTTCACACCGGTACCTTTGTGACACCTTTTTTTTTCTGGTCCTGTAGCAGATGCAACAATGGGATTGCTTGGCTCATCGCACTGTCCTCTTTGCTGACTTCCCATGTGAAAACTTCAAGAAGAAGTAGCATATGTGCCAGGCATTTGACTAGCCCCCATTTGTGCATCTCCATGGTCATGCCTTTCCCAGTTGCAACCCCTCCTCTTTGGAGGACATATTCGGTGATCGGTCTGTTCTGCTCAAAATGATGTAGTAGATTGAGATCCAACGTGATTCACCTCCTGTATGAGGGCTTTAACAGGTACCTTATTACCAAGGTGAATAATCCTCAACTGCTTCTGGGATTTAAAAGAATGACTGAAATGAGTGCAGATTCTTCAGCAGGTGGCCAATGCTGCTAACTATGTTTTCTTTTTTGAGAAAGTCCAGCACAATCAGGCTGCTGCACTGCGCTAAACACAGGACCATGAAATATCCACCATGGCCTGGACTATATTACTGCCATTGTCCGTGGCAAAAAAATCAAATTCTGAGATGTCTGGTTCACAGACATTCAAACATCTTGTTGTTAAAGTCTTCCAAGATGTTTGCAACTGTATAGTATTGCTCCATGGCAAACATCACTACTGTTGAATGCTACTGAACGCCCTTAAACTTTCTTCAGTGCTGAAACCTGCAGATACCTGTTGCCTAGCCCCCACAAAAGAGATCCAGGGTGCAGTGATACACATGTAATCATTTTCTTGGCAAGTGGTCCACATGTCTGTCGTTAGGTGGATAGTGTGAACAGCACTGTGCTGCAAAGCTTGTTCAACCAATTACAGCACATCATGATCGAGCACTGGAACAGCAACTCTGGCAAAAATATTCCGGTTGGGAGATGTCCATTTTGGGTGATGGCCACCACAAATTCTAAAAATCCCACTCCTTCCACAAACGAAAAAGGGGGGAGGTCCAGTGCTAACATTTTAGTCAGCTTCCCATTGTACAAAGGTGCATTAGGTGGTTGCATTCGTAGGACTCCTCCTGCCTAACCATGCCCGTAATAGTAGCTTAGATTTTGTTTTTGTGGAGCCACTAACACAGGCGACCTCCGGAGAGAACTAAGAGGTGGTAGACTTAATGTGCAAAGTGGGGTAATCACTGTATGTGGTGGTGTCTACTTCTGAATATTGTGCCATTTGTAGGTTTCTGATGCAGGTGATGCTGGCACACTGCAGGGGACAGGGCAGTTTTGTGCAAAGCTGTCATCCTCTTCTTCCTCATCACCTCCTTCTATCACTGTGATCAGAGCTGCTTCCCATATCCCATCATCACCACCACCACCACCACCAGCTACCTTTTTAAGGTGCTTCTCCCACTGGATTGTGTGATGTTTTTTTCATTTGGGATGTTTGGCCTCCCGTACCATAGTGTGAATCAGGCTTACCTCGATGAACACTCATGTGGTAAATGGAGCATATTGCAATGAAATCCACCTGCTGGCTAATTGTAAAGAAGCCCAAAACTAGGGAGCAGGACTTTTTTTAGTGTGCCACTGCAAATGCCTGAACAACTGAAGGTAGGTGGTTGTGTTGTTAGCCTCTCTGCAGTGTGTACTTTGACTTAAGTAGTGGTGAATGCAGGTCTCAGCGGGGGCCTTACAAATATGGAAGCTGGCGGTGGTGATGGTGGAACCTATGTCAAATACCTCTGAGCAAATTGTATAGGGGTAATCTCGGTGTCCTCTGAGCCTCCTTTGATACTGACAATCACTGGTTCATCCTCATCACTGTCACTTTCCATAATTCTAAGCCTTTCAGGAGCTTTTCTTTTCCCTTGACTTGGTAGGGGTCAAATTCCTGTCTAGATCATCAAAAGGGTGCTTGGAGAAGATGTGGAGTACCCTTTCTTCTTCTTGCTGGAAATCGGGAAGCCAATGGTTCAAGAGCTACATCTTGCTCAGCAGGAAGCTCAACCTCCTGTTCTGCCCCTACCTCAAGAAGAACTGTTGCTGGCTGCTGCTCCTGTTGTCTACTTTGTTCAGTTTCCTAAGACAATTGGGCACTTTGCGGCTAAGACAAATCCAATTCAGACTCACTGCTCGTCACCATGATTGCAGTGACTACCTCGCTGAGAGAAATGGGATTGAGCTTAAGTTGGGGTGGTGCCGTTTATGTGGGAGTGCTGCTCCCTGCTTGCTGCCCAGAGGATGGTGCAGCAGACACATCATGCTTCCTGAAAAAGATGGAGGGCAGCACAACAGTGGTGGCAATCTACAACATCTTTTCCTCTTCACTGACCACTTTTTTTGACGGGAACACCTTTCTTTGGGGTCATCTTCAAGCTCTGTCAGTTAGCAATTAGCTACAGAAGAGGAAGCAGAGGAGGACTCAGGTGGTGTGTCACTGTGCTGGCCTTCTGTCTGGCAGTACTGTGGGTGATGTCTCTTGTGCACTTAAAAGCAAACAAACAAGAAAAACATTCAGTGAAATGTGGGCATTTTTGCAGATTGCATTATTCATACAGACAATATAATTTAGTGAGGTGCGATACCTGTGGCAGGCAGGTGGGTGCAGGGAAAAATAGAATAATCCTTTAAAATTAATCTGGTGTGCACCTATGGCCTAAGAGACCTGTGGCAGGCAAGTGGTGTGGGAGGAATGGAATAATCCTTACAAAAATGAATTCTGTTGTGTGCCAGTAGCAGGCAAGGGATTCAAGGGAAAATTACATAATCCTTAAAAAATGAATGCTGGTGTGTGCGTATGACCTAAGAGAACTATGGCAGGCATGGGGTGCAGGGAAAATGTAATAATCCTTAAAAAATGAATGTTGTTGTGTGCCTATGGCAGGCAGGGGGTGCAGGGGAAAATAACATAATCCTTAAAAAATGAATGTTATTGTGTGCCTGTGGCTTAAGAGAATGGTAACAGGCAGAGGGTGCAGGTAAAAATAGAATAATCCATAGAAAAGTGAATGCTGGTGTGCGCCTATGGCCTAAGAGACCTATGGCAGGCAGGCGTGCAGGGAAAAATCAAATAATGTAAATTAAAAAGGTAATTGCTGTTGTCTCACTAGGGACTATAAAAAATCCTTTGGGAGGCGTGGAGGTACAGGGTACTGTGGAAGAAATGCATGTAATATTATATGAACACTGCACCTACATACTACAATGACCCTCAGTCACATTAAACTAAAATCAGGGAAAAAAGTAAAAAAATGGGCAAAAAACAAAAAGGCCTAGCCCTCTTCTATCAGTGTCCATAGAAATTTGCTTTGAAAAATGTTAAAAAAAAGGAGTTAACACACTGGCTGGCTACACAAATTGCCGCTGGCTACATGTTCAGACAAAAAGCAAGAGGACATGGACAACAAAGAACACATGCAGGCCTATGGCAAAGGCACACTGGCTGGCTTCACAAAATGGCCAACTGCCACATGTTTAAATAACAACAAACAAGAAGGAATGGATGACAAAGAACACATGCAGCCCTATGGCAAAAGCACATTGGCTGGCTATACAAATTGGCCACCGGCCACATATTCAAACAACAACAAGCAGGAAGGTATGGATAATAAAGAACACATGTAGGCCTATGGCAAAAGCCCACTGACAACCACCCAAAATTGCCACCGGCCACATGTTCAAGTAACAACAAGCAGGGAGGCATGGACAGCAAAGAACACATGCAGGCCTATGGTCACTGACTATACAAAATGGTTGCTGGCCACATGGCATGGAGAACAAAGACAAAATTGTGGATTCTGGCAAACACACACACAGGCCAGATAGAGGAGACATGGTAAATAATGAAGAAAATACTACCATTAATCCAGCAATGCAAAAAGCGAAAATTAAGATAGCTATGAAAGTTTTCAAACTGCACACATCCTTCCAAGCCATCAAAATATTATTAGCCCATCAAAATACACTTTTGCAGAAAGAAACCATGAAATACAAAAAAATACAAAGTTTGTATTTAATCCAATGCTGTCACTGGCCTAAATCATAAAAGTTTTAAAACAACATATACCACAGAAACAGTTGTTTATGTACCCAGTGCCTAGTACTGTCTGACTGGCCCTTGGAGAGACTAGACCACATGGTAAAATAAATTAACAGTGCAAACCTTTTTTCCTAATAAAATCTAAACAATGTAATTAAAAAAATAGGCCCCTACTACAACTCCAGGCTTCCCACCAGAACTACAATCAAATGTAAAAATTTAATAAAAGGTAAACATATAATCTGGTGCATGCCTTCTACCAAACAACACCCTTATTTAAACATTTTCAACATCATTGTGATGTCACAAAAACAAAGTCATAAATCCAATGGCAGCAGGAATTGCAGACAAAGAGAGTGATCCTTTTACCTCAAAATCCAAATGAAAAGTGAACAGGAAATGGGCAAAGTACTTGGAGGAGCCTTCTAGTCAGGAAGAGGAAGTTGGACTCTCTGTGGCACTTCCTTCCTATTGAAAAGAAAAGTAAAATAAAAAAAATGCTTTTCACACTAAAAAACTACTTGGACTGTCCGATCGAGTATAATATTCACTCAAAAAGGTATCTATGGGTTGATTTAGCTGCTTCTCAAGTAGAAAATCTATCTGAGAAGCAGCCCCGATAGTTTGTGTCCACCGGCGTCATAAAATGGCACTGGAAGGCTCCGTGGTGACCGGAAATTACGGCAAGGGCAGAAAATCTCATTCGCAAGCATGCGTTGTGGAGCCTTACATTCTTCTTGTTAACATTGCGAGGAACACCCAGCATAATAATTCCTCCACATTCCAATTGACGGAATTTGTCAGGAACTCTGTGTTACAAACATAACACAAAGTTACCAAATTCCACCAATTCCGCAAGCAGAATTATCATTCCTCCCAGGCCTAAAGATGATGAATGATGCAAATGTGCTGCAAACTACGATACATGCTGTTTTCAGGAGATATGACTAAATGAAGAATGTCATTAGAAGGACTTAGCATACTTCATATACAAGCAGCAAGGTCAACATCAGGAAGCTTTAGCGGCGGGTTAATAATGTGGATATCTAATTGTAACCAAACATCGGTGCAACAACAAACAGTGAAAGTTGGTGCTGACCATATCCAGTATGTGAGACTGAGTCATAAAAATATCACTGAAGGAATTGCTCTGTCATGAGATATTCTGAATGTTTATGCCCATCTAGGTAATCGGACAAAGGGATAATCAATACTAGTGTATATAAAAACTTCAGAAACCCATTGGTAAAACAATGAATCCTCATTTGTGAGATTTGAATATTGCCCCATCTATGGAATTCAGTGAGAATCTTGAGGAGGATGAGGATGAAATATGGGCTATTCCATTTCCATTTTCTCAGTTCACTGATAGAATATCAATGTCACAAACATCGATGTTCTAAATATCGAGAAAAAAATATTGACTGCAAAAATATCGACTCCCATACCTTAACAGGTAAGTACAAATATACTGACTCAAAAATATTGAGGTAAAAAATATAGATGTAAAAAATATTGATTTAAAAATATATATATAAAAAATAATACATATTAAATATATCAAAAACTAATGTTATTTTTAACAAAATTAATTAAATGTAATATACATTTTAACTAAATATAACAAATAAACTTAATTTAAAAAATATAAACACAAAAACATAATAATTTATACATATACATATATTTACTTAAAAATACATTAACTAACTTTATTTAATTTTTAAACTTTAAAATGATATTAAAATAAATATATACATATATATATATATATATATATATATATATATATATATCAATAATTTAAAATAGAAAAAAAAACATTCTATAATAAATTAAAACATTAAACTATTTAAAAAGAATTAAACTAACATTTCCCAATACAATAAGTGCAACAGTAGGGAAAGTGTTGGATAGCGGAATAATTAAATTTACTATTCCCACTCCAGTGAGTGCAACAGTAGGGAAAGTGTTGAATAGAGGAGGGGTAAAAATTACAATTCCTACTTCAGTGATAGCAACAGTAGGGAAAGTGTTGGATAGCGGAGAGGAAAAAATTACTATTCCCACTCCAAAGTGTAAAACAATAGGGAAAGTGTTGGATAGCAGAGGGGTAAAAATTACTATTCTCACTCCAAAGAGTGCAAAAGTGTTGGATAGTGGAGGGGTAAACATTACTATTCCCACTCCAGTGAGTGCAAAAGTAAAGTAAGTATTGGATAGCGGAGGAATTAAATTTACTATTCCAACTCCAATGAGTGCAACAGTAGGGAAAATGTTGGATAGCGGAGAGGAAAAAATTACTATTCCCACTCCAAAGTGTAAAACAATAGGGAAAGTGTTGGATAACAGAGGGGCAAAACTTACTATTCTCACTCCAAAGAGTGCAAAAGTGTTGGATAGTGGAGGGGTAAACATTACTATTCCCACTCCAGTGAGTGCAACAGTAGGGAAAATGTTGGATAGCGGAGAGGAAAAAATTACTATTCCCACTCCAAAGTGTAAAACAATAGGGAAAGTGTTGGATAGCAGAGGGGTAAAAATTACTATTCTCACTCCAAAGAGTGCAAAAGTGTTGGATAGTGGAGGGGTAAACATTACTATTCCCACTCCAGTGAGTGCAAAAGTAAGGTAAGTATTGGATAGCGGAGGAATTAAATTTACTATTCCAACTCCAATGAGTGCAACAGTAGGGAAAATGTTGGATAGCGGAGAGGAAAAAATTACTATTCCCACTCCAAAGTGTAAAACAATAGGGAAAGTGTTGGATAACAGAGGGGCAAAACTTACTATTCCCAATCGAAAGAGTGCAACAGCAGGCAAAGTGTTGGATAGGGGAGGGAATAAAAATTATTATTCCCACTCCAGTGAGTGCAAAAGTAGAGTAAGTGTTGGATAGCGGAGGGATTAAATTTACTATTCCAACTCCAGTGAGTGCAACAGTAGGGAAAATGTTGGATAGCGAAGGGGTAAAAATTACTATTCCCACTCCAAATAGTGCAACAGTAGGGAAAGTGTTGGATAACAGAGGGGCAAAAATTACTATTACCACTCCAGTGAGTGCAACATTAGGGAAAGTGCTAGATAACGGAGAGGTAAAAATTATTATTTCCACTCCAGTGAATGCAGCAGTAGGGAAAGTGCTGGATAGCAAAGAGGTAAAAAGTTCTATACCCACTCCAATGTGTGCAACATTAGGGAAAGTGTTGGGTAGCAGAGAAACAAAATTTACTAATAAAACTTAAACAGTTGAAAAAAATATTACAAAATTAAAAAAATCATAAAATTAAAAAATATATATTTAAAAAATATAAATTTGAATATATTAAACATATAAAAACAACATATATTATAATATTAATTACATATAACACAAACCTACAAATAATATAAACAAACAAACATAATAATTTTTACATATACATATATTTACTTAAACATAAATTATTAACTATTATCTTTATTTAATTTTTAAACTTTAAAATCATACGAAAATAATATATTTATATATATATATATCAATAATTTAAAAAAAACATTCTATAATAAATTAAAACATTAAACTATTAAAAAAAATTAAACTAACATTTCCCAATACAATAAGTGCAACAGTAGGGAAAGTGCTACATAGTGGAATAATTAAATTTACTATTCCAACTCCAATGAATGCAACAGTAGGGAAAGTGTTGAATAGCGGAGGGGAAAAAATTACTATTCCAACTTCAGTGATAGCAACAGTAGGGAAAGTGTTGGTTAGCGGAGGGGGACAAATTACTATTCCCACTACAAAAGAGTGCAACAGTAGGGTAAGTGTTGGATAGCGGAGGGGTAAAAATTACTATTCCCACTCCAGTGAGTGCAAAAGTAGGGTAAGTGTTGGATAGCGGAGGAATTAAATTTACTATTCCAACTCTAATGAGTGCAGCAGTAGGGAAAATGTTGGATAGCCGAGGGGTAAAAATTACTATTCCCACTCCAGTAAGTGCAACAGTAGGGAAAGTGTTGGATAGCAGAGGGGCCAAAATTACTATTCCCAATCCAAAGATTGCAACAGTAGGCAAAGTGTTGGATAGCGGAGGGGCAAAAATTACTATTCCCACTCCAGTGAGTGCAATAGTAGGGAAAGTATTGGATAGGAGAGGGGTAAAATTTACTATTCCCACTCTAAAGAATTCAACAATAGAGAAATTGTTGGATAGCGGAGGGGTAAAAATTACTATTCCCACTCCACTGAAAGCAACAATAGGATAAGTGTTGGATAGCGGAGGGGTAAAATTGTTATTCCCACTCCAGTGAGTGCAACTGTAGGGAAAGTGTTGGATAGTGGAGGGGTACAAATGGCTATTCCCACTCCACTGAATGCAACAGTAGGGTAAGTGTTGGATAGCAGAGGGGTAAAACATGTTATTCCCACTCCAGTGAGTGCAACAGTAGGGAAAGTGTTGGATAGTGGAGAGGTAAAAATTACTATTCCCATTCCAGTGAGTGCAACATTAGGGAAAGTGCTAGATAGCGGAGAGGTAGAAATTATTATTTCCACTCCAGTGAATGCAACAGTAGGGAAAGTGCTGGATAGCGAAGAGGTAAAAATTACTATACCCACTCCAGTGAGTGCAACATTAGGGAAAGTGTTGGGTAGCAGAGAAACAAAAATTACTAATAACACTTAAACAGTTGAAGAAAAAATATTACATTTTAAAAAATCATAAAAATAAAAAAATTATATTTAAAAAATATAAATTTAAATATATTAAACATATAAAAAGAGCACATATTATAATATTAATTACATGTAACAAAAACCTACAAATAATATAAACACACAAACATACTAATTTATACATATACATATATTTACTTAAAAATAAATTATTAACTATTATCTTTATTTAATTTTAAAACTTTAATATATGAAAATAATATATACATATATTTCAATAATTAAAAAAAAACATTCTATAATAATTTAAAACATTAAACTATTAAAAAATAATTAAATTAACATTTACCAATACAATAAGTGCAACAGTAGGGACAGTGTTGGATAGGGGAATAATTAAACTTACTATTCCAACTCCAGTGAGTGCAACAGTAGGGAAAGAGTTGAATAGTGGAGGGGTAAAAATTACTATTCCCACCTCAGTGATAGCAACAGTAGGGAAAGTGTTGGATAGCGGAATGGAAAAAATGACTATTCCCACTCCAAAGAGTACAAAAGTAGGGAAAGTGTTGGATAGCAGAGGGGAAACATTACTATTCCCACTCCAAAAGAGTGCAACAGTAGGGAAAGTGTTGGATAGCGGAAGGGTAAAAATTACTATCCCCACTCTAGTGAGTGCAAAAGTAGGGTAAGTGTTGGATAGCGAAGGAATTACATTTACTATTCCAACTCCAATGAGTGCAACAGTAGGGAAAATGTTGGATAGCCGAGGGGTAAAAATTACTATTCCCACTCCAGTAAGTGCAACAGTAGGGAAAGTGTTGGATAGCAGAGGGTCAAAAATTACTATGCCCAATCCAAAGAGTGCAACAGTAGGCAAAGTGTTGGATAGCGGAGGGGCAAAAATTACTATTCCCACTCCAGTGAGTGCAATAGTAGGGAAAGGATTGGATAGCGGAGGGATAAAAATTACTATTCCCACTCTAAAGAATGCAACAGTAGAGAAATTGTTGGATAGCGGAGGGGTAAAAATCACTATTCCCACTCCACTGAATGCAACGGTAGGATAAGTGTTGGATAGCCGAGGGGTAAAATATTTTATTCCCACTCCAGTGAATGCAACAGTAGGGAAAGTGCTGGATAGCGAAAAGGTAAAAATTACTTTACCCACTCCAGTGAGTGCAACATTAGGGAAAGTGTTGGGTAGCAGAGAAACAAAAATTACTAATAACACTTAAACAGTTGGAAAAAAATATTACAAAATTTAAAAAATCATAGAAATAAAAAAACAATATTTAAAACATATTAATGTAAATATATTAAACATATAAAAAGAACACATATTACATATAACAAAAGCCTGCAAATAATATATAAAATTAATTAATAAATACATTTATAAACAATAATTATTTAAAAGCAGCAAATATTAACAAACAAAAAATTATTTAAAAGATAAATGTATTTATTATATTTCATAACCTATAACACCACATCAATAACAAAACACTTCATCATTTTTATTTATATTTATTTCCATAATTAACATAATTAATAATAAACAAAAATCTTCTTATTAAAAAAAAAAAAAAAATTGTCATTAATTGAGTACACAAGCTTTAACACTCTAATATCCACAACACACACCTAAATTAAACTATAAAATAATAAAACACAATTAAATATTTTTTAAAGAAAAACTATTACTATTAAAAACTAAGAATTAAATAACAACATGTTATTTAATACACACCCTTTACCCCTTTAAAAGTAAAAACAAAACCCAAAAAATAAACATTTACCCAAAATAAATATCAAATAATTAACATTAATTAACAACTATATATTAATTCATTAAACACAAATTGCTTCCCACTCTTTTCTCCTATAAACACCACAACACACACGTAAAATTAATTACACAATTACCATAATTAATTACCAATTAATTAATTAAAATTAATTAACTAGTCATTAATTCATCAATTAAAGATATTTTAGTTCCCACCCTTCCCACCCTTTACACCTATAAAAACTACCACACACAAATATAATTAATTACACAATTACCAAAATTAATTACAAATCAATTAATTAAAATTAATTACCAACCAATCATTAATTCATAAATTAAAAATACATTTGTTCACACCATTTACACCTATAAACACCACAACACACACCTAAAATTAATTACACAATTACCATAATTAATTACTAATTAATTAATTAAAATTAATTAACAAGCAATTATTAATTAAATAATAATAAATTAATTTACACATCTAACACTATAACATCTCAATTAAACAAATATTAATAAATAAAAATTAATCAATACATTAAATATAAATATATTACTTCCCACCCTATTCCCCTATAAACCCACAACATGTTACGGAACTAAAAATGCAAAAATAATATTTTAAAAAATTAATAATATTGAAAATAATTAAATAACTTCCCACCCTATTCCCCTATAAACTCACAAACCATTACAGAACTTGAAACGCAAAATTCAAATAAAAAAAATAAAATATATAATTAAATACTTCCCATTCCCTTATAAACCTGCAACCTGCTACGGGACTAAAAGCGCAAAATTCAAATAAAATAAAATTAATAACTACTAAAAATGTTACACATATATTAAAAATACAAACAAATCTTATAAAAAAAATTGTACATCACATACATATAAAATATATACTAAAATACATAATAATAAAAAACGATATTTTTATCAACTTTATTTTTGCAAACGATATTAAACACCGATATTTTCTAAAACGATATTTCTTACCTTAAGTCGATATTCTTGACCACGATATTCTTGCTGTCAATATTGCTGACTCACGATATTAATGACTCGATATTTGTGCAACTCGTTATTTTGTACTCGATATTCTGACCCTCCACCCATTTTCTCACTGTGTTCTAAAAAAATCAGATGTTTCTTAGTGATCATTTTGAACAGTGGCATGCGATTTCAGAATGGGCGTACTGCCTCAGATACTTTTACCAGGAAGCAGTCCGGATTCCATGGGATGGTACAATGTCGTAGAAACTAAAGCTTACCCCAAACAGAACAGTCGAATGGAACCAGTTGAAGTATGATCAAATATATAGTAGACTGATGGCCAGTTTGACAGAGGGCATAAATAACTTACTTGAGGAGTAATGTGGGCGAGAGGAAGGGATACTCCTTGATTTTGAGCAAATGAAAGCAAAAGTAGAAGAGTACATGACATTCACACGCTATACTATCAGCAATATTTTTGCCACTAAATACAAATGGTTCTATATAGAATGTTGTCAGAAGAAATAGGACTTTTCACGGTTAATACTCATACACAATTGTAGTCCCATTAATGAAAATATTTTTAAAGAGGCAAGGGAAAACTAAAAAAAGTAGTTCTGGTAGAAAAAAGCCAACACTCCAGCAAATAATATGTTAGGAATTAAAGGAAGTTACAAATGAAAAAGACTTGTAGAGATTTTGGGCGTTTGTGTCATTCGAATTCCTAGATAAAGGCCAAAACATGGAATGCCACATATCTGCCCATGTCTGGCTTTGACATTATGAATCACTCTACTGAGAAGGAATGGCATTCCTATTGCAGAAAGATGGAATGAAGATGATAAGGAATGAAGTCACAGGGTTTTAATGTTCATTCTCTGTAACGAGGTAGAAACTGAAATCAGCAGCTTGAAGCCAAGTAAGCCTCATTGTCCTGATGCAGTAGCTGAAATAAGATACTGAGCTCAGGCCAAGGAGAATATCCCCTTCCTGGCAATCAGCTATTATATTCCCATTGCAGAAGGAGGGAAGCAGGAGTAATCTTGTCAACGATACAGCTATTTCTTTAATGAATGAGACAACAAAAGCTTCGAGAAGGTCTTGTTAAAACACCTGCAGAGCTAGAAGCATTGCATGCGCAGTGTGTATTTAGGAAGGGTCTGAGTTCTAAAAGAGCACTGAGCCTTGCAATGTAATCCTTTCGTCAAATCATCAAAGATTTTTCCCCATTGGTCATATAGACCTTTGTTGGTTGACGTGAAGCATTGAAAGGGAAAAGACATCAACAATAGATTTCTAACTTGTGAAGAGAATGTGACTCCACAATAAGGGCCAGGAATAGTCAAATATGGTTAAAAGGTTTTATTTTGGATTACCAATAAATTCAGTATATATGCAAAACAACAATAAGTTCAGTTTCTACAGCAATACAGCAGATACGCTGAAATATCTCAGATTGAGTCTCTTTAAAATGAGATCAGAATTGTGACAGCCGCAACATTAAATGAACAGATTAAATCAAAAATGTGTTCTCTAAAGAAACTTCCCTGCTCTCTTCTAAACATAAGTCAGTTATAGGATCATCTATTTAGGGAGAATAAATGATGTCAGCATGATCAGACTTTAGCAGAAGTCTTGGAAAAAGGAAATAAGTGTTTAGCATAAAGCTTCACACATGCAAGAATAAGGCACTCAGAGAGGTCCGTACCTCTTGAAGTCTGAAGAGAATCTCATGTCTTCCAACTGTGAAAACACCAATTTAAAAATCACAGAAAATTTTGTAATGTCCTTATCTCCTTTCGCACCACCAGGAACAAACCAAATCATTACTTAGGTGCATCTGCAATATCTTTTCAGTTTCCCATCGCATTGAACTGGGACTGCACTTCTCAACCTTGAACATCTTTCCTTCCTGGTACGTGATGGCAGAAGGCCTCTTTCGACCATTAATTCTCCACATTCATTATCAAGTTTTCCCTCCAGGCCCCACTGTCAACAGTTTAGTACAAACATTTAGGGCCTGATTCTGATGCGGTTAGGAAAGCATTACCACCTAGGACCTGATTCTGATGCTGTTAGGAAGGCCTCCTAATGGCATTTGCTCCTTCCAAATCGGATCGGGAACGTGTCTTCCCGACCCAGGGCCCAATTATGATGCGGTTAGGAACATATGCTCCCATTGAAGTCAATGGGAGTCTTTCAATGGGAGTCCAACCAAATCGTATCTGGAAGCATCCGGATGCATCGTATTCCGTCGGTTGGACTCTCCCGATCCGAGTGGGTCGGAAACCATTTCCAAACTGATTCGGTCGGGGAGCTTTCCAACCCGCATCAGAATCAGGCCCTTAGTCTTTCTCTAACTAAAGAGAATCATGATAATACACCTGCAAAGAGAAAAAGAATATGCTGGCAAAGCAAAATGCATTTCAAATGAGGCTGTAGTCAGGCTAAGTTTATTTATTTTTATTTGTATTTATGTATAAAGTTTTATATAGCGCGAACATGACCACCGGGGGTATCAGAGCGCTTTACAATATATGTGGCAGGAGGGTACATGTAAACAACCAAGGGGCCGATTCCGATCTCGGCCGGTAGGGCACCGAATCGGATTCGGCTTAACCGGATCCGATTCGGAGCCCTATTTCCCGACCGAGTCGTACGTGCGTCCGGGCGAGCGAGTACGATGCGTGCGCTCGCAAAATCTCCGACCGACTCGTTCGCAGGACCCGACCGCTCCGACCGACTCGCACGGGGACGACGCGCACCTCACAATGGAGACGTTTCCCAGCCGGGTAAGTACGATGCGCACCTCGTCCGCTCCGACCGACTCGCGCAGCCCGGCTCCAAGGAGCTGTCGGAGCCGCACTTTGGGGGTCCGTGTCGGACCCCCCTGGAAGCATAGGCGTGTGAGTCGCACACAGTGGGGACCCAAGGGTCCCCCCTACACGTGCATGTATGGTGCGACCCACATCGACGCAAACACGCTGTAGGGGGCGCCCTTGTTCGCGTCGTGCCCATTGAGTCAATGGGAGCCCGTGTACGCGTCGTACGACCGGCTCCCATTGACTTCAATGGGAGTCCGACCGAATCGAGTCCGATAGCATGCGTGCGCATCGTACTCGTTCGGTCGGACTGCTAGGGTCCGATTCGGTTGGAAATCTCTCCGGGTCCGGCTCGGTCGGAGAGATTTCCGGCCCGAATCGGAATTGGCCCTCAAGAGTAACCAAAGAGAAGGAATCATATACATAAAATATCACAGCAGGAGAAAATAAACAAAGTGATAATTACACAGTCATAGGTGTCCGCACATCCTCATGACCCTTAAATGTCCAACATGGTAAACACAGCTAAAATTTCACAGTCAAAAGTGATCAAACATTCTCCTGAGTCATAAAATGTCAAGGCTGTAATATACAGAGCGAAAATTCACAGACATGAAAAGTCCGAGCATTCAAATGGTCCAGGCCGCCGGGCCACGGATCGACGGTTAGGCCACGGCATCAAGTGGTGGGGCCAGACTGAGGTAAGAATTTCTTCACTAGGAGCCTTTTGGCTTCTTTCTTGAAGAGGAACGTGGAAGGATTCGTCCTGAGTTCGGGGGGGAGGGAGTTCCAGATCCTTGGAGCCAAACCAGAGAAGGCACGATTGTAGGTCTTTTTTTTCTTGAATTTATGGGGTTTGAGTAGTAGGGTGCTGGCACTTCTGGAGGCTCTCGAACCACATGAGGGCTCCAATTTCTGCGCGAGGTATTGTGGAGTCTGGTAGTGGATGGCTTTGTGTGCCATGCATGCGATTTTTAAGTGTATCCGGTCTTCATAAGGAAGCCAATTAAGGGCTAACAAGTCCGGAGAGATGTGGTTGACTTTTTTTGTGCCAGTTATGAGCCTAGCAGCAGAATTGAGGGCAACCCTAAGAGGAGCCGTCTTCACTCTAGGCAAGCCACACAGCGTAGCACTTCCATAGTCCAGCTTTGAAATCACTAGGGCTTGCACTGCAACCTTAAGGTCAGGAGCAGGAAGGTAGTGTTTGAGTTTTCTGAGGATGTTGAGTTGGAAGTTTGCTCCTTTGGTGAGGGAACTGATGTGCTTCTGCATGTTTAGGCTTTTGTCTAAAATGATCCCCAGAGAGGATGCCGAATCCACGAGGTGAGGTCTACATTTCAAGGCAGTGATCTGAGACAGCCATTGGTCCATGTCCAGGGATTTTTTCTGGGGAGAGATTAGGAGGAACTCAGTTTTTAAAGCATTAAGCTTCAGGTGATTGCATGTCAGCCAGCATTGTGTTTCCAACAGGATTAAGTTGAGGGATTGAACGTCCTCGACGGAAGCGATCTTCAGGTAAAGTTGAGTATCGTCCGCGTACATGTGATAATGAATGTTGGATGATTTCAAGATTTCTGTCAGAGGCTCCATGAACAAGTTAAAGAGCGTGGGAGACAGTGCTGACCCTTGTGGAACTCCAAGAGTAACCGGAGCCTGGTGAGACAGGGATTGGTTCACCTTGAAGCATTGTGATCTATTGTGAAGGAAAGAGGAGAACCAGTTAAGTACAGGCCCAGACAACCCCATCCTGTGTTCTAGGAGGTCAGTTAGGTTATCGTGTTTGACCGTATCAAAGGCATCAAAGTTATAACAGAGCATTTAATATGCATTTCAAATACATGGTTATATATTCACATGTGTAACTTGAAGAATAGATGTAAACGTGGTTAAACGAGTGCGTGATTACATATGCAAATATAACTTGAAGTACAAGTGGAAAACATGAATAAAGAATACATGCTTATATGTTTCATATAACACTAGTGCATACATGTCTAAATCTCTAGTCTCTACAATGATTACATCTCATTAATAAGTGGAAATGCTTCACACATGTTAATGAAATTAAGGTACACAGTGATTATAATGTCAAATACAAGTATATACTTCCAAAATGTGATGTATAAGAGTGGGCGCTGCTCCAATCCCCCCTCTGATGGCAATGTTAGCCATCACAGTCAACATATGAATATTATTACATGAGACCAGATCCAAACCCTGATGTTTTCAACATTTTGCACCTGGAGTTTTCCAGATCTTTCATTTAATCATAAAATCTACATTGACTCACTTCTAGTTCTGCATCCTTTCTCTTTCTTCTAATTCCCTCCTTTCATACTCCTTTGCTTTTACTTTCATATACTTGTACCCCTTAAAGATTGAAAACAGACAGATTGCACAAAGGGCAATTATCATCACAAGGGGGCCGATTCCGATCTCGGTCGGAGGCGCACCCAATACCATTCGGTCGGGAAAAAAGCCATGCGAATGCCTGTTTCCCGACCGATCCGTACAGCATACCGAACGAGTAAGTACGATGCACACAACAGCACAGAATCCGGCCGAGTTGTACTCACCCAATCCAGGTCCTGTTCTCCGACCGAGGCGAATCTGGAAACGCAGAATCGAGTCGCACGGAAGGAAAAATGCAGCTCCGTCCGGCCGAACAAGTACGCGCCGAACCCGTCGCTACGCACGGCACGTCAAAGCATCCGGGAGAGGCGCACATAAGCTCCGATTCGCGCCACAACACGATCCACGGCTACGAGGCGAACACGCCAGCGACGAGGACGACGCGAAGCGACGAGAAAGACGAACGACACGAACCAACCATGAATCCCTTCGTCCCGATCATACCAATATTCTACATTTACTACCGGAACAGGCACGGACGCGTACGGCGCAGAAGGTAAGTCAGACACCAACCACAAAACACATACAACACGTACACGACACATCACACACACACAGAGGGATGCAGAATTTACTTACACCAGCAACAGCAGCACCATAGGGGCGGGATGCCCATCACCAATGCCACATATGCACACAGGGGCCTTAATGCGCACTACCACCCCTACCCAGGGGGGGCCAGATGCCAACCACCACTACCACCCTTAGCCAGGGGGTGCCAGATGCCCACCACCACTACCACCCTTAGCCAGGGGAGCTGGATGCCTACCACTACTACCACCCTTACCCAGGGGGATGGATGCCTACCACTACTACCACCCTTAGCCAGGGGGTGGCAGATGCCTACCACTACTACCACCCTTAGCCAGGGGGCTGGATGCCTAACACTACTACCACCCTTAGCCAGGGGGTGCCAGATGCCTACCACTACTACCACCCTTACCCAGGGGGGCTGGATGCCTACCACTACTACCACCCTTAGCCAGGGGGTGCCAGATGCCCACCACCACTACCACCCTTACCCAGGGGGCTGGATGCCTACCACTACTACCACCCTTAGCCATGGGGGTGCCAGATGCCTACCATTACTACCACCCTTAGCCAGGGGGGTGCCAGATGCCCACCACCACTACCACCCTTACCCAGGGGGCTGGATGCCTACCACTACTACCACCCTTACCCAGGGGGCTGGATGCCTACCACTACTACCACCCTTAGCCAGGGGGTGCCAGATGCCCACCACCACTACCACCCTTACCCAGGGGGCTGGATGCCTACCACTACTACCACCCTTACCCAGGGGGGCTGGATGCCTACCACTACTACCACCCTTAGCCAGGGGGTGCCAGATGCCCACCACCACTACCACCCTTACCCAGGGGGCTGGATGCCTACCACTACTACCACCCTTAGCCAGGGGGTGCCAGATGCCTACCACTACTACCACCCTTAGCCAGGGGGCTGGATGCCTACCACTACTACCACCCTTAGCCAGGGGGTGCTAGATGCCTACCACTACTACCACCCTTAGCCAGGGGGTGCCAGATGCCCACCACCACTACCACCCTTAGCCAGGGGGCTGGATGCCTACCACTACTACCACCCTTAGCCAGGGGGTGCCAGATGCCTACCACTACTACCACCCGTAGCCAGGGGGTGCCAGATGCCCACCACCACTACCACCCTTACCCAGGGGGCTGGATGCCCACCACTACTACCACCCTTAGCCATGGGGGTGCCAGATGCCTACCACTACTACCACCCTTACCCAGGGGGGCTGGATGCCTACCACTACTACCACCCTTAGCCATGGGGGTGCCAGATGCCCACCACCACTACCACCCTTACCCAGGGGGGCTGGATGCCTACCACTACTACCACCCTTAGCCATGGTGGTGCCAGATGCCTACCACTACTACCACCCTTAGCCATGGGGGTGCCAGATGCCTACCACTACTACCACCCTTACCCAGGGGGGGCTGGATGCCTACCACCAACACCACCCCCACTCATAGGATGGACAATGCATGACACAACCAGCACACCACAACCTAGGGAATGCAAGAAAAAGACATCCCCCCAACACCATGACAAGCGTGTGTAGACTGTGTCAAATGCCTACAACACTGAACATGACTTTGAACATACAATGTGACCCCCTATCACATGTGCCACACATATATGTGTGTGGCCCCCACAATGCAAGCAGGCCATGACCATTGTGGCAATGGGGTCCAAACCCCCATCATCACAGTGATCAAAATGTAAGTGTGGGGGCCATAGCTGAAGCACATTTTGAACAGTGTGGCAATGGGGTCCAAACCCCCATCATCACAGTGACCAAAAGGTAAGTGTGGGGGCCATAGCTGAAGCACATTTTGAACAGTGTGGCAATGGGGTCCAAACCCCATCATCACAGTGACCAAAATGTAAGTGTGGGGTCCATAGCTGAAGCACATTTTGAACAGTGTGGCAATGGGGTCCAAACCCCCATCATCACAGTGACCAAAATGTAAGTGTGGGGTCCATAGCTGAAGCATATTTTGAACATTGTGGCAATGGGGTCCAAACCCCCATCATCACAGTGACCAAAATGTAAGTGTGGGGTCCATAGCTGAAGCATATTTTGAACATTGTGGCAATGGGGTCCAAACCCCCATCATCACAGTGACCAAAATGTAAGTGTGGGGTCCATAGCTGAAGCACATTTTGAACATTGTGGCAATGGGATCCAAACCCCCATCATCACAGTGACCAAAATGTAAGTGTGGGGTCCATAGCTGAAGCACATTTTGAACATTGTGGCAATGGGGTCTAAACCCCCATCATCACAGTGACCAAAATGTAAGTGTGGGGTCCATAGCTGAAGCACATTTTGAACATTGTGGCAATGGGGTCCAAACCCCCATCATCACAGTGACCAAAATGTAAGTGTTGACAAAGAAAAAGCTGCAACTGCCAAACTGCATGGATGATTCCTGGTCACAGAACATAAAACACATCAGTGGCAAAGTAGTGCATGTGTCCCATTGCAACATAAATTGGGGGAGGCAAATACTGCAGTGCAAATAAGACATACCTTTGGCCATGTGCAGACAAACAACACCCATGGGGGCTGACACTGTCAACATTCATCAATGACACAATGACAGAAGTGACCATCAGAATGCAGACCCACATATTTGCACCAATGGGCACACAAATGCAGATACCCTGTGGAGACTGTAGATGTGAGGTGAACAGATACCATACCATGGCAGCAATGGGACACACAAACCATGATCATTGTGCTGACCGATGACCTAGGAGTCCCAGGGACAGCAGGGGAAACCCACCAAACTACATACAGCCAATGGCACACCCAAGATATGCCAATGCAGTGGTGCAGATGCACAAACACAAACAGGCAGACCCACACTGCACATCATACACAACAGGTGAGGGGGGGTGCCAGTGTCCCCAGGCAAACACACAACACATGAGGAGACCTGAATACCAATCATACAGATGTGCATACAGTGCCACACAAAGGTAACTCATGGATCCAAATCCCCTATGTGGGCAAGCAGGCATTGTCAGATGAGAGGGAGCACAAATCACACATGTCACACAGGCACGTAGGAACAGCAACTGACACAGCAAGACACAGACACACCACAGCACTACCCCCAGGGCCCCCACAATGTGGTGACCCTGGGCTGCATTACAATCCCACTGTGATGACAAAGCTAAATGTCGTTCACACTGTGAACCACAGTCATGTGTCCTGAGCAACAAACTACCATCACACCTACACAAGCACAAATCAATCAGCACGGCCAGTAAGTCAAGGCCAACATGGAGGCAGGGGTCTAGTCGTGCAACAACTCTCATCTGCACACACTCAACACCACACACCTCGACCTCCAACAATGTGCAGCAGTGAAGCACACATGCACATTCCAGGGTGGTGGGTGGGAACCAAGGTGCAGAAACACATCACACATGGCCACTCAACAAGACTCCTGAATGTCTGACACACTGCACACTACGCTGTACATGGACATGACGGCAATACCACACCAACCAATGGGATACCAGCCACAGTCACACACCAATGAAGAAGCCAAGGTCACCCACAAAGAACACACATAGACAACAACCAACATTGCAGCCCGGACCCTGAGGAGTGCCAGCAGTCACACACACATCGTGTCACAATCACTGAAAGATAACACAAACTGGAAATCACATGACAGGGGCAAACAACAAGTGCCAAGGGGAAACCTGACTGTGACCCATCTGCGTCTGCACACAAACTCAGCCCTGACAGAAAACACACCTATGGGTGACACCCTGATGACCAGTAATGTGCCATGCACCCACATCACAGAGAACCCAGGGAGAAGACTTTGGGGGAACATAGGTCAACTCAGCAAGCATCACAAACAGGTACAACACTAGGGATCACAGCATGCACAGCTAAACGGAAGTGAACACACAGACATGCTCATACAACACACACCTTGGGCGCAGACAATGTCACAGGAGTACACACTGCCATGAGGGGACTCCACTCCTGTGTGAGGAAAGCTGTGCCATATGTTGCCTCAGTAGGGCCCCATCATGTCAGCTGAGCACTTGGTCACACAATCAACAATTAGCACCAAATGAAGGCTCCCGTCACATCAGCCTGGTCATGGAAGTGCCAACGAAATCATCAGCACAGATCCAACACACTTGTATAGCAATGTTGCACTGACAACACAGATGAGTCCTTGCCCATTGATGCCCAAACCTGCATGTCCAGTGGAGATGGCCACACAGTCAGGGAAGTAGACGAATTGAACAATGGCAGGCACAACAGATGTGCAGGGGTGGAAGCCACAGATGTGAAATTGCTAATGTAAGTAGGAAATCCCATTGCCAAATACTGAACACATGACACCCTCAGATGCTGCTATGGATGACATGGATACACCACAGGATAGGACACATTCCCCCTGGACCACATGGGTTCCTGCACAGTAACACTTCATTATCATGAGACCAAATATCACCATCACTGCAGCAAGGGCATGGTTAGCATCATCAACAACATGTACATCAGAAGCATAAGCACTAGAGAACAGAAAGTTGCTTTATTCAGCATATGTGTGTAATGATAACTGAAAGTCCAGAATAAACACAAAGGCCAATGGCCAGTCCATTGTCAAAGTCCAAACAGGGTGACAGAGGCAGATGTCACCCTACGCATGCCTGCACTGCACAAAACCAGGGACAATCCACTAGGAGGGGCAACCGGGGGGGCAGGCCAGGCACAACAGGGACAGGATCAGGGCTCACCAGGAGGAAGCAGGGAAGGGGTGGTGGGTGCTGGTGAGCCACTGACAACTGCAGTGGAGGTGTCTGACATGGTGTGTGCCGGCACAACTGGGGGCATGACTCAGATGTTGTGGGTGCCGGCACGACTGCAGTGGACCCTGCAGATGGAGTGGACAGGTCCGCCACTGCAGTGCCCAAGTCAGACAGGGTGGTAGTGGACTCCACTGCAGTGCCTACCACCAGGGGAGGAGAATGGGGAACAGGCAAGGTGGGCTGGACAGAGGGGGAGGACACCCTCACCACATCAGTGGCACAGACAAGCGCAGCGGGGGTGTGGTGCCGGGAGAGCAAGTGGCAGGGGAGAAGGCCGGATCCTCTTGGGGATGGTATATCTGTGGGTGGGGGAACCTGGGGCACGGTGTGGTGGGGGCACCTGTGGAGTGGGGGCCTGAGGGATGGAGGAAGGAGACCTGGTGCCTGAGCTGCAGGGCGGTGGCGGGGTCTTGCTCTTACGACTCCGGGGGGACTTGCGGGTGGGGGCCTCAGTCTGTCTGTGCCTGGGGGAGGGTGTCCAGGGGCGAGGGGCACTCTGCTCCATGTGGGTGGGCTTCCTCTTCCCCCTGAATGCTGTATCAGCTGGATCGGAGGGGAAGAGGCCGAGGTCACTGAGGAAGAGCTGCTGGGTCTTTGGGGTTGCTGGTGAGGCAAGGGAGGGTGCTTTGGAGGGAGAGGCAACTGAGGACCGCGCAGTGCTCGTGGATGCGTGTGTGTGTTCTAGGGCCCCATCTCCTGTGAGTCTGGTTTCAGTCCCCTGACTGTGCGTGCGTGTGCGTTTTGTTTGTGGCGTGTGTGTCTGTGTGCTGGACGTGTGTGTGCTGGTGTGTGCCTGTGCCGGTGTGTGTGTGCTTGGGACGGGTAGGGTGCTGGGGAGTGTGGATGGAGCAGAGGCAGGAGGGGTGAGGGACTGTCTGAGGAGGGACACTGCTGCCGTCAGGGAGGAGTCCATGGACCTATTGCCCCTCTGTAGGTCAGACATGCCCGATGAGATACCCTCCATGAACGACACCAGCTGAGTCAACAGAGCGGTGTGCGCATGGAGGACACTCAGCATGGCTGTCTGCCCTACATGGAGCTGGCGAAGGAGGTACACAGACTCCTCACTCAGGGCAGCAGGGGACACAGGGGCAGGGGGTGCGGTGCCTGGCCCAAAGGAGACACGCTCCCGAACATGGGAGCCTCCACGGACCTGGGGAATGGGAGCCGATGGGAGGGCAGTGGTGGTGCTGGTGGTGGCGGGGACAGCAACACTAGCTGGGGTGTGGTGGCTGCTGACACCCGCCTCCATAAGGGAGTCATCCTCCGAGTTGCTCTGGTCCTCAGCTGAGGTGGATGGTGCTGAGGACTCCTCGGTGTGGCTCCCTCGCCCTCCGTGCCACTGGGTCCCTCCGACCACTCCTCGGCTGCTGACCCAGTCTGGCTCTCTGGCTCCTCCTGGTCCGTGGAGCTGTCCCCTTCCGTGGCCGTGGATGTATCTGCAAACAATGGGGAAACAGACAGACATCAGTCACCTGCACCAAACGCACACACCACTGTGAGCACAGCACATTACAGAGCAAGCCCTGGCATCATTAGTTGAACATTGCTAAAAGTGCCCTAACTGAACAGGAGAAGCCAATTGTCAGTCTGATGCCAAGCATGGCACTCACATCCCACATGGCCTTGCACCCATCTGTCTGGTATCTGTTGGATAGCAACACCCCAGTGTGGACACATGCACCACCTACACAGTAGTTGGACAGTGCAGAGGACACGGTGTAGCATGTGGACATGCACACATCACAACTCTTGCTACTGAGTCAGTACAGGTTTCCGGATGAAAGGGACGCCCAGAGTCAAATAGGAAATGCATGTGATGCATACCAGTGACAGACACCATGATGCACCCATGTCCTGATAGCCATCGCCACAATGGTGTGCATGTAGCACATGTCACTCCCCTGCAGGATCACCAATAAGTAGACACATGCCATGGCGGAGGCATGACTGCTAAGTCATACATCACTGTCTCAGTGATGTATGACTTGGCAGCCAGACAACAACACTCTGCACTGTGTCACAATAGTAGGTCATGGGGAATGCAAGTCCTGGAGCTGCACAAGTGCACATGTACATCCCCCACACAACACATCATCTTAACCCTCATCTGTCCAGGTCATACCGATTGGACATATGGGAGACCTGTGACACTACCCTCTGAACCTGAGCCCCTCACAATCTGCTGTGAATGGGGAACAGCTGCCTGAACTTCACATTCGCATACCCCAGTCTGCACGGGCAGCTGATCAAACACCTATGTGACACACAAGTATCGTCTCCTATGGTCACATCTCCAGTGGCATGCTGAGCCCCTACCGAGAAACACCCCAGCAGTCCTGGCAACAAATCCACAGCACACTGACACAGAGGCAGACACCTGAGGGGTCAAATCACTGCGCACAATGTGTCAGCTGATACACGGGAGTGGGAGTACAGACTGCATTGCATGGCCTGGAGTAGGCATGACTGTCCTGCCCCACATGAATGAGGGATGAGCCCTGGACAGTGGATAGCTGGCTATGTATGTGTGACACACGTAATCTGCACACTCCTGGGGCCCAAACATTGTTCCCACCCGCTGCATGGGTGTGTGCCACATACCCCAGGCACATGTGGTGGCTCAGCTCAGCAAGTGGACCGCATATCAAAGCAACACACAGATTACATGTCCGAACACAGGCGTTGTGTGAACAATGGACCCACCCATGATGCCCACAACAGAGTTAGGGAAACAGATGCTGTCCCCCACCTTTAGTGAAGCAAACTGCAAGGACACAGTCCCAAGTGACACAATTCCCTGAATGTAAGGGCCACACCTGGGTATCAGATGAGGAGTGGGCAGTGCACAATAGAGGGACATGGCTCCTGGACAACATGACTGCTGTACTGTGGCAGTTTAACCAGGCCAGAGGAGGGCACATAGCATGTAATACAGAGTTCACAGTGCAGTCTTTGACTCACCCCCTCCTTGCTGCTGTCTGGCCTTCAGCTGCCCATCCAGGTCTGGAAACACCACCGCCAGGATCTGGAGCATGTGGGGGGTCAGGGTCCGTGTTCCGCCCCTCCTGCGAGGAGGCGACAGCTTCAGCTGGACCCGTGCAATCCTCCGGGTCCAGCCCCGAAGGTCCTGCCACCTCTTCTGGCAGTTGCGGATCCGGCGCTTGTAGACCCCCACGGACCGGACAGCCCGGACGATGTCCTTCCAGATCTCCTGCTTCCGATGGGCATTAACCTGTCAGGATGACAAAGTGAAAAGGCCATTACTACACATGCAACATATCCGTGCATGACACAGTTGTATATACATGTCTCAATCACAGGGGCACATGATGTACACAGGCAGTGCAACGCTGCCCATGGACAGTTTGCCAGACGTCACTACATGGTATCATTGCATGGGAAGTAAAACCTTGTTCAAATGCACTGTCACTGCACCATACCTGTCCAGTGCATGTCACTACACACTATGGGGGTGACAACTACTCAGTGAGCCTGCTAGCCAGTGGTGTGCAGACTTTCAGCCTTGCTAGTCAGACAAAATGCACATTCAGAAAGGCAGTGCACAGAACACTCACCTGCTCCCCTGGTGTCCCATACAGCTTGCTGTACTGTGGAAGTAGGCTGTCCAGCAGGGCCTGGTTCTCCTCAAGGCTGAAGGCTGGGGCTCTCTCCACAGTACGTGCCATTGCAGGGTCCAGAGGGGCAGAGACAGCAGCAGTGCAGTGGCAGATGTCGTCCTGGAGCATGTAGTGCAGGCAAGTGAGCTCTCAGGGGAACAGCCAGCAGTATATATGTGCTGGAGAGGCAGATACTGTCCCTTGTGTCCAAAGTGATAGGTCCAAGTCGTTTGCATCTTCTGAATCTGGCCAATCCATGGAATAGCAGCACCAATACACGCCCACAGCATCCTTCAAATCTTCAACTTCATGACATACATGATTTTGCAACATTGTTGTGGGTGACCAACTGAATTTCCAGCAACCGACTCGTTCGAATTTCGAAAACGCGTCCGTTGCCAGGCTAGGCCATTGTCAATGGGTGCGCACTGATCGGTCCATTGCGGTACAACGCGTACAGGGGTACAACGCGTACCCGCACACATTGAATGCAATGGGCCGGCCGGGGGCACCGATCGGTCCATTGCGGTACAACGCGTACAATGGTACAACGCGTACCGCACACATTGAATGCAATGGACCGGCCGGGGGCACCGATCGGTCCATTGCTGATCAACGCGTACAGGGGTACAATGCGTACCCGACCACATTGAATGCAATGGGCCGGCCGGGGGCACTGATCGGTCCATTGCGGTACAACGCGTACAGGGGTACAACGCGTACCCGCACACTTTGAATGCAATGGGCCGGCCGGGGGCACCGATCGGTCCATTGCGGTACAACGCATACAGGGGTACAACGCGTACCCGCACACATTGAATGCAATGGGCCGGCCGGGGCACCGATCGGTCCTTTGCGGTATCAACGCGTACAGGGGTACAACGCGTACCCGCACACATTGAATGCAATGGGCCGGCCGGGGGCACCGATCGGTCCATTGCTGATCAACGCGTACAGGGGTACAACGCGTACCTGCACACATTGAATGCAATGGGCCGGCCGGGGCACCGATCGGTCCATTGCGGTGATCAACGCGCACAGGGTACAACGCGTACCGCGCACATTGAATGCAATGGGCCGGCCGGGGCACCGATCGGTCCATTGCGGTACAACGAGTACAGGGGTACAACGCGTACCCGCACACATTGAATGCAATGAGCCAGCCGGGGGCACCGATCGGTCCATTGCTGATCAACGCGTACAGGGGTACAACGCGTACCCGCACACATTGAATGCAATGGGCCGGCCGGGTGCACCGATCGGTCCATTGCTGTTCAACGCATCCCTAAACAAGTGACTGGCATATGTCACCATGCCTGTCTCAGATGGACATATGCCAGCCACAGATAGCTCCCAGGGAGTGAGGGGCACACCTACAACACGACAGCCTGTCCAAAATGTATGATAAGGCATGTAAGGCTGCATTTCCTATTGTGTGTATGTTGGTGTACATGTTGTCCTGTGGGTGTCACCTGGGGGCAGCCAGCCCCAGGCTGTGCACGTGTTCATGGGGACAGGATCCTGGGTGTTACGTGTACATGACCACTGTGATGTGCAACTGTTCATATCTGTGCATGTGCCATGGTCACATTTCACGGTGGTGTATGTGTATGTCATGTCTCATACCCCATGAGTCCCATGTGGGACGGTATGTTTGAGCCAGGGTGTCCCAGTGGCACAATAGTGATGGTCCTCCACAGTCTGTGTGCATGTAGTGTTTACAATTTCTCTGATTTCATGTGCACAATGGGAGACAGTCTCCACATCCACGTTGTGTGTGCATGGACTTTGATGTTGTGCGTGTGTGTGTCACAGACGTCCATGTCTGTCGGGAGACACCCATCGCAACGAATTGAATACTTCGCGAGGACATTGCAACGCAAACACAACATCGCATTAACTTTTACACCGTAAAGCACTGCAACGCTTAAACGTTTACATCGTAAGTCATAACAACGTGAGCCAGCAAAACGCAACTTTACGATGTAAACGTTACTGCGATGGCAACTTTAAGATGTAAACGTTACTGCGATGTTCGGTAAATACTCTGCATTTCTAAATAATTTAGCAGCGCTCTGCGATGTTCGGTAAACATACATGCAATGTGAGAAATTTTCTTTAAAAATGCAGCCACAGTCCAAATATGAAAGTAAAAGTTACTGAGATGGCAACTTTAAGATGTAAACGTTACTGCGATGTTCGGTAAATACTCTGCATTTCTAAATAATTTAGCAGCGCTCTGCGATGTTCGGTAAACATACATGCAATGTGAAAAATGATCTTTAAAAATGCAGCCACAGTCCAAATATGAAAGTATACTCTGCATTTCAAAATAATTTAGCAGCGCTCTTTACAGCTAACAAAAAATAAAATAATGTCAGTGTCAGATTGTGTCACCAATGGGCGCACAAAAGTGACGGCTACAGACATGTAATGTGAATTAGCGATGTTTGGCATAACGGAAAGTCACACAAAAGTGACGGCTATGTAATGCTATGAAAGCGTGGGTGGATGCATGAGGGGTGGATGGATGAATGAAAGCGTGGGTGGATGCATGAGGGGTGGATGGATGAATGAAAGCGTGGGTGGATGAATGATGGATGGATGAATGATGGAGGATGAATGAAAGCGTGGGTGGATGAATGATGGATGGATGAATGGTGGATGGATGAATGGTGGGTGGATGGATGAAAGAGTGTGTGGATGAATGATGGATGAATGATGGGTGGATGTAGCAGCGCTCTTTACAGTTAACAAAAAATAAAATAAATGACTGTCAGATTGTGTCACCAATGGGCGCACAAAAGTGACGGCAACAGACATGTAATGTGAATTAGCGATGTTTGGCATAACGGAAATTCACACAAAAGTGACGGCTATGTAATGCTATGAAAGCGTGGGTGGATGCATGAGGGGTGGATGGATGAATGAAAGCATGGGTGGATGCATGAGGGGTGGATGGATGAATGAAAGCGTGGGTGGATGAATGATGGATGGATGAAACGGTGGATGGATGCATGAGGGGTGGATGGATGGGTGGAAGGGTGTGTGGATGAATGATGGATGAATGATGGGTGGATGGATGAATGAAAGTGTGGGTGGATGAATGATGGATGAATGGTGGGTGGATGGATGAAAGGGTGTGTGGATGAATGATGGATGAATGATGGGTGGATGGATGAATGAAAGCGTGGGTGGATGCATGAGGGGAAGATGGATGAATGGAAGCGTGGGTGGATGAATGATGGGTGGATGGATGCATGAGGGGTGGATGGATGGATGGAAGGGCGGTATGTTATGGCGATGTGAATTAGCGATGTTGGGCACACAAAAATGACGGCACTTCGGTAAACAGATGGATGAAACGGTGGATGGATGCATGAGGGGTGGATGGCTGAATGAAAGCATGGGTGGATGCATGAGGGATGGATGGATGAATGAAATCGTGGGTGGATGAATGATGGATGGATGAAACGGTGGATGGATGCATGAGGGGTGGATGGATGGGTGGAAGTGTGTGTGGATGAATGATAGATGAATGATGGGTGGATGGATGAATGAAAGCGTGGGTGGATGAATGATGGCTGGATGGATGGATGAAAGCGTGTGTGGATGAATGATGGGTGGATGGATGAAACGGTGGATGGATGCATGAGGGGTGGATGGATGGGTGGAAGGGTGTGTGGATGAATGATGGATGAGGGGTGGATGGATGAATGAAAGCGTGGGTGGATAAATGATGGATGAATGGTGGGTGGATGGGTGAAAGGGTGGGTGGATGCATGATGGTTAACAAACACACTTATTAATAATTGTTGCATGTGCGTCTTCCCAGGAAATGCAAGTGCAATGTTTGGATTATTTGAAATTTCCATTTTACCATGGGATGTTGCGAACTTGGCCCTAAATCCTTTGATCATGTTTTCTATAGCTCATTTAAGCTGTAAAATTAATTAAAGAGAAAACGAAACGGCCTCCTTTTCACAAAGAGGTATGTATTTTACTATCAAACTAAACATATGCAAAGAATTTGCATAATGCTTAAACTATTTTTAAAATATTTGGCAGGGATGGGATCCGAACCCATGCCTCCAGAGAAACTGGAGCCTAAATCCAGCGCCGTAGCCCGCTCGGCCACGTTACCTCCTTGTTAACAAAGTACTGTTATGTAAGAGAAATCTTTAATCTGTGTGGCAGCCACACTATCAAATATTCCATGCTGTGCCAATCGAAAAACTAAGGCTGTAGCTGCGATTTCTACACTGTTCCATTCATAAATTCGGCGCCCCTGAGCCCATCCCGGAGGAAGAGGTTTCTCATTCCACATAGGGGAGTACGGTTCATGTTTTCTTTGCTGCTTGCAAGACTGTGATAGACCTCATCCCCAAGAATGCGAGCACACATGACTGTAGAGCTCTGCAAGTTTTGCTTAACACCGTCACAGGACATGACATGAAACTGAATGTGCAATAAATTATTGAAAAAACATTAACTATGCTTGAGGTGATATTGATGCAGCATTCTCTTTTGAATTTAAACGTATACACTAAAGCAATCTATGCCATGCTCAAGCACATAAAAAGAGGTCAAACCCATTCTATAGGTATTGGGAAGCTTTGAATGACATGTCTTCTGATTCAACACTGTGTGTGGGTTCATTGACAAGGGAATAGGAAGCTGACGTCAGACCCAGTGATATCTAATGACAGCCGAGATTACATTCCTTTCTTTTTATCTTATTCTATGATCCAGAGTCTTGAGAGCCTGGTGCGCTACTAGTGAAGCCGAGGTTCTGTTGAGCACCAAACAGTGCTCCGAATAGCAGCCAAAAACATATTAAATGAACAGCAAGACTCGCATACCGAGAAGCCCAGGATGACTTAGAGCCTTGAAGGGCATCATTACTCACTGCCAGGTCAACATCCGGTTCTCTGCGTGCCCTCGCGCCCGTTCTTTTCAAATGTTACTAGCACTATTTAGTAACACAAATTACATTTTAAAACATTTTACAATTAGGAACAATAAAAAAGGAAGAATTAGCGTTGTGGGGACGGCGGGGGGGCGTGGGGGACAAGGGGTAGAGGCGGTGTATTTGCGCGCGATTTTGTAGTCTGCGATTTTGTGGTCTGCCAATAGGAATAAACCCATTGGCGTTGAGACGCCATGCGATGTTAAAGTTGGCGAGGCTGGTGACTGTGCGATGTAATAGACACGTGGTAAAAGCACGCGTTGGGATGGTGCGCTATGTAGCGTCATACATCCATGTCTGTCCTGCAGTGGCAAGTGGGACCACTACCTGTGGGGGTCATAGTTGTTTTGCTGTGGTGTATACATGATACTCCATGTAATGCCAGTGTCCATGTGGCAATACAGGGTCCCTGGGAATGTACCTGTCGTTGAGCTGTGATGCCTGGGGCACATCTGTCCTCACATGTCACTGTGGGGGTGATTGTGACACGGCAGCAGGAGATGGGAACTGTGACACGACCTCATGATATCCAATGGGCCAACCTGGGACTTATTGATGCAACTTGTTGAACCGTGATGACAGATGTTGGCCATGTATGTACCATACATGTCCTTACGGAACTGCACACTTCATGTAGTTGTGCCTCATAATGATGTATGTTGGGATATTGAGTGTGTTCAATGCCGCATATGTGGGCTGACTGACAATCTTGCTTTCTTCTCCTCTGCACTGCAGGGCTCCTGCTGTCCATCGACCATTCCCAGACCTGGCAACGATGGTGTAACGGGACAGCATCCGACGGTATGGCTTCACCAGGCAGCTGATTGAGGATTTGGCAGTGCAGTTGGCCCCACATTTGCAGCCTGGCCGGCCGTATCCTACAGCGCTGACCCCCAAGGTGAAGGTGATGGCAGCCCTACACTTCTTTGCCACCGGTACCTTCCAACATACTGTGGCGACTGCTGGTGGGATGTCACAGACCATGTTGAGCCGTGTGCTCCGCGATGTTTTGGTGGCAATGTTGCTATTCCTGAACCGGTACATCTATTTCCCTAGACTGCAACGACTCACTGACGTGAAGAGTGACTTCTATGCCCTGGGGAGGATGCCGCATGTCATTGGCTCCATTGATGGGACACATGTGGCTTTGGTACCACCACAGGCCCAGGAGCAGGCCTACCGTGAACCGCAAGCACTACCACTCGGTCAATGCACTGGTGGTGTGTCTTGCAGATATGACCATCACACACGTGTGTGCCCGTTTCCCTGGTTCAGCACATGATGCCTTTGTGATGAGGAGTAGTCGCATCCCCAGGATGATGGCACAGATGCAGAACCAGCGTGCCTCGCTTGTCGGTGTGTACTGACTTTGTGCCATTGTGTGTGATCTGATCTGTAGTATTCCGCCCACTTTTCCAAGTCAGCTAATGTGCACTTGTCTGTCCGTAGGTGACTCGGGATACCCCAACATGCCGTGGTTGCTGACACCCCTCAGGAACCCTGTGACACCAGCTCAGATGCGCTACAATGAGGCACATGGTCGGACCAGGAGAGTGATTGAGCGGACATTTGATCTCCTGAAGAGCCGCTTCCGCTGCCTGGACAAGACAGGAGGGTCCCTCCCATATGCCCCTGCGAAAGTGTGCAAGATTATCATCGTCTGCTGCATGCTCCACAACCTAGCAGTGCGGAAGGAGTTGCCTCTCATCCAGGATGACAATGACCAACATCCGCCACCTGTGGAGGATCCTGGCCTGGACCACGATGCCAGTGATGATGATGATGATGAGGGTGATGTCCGCACACAGCTCATCACCAACTTCTTTAGCTGAATGTGAGTATCCTGAGGTGTCATGTCAATGATGTGAGGTGGCATGATATGTGTAGGTGGTGCTCTGGTGCTGTTGGAGTGTGTCCATGGGCTACTTGACTGGATGTGTGTAGCGATGTGTGCTTACAGGTGGTCTGTACTCCCCAACAGTGTTGACATGCTAACTTGGTTCTGGGTGGGTATCTTGTAACATGTATTGTGCATGAGTTTTGCTGTTCTGTCCTGTTCTCCATTGCTTTTGACTGTGTGTCATTTCTGTCCTTCACAGGGTACTTTCAGATTCGTTTGGTCAACTGTGTCCACCGACGACGTGATTGTACTTCCAGGGTGGTAGCTGTTGTGTCCCTACAGGTGATGTGCGCCACACCCATGGACTTCCTTCCTTCTACAGTTGTTGACTGTGTGCCTGCTGCCAGGTGGGATTACCTTGCATCTGTAGTGGTTACGACATGTTGCAACTGTGTAATAAACCTGTGCTTCACTTTGTGATGTGCGTTGTCTGTGGTCACACATTTGACTGCCATTTGCTTACTGCACCTGTGGGCTACTTGACTACAACTGGGAATAGGTGTGGTGTCTGTGCATTGCACCGTCTTCCCTGGCAACATCAGTGTAGGCAATGAGTCAGATGGCCTAGGTGTGTATGTGTTGTGTAGCCCTGGTGGTGTGTCTCCCTCATATGTGTCACGTTGCCTTTACTCACATGCCTGTGTTGTACTTGCTGTTGCAGTTCGCATACACAGTGTAATTTTGCAGTTCATCATCCCCATAACAGCACCCACGTTGGAATCACAACAGAGGCAAGTATGGTGTATTAGTGTGTTTATTGTGATACATTTGTGTGAATAGTGCATAGGATGGGTAGTGCTGTACATATATCTTGCAATCAGAAGTTCCTAGGTGAATTGAAAGTCCTGGTAGACAAAATCCCCAGTATCGGGGCCACAGTTGTCTGAGACATTGGTCCAACTTGTACTCCCCTTGCAATGTGTGGGAGTTGTGTTGCCGTCAACAGGGTGAACAGTCTGTGCACAAAGGTGAACATCCAGAACAGGTTCAGGCTTCCTGGGAGTTGCGCTTGGCCATCGGCCTCTCACTTGCCCCTCCTCGGACGACCCCTCTTCTTTGGGGGGCCCCTCAAGTACAGGCTGCTGCGGTGCAGGGGACTCTCCGCCAGAGTCATCCTCCCTCCCTGTGGCAGTTGCAGTTTGTTCAGCACCAGATGTTGTTGGCACACAGGGAGGTGTGGACTGGTTGCTGTTCATCTGGCGGAGGCATTGTAAAATGTCCCTGTGCACCGCCGTCATCTCTTGCAGTGCGTCCCACTTGGACTCCACGCGGGACATGTGTGAGTCCAAGCGGGCATGATGGGCAGCCTGCTGCTGTTTCATGTCTCTGAGGAGCCCCACTACCTGGCTGAGATCTCCGGTGCTGGACTGGTACGCATCGACTATGCGTACCAGTTGTGGGTCATCATGCACACCAGCAACCTCTGCAAGCAGCGACCTCTGTCTCCCACCCCTCCCACCACCCCTGCTGACATGTGCAGTGCGTGCAGTGGCACGCACAGATGACCCTGGTCCCCCTTGGGGGTTGGTGGTGGTGGTGGTGTCCATGGCCCCACGTTGGTCCAGGGTCCCTGTGCTGGTGTTGCTCCTTGTTCTGTCCATGTCGGCAGGGATGGTATTTGTGGTGACAGTCGTTGGAGGGGTGGGTGCAGGGGGTGCAGCTGGTGGTCCTGCTGGTGCTGCAGCTGGTGGTCCTGCTGGTGCTGCAGCTGGTGGTCCTGCTGGTGCTGCATGTTGACTTGCACCGGATGTGCCAGGTTGGTCTTCTTCGTCCGAGGAGGGCAGAGGCTGTACGACACCAGTGAGCTCCGCATCCTCTTGAGCCTGGGACTGGGACTCCTCAGCGTCTGCTGCTGTGTCCCCATCATCACCTGTTTTTGGGAGACACACACAATGTATGTTATGTTTCTGCAGGCATCAATGGTTGACACACCTGACAGTTGTGACTGTGCCTCTGGGTGCGGGCCTGTACATTGCATTGTCCTAAGTCGTCACAGTCAGGGGTTGATATTGGTGTGGCACATTGTCCTGCACTATTTGGGCATTTCTATGTATTTGTTGGGGTGTGAACATGGTCTGCATTGGTTGTATTTGGTTGACAGCCGGCCCTCCTTCCCACCCAGCCAGTCAGTTATCCCACCATCGACTGTGCTTGCATTGCAGGGAGTGGATGTTGTCTCTCAGGATGTCAGTCAGTGGTGTTGTGCTGTTTGTTGGTGCACAGTTGCCAGCAGGGCCTTGTGCTCCCCACAGCAGTAGCCAGTGTCAGCCATCTTGTGAGTCCTTCTCCACTCCCTGTGATGTGAGCATGGTTCAGGGTGGTGTTGATGGGACAGTTGTGGGGGTGAGCTATGTCTGTGACTATGACTCCCATCATGCTATTGCCTCCACCCCACTTCCCAGCATTCCCATACTTACTTGCTTTTGTGGGGAGTTCAGTTTGTGTGGGTGTGAGAGCAATGGCAAGATGGCTGACAGTGGTGTCCTGCTGTTGGTTGGTGTGCAGTTCCCAGCATGCCCTTGTTCTCCCCACAGCAGTAGCCAGTGTCAGCCATCTTGTGAGTCCTTATCCACTCCCTGTGATGTGAGCATGGTTCAGGGTGGTGTTGATGGGCCAGTTGTGAGGCTGAGCAATATCTGTGCCTACTACTCCCATCATGCTATTGCCTCCATCCCCCTTCCCAGCATGCCCATGCTTCCTTCCTTTTGACTCTGCTTCCCTGTGGGGTGGGCTGGCTGTGCTGACAGGATGGCTGGGAGTGTTGTCCTGGCAGTTGTTTGGCTAAAAGTCCCAAGAGTGTCCCTGTGCTTCACACAACATAACCCAGGGTGGTGGTTCTTTGTGGCATCTTGAGTTAGGATGTGGGGCATTGCATTCTCCCAGGTGGGTTCTGTGGAGTTTGTGTTGAGGGGGTGTGAGGGGAGGTGCTTGTGACTATGGTCAGTGCTGCAAGTCCTCCTTCCCACCCAACCAGATATCCCACCATGGAACGTGCTTCCATTGCAGGGAGTGGAAGTTGTCTCTCAGGATGTCAGTCAGTGGTGTCCTGCTGTTTGTTGGTGCACAGTTCCCAGCAGGGCCTTGTGCTCCCCACAGCAGTAGCCAGTGTCAGCCATCTTGTGAGTCCTTCTCCACTCCCTGTGATGTGAGCATGGTTCAGGGTGGTGTTGATGGGACAGTTGTGGGGGTGAGCTATGTCTGTGACTATGACTCCCATCATGCTATTGCCTCCACCCCACTTCCCAGCATTCCCATACTTACTTGCTTTTGTGGGGAGTTCAGTGTGTGTGGGTGTGAGAGCAATGGCAAGATGGCTGACAGTGGTGTCCTGCTGTTGGTTGGTGTGCAGTTCCCAGCATGCCCTTGTGCTCCCCACAGCAGTAGCCAGTGTCAGCCATCTTGTGAGTCCTTATCCACTCCCTGTGATGTGAGCATGGTTCAGGGTGGTGTTGATGGGCCAGTTGTGAGGCTGAGCAATATCTGTGCCTACTACTCCCATCATGCTATTGCCTCCACCCCCTTCCCAGTATGCCCATGCTTCCTTCCTTTTGACTCTGCTTCCCTGTGGGGTGGGCTGGCTGTGCTGACAGGATGGCTGGGAGTGTTGTCCTGGCAGTTGTTTGGCTAAAAGTCCCAAGAGTGTCCCTGTGCTTCACACAACATAACCCAGGGTGGTGGTTCTTTGTGGGATCTTGAGTTAGGATGTGAGGCATTGCATTCTCCCAGGTGGGTTCTGTGGAGTTTGTGTTGAGGGGGGGGGTGTGAGGGGAGGTGCTTGTGACTCTGGTCAGTGCTGCAAGTCCTCCTTCCCACCCAGCCAGATATCCCATCATGGAACGTGCTTCCATTGCAGGGAGTGGAAGTTGTCTCTCAGGATGTCAGTCAGTGGTGTTGTGCTGTTTGTTGGTGCACAGTTGCCAGCAGGGCCTTGTGCTCCCCACAGCAGTAGCCAGTGTCAGCCATCTTGTGAGTCCTTCTCCACTCCCTGTGATGTGAGCATGGTTCAGGGTGGTGTTGATGGGACAGTTGTGGGGGTGAGCTATGTCTGTGACTATGACTCCCATCATGCTATTGCCTCCACCCCACTTCCCAGCATTCCCATACTTACTTGCTTTTGTGGGGAGTTCAGTGTGTGTGGGTGTGAGAGCAATGGCAAGATGGCTGACAGTGGTGTCCTGCTGTTGGTTGGTGTGCAGTTCCCAGCATGCCCTTGTGATCCCCACGACACAGCAACAGTGTCAGACATCTTTGATGGGCCTTTCCACTCTCTGTGGGATGTGCATGCGTGAGTGTGAGCTTGCTGGGCCATGTGGTGGGGGATGTAGAGCTGTGACTGCGACTCCCATCATGCTATTGCCTCCACCCCCTTCCCAGCATGCCCATCCTTCCTTCCTTTTGACTCTGCTTCCCTGTGGGGTGGGCTGCCTGTGCTGACAGGATGGCTGGGAGTGTTGTCCTGGCAGTTGTTTGGCTGAAAGTCCCAAGAGTGTCCCTGTGCTTCACACGACATAACCCAGGGTGGAGGTTTTTTGTGGGATCTTGAGTTAGGATGTGTGGCATTGTATTCTCCCAGGTGGGTTATGTGGAGTATGGGTTGAGGGTGTGTGTGAGGGGAGGTGCTTGTGACTATGGTGAGTGCTGCGAGTCCTCCTTCCCACCCAGCCAGATATCCCACCATGGAACGTGCTTCCATTGCAGGGAGTGGAAGTTGTCTCTCAGGATGTCAGTCAGTGGTGTCCTGCTGTTGGTTGTTGCACAGTTGCCAGCAGGGCCTTGTGCTCCCCACAGCAGTAGCCAGTGTCAGCCATCTTGTGAGTCCTTTTCCACTCCCTGTGATGTGCGCATGGTTCATGGTGGTGTTGATGGGACAGTTGTGGGGGGGCAATATGTGTGACTACGACTCCCATGATGCTATTGGCTACACTGACTTGCCCAGCATACACAGAATTCCTTTCTTTCAGTGGTCTTCACTGTGTGTTGGTGTTGTAGTGGTGGCTACATGTCTGGATGTGTTTGTTAGTTCTATTTGTGCCACTGCCTAGCTGTAGTTGTAGTTGTGTTTGTACATGTGATGACACGGTTAAATGTAACTTTGAGATGGCATGTGTTGTGTTTATCTGACTGACATACACATTTTGGGATGATTCTGTTCTGGTTACTGTGTAATTGCTATGAGTGCATGGTTTGACTCTCCCCTTGACAGTGATGTGTGTGTGTATTGTGGCAGAATATTGTGTTCATTTGTTGTGTACTCACCAGGCTCTGGGATGTTCTCTAGTCCATATACGCTCACTGGCGGAAGGATGGCCCGCACCTTCTCCTCCCAGGGCCTGAGGTATACTGGCTTGGCAGGAGGGCCACTGCTGGTGTATTGGCTCAGGAGGTAGTCTTTCTTGAGCAGGTCCCGTACCCTCCTGCGCACGTCATACCACCTGTTCTGGATGTCGGTCTTTGTGCGCAGACATTGTGATTTTGCATTCACCCTGTTGATGATCCTCTCCCACATCTTGGTTTTCTGGGAGATGGGGGTCTGTTGGACCAGTGTGCCAAACAGCTGTGGCTCTACCCTGAGGATCTCGTCTACCATGACTTCCAATTCACAATCTAGGAACTTGTGATTCTTCTTGGGGGGCATGGTGATGGGTGGTGATGGTGAGTGATGTGTGTGTTGGTGTGCAGGTGAGGGTGTGTGAGTGTGTGTTTTGCTGGGTGTATGTGAGGTAGGTATTTGTTGGTGTGCTGATGGTGTGTGGCTTGTGTGAGGGATGAGCTGTGGGTGTGTGGTTGCTGTCTGTTGGGTGCTGGCAGTAGAATGGCATTTGCAAAGGATCATGGTTGGGATTTGTGTCCTTTATATGGGTGGAGTTGTGGGTGTGTCTTTGTTCTCTGTCCCCACCCCCCAGTATTTATTGGCTTTGTAATTGCTTGTTTGGCCTTTTTTTGTGTAATTTTTCCTTAGTACTTTTTGTGCATGTTGGAAACGTTCTTGTGACCGAGTCGGACCCTGCATTTGTCTCGTACGGTCTTCTCCGTTTCGTTCACGCTGTGTTTGTGCAGTTTTCTATGCTGTGTACGCGTCGGTCGCGGTGTTTTTTGTTACTTCGGCTCGGTTTGGTATGCGTGTCGGTCGTACGGCTTGTCCTCCGTTTGACTCGGTCGTGGTTTTCGCGCCTTGCATCGTACTTAGCGGTTTGGAGTTCGCGTGTACGTTTCGGTTGGATTTGTTCCGGGTGCGTGTCGGTCGGTTCGATTCGCGTGTTTTTCCGGCCGGATTGCTGTTTTCCGTGCGGCTCGGTCGTTCGGCTTGGGTTCGGTACGTGTCGGTCGGATTTTGCACGCCTTGCATCGTACTTGGCGTGTCGGGCGCCACAGGTACGTGTCGGTCGGAATAAATTCCGGCTCCGAGTCGGTCGGTGCTTTTTCCGGCCCGAATCGGAATCGACCCCAAGGTGTCTGAAAATGAAACCAAATATTCCCCTTCTGAGGTTTCCAAACCACTTGCGCATTGTAGAGAATCAATTTCCAATTACTTCCCAAGTACCGGTAGCTTCCAACTCCTTATAATTTCCCTTTAAATCTGCAATATTCTTAATGTATCTCTTCACCTCCTCACTCTTATAGGGCATATAGGTAAGGCATTGCTGGACCTTTAACATGTTACAGACTCCGCCCTCCTTCACGGGAAGGAAATGTCTAACGCAAGGCAATTCTGCATTACCATCGACCTTATAGCTATCATTTCAGTGTCCATGGCTACCAATGAACTAGCTGTACTAGTAGCTAATTTATAAAACATTGTGGACAACTTTCAAAGTTGGAGAGCATTCAAAACTACTCCTACAGCAGGAATCAATGCACCAAATATCTCTCCAACTATTTCAACACCATTACTGCTTTGTTTGTTCCTAAATAGTGATCCCCACACTGGATCGCCTAAATGTTATACATGATAAATCTTCTTGAAAGCTATTGCCAAACAACATGTGCTTCCCACAAACATAATAAACTCCAGGAATAACAGAATCCTGCCCTCTCATGAATAAAGGCCAATTCCCTTCACATTTAACAATGTGATCACAACCACTTCTTCCCATATTGTTAGTGTGAATTGCAGATGTGATTCTGCATACATATAGTTTTCCCATGTGTTTCCAATCTAACGTTAGTGTAGGCATAACCTCTCACTCTTGCTGTTTTACTTCATCTTTAGTACCATACTCACCCTGTTTTTCAATGAGCATCCATTGCCCTTCTCCTGTTTTGTACAGAATCTAGAAATTTATTTTCAACATCAGTTAAGGGACAAGTAAAATTATGCTTATGAGCATAAGACATATCTAATGTTATAATAGGTTTAAAGAAACTATCAGCTGTTTACATCTGTTTAGGCTTGGGGTGGCAATTCAAATGTTTCAACAAATGAACTTCCGAAAGAATCAAATCATAATTCAAGAGTAAATACTGAAAATGGCCCTTTCAATACAAAAGGATCATTAAATGGCTACAAGTAACATCATATGAAAGAGGAATGTGATGATAGGTAATCCCTTCTGCAGCTGACGCAGGTAACTGCATGCAGACATAGCTGTCCTCAGTGTCCATGGTATCAATAGATTCATAAATCAACTTAAAATAAGGGGTTGATTACGATGGCGGACGGAAAAGCATTCTGACCGCCGTGCTAGCAGGAAATTGCCGCCCGCAGGTACCGCAGCAAAACCGCCAGCCAGATTAGGATGCACCGCCAGAAACTCCCTACCGCGGTGGTCGGATCCCAGGATTCAGCGGCGGATAAGCTGAAAATCCGTCCGCGGTGGTCGGAATTGCTGCGGAAAGGCCAAAGACCGCCGTTCCCCCAGCGGACAGGAACACATGGAGCTATCTGCAGTATTGCCACCGCCATCCTCGATTGGCTGGTTTCTCCGCAGCGGTGTGGTGGGCTGTTTGTAGCATCGTAATACGACCGGCGGTCGTGACCGCATTCCGCACGGTGGTCCCTCCCTTTTGGCTCCGTCCGCCACCACTGCGGAAGGGGATTCCAGGCGGTTCCCAAAACACCGCAGCGGATGGGAAATGGGCTATCTTTGCCCATCATAATACGACGGATGCAAGGACCGCCGATGGAGTGCGGAAAAGGGCATTTTCCGCCAGCACCGCGGATGTGCTTCCGCCCGCCATCGTAATGAGCCCCATAGTGTTTGTGGAAAATCTCCTCTAGAGGAACCTAAATGTAACAACTAATCAAATGTATGCAAACTACTTTAAATAGGAATAGGGGTTCCAAGGGTGGTCTTAAATCTATGTTTCACTGAATTGGAAAATGTAGGTGAATATAATGCTAGAAGCAAAACAATTAGTCCTACAGTTACAACTATCAATACACCTCCTAATATAAGCCTACATCTATTATTGTTACTAGATTCCATGGCCTCACTAGAATCAAACCTTTGAGTAGAAAATTGAAGCACACAGATTTCTTCCATATGTTTCTACTCATACAAATGGCAAAACAAAGTCCATAAATCATATAATGAATTATTTAAAAAGTCTTTGTGAGTGTTCCCTAGCTCTTTTCCGTTTTCTTCTAAAGGACACCCTTACGCTCCTTCTGTAGCCTCGGACCTAGGGAATCTTATTTATTCTTTTTAATCAAAGTTTATTTAATTGTTTTTAATAAAAGCACCTATCAGAGTTCAGTTTAGAGTTCATGCCAGTAACAAATCGCATCATTCTATTCAATGCAAAGCAAATTCTAAGTACAGTTCAACCACAGGCTAAAATTCATGGAAGTTCAACTGGAACCTCACTGCTATCCTCCAAATGCCAAGACGCCCTCTCGCCATCATTTGCAGCAAAGCATGTCCATTCAGGGTATGAGTACCTCTGACAGTGTACTCTAGCTCTTTTTGATCTCCTAAATGCAGATCATTTGTCCTCACTGTCACTCAGGCCAGAATCCTCAGTATCCTCTGGATAGTGCATGGTGTATGCTCTGAAGGCACACTCTCTACCTTTTGCCTTGTTGGCAAGCTGTCTTCAGCTTCCACTAAGCTTGACACAGAACTAGACCCTTTGTCAGGGTCTGAATCTGGCTCAGTCAGGGCCACTGGCCAAGACTCTCCTGTCTCAACCTCAGATTTCGACTCATCAAGACTTCCCTCAGCCAGAGGATGTGCTGTTTCAAGTTCTTGCTGATTTTCTGTAACTTGTCTAATCTCTTCCCGCTATCTTTCTGTGGTGATCTGCCCTCTGGGAACACTACAGTCTGCGAGTATGTGCATATCCAGTTGGGGAGACCACCACACTTAACAACAGTGTTTGTTACAAGGATGACCTGAAATGGTCCCCTCCTTTGAGGTTCCAGACACGTCTTCTGAACGTGTTTCTTTACCAAGAGCCAGTTCACCAGGACTAAGGTCATGGCACTGCTCCTGATGCAGTGTGGCACAGAGTGCACCACATCAGCTAGTTCTTTGCCGTAATGAAGAATCACCTCTTTTCTAATGTTCACAAGTGCATTAATGATAATTAATTAGCAGGCACTGCTGGCAGTCTCATTGCTCAACCCATGATGATTTCATGTGGGGACATCCTGTCCTTTGATCAAGAATGCTGCGAAGACTCATTAACACAAAGGGCAAAGCATCAGGGCACTTCACAGATGTTGACGCACACACTTTGGCCAATCTGGATTTTAATGTTCCGTTCACCTGCTCGACTATGCCTGAAGCTTCAGGTCGATAACTGCAATGCAGTCTTTGCTCCACTTGTAATTCTGCACACAGCATTTTGACGATCTCATTATTTAAATGAATTCCTCGTTCTGACTCCAGCGAATTCAGGAAACTACATTTGGGGATCATTTCCCTCAACAATAACTTAGCTACTGTGAAACTATCATTTCTCCTGGTTGGGTATGCTTCAACCCAATGCGAGAAGATACATGCAATCACCAGGACATATTTCAGCCCGTTGCACATAGGCATCTCAATGAATTCCACCTGCATCTTGTTGTATGGCCCTCCTGATCTTCCTATATGGCTTAGTGTCACTGTGGTTCTCTACCCTACATTAATCTGTTGGCACAAAACACATATGTGACACAATCCTTTGGCCATTAATCTGAATCGGGGATTAAACCAGTTCTGTTGAAGCATTCTGACCATTGCATCCCTTCCAACATGTGCAGGATCTTGAAAATGTCTAGCCCTTTGGGACAGACGCTATATGGCAATACAGGTCTTCCATCTGCTGAAACCCAAATACCGTCCTCTCTTTTAACACAACCTACTCTGACACAACCCTGATATTCTGGCTCTTCCTCCTGCAACCGTTTCACTTCATCCCAAGTATCAACTGTGGTTAAAAAAAGTTTGTAATTGGTCTCATCTTCAGATTCGTTTACATATTCTCCATTAAATGTTTGGGACCCATGAGCACAATATTGTGCAACTTGATCAGCATTATTCGTTGCCAACTGTTCCAGAGTCATCTCCACTTCTATGGGCCAAACACTTCACAACAGTAATTTTGTTAGGCACCTGCAATGCCTTCAACAATCTCATGACATGTCTTCATTTCGAATAGGGGATCCTGATGACATCATGAATCCCCTCTGTGACCATAACTAACTGAAGTCATGAACAACGAATCAAAGTCATACTATCAGTGAAAATCGTCCCTTTCAGCTGTTCAGAAACACAGCAAACTCTAGTAAAAGTGATTAATTCGGCAACTTGTGCAGAAGACACCCCTCGAAGCCAGGAGGCTTCCACTACCCCCGTGACTGTACAGACTAAGTAGGCAGCTTCTAGGGTTCCCCCATCGTCTCCCAGGCAGGACTCATCAACAAAGTGTATTAAATCATACTCTGTCAGTAGCTCATCTTGCATATCTGGTCTTGGCTTGCTGCATAGTTGAGTGACATTGAGACAGTCATGTTCTGGTTCCCCATCACAACTTTCATTTCCAGGCAAAGGTAACGGTGTATCAGGATTCAAAGAAGCACACCTTCTGAGGGCTTTCAATGGCAAGTATAATGTGTTCATATTTGGTCAATCAACATTTGGTCAAATGTTGAGTGTGTGCACGTGTGAACAAGATCTCCACAGAGTGGGAAACTAACACAGTAAGAGGATATCCCATGACAATACTTTCACATCGTTCTATGCTGACATCTACTGCCGCTACAGCTTTAAGGTCTCATGCAGCCCTGTGGTTACTGGCTACGGGATCAAAAGTAGCAGAAAAATAAGCCACAGGTCTTTGTGACTTTCCATCTTTTTGTGCAGGCACTTAGAGAGCGCAGCCCTCTCTCTCACTGCAAAAGAGAGTACAAGATTTGTTATACAAGCATTCCAAGTGCCGGGGCAATACAATGACTTTCTCTCAGCTCTAGGAAGGCAACCAAGCAATCATTATTTCATGGTACTGGATCCAACACATCCTTGTGTGGCAAACTCTGTAAAGGCCTGGCCACAAGGGAACAGTTGGGTATCCACTCTCGACAGTAGCCCACCATTCCCAAAAACATCCTGACTTCATTTTGGGTGGTTGGAGGATTCATTTTCAGAATCAACGAGATTCTCTCTTGTGAAACCTTCTTCGCTCCCTTCTCAACGTGATGTCTGAGATACAGAACTTCTCTCTGACGTACTCTAGGACACTTTATTTCCATTGTCAGCCAAGTGGTTCAGCAATGCAATGTGTCTTGTTTACATGCCTCTTGGGTATCTAATGCAACTAACAAATAATATATATACTGCACTAAGACAGAGTTACAGGGCATCATTAGGGACTCAAGGTTCTTTTTAAGGATCTGATGAAAGCTCGAGGGACTATATATACCCCTGTGGAACTCAGCACCATGCCAAAACACGGTTCTGGAACCAGAAAGTGAAGAGGTGTTGGCTGTCCTCAGGCAAGGGTATAGAGAAAAAGGCCTAACACAGATCGATCACAGTAAACCACTCAGCCTTACATGGAATCTGAAATAGAATCACAGCTGGATTCGGCACCACAGGACAACAGGGAACAACAATGTTATTAATCTTTCTAAGGTCCTGCACAATGTGGGTCTTACAGCTAGGCTACCGCAGGCTCATGATACATTATCTCCTTCAAAATGCCTTTTTGCATCATTGGCTCAGTCACCACGGTAATCCCAGCAATTGTTTCAGGAGTCAAATTGTACAGAGGATTTCTTGGATATTCAGCATTAGGTTTAACCCTTATACAGACTGGCTCAACTCTGTTTATGAGACCTATGTCCTTTCCTGATAAGTCCCAGACTTCTGGACTCACAGTATCTATGAGATCTGGTAGCAAATCATCAGTTGTCAACAAAGGGTACAATTTGAAATCAACATCCTCATCATGAGTCTGAAACACCACACCTTTCAAGCTGCAAGAAATGATACAATTTAGCTTACACAACAAATCGCATCCCAAAGATTAGAAACTTCTGCTGTTCTAACAGTGGAATTTGTAGCACCAGTGTTGATCAAAAATGAGACAGGGTGGCCATTCACCCCACCTTCTATGAGTGGACCACTCTGGTATAACTCGAAGACTGCGCCAAGAACACAATCTCCCTTCCCAATCAGGCACTGTCATTGTGACATATCTGAATCATAGCCCTCAAGTGTGCCAAACACAGGAAACATTTGGAATGTGGTTTGGTTCTTGAAGGAATTCTGATTAAAATGTGTGACATGGATAGTGTTAAATCTAGGACCGTTTACATTTTGCTGAAGAATCGAGGCTTGAGGAACTTGCATTACTGGGACTTGCTGTATATTAGGAACTGTACGAGGTTGCTAGCCTGTGTCTGTACATACCCTGAAATTTTAACCTCTCATTCATTACTCTTTTAAGATTAAGATGGCATTACTGCTTCCAATGCCCTAACTCGTTACAATAATGACGATTGTATTTGATTTCTTCAATTTTGCCACATCAAGACCAGTATTCAGGCCAATCAGGACACCACGTCCTCTACCCTGCTACAGGTAACCTTTCCCAACCTGCATCCCAGGAACTCCCGGCAGATATACACCTTGCATAGCACCAACATACCCTCAATAGAGTTGATTATGACTTCCTCTCTGTGAAACTTTCATTTGTGCCAACATCAGCTTCTCCTTCAACAGCTTCTGCTTCATTCTCAATTCATCACTACAATATTTTGCATACCTCAAGATCTTGTTATTGTAAATGGTTTCTCTAGTTGGCAGAGGTATGCACCTTGTCCAAGTAGGGACCACCACTCTAGTCGAGGTAATTGAGATATACAACCTAAATTAACCTGAGCTCACCCACTGGTAGCTTGGCACAGAGCAGGAAGGCTTAACTTAACAGGCAAAGTGTAAAGTAAAGCAACACTTAAAACAGTGAAAAACCACAGAAAAATGATCCACACCAAGTTAGAAAAATAGAGCGTAATTTAATGAACGCAACAACAAAAATTTAATAAGTTAAACTGGAGTTATGAATTTTTAAATATTACATTGAATTATAGTGCTTAGAGTCATAAAGCGCCAACCAGGGCTACCTGATCGCGTGGGGCTGAGTCAAATCTTAAAGTTCAAGCTGACTGTGATGGATCACGGGTCGGACACAGAAGCCATGCAAGCCCTGCTATAATCAGTACCTTTCCAGAGGATGCGTCGATAGTGAAAACAAGATGCGTCAGTTCTGAGTCACACAGCCGGGCAGAACTGTCATTGTCGGGTCTCGCATATGCGAGCCGCGTCTTCGTCAAACTCCTTTGTGATGAAGGTGAAGCATGGTCATCGTGCCTCACAGTCGAGTTCGTCATCGTTGTTGAACCCTTTACGAGGTAGGCGATGTGCCATCGTTGAGCCTCTCAGTCGGGTCCCACATCATCATCGAGCCAGGTAGGGATGTCCTCGAAGTGCACTGCATTGAAATCAAAGGCGAATGTGTTGGTTCCGACCCGTGAAAAGCAGGCAATGCATGACATTTTGAAGATAAACAGCTGCAGATCGCCCTTTCAAGGCCCCGGACTGAATTTGCACCTCTTTGCAGGGCAGGACTAATAGTTGGCAGAGTATAGCAAGAGAAGCAAAGTTGAAAGAAGTCCTTGATCTCCCTGAGACTTCTGAACAGTAGGCAAGCCAGCAAGTCCTTGGAGTCACTTGGTTCTGGGGAAGTAGAGAATCAGGTCTAGTCCTTCTCACCACCAGCCAATGAGCAGCAGGCAGCAGGGCAGGGACAGCCAAGCAACAGTCCAGAAAATCCAACTGAGGACAGTAGATAGTCAGTCTTTTCAGCAGCACAGCAGTCCTTCTTCCTGGCAGAGTGTCCTCGAGTCCACAGTGTACTGAGTTGGTGGTGTCAGGGATCCAGTACTTATATGTTGTTGAGCCTTTGAAGTGGGGGAGACGTCAAAGAGAGGCCTTTGAAGTCCACAGGGTCCCTGCACTTCCTGTCCTGGCTCCAGAATCACTACAGGCGCTATGCAGCTCTATGTGTGGAGACAGGCAAAGCCCTATTCAGGTGAAAGTGTCATCTCCTCCCTCCCTTCTAGCTCAGGAAGGACCATCAGCCTGGTGATGGGCCATTGGGATGTCAATAACACACCTCAGCTACCTTTGTGTGTGAATGTGTACTCAGGGACAGGCAGAGGCACAGAATGGTTGAAGTAAGAAAATGGCAACTTTCTAAAAGTGACATTTTTAGACTTATCATTTAATCATAAGTTGTGATTTTAAATTGTGAATCCAGAGACACCAAACTCGAAATGTCTATCTTGTCCCAATTGAAAATTAAACTTTTAAGATGGAATAAGGTAATCACAATGTTAACCTATGGGCAAGATAGGCCTTACAGTAGTGAAAAATGAATTTAAGAGTTTTCACTACCTGGACATGTAAAACGTAAATGTCCAACTATTTAAATAAACTGCACCCGGCCCTTAGGGAAGTCTAGGGGCTACCTTAGGGGTATCTTATAGGTTAAAAAGGAAGGTTTGGGCCTGGCAAGTGGGTTATCTTACCAGATCGACATAGCACTTTAACAGTGCAGGCAAAGGCTGTGCAATGACAGGCCTCGGACATGTTTAAAGAGGTACTGGAGTAGGTGGCACAAACAGTGTCTCAGACCCACTAGTAGCATTTAATTTATAGGCCCTGGGCACATGTAGTGCACTTTACTGGGAATTATAAGTAAATTAAATATGCCAATTGTGGATAAGCCAATGTTACCATGTTTTAGGGACAGAGCACATGCACTTTAGCACTGGTCAGCAGTGGTAAAGTGCCCAGAATTCTGAAGTCAGCAAAAACTAAGCCAGCAAAACAGGAGGTCAGAAATAAAAAAGTCAGGGGAAACCACACCAATGATGCGCGGTCTAACACTCATCAATTGACTTATTTTGCCAACAAATTAAATGCTTTTGAGTCATCATGCCAACCTCAGGTCACAATCCTGTCAAAAACCGAGACACAAATCTTTCCATTTCTTTGGATTCGAGATTTTCCATTCCACTCTGCTGTTTAAACACTTGCGCCAATATCTCGTAAAAAGAATGCACAGTCCTTTTATGCTCCTGAATTGTTCTAAAATTCTTAACCCAATCATTGTCTTACACCAGTATTTTCCCTTTCAAAAAGGTAATCACTTATTTTCATCACCGAATGCGATGGGGCATGAGATAACAGATTTCTCTGAGGCTCCTTCTCTGGCCTCTGTATAGCTACTTTACACTCCACCCAAAAATCACTCGGTACCACAGTGTCGAAAAGGGTATTCAAATCTATCCACAATACCTGTGAAATGTTATGTTATGATATGTTAAATGGCTTTTATAAAGCGCGCAGCTACTCAATTGAGTGTCCCGGCGCTGAGGCGTGAAAACAATATTAGCTGTGTGCTATGACAGACCAGGTTGATTGTTATTGCTGGAATAACCAGGTTTTCAAAGACTTCCTAAACGCAAGAAGGTCCTGCATCAGTCTTAGTTCCAGTGGCAGACTGTTCCACAATTGAGCCGCTTGTACCTGAAAGGAACGTCCCCCTATCCGCGCACGATGGTATCTGGGGATGCGTGCCAACTGAAGTGTAGAGGACCTTAATGTACAATGAGGGCAGTAGAACTGGCCTCTCTTCTTGATGTACCCGGCACCTATGCCGTGGAGAGCCTTAAAAGCCAGGACCATGGCCTTAAAATGGATCCTCTTGCGGACTGGGAGCCAGTGTAGGGATTTCAACTGTGTGGACATCCGAGCTCTTGGGCCAAGCATGAGTATTGCTCTGGCTGATGCGTTCTGAGCCACCTGCAGCCTTGCCAATAGATACTCCGGCAACCCTAGGTACAGTACATTTACGTAGTCCAACCTGGAGACTATCAGTGCTTGTACTACCGTTTTCCTGTGCGGGATAGGCAGGAGAGGCAGAAACTGCTTTAGCATTTTCAACACGCCAAAGCAGGATCCAACAACTGTCTGAATCTGTGCCTGCATTGAGAGATTCTCATCCAGCTTCACCCCTAAATTTTTCACTGTTTTACGGAAGTTGTAGGGGGAGACATATCAGCTGGCCACCAGTTACGCCAGACGTTGCTGGGGGGGTGGCCCAAAAAGATGATCTCCGACTTTTCCGGATTACATTTAAGCTGATTAGACTGGCACCAGGAAAACACTTCTGTTAAGCAGGAGTTAATCATGTCTCCTTTAAAATCTGTGTCTTTATCGCAGGTAAAGAGCAGCTGCGTATCCTCCGCATACGATACAATTTTAGCTCCAAGCCCCTCAGCCAGAATCGCTAAGGGAGCCATATATATATTAAAAAGGGTGGGGCTCAAAATTGAGCCCTGAGGAACTCCCACCTCCAAAGGGGGGATAGGGGCAGCAAAAGGCGGGGACCAAACTGTTTGCTGGCGATCCTTTAGAAAGGAGGCAAACCATTTGAGTACCGTACCCCCAAAACCACACTCCTGAAGTCTTACCAGGAGTCGGTCATGGGGGATGGTATCAAAGGCCGCAGATAAGTCCAATAGTATCAGTACGGCCTTATCCAAAATGTCCTTTATGGTCTTCAGAAATCGATCAACCTGGGTGGACTACTCCACAGGCTTATCTTTCAATTTGTAGAAATCACTCATAAAGGATTCAAGATCACTCCTACTCCACGGTACATGAACGTAACCTCCACCAGGCACTTCTCTCAATAGGAAATTTGAAGCACCTTCTCCATCTATCAAAGACGGAGACGGCTCTCTCTTCTCTGGCCACTGTATAGCCACTTTATACTCTGCCCAAAAATCACTTCGCATTCTTCTGATCTTTCTTCTTGACCCAACTAACTTCTCACTTGTCTAATTCACTGCATTTCCGGATGCTGCCAATTAATTCTCTAATATGCACTGTCATTCCTTATGTCTTCATACTGGTTATGTAATTTTCATGAAAATATATGCGATAACTTTTCTGCAAGGATTTGGTCCTACTTAAATCTACATCATACACTAAAGCTAATTCAGGCAGCTTATCATGAGCGTGTTCTGCATGCTTAGTGACATTTTTGCACATGTATATGAGTTCATTCTCTTGGTAGATATCTATTCTGGAAAGATCAAGATTTCCTGAAATCATCTCATCCAATTCTAATTTTAATTTGACCACATCCACCGCATTCTGCCTTCTTGAAGACTGGAGTTCTCTGTTCAATCCTTCTCATGGGAAACCTAATCAAATCATCCAGTTCTACTACTGCTCGCAATACACTGAGGTGAATTCAAAGTTTTGTGGCCAAACACGACGTATGCATGTTCCAGGAAACCTGGGCTCTGGAAGACCACCAGAAGGTGGGCTTTGCTACATTTAATATTCCAGCAATCTCGGGGGGGAGGGGTGGACCATCAGGGGGTTTAACTATTTGGATAAGCTCACATTTGGGCTGCAGATCCGAACAGTTGACCACCCCTTCAAGTGAAATCCAGTGTGTTGTACTTACCTTCTCTACAAAGATAAAAATTGCCTTTATTAATGTCTACTCTCGACCTGTTGCCCTTAGCCAGGAATCTGTCACCTTAGACCAACTGTGCCTCTTTATTCCCACTATTGACCCAACCATATGGTTGATTATAGAGCGTGACTTTAACTGCCAATTTGAACATCTCATTGATCTAAGTAATTCCACCCCAGCGAGGAAGACCTTCAATGGCTAATCCCAGACCCACAAATCCAGTCTATTAAAGCTTGGTCCCCGTTGGCACTCCAGATTAATTCAATCACATTAGCTCACTCCCTAAGAGCGTGTAATGGTCGTACAAAATCAGATACTCCGGGGCAGTAAACATTCAATAGAGTAGGTCAATTGTCCCTGTTGGATTACATCTTAGTGGAGACCAGACTGTGGCAAAGGGTTTGTGATTTTGCTGTCATAATGCTACTGGATAGTGATCACAATGCTTTGACCTTGGATCTGGAGTTGCCGAATCTGGGTCATACTAATTCTAAGTCCACTTCCACACCCTAGGACAGTGGATTAACACTTTCAAATAATGTAAAGAAAATCAGGTGGGGTCAAATCCAACAGTCACCTCATAAACTGGCCACAGTTTACCATTCAGTAATTCCAATATTTATAAAAATGTGGGAGGCCACAATTGTAGAGGGTACTCTCCCAGCCTCTGAGAGGGTTGTAAAACTACATACAGAACTAACATATAAATTGGCAGATATACCCCATAGGGCGAAAAGTTGGCCTAAACGCTCCTGGTTTAACACTAAATGCCGGAAAGCCAAGCAGGCCCTGCTGGAAGCCATTAAAGCAAAGGACAAGCATCGAACCAAACTTAATCGGGTGCTGTATAAAGACAGCATCCAGCAGGCAAAAAAGAACTGGGAATTGGACAGATGGGAGGCCCTTAAATCTCAAATAGGATGATGGAATACACACCTTCCTTATCGAACTGCCTCCAATTTTAACCAATATGCTGATCAAAGTACGCGTGCTTACTGGCTGTGCCTTGCCCAAGGCACGTGAAAATAATCCATGCTGTGTAGAGCGACATTTCGTCCCAAACCAGTCGCACAGCGAAAACGTCAATGTACGTACTGCTTTTGCATAATAAATTCATCCATTTTTCCATTTTTCCATTAAATCGATTATAAGTTCCAATATTTCAACCACTTTTAGTTATGCTTTAAAAATCCACATGTAAGGTATCATGCTTATTTTCGAAAACTTCTGATGCTCAAGATGTGCCCTCCGGACCTCTTTCAAGAACACGAGGCCCTTAAATCTGCCTTATCCAATAAAGATATGAAGGCTTTCTGGACCATAGTCAGCTCAGGTGATACTGAAGGGAAGCCAGCCTTTGAGCCGAACATAGCATCTGAAGCATGGGAAAATCACTTTCAGGCCCTATACACTAATAAGGAAGCTGTGACCGTAAACATTGAACCTTCAATAACATTTACTGAGCTTGCCCAGGAGGCGGCCATAGGGATCACCATGTCCGAAGTCCTAAATGCAATCAACAAGCTCCCCTTTAACAAAGCGCCGGGTTTGGATAAACTACCGGCGGAACTTTTTCGAGGCGTAACCAAAAATGTGGGGACCGTATCTATGGGCCTTATTCAATGCCATTATGAATGTCATGGACACCCCTGATACCTGGTTTGGGGCAGAAATTGTCCCAGTCCTCAAAAAGGGCTCTCCTCTTCTACCTCCCAATTATAGGCCGATCAGTTTGATCGATGTTACCCAGAAACTTTTTGCACGGGTACTTCTTGATCGCCTTCAGGCATGGATGGGAGAACAAGAGATCCTGAGCCCCTAACAAGCCGGCTTCAGAAAAAACACCTCTACCGTCAACCAGATATTTAGAGTCCAACTTCTTTTCTGGAAAACGGTGACAATAGAGGGTGGCAGTCTCTATTTAATATTTGTAGATCTGAAGTCGGCTTTTGATCTCGTACCAAGGGACAAACTATGGGATGTACTCAGAGACCTGGGGATTCCCCCCTACCTCCTTAGTATTCTGATGAGGCTTCATGTAGGTAATTTTGCCCAAGTAAGGTATGGAAAACATGGTTAATTAACCCCCTGCTTTCCGGTCAACAAAGGGGTATGGCAGGGGTGCGTTCTTGCACCTACTCTATCGTTTATTTATTAATGCTCTCATTGACCAACTTAGAAAGGTCAAGGACAATGATGCCCATAGGCTAGCGTCTGGCAAGGTTCCAGCAATGATGTTTGCTGACGACACCCTGTTACTCTCAAAGTCGCCCATGGGAATCTAGCGGATTCTCGATAGCTTTGTTTCCTTCTGTAAAATCAGAGGTTGGAGATTAACACATTGAAGACCAAATTCATGGTCTTCAATCCTGCCAATAAGTCTCGCTCTAACCCCTCTCTGAACGGCACCATGCTGGAAAGAGTGTCGGTCTTTGACTATTTAGGTGTCACTTTGACAGAATACCTAGAATGGGGGCAGCAAATGACCAAAGCAAGCCTTAAGTTAGCTCAGACAGTGGGAAGACTGTAAAATTATATAGAACTTCCACATTCAAACCAGCTGGGCCAATAGTTGAAATCTATAAAGCACAAGCAAGGGGTGCTACATTATATGGGGCAGAACTATGGGGGCATTGCTCCACTATCAGTCTGAACAAGGTAGAGAATAACTTTATGAGGCAGTTGTTAGGTCTCCCACCCCAGTATCCCCCTCACCCCCTACGCCTGGATCTGGGCATTAGGCCCATTAGCGAAGAGATAGCCCTCAGACCCGTAACCTTCTGGCGGAGGTTGTGGGTGACCCCGGAACTGGCCACCTATTGATCTGAGCTTAAAGAGATCTTGAGTCTCCTGGGCACCAGTAAAATACCTTGGCTTGTATATGTAAAGGATGTCTGTAATAAACTGGGTAAAGCAGGTATATTGAGTACTCCTGAGGAATCGTGCCCTCTAATCTCACGGTTGGAACTGGTAAAATCCTTCAGGAGGTATAAACTTGCCGACATTCAGGAAAGCTCATCCTGCAGCCGTTAGACAGCCGAAGTTTTACAAATCAAAGACGAGTACAGTATGGAATCTTTCCTGGATGACATACAACCAACTCTGGCAAGGAAATTGTATGTACAGTTTAGACTTGGGACTCTACCACTCCATGCCTTTTCGAATAAATGGTCCAAAATTTAATCTGGTAGATGCCCTGTCTGTAATTACAAGGAAGAGACAGAGCTATATGTTTTCTTTTTCTGCCCCGATTATATATTACCCCGGCAGTGCTGGCTTATTCAACTCTGCAGGAATTTAGGCTTCGTACATTGTGCCGAGGCACTTAGAGTCCTAAAGTGTGACACCCATGCCCCCATTGTCTTCGCCATATCTCACCTTCTAACCTCAATGTGGTGTGTACGATGGACCTTTTTAAATTAGTGACCACGGCCCTAGAAACTTATATTGATTCCATTCTTTTTATCCTTGTATTTATTCCCTCAATTTTAATTGTTTTAATGATAATATCTTTGGATGAAGTACGTTTTTTAAACATGTAATTGTATTGTATTATATCATACGATTAGGACCATGGCCTGGAAGAATTTAAAATGCACTTTATCATGGCTAAAAGTTTCCATTTGTACAGCTCCTTTTTTTTTTTTTTTTTACTATCGTGTCTTTTTAGATTAATTAACTGTATGGCTATGTACTATTTGCGATCCACTTGTGTATATACCGGTTTGTGAATTTTTATGATTATGTACTGTTATGGTCTATGAGACCGAAATAAAGTTATGGAATGGAATGGAATTCAAAATGGTTAGGTGAGAATAATGTGACCTTTGAGCTGGTTCCTCTACAGGAAGTGGTTTCATCTCGTACAATAACCTTCTCAGATTTTCAATCATTCTCAGATTAAAGGTGCCATAGTGTGGAAACATCAAACCACCTTCTTTTTCAGTGATCTTGTGCCCTTGACATTTTCAAATGCTTGTGTGAAGCTCCACATGTATGGCCCTAATGTGACCTGCTGTGCCATCTGGCGTCACCTCTTCTCCTTCTCAAACAGGGACTCTCACATCTCCCCTAATCAAATCTCGAATAGCCCAGAAACATTTAATTTTCAACAGTAATATCAACAATCACAAACAGAATTTTAATTTCAAAACAGCAAATAGGTTCTCACAGTTCTCGTTTGATGTCAAGAACCAATCTCAGCGTGGCTCTCTGTGATGTAATCAACCAATAACAGGGCAGCACTAATGCCAACCGTCCAATCTCAGTGTGGCACACTATGATATACTTCTCACTTCTTGCACTGGATCACACTCCTTTACATTTTTCACAAGTGCATACATTCTAAGCACTAAACAAGCATAAAACAAAAGTGATGTTCAACAAATAACTTTTGTCTGCTCCACTAAAGCAATCAAAGTAATCAATCACACAAGAACTGACCAGGAGCAATACTTTTCAACCTTCTCAGACACACACTCAAGTAAAACCTCAACCGGAAGTAATCAGCCCGATCACTTCAGATTCTCACTTGTGCAATCGTATCCACCACACCAATCACACCTTACTCTCACACAAAGGTATAAGTCTCTATCTCAATTGTGCAGCCGTTGGCATCTCACGACTAACACCACAAAACTTAGCAGACAAATTACAATACAGTATATTCACACTTATGAATATAGCATGCTACATCGCATGCTATTACATTGCGTTCCTTTACAACGCGGTCGTTACAACGACTGCGTTGTTAGAATGCGATACCTTTACAACGCAAGTCATTAGATCGACTTGCTGTAGGGGGCGTGCTGGACTTAGGAGTAGTATAATTTACTATTCCAACTCCAGCCTGCGCAACAGTAGGGAAGGTGTTGGAATAGTAAATCATACTATTCCTTATGTTAGAGCGCCCCCTACAGCAAGTCGATCTAAGGACTTGGGAGAGGATGTAGCCTTACTGGCTAGAGTGGTCGACCTTGAAGCTGGGGAACCGGGTTCGAGTCTCGGCAACTACGCTCAACATCCTGTGATTCTGGGCAAATCACTTAATCTCCTCGTGCCTAACAAAGATGAATGTGTCCATCTGTAACGAAACTGGTGCTCATGTAAAGCGCTCTGATACCCGATGTCTCCGGTCTAGTTCACGCTATATAAATCTAAAAAAAATAATTTAAAAAAGGCATTGCGTTCTAACAACGCGGTCGTTGTAATGACCGCGTTGTAAAGGAACTGCGATGTAATTACTGCAACATTGTCTCCCACACTTATATATCTCTCCCAGTACCTTACGCTACATCTAGCCCAATAACAACTTTAACCGCTTAACATTAAAAGCATTCATATCTATACTACAACTAAAGCATCACTGCATCATACCATGCAATCTCAGCAAAATACTGCAAGCTTCACATACACAATTACAACACACAACCCTATTTCTACAGAGGGTACACTAACTCCCTTTGCTTCAGTACCGAACCATCCGACAATGATACCATCTGAAAGAGCCCTGGGCCATGCAACGTAATTTCTTATTTAAATTGTCAAAGATTTTTGCCCATTGGTCTTAAGGTCCTTTGTTGGTTGACGTTATGCATTGAAAGGGAGAAGATGAAGATACCAACAATGCATTTCTAACTTGTGAAGTCAATGTGACTCCACAATAAGCATGAGGAATCACCAAATATCGTTAAACGGTTTAATTTTGGATTAACAATCAATACAGAATATATGCAAACCAATAATAAGTTTAATAGGTACAGCAATACAGCAGATAAGCTGAAATATTTCAGTAGATTGGGTCACATTAAAATGAGATACAGATTTGTGATAGTCACAAACATAAAGGAACAGATTAGAGCAAACGGGTGTTCCATAAAGAAACTTCTGTCTCTCCTCTAAGCTTCAGTCACAAGACCATATACTAAGGGTCTCTATTTAGGGAACATAGAAGGTGTAAGCATGGTCAGACTTCAGTAGAGGCCTTGGAAAAAAGAAATGTGTGTGTAGCATAAAGCTTCACACGTGCAGGAATAAGGCAAGCAGGGAGGTCTGTACCTCTCAAAATCTGAAAGGAATGTCATGTCTTCTAACTGTGAGAACAGCAATTTATAAGTCACAGGAGATTCGGTAATGTCCCTATCTCCTTTTACACCACCAGGACCCACCAAATTATTACTTGAGTGCATCTGCAACATCCCTTCAGTTTCCCATCACATCAAACTGAGACTGTAGTTCTCAAACTTGAACATTGTTCCATCCTGGTACATGATGAACAAAAGGCCTCTTTCAAATTTTCCCTCCAGGCCTCGCTATTAGCAGTCTAGTACAAACAATAAGTCTTTCTCTAACTAACAAGAATCATGATAATACACCTGCAAAGAGAAAGAAAGAATTGAGGCATGTAGTCAGGCTATGTTTTAATACAGAATTTAATATGCACTTTGAATACATAGTTATACATGCACATGTGTAACTTGAAGAATAGATGTAAACATGAAAAAAGGATTACATGATTACATTACAATGGCAAATATAACTTGAAGTACAAGTGTAAAGCTTAAATAAAGAATACATGCTTACATGTTTCAACTAACACTTGTGCATACATGTATAAATCATTAGTCTCTACAATGCCTCTTGTCCTCCTGGATCTCTCAGCTGTCTTTGATACTGTCAAACATAACATCCTCCTAAACAACCTCTCACAGTGTGCAGGCTTCAATGGCACTCTCCTACAGTAGTTTGCTTCTTTCCTGAACCAATGCTCACAGCTAATCAGAATAAACAACTCCCCCTCAAAAGAAACGCCAGTCTCGCAAGGAATTCCTCAAAGGTCAATCCTGTCTCCTGCCCTATTCAACCTCTATATGGAACCCCTTGAATCAATTCTAAAAGAAGCCAGAATTGCCTACCACCTATGTGCAGATGACACCCAACTCTACATAACAATTTAATCCGCCAATGATATCCAACACCTAAACAGCACTCTCTCCACAGTACAATCCTGGCTGACCAATAATCACCTTAAGCTCAACCCCAACAAAACCGAACTCCACTCACTCTAACCGAAAGAAAAGTACTTTCCCACAGACACCTGGCTTGACAACCTCGTTGCATTAAACCGCAAACTATCCTTTTCCAACTCTGTCAAATCTCTAGGGATTACACTTGACAGAAACCTGAACATAATAGAGTATATCAATGCCTCAGCTAAAAGTACCTTCAACATGTGGAAGCACCTCAAAAAAGTCAAACCCTTCATCCCCTTAAAGACCTAAAGACTGTGGTGCATTCCCTAGTCCTCTCTAAGTTGGTCTACGGTAATGCTTTGATCACGGCGCCCCAAAAACACACCTCACACCTTTGAAAGCTACACTCCACACAGCTGCCACACTACTGTCGGGGAAGAGTCGCTCCGACTACATCACTCCCACTCTTAAGAAACTCAACTGGCTACCAATCGAGGCAAGATGTATACTAAAAACTGCCAGCATAACCCACTAAGTTCTCTATACTGAAAAACCAATCTACAGGGCAAACACACTGCCAAAAGCCGGCCAAAAGAGACCTCTCTGAAGTTCTAACACTCTACTCCTGATTCCGCCCAAATTCAAGAAAGAAAAATCTCGCACCCGCTCCTTCTCTGGGAGTGCTCCTAGAATCTGGAACTTTCTGCCACAGGATTTGAGTGATAATCCCCCCATAAATCATCTGACTGGCCTGATACTCCCACCTCACACCCTCCAAATAAATCTGAGCATCGCTACCTCAGGGGAAAAAACAGTGCGTCTACTCTCTCCAACTCAGTAGCACCCTACTTTAACTACCTTAGAAATATTCCATCCACATATCCTACTGTATATTGTATTCTTCTTTTATATATTATTACTGTGTATTTTTGCTTACTCCATATGTAACTTATGTAATTGTGGCTGTGCTAGCTCTGTGTGTCAATTCTCTCCAACTATGTTACACCCTACTCTAACTATCTCCGTACTATTTCGTTCACATAGCCTACTATATAGTGTTTTTTACTTTTATATACTGTCACTATGTATTTGCATTTACTTCACATGTACCTCACATAATTGCTGCTGTAATTTCTCTGGAAAGTGCTCTGGGACCCTCGGATCAAGTTTGTGCTATACAAAACTTGATAAATAAATAAATAAAATAAAATACAATGATTACATCACATTAATATTTTTAAATGCTTCACACATGTTAATGAAGTTAAGGCATGCAGTGAATATAATGTCCAATACAAGTATATACTTGCATAAATGTAACTTCTAATGGTAGAGCCTAAATTCTGGGCTCCAGTACCGTTTAGCAAGCCATGAGATTGTATATGATCTGTTCAAAATATGTTTTTCTTAAGAAGCACTGCATATGATGCTCATTGATCTCAAGTCAGCATTTGATTTAGTTAATTAGAGTAAACAATGGGAAAAACTTGTCAAAACAGGCATAGATGGCACATTGTTGGAGGTGATTCAAAGACTGGATCAAAGAACAAGTGCCAGAGAGCACTATCATCAGAGCAATGCTTGCTTTAATAGCTTTCATCCAAACTGCTGTAGTACAAGGTTGTGTCTCATCTCCATTATTGTTCAGTTCTATTTATATTCTTAAATGATGTAGTTTTACTTAGAAGAACTAGGTGTTGAAGGTCCAATGTGCTGAAGTTGTGTAATGTAAAGATACCGATATTGTTCTTTGCAGATGATGCTGTGTTTCTATCTTTTATTAAATTCCATTCACAATTAAAAAAAGCTAGCTTCGTAAAATATTGTAGAGTGAAAGCCCGGTCAATCAATATTGCAATGCAAAAGTAATGAGTATGAAAAATGCTGACCACCCCAGGAAGCCGTTTTGAAGTAACAGCCAGCCTTTGGAAAGTGTTAAGCATTTTCACTACCTATGTATACTTTTAATTACAAATATGATTGTTCTGCCCTTGTTAATAAAACAGTTAGCGCATGAAGTTAGACCTCTAATGCAGTCCTAAGTTGTAAATCAGGAAGAGGCAGTTGATTGATACCTACAGTCCTGCAAGTCTACAGACAAAAAGCAGTAATGCCTGCTTTTTATGGAGTGGTACTTTGGGGCTGTGCTAGTAGAAAGAAAATTCAGGTCATCGAAAATACCTTTTTAAGATGGCTATGTCCAGGAACACCTTTGATAGACTTTGAAGCATCTAGGATTAACCCTATTTCCAAAGCTGTAGCATTGGTGAGAGAAAATGGGTTGTTGGTTGACTGGGGTGTGAACCCTGTTCAAGCAACAGCCACAATCCCTGGCAGAGAGAACCACAAAGAGTAACTAAATTAGCCTGTGCTTAACCACAAGTAGCTTGGCACAAAAGGCCATCAGGCTTAGCTTAGAGGCAATGTGTAAAGTATTTATGCAGCACACAAACAGTAATAAAGTGAAAACACAGCACAAGAAAAATCCCACACCAATTTTGAAAAATAGAGTAAATCTATTAAATGATTTGACACCAAAACAACAAAAATCCAATCAGCAGGATTGGAGTTATGAATTTTTTATGTTTTTAGTAAAAAGTTGCACCTAAAAGATCAAAGCGCCAACCGTAGACAACTAGTCATGTGAGACTGGGTCAAAGTCGAAAATATGGTCGACCACAATGGAGCATGGTTCAAATACCAGAAGTGGATTTGGCCTGATTGGCGTTTACCTTTGGACTTAGAAGAACTTTCAAGTGAAATGTTCCAAGAAGGTAGGCTTCTGCGGGGTAAGGCTGCAGGCAGTCTCCGAGGAAGGAGCATCATTGTTGGAGAGGCTCTGGATGGAGGCTCTGTAAATTGTTTTCAGACTTAGTCACTTTTTGGAAGTTGAAATTCTCTAGTGGGACGAGGCAGGAGGCTGCAGCCGAAGACAGTTCCAGGACTTTGGATACCCTATGCCAAATGACCACTGAACAGGATTAGCTGCTGCAGAAAAGAATGTAGCACGAGCAGTCGAAGGTCAGGCCAACTGGCGATGCACCATGGGCAGATCACTGAGCAGTTTGGTCCCATTATTCCCTCAGTTCTCAGAGCATAATGTCCTTAGTCTGATTTTTTGGATTTTGGCTATTTGTGCACAATTGGCACCAGCACCACCAAGGGTCCTGGACTGGTGGGACACCACTTGGGGGGTTCAGGACTCACTCAGGCCGGGTCCAGGTGCGGGTTCAAGATGGTGGGAGCCTTTTATGTCCCTGTGGTTCTGAACAAGAGGCCAGCAAGCTAGCCCTTGAAGTCACTCTGGTAGTCATGGATTCAGGTGAAGATCCAGGGCTCAAACAGCAGAGCTGGCCTATGGAGGTTCAAAGCAGGCATTAGGCAGCAAAGCAGTCCTTGCAGGTACAGCGAGGCAGGCCTACAGAGTGCACAACAGGTCACATCAGCAGTCCTCTGAGAGTCCTCTGCAGGTCCAGACAGTGAACTGAAGAGTGAGTGTCAGGGTCCTATTTTTATACATGGTGTCTTCTTGAACATGGGAGAAGTTTCTAGAGGTTTCTCTTTGAAGTGCTTGGAATATACTGCCTCTCCTGCCTTGGCTCCAAGCTGGCTGCAGGGACATTGTGGAGGTGATAAGCCCTTTGTGTGAAGGCAGAGCAAAGCTTATTCAGTTGCAAGTGGGGCTGTGCCCTTCTCCGCCCCCCCCCATCCTGCCAGCAGATGGCCTATTCAGGTACACCCAATCCCTCTATTGTGTGACTATCTGTGGGGAATTCACAAAGTCTAACTTTCATTTATGCCCAGTCATGTGACCCAGGGGAGGCTGCAGGCACCAAATGGCTAAGGGCAGAAAAATGCCACCTTTCTGAAAGTGGCATTTTCAAAATTGTAAAGTAAAATCCATTCAAGAGGACTTTCAATTACAATTTCATAGATACCAAATAAGAAATGTTTATCTGTCTTCAATCAAAAGTTAGCACTTATTAAATCTAATAAGCAACCCAATGTTATCCTATGGGACAGAAGGGCTTTACAGTAGTGAAAAACACATTTAAGGGGGCTTCACTACCAGGACATGGAAAACTTAAAATTACATGACCAACCTTTTATTTACAATGCACCCTGCCCTAGAGTCTACCTAGAGCTTACCTTAGTGGTGACATATATGCAATGAAAGTGGAGTTTAAGGCTTGGCAGGAGGATTATATTGGCAAGTTGAATTTGCAGCATTGAGGCTGCAAAGAAAAGGATATGTTTTAAGGTGCTACTTAAGTGGGTGGCACTATGAGTGCTGTAGGCCCACTAGTAGCATTTAACCCCTTCCATGCTCATGACGGAATGGTTCCGTCATGAGCACAAGTTCCAGTGTGCTCATGACGGAACCATTCCGTCATGAGCACATGCTCAGAAAATCCCTCTGCAGACAGCAGAGGGATTTCCCCTTTTTTTTTTTTGCCTGGGGAGGTGGGGAAGAGCTTCCCCAACCTCCCCAGGCCTCTTTTTGAATTTCGTTGCAATGACGATCGGGCGCATGGCGCGCAATCGTCATTGCAATGAAAACGAAACTGAAACGTAGTTTCAGTTTCAGTGTTTCAGTGCTCGTGGGGCTATCTCAGCCCCCTGAGCACCGAAAAAGATGGGAGAGGTATCGTTGGAAAGGGGAGAATCTCCCCTTTCCAATGGTATCCTTCCCTAGTGGATCCCTGCTTGGGTATCAACCCAGCGGGGTGATCCCCAAGCAGGGATCCACCCACTAGACACCAGGGAGGGGGGAGGGGCCCCTTGGGTAAGGGCCTTTGCTCCCCCCATATTTGTTTGGGCACCACAGTCTTTCTGCCCCCCCCCTAGGGGGAAGATGGGGGCAGTAGCCCCCAATCTGCCACCCCGGGGGGGCGTAAAGCCCACTAGAAGCCAGGGATTATTTTTTTTATTGACGTTGGGGTGGAGGCTGCCCAAAAAGGGCATGGCAATGCCCCCACCCCCCCCAGAGAAATGTGAGTCTTTCTTCCCCCCCTGGGGGGCAGATGGGGCAGCAGCCCCCAATCTGCCCCCGGGGGGGGCGGAAAGCCCACTAGAAGCCAGGGATTGGTTTTTTTTATTGATGTTGGGGTGGGGGCTGCCCAAAAAGGGCATGGCACTGCCCCCACCCCCCCAGAGAAATGTCAGTCTTTCTGCCCTCCCCAGGGGGCAGACGGGGGCAGTAGCCCCTAATCTGCCCCCCGGGGGGGCAGAAAGCCCACTAGAAACCAGGGATTTTTATTTTTTTATTGATGTTGGGGTGGGGGCTGCCCAAAAAGGGCATGGCAATGCCCCCCCAGAGAAATGTAAGTCTTTTTGCCCCCCCAGGGGGCAGATGGGGCAGCAGCCCCAATCTGCCCCCGGGGGGGCAGAAAGCCGATTAGAAACAAGGGATTTTTTTTATTGATGTTTGGGTGGGGGCTGCCCAAAAAGCGCCTGGCAATGCCCCCCCCATGGAAATTTCAGTCTTTCTGCCCCCCAGGGGCAGATGGGGGCAATAGCCCCTGATCTGCCCCCGGGGGGGCAGAAAGCCCACTAGGCATGAGGGATTTTTTTTTATAATGTAGGGGTGGGGGCTGCCCAGAATGGGCATGATAATACCCCGCCCCAAAAACAACTACCACAGTCTTTCTGCCCCCCCCCAGGGGCATATGGGGGCAATAGCCCCTGATCTGCCCCCGGGGGGGCGGAAAGCCAACTAGGCCTCCGGATTTTTTAAAATTTTTATTCAGGGTTGAGGTCAACCCAGAATGGGCATGCCAATGCCCACACCTCCCCAAAAAAGTGCCACAGTCTTTCTGCCCCCCAAGGGGCGGATGGGGACAGTGGCCCCTGATCTGCCCCCGGGAGGGCAGAAAGCCCACTAGGCGCCAGCGATTATGCTGCCTTTTTTTATGCGTGGGGGTGGGGGCTGCCCAGAATGGGCATACCAATGCCCCCACCCCCCAAAATCATAGCCAGTTTTATTCCCCCCTTGGGGGCATATCAGGGTAACCCCCCACCCCCTGATTCCCCCTCAGGGCAGCAGAAAGCCCACTAGGCACAGACTTGTTTTTAGCAATGTGCCTACCTGTGGATTTTGGGCCCTAGCGCAGCCGGCACATAGGGGAACCTAGCAAACCCATATATTTTTTTTAACTAGACGCCCAGGGGAATCCAGGATGGGGTGACTTGACTGGCTCTCACCAAGTTCTGTTACCCATAATCCCTTGCAAACCTCAACATTTGTAAAAAAAAAAAACATTATCCTCACATTTCTGTGGTGGAGAGTTCTGGAATTTGTTTGGATCCACAAAATTCCACCCACCCCGCATTCCCTAACGCCTTCTGACAAAAATGGTACCTCACTTGTGTGGGTGGGTCAAGTACCCGAGACAGGCAAGGGCCCAAAACCTATTGCGGCGACATCAAAATTACCTATCACAAAACAACATGGTTTTGCAAGGGGGGTCCCATGAGTTTTTGGCCCCGGGCTCAGCGGCCATCTACGGAAAAATACCAAACCCACACATTTCTGAAAACTAGGCACCAGGGGGAGTCCAGCAAGGTATGGCTTGCGTGGGTCCCCCAACATTTCCCTACCCAGAATACCCTGCAAACCTCAAATTTTGATGAAAAAAATAAAAAATTTCTCACATTTCTGTGTGGGAAAGTTGTAGGATCACCGGGCTGACACAAATTTCCTACCACCCAGTGTTCCCCCAGGTCTCTCCATAAAAATGGTGCCTCACTCTTGTGGGAGGCCCAAGTACCAGCGACAGGTAAGGGCCCAAAACATATTGAGGAGACATCAAAATTGCCTATTACAAAACGACCTGGTTTTGAAAGGGGGGTCACCTGGGTTTTTGGCCCCGTGCTCGGCGGCCAGCTAGGGAAACCTACCAAACCCACACTTTCTGAAAACTAGACACCCGGGGGATTCCAGGGAGGTATGGGTTGCGTGGATTCCCCAAAGGTTTCTTACCCAGAATCCCATGCAAACCTCAATTTTAGCTGAAAAAATCACTTTTTCCACACATTTTTGTGTGGGAAAGTTGTGGCATCACCGGGCTGACGCAAATTTCCTACCATCCAGCGTTCCCCCAGTTCTCTTGATAAAAATGGTGCCTCACTCGTGTGGGAGGCCCAAGTACCCGCGACAGGCAAGGGCCCAAAACGTATTGAGGCGACATCAAAATTGCCTATTAGAAAACGACCTGGTTTTGCAAGGGGGGTCACCTGGGTTTTTGGCTCCGTGCTCGGCGGCCAGTTAGGGAAACCTACCAAACCCACACATTTGTGAAAACTAGACACCCGGCGATTCCAGGGAGGTATGTCTTGCGTGGACCCCCTAACGTTTTCTTACCCAAAATCCCATGCAAACCTCAATTTTAGCTGAAAAAATCACTTTTTCCACACATTTTTGTGTGGGAAAGTTGTGGCATCACCGGGCTGACACAAATTTCCTACAACCCAGCGTTCCCCCAGGTCTCCCGATAAAAATGGTGCCTCACTCATGTGGGAGGCCCAAGTACCCGCGACAGGCAAGGGCCCAAAACTTATTGATGCAACATCAAAATTGCCTATCACAAAACGACCTGGTTTTGCAAGGGGGGTCACCTGGGTTTTTGGCCCGAGCTCGGCGGCCAGCTAGAGAAACCTACCAAACCCACCATTTCTGAAAACTAGACACCTGGGGGGTTCCAGGGAGGTATGGCTTGCGTGGATCCCCCAACGTTTTCTTACCCAGAATCCCCTGCAAACCTCAATTTTAGCTGAAAAAAAACACTTTTTCCACACATTCTTGTGTGGGAAAGTTGTGGCATCACCGGGCTGACACAAATTTCTTACCACCCAGCGTTCCCCCAGGTCTCCCGGTAAAAATGATGCCTCACTCATGTGGGAGGCCCAAGTACCCGCGACAGGCAAGGGCCCAAAACATATTGAGGCGACATCAAAATTGCCTATCACAAAACGACCTGGTTGTGCAAGGGGCATCACCTGGGTTTTTGGCCCAGTGCTCGGCGGCCAGCTAGGGAAACCTACCAAACCCACACATTTCTGAAAACTAGACACCTGGGGGGTTCCAGGGAGGTAAGGCTTGCGTGGATCCCCCAACGTTTTTACCCAGAATCCCTGCAAACCTCAATTTTAGCTGAAAAAATCACTTTTCCACACATTTTGTGTGGGAAAGTTGTGGCATCACCGGGCTGACACAAATTTCCTACCACCAAGCGTTCCCCCAGGTCTCCTGATAAAAATGGTGCCTCACTCGTGTGGGAGGCCCAAGTACCTCGCAGAGCAAGGGCCCAAAACGTATTGAGGCGACATCAGAATTGCCTATCACAAAACGACCTGGTTTTGCAAGGGGGTCACCTGGGTTTTTGGCCCCGTGCTTGGCGGCCAGCTAGGGAAACCTACCAAACCCACACATTTCTGAAAACTAGACACCCAGGGGATTCCAGGGAGGTATGGCTTGCGTGAATCCCCCAACGTTTTGTTACCCAAAATCCCCTGCAAACCTCAAATTTAGCTGAACAAATCACTTTTTCCACACATTTTTGTGTGGGAAAGTTGTGGCATCACTGGGCTGACACAAATTTCCTACCACCAGCGTTCCCCAGGTCTCCCGATAAAAATGGTGCCTGACTCGTGTGGGAGGCCCAAGTACCCGCGACAGGCAAGGGCCCAAAACATTTTGTGATAGGCAATTTTGATGTCGCCTCATTATGTTTTGGGCCCTTGCCTGTCGCGGGTACTTGGGCCTCCCACACGAGTGAGGCACCATTTTTATAGGGAGACCTGGGGGAACGCTGGGTGGTAGGAAATTTGTGTCAGCCCAGTGATGCCACAACTTTCCCACACAAAAATGTGTGGAAAAAGTGATTTTTTCAGCTAAAATTAAGGTTTGCAGGGGATTCTGGGTAAGAAAACGTTGGGGGATCCACGCAAGCTATACCTCCCTGGAACCCCCCCGGTGTCTAGTTTTCAGAAATGTGTGGGCTTGGTAGGTTTCCCTAGCTGGCCGCCGAGCACGGGGCCAAATACCCAGGTGACCCCCCTTGCAAAACCAGGTCGTTTTGTGATAGGCAATTTTGATGTCGCCTCAATACGTTTTGGGCCCTTGCCTGTCGCGGGTACTTGGGCCTCCCACACGAGTGAGGCACCATTTTTATCGGGAGACGTGGGGGAACGCTGGGTGGTAGGAAATTTGTGTCAGCCCAGTGAATCCACAACTTTCCCACACAAAAATGTGCGGAAAAAAGTGATTTTTTAAGCTAAAATTGAGGTTTGCAGGGGATTCTGGGTGAAAAAACGTTGGGGGATCCATGCAAGCCATACCTCCCTGGAACCCTCCCGGGACTCTAGTTTTCAGAAATGTGTGGGTTTGGTAGGTTTCCCTAGCTGGCCGCCGAGCACGGGGCCAAAAACCCAGGTGACCCCCCTTGCAAAACCGGGTCATTTTGTGATAGGCAATTTTTATGTCGCCTCAATACGTTTTGGGACCTTGCCTGTCGCGTGTACTTGGGCCTCCCACACAAGTGAGGCACCATTTTTATCGAGAGACCTGGGGGAACGCTGGGTAGTAGGAAATTTGTGTCAGCACAGTGATGCCACAACTTTCCAACACAAAAATGTGTGGAAAAAGTGATTTGTTTCAGCTAAAATTGAGGTTTGCAGGGGATTCTGGGTAAGAAAACAATCTGGGATCCATGCAAGCCATACCTCCTTGGGACCCCCCGTGTGTCTAGTTTTCAGAAATGTGTGGGTTTGGTAGGTTTCCCTAGCTGGCCGCTGAGCATGGGGCCAAAACCCCAGGTGACCCCCCTTGCAAAACCAGGTTGTTTTGTGATAGGCAATTTTGATGTCGCCTCAATAAGTTTTAGGCCCTTGCCTGTCGCGGGTTCTTGGGCCTCCCACATGAGTGAGGCACCATTTTTATCGGGAGACCTGGGGGAACGCTGGGTGGTAGGAAATTTGTGTCAGCCCAGTGATGCCACAACTTTCCCACACTAAAATGTGCGGAAAAAGTGATTTTTTATGCTAAAATTGAGGTTTGCAGGGGATTCTGGGTAAGAACCCGTTGGGGGATCCACGCAATCCATACCTCCCTGGAACTCCCCGGGTGTCTAGTTTTCAGAAATATGTGGGTTTGGTAGGTTTCCCTAGCTGGCCGCCGAGCACAAGGCCAAAAACCCAGGTGACCCCCCTTGCAAAACCAGGTCGTTTTGTGATAGGCAATTTTGATGTTGCCTCAAAATGTTTTGGGCAATTGCCTGTCACAGGTAGTTGGGCCTCCCACACGAGTGAGGCACCATTTTTGTCGGGAGACCTGGGGAAACGCTGGGTGGTAGGAAATTTGTGTCAGCCGGTGATGCCACAACTTTCCAACACAAAAATGTGTGGAAAAAGTGATTTTTTCAGCTAGATTTGAGGTTTGCAGGGGATTCTGGGTAAGAAAACATTGGGGGATCCACGCAAGCCATACCTCCCTGGAACCCCCCGGGTATCTAGTTTTCAGAAATGTGTGGGTTTGCTAGGTTTCCCTAGGTGCCGGCAGAGCTAGGGTTCAAAAACTACAGCTAGGCACTTTGTAAAAAAAGGGTCATTTTTCACTGTGAAAATGTGGTGCGTCCACCTTGCATTTTGGGCCGTTTCCTGTCACTGGCACTAGGCCTACCCACACAAGTGAGGTACCATTTTTCTCGGAAGACTTTGGGAAACGCGGGGTGGGTGGAATTTTATGGATCCACGCGGATTCCAGAACTTTCGACCACAGAAATGTGAGGAAAATGTGTTTTTTTTTACAAATGTTTAGGTTTGCAAGGGATTCTGGGTAACAGAACCTGGTGAGAGCCAGTCAAGTCACCCCATCCTGGATTCCCCTGGGTGTCTAGCTTTCAAAAATGTGTAGGTTTGCTAGGTTTCCCTAGGTGCCGGCAGAGCTAGGGTTAAAAAACTACAGCTAGGCACTTTGCAAAAAAAGGGTCATTTTTCACTGTGAAAATGTGGTATGTCCACCTTGCGTTTTGGGCCGTTTCCTGTCGCGGGCACTAGGCCTACCCACACAAGTGAGGTACCATTTTTCTCGGAAGACTTTGGGAAACGCGGGGTGGGTGGAATTTTATGGATCCACGCAGATTCCAGAACTTTCCACCACAGAAATGTGAGGAAAATGTGTTTTTTAGGAATTTGTTTTAGGTTTGCAAGGAATTCTGGGTAACAGAACCTGGGGGGAGCCAGTCAAGTCACCCCATCCTGGATTCCCCTGGGTGTCTACCTTTCAAAAATGTATAGGTTTGCTAGGTTTCCCTAGGTGCCGGCAGAGCTAGGGTTCAAAAACTACAGCTAGGCACTTTGCAAAAAAAGGGTCATTTTTCACTGTGAAAATGTGGTGTGTCCACCTTGCGTTTTGGGCCGCTTCCTGTCGCGGGCACTGGGCCTACCCACACAAGTGAGGTACCAGTTTTCTCGTAAGACTTTGGGGAACGCGGGGTGGGTGGAATTTTGTGGATCCACGCAGATTCCAGAACTTTCCACCACAGAAATGTGAGGGAAATGTATTTTGTTTGACAATTTGTTAGGTTTGCAAGGGATTCTGGGTAACAGAACCTGGTGAGAGCCAGTCAAGTCACCCCATCCTGGATTCCCCTGGGTGTCTAGTTTTAAAAAATGTATAGGTTTGCTAGGTTTCCCTAGGTGCCGGCAGAGCTAGGGTTTAAAAACTACAGCTAGGCACTTTGCAAAAAAAGGGTCATTTTTCACTGTGAAAATGTGGTGTGTCCACGTTGCGTTGTGGGCCGTTTTCTGTCACGGGAACTAGGCCTACCCACACAAGTGAGGTACCATTTTTCTTGGAAGACTTTGGGGAACGCCAGGTGGGTGTAATTTTATGGATCCACGCAGATTCCAGAACTTTCCACCACAGAAATGTTTTTTTTGACAATTTTTTAGGTTTGCAAAGGATTCTGGGTAACAGAACCTGGTGAGAGCCAGTCAAGTCACCCCATCCTGGATTTCCCTGGGTGTCTACTTTTCAAAAATGTATAGGTTTGCTAGGTTTCCCTAGGTGCCGGCAGAGCTAGGGTTCAAAAACTACAGCTAGGCACTTGGTAAAAAAAGGGTCATTTTTCATTGTGAAAATGTGGTGTGTCCACGTTGCGTTTTGAGCCATTTCCTACACAAGGCCTACCCACACAAGTGAGGTACCATTTTTATCGGGAGACTTAGGGTAACACGGAATTGTAGAGCAACTGTTATTACCTATTGACTTTCGATGCATTTCTGCCTTCCAAATGAAAGACAATGTGTAAAAAAGAAGTCATTTTGAAAAATGACCTACAATTCTCATGCTAGTATGGGTACTCCCAATTTTGGAAATGTGCAAATATCTACTGTTTCTAAACTCTATATTTTGTTCCCATTTCATAAATACATAGGTGTCTTTCATACCGATTTTTCCATGTATACATTTTCCCAAATGAATTGCTATATACCCGGTACATAATAAAAAATCATTGCAAGACGCTGCTCAGTTATTGGCTCTGGGTTCGTCGGGTTCTTGGTGAACCTACAAGTCCTATATATCCCCACAACCAGAAAGGTATAGCGGATGTAATGGTATATTGCTTTCAAACAACTGTCATAATTAGAAGAAGTTACATGTAAAAACGTTGACACAAATGGCTGTTTTTTTCAAATAATTTTCAATGTTTCTTATATTTAACTGTTAGTTTCTATGAAGAACCCTTGAAGGATCTACACAAATGACCCCTTGCTGAATTCAGAATTCTGTCTACTGTTCTAAAATGTATAGCTTTCCAGGATCCATTATTGCTTTCATACCCATTTCTACCATTAACTGGAAAGAGGTTGAAAGCACAAAAAATAGCAAAAATAGGCTATGTCCCAGAAAAATGCCAAAACTGTGTAAGAAATGTTGGTTTTCTGACAAAAGTCTGCTTGTCCCTGAAAGCTGGGAAGATGGTGATTTCAGCACCACAACCCCTTTTTGATACCATTTGCAGGGAAAAAGCAGACGCTTTCATCTGTAGCCCTTTTTCCCATTTTTTAAAAACAAAAACAAATTTTTGCTGTATTTTGGCTAATTTTTGGGTCCCCTCCAGGGAAATACACAAACCCTGGGTACCTTTAGAATCCCCATGATGTTGGAAAAAAAGGACTCAAATTTGGCGTGGATACCTTATGTGGTCAAAAAGTTACAGGGGCCTAAGCGTGAACTACCCCAAATAACCAAAAAAAGGCTTAGCACAGGGGGGGAAAAGGCCTAGCAACGAAGGGGTTAATTTACAGGCCCTGGGTATATGGTATACCACACGACAAAGGACTTATAAGTACATCAACTATGCCAATCAGGTGTAAGCCTAATTAAACCATGCTTAGGGGAGGAAGCACAAGCACTTTAGCACTGGTTCGCAGTGGTAAAGCGCATAGAGTCCTAAGGCCAACTAAAGGGGTTTTCAACTCAAAATGGCAGTAAGTGGGCAAAATGTTTGGGGGGCGACCACCCTAAGGCTGACAGGTCTAGCAATTGGCAATAGTATTATGCTGGATAAGGCTTTATAGGAATCACCATGCCAGTATTTAGATAACATCAATGAGTGAAGTGGTAGCACTGAACTGTGCATCTCAAAACATTTAACTTGTGAAATTAGAGACATGCTTGTAAAGTTGGGTAGGGGCGACCTATGGTCTAACCCTACCCTCCTTAGGACCAATAAACTGTTATTGATTAAACAGCCTATTGGGCAGTGAAAGTGGTCAATAGTATGAAGTCAGCAAAAAGCAGCAAAATGTTCAAAGAAGGTATTTGACACATAAAACATACCAGGGGGAAACAATTATTTAGACTGGATCTACCATAAAGAACAACATTCGATTTTCCCTAAATTTCGATTAGGCACTTTCCCTTCTGAAAATTACCTCCACTTATACAATGATAAGTAATGATTGCAGCTTTGGGGCAAGGCTGTTATTCACGTTTTGCTTTTCTGCACAGACTACAGAAACCAGTAGGAGGTGGTTCCTCCCTCTCTTTAAAAAATATCACATAACTAAAAGGGCTGATGCGGTTACCCTATGTTATAGAACAATGGATTTAGAAATTTGTAATGCAGTAGCTACGTATTTATGGCAAGCATGATGCAAATGAAAGAAGGGTATAGTGGTACCATCCGTGTATGACCAATAGGAAGCCTTCTTTTATTTGATTATGAGTTGTAAATTAAGAGTTTAATAATTATGACTGTTTTATGTATGTTGGAAAACGAGGCAGCATCTGTGAGGCCTGCACAAATAACATGACTACATTTGTCCTTCACTGGGAACCAAACACCCAATTGTAGCGCCTGATTCTCAGAGGGTAGCGTTGCAGAGCAGTCTGAGGCTTACTCAAGGGAGGTGGTGTGGGCTAGTAATCGCCATTTGCAGGTGCGCAAAAATAACACTCAATAATTGATTGTCCAGTCTGTACTTTGCTTTACAAAAGTAAGAGTACATTTATTAAACACACACACTACTCAATACTATGCACCAATTTACAAATATACATAAGCTGTTGGAATTACTTTGTGACATTGCATAACATCTCCACCCCTCCCGCAGGGGGGTGGGGTCTAGTACCACCACTCCCATGTATGCACATCATCTTGCCCCCTAATGCCGTGTGTTGAGCATAACCTGGAGCGAGGGCCCTGCGCACTGGCACCATCCCAGTGGCGACCCACCCCATTACCTCAACACGCATTAAAAATAGGTTCACCTGCCCTAGTGACACATAACCCTGACTGAGCATCTTATATTGACCATACAGTATGCACCCCCACATCTTCAGGGCTAACAGTCGGGGTTGTTCTTCACTTAAGCCAGACACCCTAGCAGGAATGTCTGGCAACATAACCCCACTTTGCTTATGACATCACCTTACACAGGTATTTCACATTACATATGTGACCTTCAGTCCCTCTAAAAACGAATAACCGTTAGTAAATGCAGTTCTGGTGCAATTACACCTCTTCACCTCCAGGGGATGCCCTTCTCCAGACATCCCCATCTCAGCCCTTCACTCCATGAAGCACTTTGCAATACACCCTCAGCTGTAGAACAAAAGTTCCAGCCCAGAAGGTGTAATAAAGCAGGTTGAGCACTTGAGGGGTTATCCTTTTCAACTCCCTAGGACAGTTAGGGTGGGACTTAACTTCATGCTGGGGGGAGACTGCGCTTCTCCAGCAGCTCCCCCAGCACCCTTGCACCAAGTTGGTGGTGACCCCGTCCTCCTGGGGCCACCACAAGCACCAAAATAACCGATTCTTGAATGCCTAGCAAGGCATTATGGGGCGCTTCAGCTCCGACTTGATGAATATTTGATGAGCGGCTCTCCCGCTGTGCCGGGGAGAGCCGCGATCCAACTGGCGCTCCGCGCCGCCTTCCACGCTTGGTGGGGGGCCCGGTCCCACCCGGACCCCCAGGGGATTCATAGCAGCTCGGGGAGCCCACCCCCGGCTGCTCCTTCCGGTGAGCGCTTCTCCTTGGTTTCGGGGTCCCGACCCCACCCTGGACCCCCACATGCCTCCATGTTGGAGGGCAGCCTGGGGAGCCCACCCCCGGCTGCCCCCGCCGGCTCCCTGCCCGGCCAGCACCCTCGCGTGCTGCCGCGGGAGCCGGCACTGCTCTTCTGGTCCGCCCGCTCCACACAGGGACTGCATTTGGCCCGGCGAGGCCGCGGGGGAGTGCGCCGGCACTCCCCCTCCTCCCTCCTGCCTCTCGGGGCCCGGGGATGGGGTCCCGGGCCCCCAGACATCTTGGGGGGCACGATGGCGCTCCCCTCCCTCGGCTATCTTTGGGGCCCGGAGATGAGGTCCCGGGCCCCGCCTCCTCGTCACGGGGAGCGCGACGGCGCTCCCCGGCTGCTTGGCTTCGGTGGGGGCCAGGGTGGGCTCCTGGCCCCCCGCGGGGGAAATCTTCCCGGGGAGCGCGACGGCGCTCCCCGACTTGACTTCGGGGCCCGGGGATGGGGTCCCGGGCCCCCTTTGGCCACTCTTCGCGGGGGGTGCGACAGCACTCCCCCGCCTCCTGTCTTCGTGGGGGGCGCGACGGCGCTCCCCCGCCCCCGTCTTCACTTGCCCGGCGGGGGCCAGGGTGGGCTCCTGGCACCCCGTGTGGGGGGACATCTTCATGGGGAGCGCGATGGCGCTCCCCGGCTTTGCTTCGGGGCCCAGGGATGGGGTCCCGGGCCCCTCTTGGGTCACCTTCACGGGGAGCGCGACGGCGCTCCCCGGCTTCCCTTCCTCCCCAGGGGTCAAAGGTCGCTCACCTTCCGGGGGCCATATCTCAGCCCCTGGGGGTCCGATCTGCCCCATTTTTGCGTCCTCTTGCTCCTGGCGGCGGCCCCCAGCCACTGGGAGCACTCTCCTTCGCCCTCCGGGTCTCCAAGAGGGGGCATTCTGCAGGGAGCAGTCTTCACTGGCTCCCTGCGCCACACTTTTGCCTGGCTCTCCTCTGGGGCCTCTCTTCTCTCTGGGCTATTCTTCTGGCGCTGTTAGGGGCCTGGGGGGCAGTCAGGGGGTACCTCCTTCCAACTGCCCATTGCCAGGCTCCAGCACCTTCCGCCTCAGCAGACCACACCCCAGAGAGAGCTTCTCTTCCTGTGCAAGCACTTTTTAAAAGTTGAGTAGGGGGCTGGCAGTAAGTCTCTGTTGGTCCTATCAAACAGCGACACATCACTTCCCTGCCCCTGCTCCCTCCTTCTTGTCCATCCTCTGGGCTGGTTCAAAATGGCGTCGTCCAGGGTCTCTGGCCACATGGTCTCTGAAACACGAGCCCTTCCCTCCTTGGTGCAGCCTGGTGCCTGGCACCAGTGATAGCTGCTGATGGATGAGCCTGTAGCCCCACCCATCTTCTTCTTCCTGGAGAGGAGGCCTTAGCTTGTGGAAGAAAGGTTATCAATCCATCCAGCTGAGGTCAGCCCTCAGCCTGGCCCTGGTTATGACTGCCTCAGAGAAATGTGACATTTCTGGATGACCCAAAAGCAGTACAAATATGACTTTGGACTCTGCAGAATACTTCTTTTCACATCCGCTACAGTGGACTTTAGTGTGTGTCTGGAATCTGTAGGCCTTAGGAAAGTTAATCTAGCACATGGGCTCCACATCCCCATAGGGGAATAATGAAGTGAAAAACACAGTAAAACACACTGACTTTCCCTGGCATGTTCCTTCCCAGTGTATAAGGCCTATTCCGTGTCACCACCCACTTCTGCATAAGTCCCGCCACACCATTCACTTTGTAGCTGCTCCTGGACTGCGCATGCCAGGAATCTCCCCTGCGCAGCCCCTACACGTGTGCACACGCATGTACACAGGTATCTGCATGTAACCAGCCCGGTGCCCCTTACTCCAGCTGCTGCGCAGTGGCCTAGTCAAGCTAGGGGGACACCAGTAAAATCCACATGCAGTCTCTTTCATCATGAGTTCACTGTGGATGAGTCCCAATTTATGAGGCTCTCCCACACTAAAAGCTCAACACATAGGTGCTCAAAAAGCGAAAAATCCGGGCGGCCCATAGTGTCAGAACCACCTTCTAACAATGTATATTTAAAAAAAATGTTATATATTGATATGTCAATAGCTGGAAAGAACAAATCTTCAATGATAGATTGATTGGTGCCATACAAATCTGCTGGTGATGGTTCTCCTCATACCCTTCCTCTAGGAGGGTACAAAAGTTAAATTTGCTTTAAACTCAAACTTACGATCGAATTTACCTTTGTGTATTCGGTCCTATATGTCTTACCTCAATATGAAATTATGGTGTATTTTTAATATATAACTCATAAGAAAGCCTTGATTTCCTTGCTTGCTGTGATCGTTATTCGTTTAATTTATTCCAGCCACAAACGCTATTACAAATGACACAGCTGAGAATATGTGCATGGGGCAGCAACAGACTGTACAATGAGATGGCTGCATTTCTCACAATACATTTGGCACTGGCTGGACACTACTAAAGGTATCATTCACAACTTTAAACTGTTCCGAAATGACATAGTATGTGTTTCGTACATCTTTTCAACCCCCTCCTCTTCAGTTTACAGTCCCTTCGGAGATGTTAATCTGCAACAAAAGGATACAAACCACACATAGACTACATTCTCACCCGTTCATTACCAACTATCGTGAAACGATAGCAACTTCACACAGACTTGTCACCTTGAGAATCCATACGAGCAGATAATAATGTGATAATACATTTTCAACTTAACCGAAACAGTAATGTTTCGGTTTTTTTAATAGCCCTCCTGCTGTGCGTGTTCAGGCAAGAAAGGATCAAATTAATTGTGATTTTCACTTTCAAATTATATTTAGAGCAAAGTGGTGTATCAACAAACATGGGAACATACTGCAAATCAGACAAAACATGCAAAACTTATTTTAAACTCGTGCTAACTTTTAATCGAGTGTACTTTTAATTCCCAGCACGAACATCACTGTTTCAAAATGATAAAAATAGCACATTAATCATCATATCCCTGCAGATAAAAATTGATGTACAAACTGTAATCCTCTAAACCATTTACGTAGATAAATGTATAAAGCACATAACCACACACTTGGAACTATAGGAACTTCTAAAATGTCAGAGAAAATATTTTCTGTTCATTCCATTAACTGTTAAATGAAAATGTTCACTGAACCTGTGAACTCTTGAAGTTATGTGCAGGTGTGACTTAGAATATGCAGTTTACTTTAATGATACACAGTGCGCTGTGATAGAAAAATTATATAATGCGCCATCTCCTGTCATTAAAGAGATATCACAAGTTACATAGGAGTTCTGTGACCATATCGAGGAACAAAGTGAACATAATTTCTTTTACATAGCTATTCTAAAGAATTTATCTTTTTGGCAAGTTTTCAACTTTTTATTTTTGGACCCTAGACATTTGACCTTTCCTGAGCAGCTGAGGCTTGTCATAAAAAAATTAAAACCATTTCGGTATTTAAATTGTGAATTTAACACATTAGTAAGTGAGTTGAAAAAATGTGAATAGGTTTTGTACAACTGAAGTAATTAATCATGTCGTACTCGTAAATACAGCTATCATGGGAAGCCGATATTGCCATACTTAAGGGTAAAAAGGGAAGTTAGCAACTATCGCATCCTACGAGGCCCACAAAATACAGCCATATCTGAACGAGGCCCTGTGAAAGAAATGTTTGAAAGAGAGCCTGTGGGCCAGGTTGGTGCAGATAAAAGAGCTGAACCTGGACTGGAAATCGCTCTCAGATATAGTTGGATGCATACAATGCAATTATAGAAAGGGGTCCCTGCTTCATCCCTTATGCTGCTGCCCAACTTTGCTACAGTCACAACGGAAATTACTAAAACCAATTTTTCTGTGCACAGGGGCACAGACGTGTAGAAGCAGTATCAGTTCTCTTCGCCAGGACCTCACCTTCGGATTAGCCCAAATTTGGAAAATGTATGCAGGTGACATGAACCCTCCTGAATTAAGCCATGCAACAAGGTGACAATAAAGGCAAAAGCTAAACACCTGCCTAAGTTACCTGGAAGACTGTCGCCCATATATTGCCGTTGCACGCAGACTTTGAACTTTGTAATGTTCACTTGCTGAATGAAGCTATGCGGACTGGTGACAAAGAAGACAAAAGATACACACCTGCCTAAGTCACCTGGAATACTCTGTTGCCCATATCGTGCTGTTGCACGCATACTTGCACTTTGTAATTTTCACTTGCACATCAGTCTGAGACAATCGCTAGGGTGCCCATTTTGTTGACTAAAAATGTTGACTCCGACCCTTTTTCTAATCCATAATTAATATGAACGTTCTCTGCGAAAGCTCCCTCCATGTTCTCTGCTCTAGCGGAATCAGGGGCCAACCCTACGACTGATGTGGCATTTTGTGCATCTGCATGAGGGAGACCATGCACCTTACTCTGATAATTTGCACATTGCTCTAAGGTACACTTGCGACCTTAGGGGCATATCTACAAGGCCCTGCGATAATTATCGCTCAGCGCTCTTAGCGCGAGGATAATTATCGCCGGCCAACTCTGAATTTTATCGCGGAGATAGCGTGCTATCAGCAACGCTTATCTCCAAAGCGATAAAATTCAGAGCGCAAGCTGCCAATTGTGCGATTATCGCTGGAAATACAGCGATAATCGCACAAGGTTTGGCGATAGCTTGCTGATAGGGCAAGACATACTTAGCCATGATATCCACCTTACATAGAATATCATGGCTAAGTCAGTCTTGAAGCAGGCGTAAGGAAAGTAGCGATAACAGAGGTTATCGCTACTTTGCTTGTCGCTATGCTTCATTGCGTGAGGCTTGATAATAGGAGAAATGTCGCTTAGCGACATTTCTCCCGTTATTCTGGGGAGGAACGCCCACTTTGCATCTCATTAGAGATGCAAAGCTGGGCGATGAGAGAAAGGGCGTAGAAGCATGGATTCACGCGTTAGCGTGTCCTTGCTAATAGGGCGTTAAAATTATCGCCGCTTTTCGTCCGAAAACGGACGCTAAAGCGGCGATAATTTTATCGCGGGGCCTTGTAGATATGCCCCTTAGTTTTTAACAAAAACTCACCTTATTGTGAAGACCGTTTTGCACATTTTGCTTTGTTGCACACAGACTTAGCACTTTAACCTGTCGATTTGCACACTTTAAATTGGTCGCTGATATACTCCTTCTCTGGCTCAAATAATTGACTTTTGCATCTCAGTGACTCATTGAATTGGACGATTCTGGTGCCTAACTATAAGTTAAATTACTGGTAGAACACTCCCGCCTATCTTGCTCAGCTGCAAGCTGAATCTGTACCCTATCCAGCTCACTTGCACATTTTTTATTCGATCTCTGCTGATCCTTGTTTTATTCAAAACTGTTGACCCTGGTGCTTCCACAATGCCTATACACAGGAAAGGTTTTAGGAAAGTCTTTAAGATGTAGTTCAGTATAATCTTCAGCTGCACCTTATCCAGCGCACTTGCACCTCCCTAACCGGATCTCAGCAGTTTCTTCTTTCCACATAAATTGCTGATTCTGGTGTTTATTTGGAGTTTTTCGGAAAGTCTCTAAGTCATTTTATAGCATAAGTTTTATCAGCGATTTAACCTTTGGGATTATGCGACACTTTGCACAGCCATGTGAGGGAGGTCCCGTATCTCGCCCCATGTACTTGCACATTGTCTGCTAGATGCTGGTCGACGAGATTTGTTTAGACAAAAGCACATGTTAGATGGTGTCACTGTATTATCCCATATGCATGCCTTTCGCCACTAATTGCATATTTTAAATGAACAAATTGTATGAAAGTGCTGCATCATGTTCCTTTTTATTCAATTCTTTCTAACTTTGTGATTGTATTGAGTTGGAAAATTGTAATGATTTTAAGTAATCGCGCAATAATTCATTTCATTCATTTATTCTTTCATTGTTGATAAATAAAGCTTTCTAAACTCAAAAAAGCATGCAGTACAGCGGTTTACCCATCTTATATATAAGTAACATTTACCTGTCAAAATAGTTCACAACAGTGCTTGGATATGGAGAAGAGGCATTCAAGCCACAGTGGAGCTCTTTTGACGAGCAAGGGGTTGGGGAACAGCTGGGAACAGAAGTTTGGGGGATTTTCTTTGACCTTTACAAAATAAGAGAGAATAAGTACAGGCCAAATTTGTTAAGAGCTGGAGAGAAGCAGGGAGTAGAGAGGTGCTGAAATCAATGCTAAATGTGGAACAAAGCTCTCTTGGAGACAAACCCATATGCGGTCCAAGAGAGGGTGCAATGCAGTGGCTGTTTGCTTCTCTTTCATTTTTGTTTTGTAGGCATGTATGATGGTTGTCCTTGGTTCAGCTCTAAACGCGAGGAAATATTTTTACACCAAATCTAGAAGTATGCTTCTCAGTTGTACCTTCTCAACAGGTTTCTCTGTTACTCACTCTATCTATTATCTTATGAGATAAGATACTTTAACTGAGTTTGTGTTCCAGACATATGTTATCACTGTCCCAGTTCCCAGCTGTCTCCAACTGCGGCCATTGCTTAACCCCTTCGCTGCTAGGCCTTTTCCCCCCTGTGCTAAGCCTTTTTTTGGCTATTTGGGGTAGTGCGCGCTTAGGCCCCTGTAACTTTTTGACCACATAAGGTATCCACGCCAAATTTGCGTCCTTTTTTTCTAACATGATGGGGAGTGTAAAGGTACCCAGGGTTTGTGGAATCCCCTGGAGGGACCCAGAAATTAGCCAAAATACAGCTAAATTATGTTTTTTTTAGGAAAAATGCGAAAAAAGGGCTGCAGATGAAAGCGTCTTGTTTTTCCCTGCAAATGGCATCAAAAAGGGGATGTGGTGCTGAAATCACCATCTTCCCAGCTTTCAGGGACAAGCAGACTTTTGTCAGAAAACCAACTTTTTTACACAGTTTTGGCATTTTTCTGGGACATAGCCTATTTTTGCTATTTTTTGTGCTTTCAACCTCCTTCCAGTTAATGGTAGAAATGGGTATGAAACCAATAATGGATCCTGGAAAGCCATACATTTCTGAAAAGTAGACAAAATTCTGAATTCAGCAAGGGGTCATTTGTGTAGATCCTTAAAGTTTTCCTTATAGAAACTAACAGTTAAATAAAGGAAAAATTGAAAATTAGTTGAAAAAAACAGAAATTTGTGTCCACGTTTTCACCTGTAACTTCTTCTAATTATGACAGCTATTTGAAAGAAATATACCGTTATATCCGCTGGACCTTTCTGGTTGTGGGGATGTATAGGACTTTTAGGTTCACCAAGAACCCGACGAACCCAGAGCCAATAACTGAGCAGCATCTTGCAATGGTTTTTTATTATGTACCGGGTATATAGCAATTATTTTGGGAAAATGTATACATGGAAAAATTGTTATGAAAGACACCTATGTATTTCTGAAATGGGAACAAAATGTAGATTTTAGAAACAGTAGATATTTGGACATTTCCGAAATTGGGAGTACCCATACTAGCATGAGAATTATAGGTCATTTATCAAAATGACTTATTTTTTACACATTGTCTTTCATTTGGAAGGCAGAAATGCATCGAAAGTCAATAGGTAATAACAGTTGCTCTACAATTCTGTGTTACCCTAAGTCTCCCGATAAAAATGGTACCTCACTTTTGTGGGTAGGCCTTGTGCCCACAACAGGAAATGGCTCAAAATGCAACGTGGACGTACCACATTTTCACAGTGAAAAATGACCCTTTTTTTGCAAAGTGCCTAGCTGTAGTTTTTGAACCCTAGCTCTGCCGGCACTTAGGGAAACCTAGCAAACCTATACATTTTTGAAAAGTAGACACCCAGGGGAATCCAGGATGGGGTGTCTTGACTGGCTCTCACCAGGTTCTGTTACCCAGAATCCCTTGCAAACCTAAAAACTTGGCAAAAAAAACACATTTTCCTCACTTTTCTGTGGTGGAAAGCTCTGGAATCTGCGTGGATCCACAAAATTCCACCCACCCCGCGTTCCCCAAGGTCTTCCGAAAAAAATGGTGCCTCACTCGGGTGGGAGGCCCAAGTACCCGCGACAGGCAAGGGCCCACAACGTATTGAGGCGACCTCAAAATGGCCTATCACAAAACGACCTGGTTTTGCAAGGGGGTCCCATGACGTTTTGGCCCGGGGCTCGGCGGCCACCTAGGGAAACCTACCAAACCCACACGTTTCTGAAAAGTAGACACTCGGGGAACTCCAGGGAGGTATGGCTTGCGTGGATCCCCCAATGTTTTCTTACCCAGAATCCCCTGCAAACCTGACATTTTGCTGAAAAAATCCCTTTTTTCACACATTTTTGTGTGGTAAAGTTGTGGCATCACGGGGCTGACACAAATTTCCTACCACCCAGCGTTCCCCAGGTCTCCCGATAAAAATGGTGCCTCACTCGGGTGGGAGGCCCAAGTACCCGCGACAGGCAAGGGCCCACAACGTATTGAGGCGACCTCAAAATGGCCTATCACAAAACGACCTGGTTTTGCAAGGGGGGTCCCATGACGTTTTGGCCCGGGGCTCGGCGGCCACATAGGAAACCTACCAAACCCACACGTTTCTGAAAAGTAGACACTCGGGGACTCCAGGGAGGTATGGCTTGCGTGGATCCCCCAACGTTTTCTTACCCAGAATCCCCTGCAAACCTGACATTTTGCTGAAAAAATCCCTTTTTCACACATTTTTGTGTGGTAAAGTTGTGGCATCACGGGGCTGACACAAATTTCCTACCACCCAGCGTTTCCCCAGGTCTCCCGATAAAAATGGTGCCTCACTCGGGTGGGAGGCCCAAGTACCCGCAACAGGCAAGGGCCCACAACGTATTGAGGTGACCTCAAAATGGCCTATCACAAAACGACCTGGTTTTGCAAGGGGGGTCCCATGACGTTTTGGCCCGGGGCTCGGCGGCCACATAGGGAAACCTACCAAACCCACACATTTCTGAAAAGTAGACACTCGGGGGACTCCAGGGAGGTATGGCTTGCGTGGATCCCCCAACGTTTTCTTACCCAGAATCCCCTGCAAACCTGACATTTTGCTGAAAAAATCCCTTTTTCACACATTTTTGTGTGGTAAAGTTGTGGCATCATGGGGCTGACACAAATTTCCTACCACCCAGCGTTCCCCCAGGTCTCCCGATAAAAATGGTGCCTCACTTGGGTGGGAGGCCCAAGTACCCGCGACAGGCAAGGGCCCACAACGTATTGAGGCGACATCAAAATTGCCTATCACAAAATGTTTTGGGCCCTTGCCTGTCGCGGGTACTTGGGCCTCCCACCCGAGTGAGGCACCATTTTTATCGGGAGAACTGGGGAACGCTGGGTGGTAGGAATTTGTGTCAGCCCCGTGATGCCACAACTTACCACACAAAAATGTGTGAAAAAGTGATTTTTCAGCCAAATTTCAGGTTTGCAGAGATTCTGGTAAGAAAACGTTGGAGGATCCACGCAGCCATACCTCCCTGGAATCCCCGGTGTCTACTTTCAGAAATGTGTGGGTTTGGTAGGTTTCCTAGGTGGCCGCTGAGCCCGGGCCAAACGTCATGGGACCCCTTGCAAAACCAGGTCGTTTTGTGATAGGCCATTTGAGGTCGCCTCAATACGTTGTGGGCCCTTTCCTGTCGTGGGTACTTGGGCCTCCCACCCGAGTGAGGCACCATTTTTATCGGGAGACCTGGGGGAACACTGGGTGGTAGGAAATTGTGTCAGCCCCATGATTCCACAGCTTTACCACACAAAAATGTGCGAAAAAGTGATTTTTTGAGCAAAATATCAGGTGTGCAGGGGATTCTGGGTAAGAAAACGTTGGTGGATCCACGCAAGCCATACATCCCTGGAATCCCCGGGTGTCTACTTTTCAGAAATGTGTAGGTTTGGTAGGTTTCCTAGGTGGCCGCCGAGCTCCGAGCCAAAATGTCATGGGACTCCCTTGCAAAACCAGGTAGTTTTGTGATAGGCCATTTTGAGGTCGCCTCAATACGTTGTGGGCCCTGCCTGTCGCGGTACTTGGGCCTCCCACCCGAGTGAGGCACCATTTTTATCGGGAGACCTGGGGGAACACTGGGTGGTAGGAAATTGTGTCAATCCCATGATTCCACAACTTTACCACACAAAATGTGCTGAAAAAGTGATTTTTCAGCAAAATATCAGGTTTGCAGGGGATTCTGGGTAAGAAAATGTTGGTGGATCCACGCAAGTCATACCTCCCTGGAATCCCCGGGTGTCTACTTTTCAGAAATGTGTGGGTTTGGTAGGTTTCCTAGGTGGCCGCCGAGCCCCGGGCCAAAGCGTCATGGGACCCCTCTTGCAAAACCAGGTCGTTTTGTGATAGGCAATTTTGATGTCGCCTCAATACGTTTTGGGCCCTTGCCTGTCACGCGGACTTGGACCTCCCACCCGAGTGATGCACCATTTTTATCAGGAGACCTGGGGGAAAGCTGGGTGGTAGGAAATTTGTGTCAGCCCAGTGATGCCACAACTTTCCCACACAAAAATGTATGAAAAAAGTGAATTTTTTCAGCAAAATTTCAGGTTTGCAGGGGATTCTGGGTAGGAAAACATTGGGGGACCCACGCAAGCCATACCTCGCTGGACTCCCCAGAGTGTCTAGTTTTCAGAAATGTGTGGGTTTGGTAGGTTTCCTAAGATGGCCGCCGAGCCCAGGGCCAAAAACCTCACTGGTGTGGGTGGTTCAAGTACCCGCAACAGGCAAGGGCCCAAAACGTATTGAGGAGACATCAAAATGATCTATCACAAAACAAGCTGGTTTTGCAAGGGGAGTCACCTGGGTTTTTGGCCCCGGGCTCGGCGGCCATCTTGGGAAACCTACCAGACCCACACATTTCTGAAAACTAGACAACCGGGGGAGTCCAGCGAGGTATGGCTTGCGTGGATCCCCCAACGTTTTCCTACCCAGAATGCCCAGCAAACCTCAAATTTAGCTGGAAAAAATCACTTTTTTCTCCAATTTCTGTGTGGGAAAGTTCTGGAATCTACGTGGATCCACAAATTTCCTACCACACAGTGTTCCCCCATGTCTCCCGATAAAAATGATACCTCACTCGCATGGGTGGGTCAAGTACCCACGACAGGAAAGGGCCCAAAACCTATTGAGGCGACATCAAAATTACATATCACAAAACAACCTGGTTTTGCAAGAGGGGTCCCATGAGTTTTTGGCCCTGGGCTCGGTGGCCATCTAGGGAAACCTACCAAACCCACACATTTCTGAAAACTAGACACCTGGGGGAGTCCAGCAAGGTATGGCTTGCGTGGGTCCCACAACTTTTCCTACCCAGAATCCCCTGCAAACCTCAAATTTAGCTGAAAAAATCACTTTTTTCTCAAATTTCTGTGTGGGAAAGTTCTGGAATCTACGTGGATCCACAAATTTCCTCCCACCCAGCGTTCCCCCAGGTCTCCTCATAAAAATGATACCTCACTTGCGTGGGTGGGTCAAGTACCCGCGACAGAAAAGGGCCCAAAACCTATTTAGGCGACATCAAAATTACTTATCACAAAACAACCTGGTTTTGCAAGGGGGTCCCAGGAGTTTTTGGCCCTGGGCTCGGCGGCCATCTTGGGAAACTACCAAACCCAAACATTTCTGAAAGCTAGACACCCGGGGGAGTCCAGCGAGGTATGGCTTGCGTGGGTCCCACAACGTTTTCCTACCCAGAATCCCCTGCAAACCTCAAATTTAGCTGAAAAAATCACTTTTTCCATACATTTCTGCGTGGGATCACCATGCCGGCACAAATGTCCTACAACCCAGCGTTCCCCTTGTTCTCCCGAGTAAAATGATACCTCACTTGTGTGGGTGGGTCAAAGGCCTGTGACTGGGAAGAGCCCAAAACATAGGGATTTAGGGTATAGCACCGAGAATTCTAAGCGCTACATTTTTTTAAAAATACGTTTGTAGCCAGTTCTGCTTTGGACACCCACACAAGTGAGGTATCATTTTACTCGGGGAAACAAGGGCAACGCTGGGTGGTAGGACATTTGTGCCAGCACGGTGATTCCACGCAAAAATATGTAGCAAATATGGTTTTTTCAGCTAAATTTTAGGGTTTCAGGGGATTCTGGGTAGGGAAACGTTGGGGAATCCACGCAAGCCATACCTCATTGGACTCCCCAGGGTGTCTAGTTTTCAGAAACGTGTGGGATTGGTAGGTTTCGCTAGATGGCGGCGAGCCCAGGGCCAAAAAACCAGGTGCCACCCCCCCCCCAAAACCAGGTAGTTTTGTTATAGGTAGTTTTGAAGTCTCCACAATACGATTTGGGCCATTTCCTGTTTCAGCCACTATGCCTACCCACACAAGTGAGGTACCATTTTTATCGGGAGCCCTGGGGGAACACAGGGTGGTAGGAAATTTGTGGATCCACGCAGATTCCAGAACTTTCCCACACAGAAATTTGAGTAAAAGTGATTTTTCTGCTAAATTTGAGGTTTGCAGGGCATTCTGGGTAGGAAAACGTTTGGGGACCCATGCAAGCCATACCTCGCTGGACTCCCCAGGTGTCTAGTTTTCAGAAATGTGTGGGTTTGGTAGATTCCCAAGATGGCCGCTGAGCCCGGGGCCAAAAACCCAGGTGACCCCCCTTGCAAAACCAGGTTGTTTTGTGATAGGTAATTTTGATGTCTCCTCAATATGTTTTGGGCCCTTGCCTGTCGCGGGTACTTGACCCATCCACACAAGTGAGGTACCATTTTTCACGGAAGACTTTGGGGGACGTGGGGTGGGTGGAATTTTGTACATCCACGCAGATTCCAGAACTTTCCACCACAGAAATGTGAGGAAAATTTGTTTTTTGGGACATATTTTTAGGTTTGCAAGGGATTCTGGGTAACAGATCCTGGTGAGAGCCAGTCAAGTCACCCCATCCTGGATTCCCCTGGGTGTCTAGTTTTCAAAAATGTATAGGTTTGCCTAGGTGCTGGCAGTGTTAGGGTTCAAAATCTACAGCTAGGCACTTTGCAAAAAAAGGGTCCGTTTTCACTGTGAAAATGTGGTGTGTCCATGTTGCGTTTGGGCCGTTTCCTGTCGCGGGCACTAGGCCTACCCACACATGTGAGGTGCCATTTTTCTCGGAAGACTTTGGGGAACGCGGGATGGGTGGAAATTAGTGGATCCACGCAGATTCCAGAACTTTCCACCACAGAAATGTGAGGAAAATGTGTTTTTTTTGACAAATGTTTCGGTTTGCAAGGGATTCTGGGTAACAGAACCTGGTGAGAGCCAGTCAAGTCACCCCATCCTGGATTCCCCTGGGTATCTAGTTTTAAAAAATGTATAGGTTTGCTAGGTTTCCCTAGGTGCCGGCAGAGTTAGGGTTCAAAATCTACAGCAAGGCACTTTGCAAAAAATGGGTCCGTTTTCACTGTGAAAATGTGGTGTGTCCATGTTGCGTTTTGGGCCGTTTCCTGTCGCGGCCACTAGTCCTACCCACACAAGTGAGGTACCATTTTTCTCGAAAGACTTTGGGGAACGCGGGGTGGGTGGAATTTTGTGGATCCACGCAGATTCCAGAACTTTCCACCACAGAAATATGAGGAAAATGTGTTTTTTTGGACAAATTTTTAGGTTTGCAAGGGATTCTGGGTAACAAAACCTGGTGAGAGCCAGTCAAGTCAGCCCATCCTGGATTCCCCTGGGTGTCTAGTTTTAAAAAATGTATAGGTTTGCTAGGTTTCCCTAGGTGCCGGCAGAGCTAGGAACCAAATTCAACAGGTAGGCACATTCCGAAAAAAAGTCAGTGCCTACTGGGCTTTCTGCCGCCCTGGGGAGGGGGGAAATCAGGGGCTATTGCCCCGATATGCCCCCGAGGGGGCAGAAAGACTGTGGCTATTCTTTTGGGGGTCGGGGGCATTGGGATGCCTATTCTGGTCAGCCCCCACCCCTGCGTATAAAAAAGCCAGCATAATCGCTGGCACATAGAGGGCTTTCTGCCCCCGGGGGGGCAGATCAGGGGCTACTGCCCCTATCTGCCTCCTGGGAGGGGCAGAAAGACAGTGACATCTTTTTTGGGGTGGGTGGGGGCATTGGCATGTCCATTCTTGGCAGCCCCCAACCCGAACTTTGTAAAAAAAAATCCCTGGTGGCTAGTGGGCTTTCTGCCGCCCCGGGGGGGTAGATAAGGTGCTATTGCCCCATCTGCCTCCCAGGGGGGGGCAGAAAGACTGTAGCAATTTTTTTGGGGTGGGGGCATTGACATGCCCATTCTGGGCAGCCCCCACCCCTACCTATATAAAAAAAAATCCCTGGCGCTTAGTGGGCTTTCTGCCCCCTCCCGGGGAGGGAAGATCAGGGGCTATTGCCCTCATCTGCCTCCTGGGGGGCAGAAAGTCTTTTTTTCTTTGGGGGGTAGGGTGGGGGCATTTGCATGCCCATTCTGGGCAGCCCCCACCCCGGGCCTATAAAAAAAAATCCCTGGCATCTAGGGTGTTTCTGAACCCCCGGGGGGGCAGATTGGTGGCCACTGCCATGATCTGCCCCCCCGGGGGGGCAGAAAGACTGGAATTTCGTGGGGGGAGGGGTGGGGGCATTGGCATGCCCATCTTGGGCAACCCCCACCCCATAATGTATCGAGGGGAAAAAAAACCCTGGTGTCTAGTGGGCTTTCTGCCCCCCAGGAGGGGCAGAAAGACTGTACCTTTGCGTCGGGTGGTGGGGGCATTGGCATGCCCATATTGGGCAGCCCCTACCCCAAATTATAATTAAAAAACAATCCCTGGTATCTAGTGGGCTTTCTGCCCCCCCTGTACCTTTGCGGCGGGGGGGTTGGGGGCATTAGCATGCCCATATTGGGCAGCCCCCACTCCTAACTATAATTTTTTTTTAAATCCCTGGTATCTAGTGGGCTTTCTGCCCCCCCGGGGGGGCAGATTGGGGGCTACTGCCCCACCTGCCCCCCAGGGGGGGCAGAAAGACTAATTTTGTGGGGGGGGGGGGTGGGGGCATCGGCATGCCCGTTTTGGGCAGCCCCCACCCCTAATAAACATGCCATAAAAATCCCTGGTGTCTAGTGGACTTTCTACCCCCCCGGGGGGGCAGATTGGGGGCTACTGCCCCCATCTACCCCCCAGGGGGGGCAGAAAGACTAGGGGCCGCTCCCCCCTCCCTGGTGCCTAGTGGGTGGATCCTTGCTTGGGGATCGCCCTCCTGGGGCGATCCCCAAGCAGGGATCCACTAGGGAGGGGTACCATTGGAAAGGGGAGATTCTCCCCTTTCCAACAATACCTCTCCTGAGTTTCTACGTGCTCAGGGGGCTGAGATAGCCCCCTGAGCACGTAGAAACTGAAACTGAAATGAGCCTCTTGGCTCTTCCCCACCTCCCGAGGCTTTAGGGGATTAAAGGGAATCCCTCTGGTGCCCGCACCAGAGGGATTTCCTGTGCTGGGTTCCATGACGAGCTGGACTCGTCATGAGCACACGAGCACTGTGTGCCATGACGAGTCCAGCTCGTCATGAGCATGGAAGGGGTTAAGATTCCTAACCATCACATGATGTATGTTTGACAGTTCAACAACAACAATTCTCAAGTAGCCATTGTCTTTTTGTACTGAAACTTTCACAAATTGAAATACAATAATACCCTTCACACTTCAATACTACTGCATCATAAAAGGGCAGTCACAGATTCAAGTGACTCGCCTGTTAAATAGAAGAGCTTGAAATGCATTGCATATAAATAGAAATGGAGGTTGCCGTCTCTTTTATCCTAATATAAGCATGTATAAAGGAAATTTTGATCATTACACTAATGAATCAAGCCTATTTTAGGTGAATACTAATAAGCGTGTAGCATCCCAAGGTATATTAACAGTATTTGTAAGTATTGCTCAGACACTGCAGATCTATTTCTAAAGGGTTTTATATGTGCACTAAGAAAATAAGCACTATTTAGCCACTAAAAATGACTGAATAGTTGTTAGATATGGGGGTCTCAAGTTGGCAGAGTAAGGGCACCTTGTCTGTAGGGACCCTTGGTTCTAGTTGGGGTAAGGGGATTACAAACTTTAGATAACCCCTGCTCACACCCTTGGTAGCTTGGCAAGAGCAGGCAGGCTTATCCCAAAGGCAATGTGTAAAGTATCTGCACAAATACACACAGTAACACAGTGAAAACACCACAATTGGACTCCATACCTGTTTAGTAAAATAAGGTATCTTTATCTAAACCAAACAAGACCAAAATGACAAAAATCCACCCTATATATATCACTATATTCCTTTTAAAAGAAAATGTCAGTGGCAAAAATGGGGCCCCATTCATAGGGGAGAGAGCACAGGATTACTCACCACAATGGCTGTTTTTAGGAGCTCCCTGGGCTGATTCACGGCAGCCCCACAACTCCTGTGGCAGCTCTGTCTAGCTGCACCACAAGAGCTCCTGTCATCTACTGGTTTAGGGCCCTGGATTGGGCTAATGGAGCAGAGGCCTATCTCCAGCCTCCTGCTACGCTTTCAGGCAGAACAAATGCGGCGTGGGAGCAGAGGCATGTCTCTGACCTCCTGCTCCACTTTCAGGCAGAACTAAAGCTGCATAGGAGCAGAGGCGTGTCTCCCGCCTCCTGCTCCGCTTGAACACAAGGCACTGGCTACACCCCTGCTGGTTTTTGATCCCGGGGCCTTCAGGCAGTGCTCTGTCTGGGTGCATGGCTGCTGTCCCTCACAGCACCTATTGTATTTGTAAACGTTGGTTTTTATCTCCAGGTACCACAAGCCTGTGCCTCTCCTTACTGTTGCCATTTGCATCCCACACAACACAGCACTTTGCTAACCGAAAAGTGAGCATCAATAGTGCTCATTCTCTGCTCTCAAACCTTGACCCACCCACTATCTCCCACACAGCAGGTGTAGCACCACCACTGCAGGGATCTTGGGTGCCCCCCAACCAAACAGCAGATTCTCCAAACTCCAGTCACAGCAAAGGTCTGCGCCTCCATTATCCACAACAGCGCTGCTGCTCATAAGGAGCCCACCACTGGTTTGCAAAGGCTTGTGGTAAATGAAATTACCTCCAAAAAGCGCTGACCTCAAGGATTGAGGGGCGTCTCCCAGGTGCACTCTGAAAAAATAAGGTATAACATTTCTTCACTCGTTGCGTTTTTCACAAAAAACGTTATTGGAATTGTCATCCGTTTTGTGTCATTCAATGTTTCTTAATAACAGTCGTTATTACTTCATAACAATCCGACCGGAACAATCTGTTACACTTTCACAGCTTTCACCAGCCATCATTAAAGAAACACTTACCATACTCTCAGCTACTTAGATTGAAAAGAATATCATCCAGTGAAGAGTCTTATAAAGAAAGCATGAACGCATGTATCAAAAAATTCAAAGACCGTGGTTACCCAGATTCTATATTGGAAACAGCAATCCTTAAAGTCGAGACCAAGACACGGGATAATCTACTAAAGAACACTGGCCAAACCAAGGATGAGAAGAGAAGTGTATTTGTATCCAAGTTCTCCACTTGCAGTCACCTAATTAAAAAAACCATACTTAAATACTGGCCCATGCTCAGTACAGAAGCTGATTTCAATGGAATATTCGATACAACACCCAGGTTTGCCTAGGCACGATCGAAGAATTTCAAACAGATATTAAACAAGCCTACAGATCCAAAAGAACCCCATTTCAAAGAAACTATCCCTTGTCTAAACTGCGGCAGTTATAATTCTATCATTAAAGGTAACACCATCAGACATCCCAGCAAAGGAACATCTATCAAACTCAGGGTAACTGCCACTTGCAACAGCCAGAACGTTATCTATATGCTGAAGTGCCCTTGCGGCCTAGCATACATTGGCAAGACGGAGCGAAAAATATGAATACGACTGAACGAACACAAAAGCAATATACGCACATGCAACCCAAACTCCACAGTCGCAGTTCATTTTAATACCATGCATCACAACATTAGTCAACTCCGCTTTTTGATCCTAGAACAAGTTCCCATTCAACAGGGACGAGATAATACCCAACTTCTTTTGCAAAGAGAGGTTCATTGGATCAACCTTATAGACACTGTTAACCCTAAGGGATTAAATGAACGTTTGGACTTCAGTTGGTTTTTGTAATCACATGTATATACTGATGTAAGCATCACACGTGCTCGGGTACTTGCTGCATTTACATTGCATAGTATACCATATTCATCAGTTTGTTTTATTGTTTATGTTAAATTGGTTTTTTTCAGTATTAATTGCAGGTTCTGTTTAATGTACTTCTGACATCATATACCGTCTGATATACAAACGAGTTGGATTTTACATCGGCCACACTCGTATCCCAAAACTTTTGTTCCAAACTACAAGTCTGTTTTCTACCTTCATGCTCACGGTAGTTTGAATACGCTCACACTTCCGGCTGTACGCGCTTTTGAAATCATTAACGCTGCAACACCATATCGTGTTCGCACCTTGTAAGAATGACCGTACACGCCTGGTGATCATCTATACGGGTAAGCACACCACGGTAACTAACTTTATTTACACCAGCGCAACTAGGTTTCACATATCTCATTATCCGTTGATCTTCAGTTTATGATTACAATGTCCTACTAAGCAATGGAGAACTGAATTAAGCCTTATATGTAAGTTTCCCGCGTACACTCAATAACTCTGTGGACTCCGGTACTATCTATAGCATGTGGACTTTTTTGCATGAACTATTGTCCCGCTATTCTTCGATTGTTTCACTCTTTTTCACTTGGCTACTTGTTCCAAATCTGCTATCTCGCACCCGGTTACTTTTTGCTTGTTGAATCTTGGGTTGACACGGCTAAACAGCCATTAACAGTTCACAGTCTTTTTGCCCACGGTCTACGCTTTGGAGCACCGCTTCTCAGAATCTTTTGACAGCTCACTACCTAAATCATGTGACATTTCATCATCGATTCTCGCATCTTTGTGCCATTGTGTATGTTTGGGAACACAATATACTTACCCCGCATGTATCACTGTATATGCATAAGCACATTTCACTCTTCACAGTATTACACCATCGACCTCGGCTTAATGGCCATCCCTGTACTGAACCTAAGTTTCCTCTACATTTCAACTTTACAGCCCCTGAAGAAGGGCACACCGCCCGAAATGCATTGGGCACAATTGAATGTGTATCACCACATCTCTTGCAACTGATTGTTATGAAGTAATCACGACTGTTATTAAGAAACATTGAATGACACAAAACGGATGCCAATTCCAATCAAGTTTTTTTGTGAAAAACGCAACAAGAGTGAAGAAAAGTTATACCTTATCCTTGAGGTCAGCGCTTTTGGAGTTTAACATTATCTTTACACTCAGTAGGATTTACCCAATTGCACCACCTACTTTTATACAGTATGTTATTATTCATTAAATGGGAGTGCGTCCATCTGTCCCAAGTTTCAAATGAAATTACCTGCCATGCACAGTAGATGCCTTGTATATATTTCACCGATCCAGCAACAAAACCGTTGTCTACAGATTTGTATCTTTAGAGATACCACAGCCTCTTGTATTTCACAGTGTGTTTTTTCCCATATTTCCAAGTGGATTTGTGGTTTCTGTGGGAGGAGAAATAGGGGAGGTCAATGAGCTCTGACCTCCACCTCCTTTTGCCCCTAGGTGAACGCCCTAGCCTGCTTTCTATAATACACACTACACCTGGTGAATCCATATCGTCGTGAATTGGTTTCCGAGGCCTTTATTGATTCATAATTATGTGTTCACTGCAATCATAATCTTTTCAAACACCATGTGCAATGTTACTCTTAATCTTGCAACCCTTTTAGTACAATAAGAGTGCGGGCAGCCTTCGAGCAGATGGTAGGGTTTAGGGAGGGCAGAAGAGGGAGAGGGGACAGAGGGTTAACTGTGGACCTGCGTGGCCTGGTCGGGGCCCAAAGAGCTCACTACCCCGGTCAGGGAGCAGCAGGAAGTCCTTGGCCTCAGAGATGAGAGGCTGGCACTGCAACAACACCTACACCACGCTCTGCGACTCAATGACGTCATTTATATAGCGGGAGTGATCAGGGGTTGGCGGATGTGCTCAAATACCTTCTGGAAGATCTATTTTGGTAGTTTACCTGATGCGCCATTTAAATTTGAAAATTCTAAGGCCATTTATGCACGGAAATCACTATATGACTTGCACGAGTCAAAGTAAAAGCACTCTATTTTCCTAGTAAGATAATTTAGGCAATACACAGCTAAGGCCGGGCAGTGAAGACTGGCTAAAATTAAACTACATATAATGTAGACGGCCCAGTACACTGAATATGGAATGCCTTAATGGCTTATTTCTGCTATACTACTGCTGTTCATGTGTACACAAATATCATGGTTTACAATTTAAATTTAATATGTTTGACTTGGCAAGGTGTTCATTTATCATCCAGCAAGACCTTGCCAATCTATGCTTTCATTTATAAATATGTTTAGCACAATGTTATGGAGTTTCAAAGGTAATAAAATAACAGCTCTGAAAACATGTAGTTCCCTTTAATTAACTTAAAGTGATTTTGTTTGATTGCTAAAAATGGTCATGGAAATGCTTACATTTCTTAACATTCTATATATTACTCTTCCTCCTAGCTTCCATCATCACAGTCCTTACTTACCAGAATGGTGGGCATAACATGCATAATTTCATATGGCTAGGATCCCTTCAATTCGAACGATCTGCTTGGGTAAAATATCTACCTGAAATGTTCATTAATGTCTAAGGTAAAGGAATGGCCATTCACAATCAAAACACTGTATTTTCCTTTCGTATTTGTAGTTTCATGCTCAAAAATTGCCTGAACTGTCCAATCAGGTAAAACAATCTACCTGTAATGCTCTTCGTGTTCACAAACTACCCAAACAGTACATCTTGTGTTAAACTTTCTCCATGAAATTATGCGCTGTGGCATATTGGTGCAATCACTGTGATTTGACGTCAATTTAATGATGAAAAATTACAGAAATTACACCAATTACTCCAGCATTACAAAAATTTCCCCCAGGCCTTGAGTGGAGATCTACCTTTAGGACAGAAAATCCTCGGAGCAAAAGTATGAAAATGCTAGGCTCTTCCTACTGCGAGAAACGCTTCAAAATGGCTGATGCTATCTTTTAGCTTCATTAAGTGCTTAAGTTATAACCTATCAGGAAGGTGGAAGAGATGAGGAAGGGGGTCAGATTAATGAAAGGACTGTTATGAGGAAGAAGAGGACCTGGTGTAATGTATTTCTTTAGGACCTTTCTCAGTGGGCCTCAGATTAATTTGCAAACAATCACATCGAGCTAGTGATGCTAAAACCCAGCAGATTCATGAGGACCAACCTCAGCTTTACTGAAAACTACCAAAATAATACCAAACCCCAGGGCACGTACCGTCAGAATTGCAGGCATATTAAAGCAATTAAAGCTGTCCATGCTGGTACTTTACTACACACATATCCCACACTGAGCCATTCTCTGTTTGTAAAGTTTGAAAAGTGCATTAGTAATTTTAGGAATTGCAGCCAGCCCTACAAATGCAGACTCAAGGAAGTCTTGGTCTGATTCGAAAGCACTATATATCACCAGTACTGTCAGTATCCATGAAAATATGTATTCCTGTTCAAGCAAAGCCACTCCCAAATGTGGTCAGAACAGACTGCTGTTTTACATTTTAAGTCAGTAGACTAAATAAATGTGTTCGGGAAAGCATCTCCTGGGATTTAGGAACCACATTTTCCAATTTAAACCAATGGAAGAACCTCCAGGAACAAATCTCTAAAGTGAAAAACATATTCTTCTATCAGATGCACTCTGCACGCTGCACAAGGAACATCACATTATTTTTCCCGAAATCTATGACTTTCGAGTCAGCAATCTGAACGTAAAAAGATTGGTGATGCTAACATAAGGTTTAACTCTGTTTAAATCATAAAATTGTAATTGTAAAAATGCAAAAAACAATCACAGAAAAGCCATCTGCCAACGGAACACCCTTGGTTCCAATAAACGATAAACTGGCTGTTTAAAAAAAAAAAAATTGTGTTCAAAATATTTTATTGAATTTTATAATAAACAAAGACATTACTAAAACGAGCACAGTATTAAGTACCCACAAAAGTCTTCTGATCAAGAAAATATAACAATAACAGTACTTAAATATAAAACAGATACAATATAATATGAAGAATAATAAATTAAAAAGGTTGGGGAAGAAAAACATACTATCATCAATGTAGAAAAAATCTTGACAGAGCTACTCATAATAACCATACACTTGTTACAATTCAAGAAATAAGTAACAAATTAGAAGACAAAAGAAATAAAACAAAAATTATAAACATGAAATTATATAATTATCAATCGGCTTCCAAAATGAATGATAAGAAAGACTGTTATGAACAACAGCAGATAAGGGTAGATTAGCACCTCTTCTAGTAAAAATAAACCATGACCACCCAGTATAATAATATAATGTCTTTCCAACATGCAGTAATATATTTTAAAGCTGCTGACAATAAAAAGTCTAAAAGTTTGCAGTTCAAGTCAGACAATTTCATTGAAAGAGCAACATATTTGCAAATCAAATTATTAAATGAAAGCGTTTCAGAGAAATTGAATATTTTTATGACATCCCAAACTTCCCTCCAAAATTTAAGAATGAAATTACATTAAAAAAGCATATGTTTTAACGAACCTGGATGTAAATTACAATGCTAACAACTCAAAGTAGATAGAAGCTCAGCTTGAAATAACTTCAACAGAGTCCATAGGCAGTTAAAAAGAATGAAGCATTTGCTTGATACAATGATACAGGTAACCATCCTGAAATATTATTTAACCAGATTTTCTTCCATGTATCCTGTGAGAATGATAGAGAGAGGTCATTATTCCAAAACGTTGAAATCGTACACAATATTGTTACCTTGAAAATTATTCAATTTTTTATAAATTAATGAAACTGCGTGAGATGAAGAAGACATTGCCTGAATATAAATTGCTGAATCTGAATTAATATTTGAGGGAATATTATTAGGAAAGGAGTCTAGTGTAGAATTACATAAAAGCTCATATCTAGAAAAATCAGAAGGAGGTAAGCGAAATGTTTGTTGCAATTCATCAAATTATAAAAAGGTATTATTCTGGTATATATCATTTCAATAAAAAATACCAGCTTTAATCCAAGAGTGCCAAAATTTTACAGTTCAAGAAAGTTTTAATCTAGGATTGTGCCATAATGACATATCTAATGTATGTGAAATGGTTGATTGAAAATTGAATCTAAATCATAAAGTATTAACTTTGTAGATTTCAAAATAATAGATTTATTAATTAACATTGAAGTGTTAGACATAGTTAGTAAAGTAGGTAAAGCAATCAATGTTAGCAAACCTTATTCTATAAGAACCCATGCAGGGGGATTATTAAGGTGGGAATGATTAAATCAAAGAGAGCTTTGTTTTAATAGAAACGCTTTATGAAAATTAAAAAATCCGGCAAATCAAATCCTCCATTACATTTAGCTATTTTTAACTTTTTATAGCTTATACGGGGAGTTTTATTATTTAAAAAAAACGTAGAAAAGTGTTGATCAACAGTCTTATAAAATTGCATTGGAAATTGACTAGGGATCATAGCTAGGGAATACATATTTTTAGAGCTATTACCATTTGTATTGAATCCATGTTCCCTCACCATGAAAGATGTAATGCAGACCAATTGGAGAATTTATCTTTAATATAGTTTATAATAGATACACAATTTAATGTAATTGTTTTTTTATGGAATTGGAAACCAGAATACCAAACTTTTTAATTGTATCCCTTTGCCAAATTATTTCTTGTATGGGTAACATATCAGGTGTACAATGAAGATTGAGAGGAAAAAAATCAGTTTTGTTGGTATTTAACGTATGTCCTGAAATCTGAGAGTATAATGAGATAATATCAAATAATGGAGGAAATGAGGATTCAGGATTACTAATAAACAAAAGTATATCATCTGCATTAGCTAATGTTTTCATGGTGACCTCCTTGATATTAATACCGGTAATAGTAATACACCTTCAAATAGTTGTGAGTAAAGGTTCAAAAACAAGAAGAAAGAACACAGGAGACAAGGGACAACCTTGTCTGGTACCTCTAAAAAGAGAAAAATTATTGGAAATTTGACCATTAATGAATAGGCGAGCAGAAAGGCTTGAATAAAGAGCAGATATAATGCGAAAAAACAAATCACCAAAATTAAATGCTGATACGGTATGGAATAAATATTGCCAATGAACTTTGTCGAAAGCTTTTCAGCATCCAATGCTAGTACTCCAGATGGTAATGATAAAGAAGACCCTTGTAATGTAAAAGGACTCTATTATTGTTGACAGAGTATCTATTTTTCATGAAACCAGATTGATCAGGATGAATAAGGGACTCCAGTACAGAGGTCAATCTGGTTGCAAGAATTTTAGCATAGAGTTTACAATCTTGATATACTTTTGTTTATTAGTAATTAAGGGAATAGGGTGATAATTAGATACAATAGTTGGGTCTTTGTTAGGTTTGGAAGAACTATAATCAATGTATCAGTAAAAGAACCTGAAGTTGAGCCTGAAGTACTAAAAAAGTTAAAAAGTTTAAACAAATGAGGAATGAGCTTCAAGGCAAATTCTTTATAAAATTCCACTGGAATTCCATCAGGACCTGGAGATTTACATTGCTTTAGGGATTTAATAGCCAGTTCAATTCCTTCCATAGTAATTGGTGAATCTAATTTATATTAGATTGTCTGCGGTAATCCACATTTATGTAACAAATGGTCAATCGGGGAAGAATCCTCCAAATGAGGTTTATTGTATAAGGTTGAGTAATAATTTAGAAATTCATTAACAATATCCTTTTGGGATAAAGCAATCTTTCTATTAGAACCATGAATTGTGTTTATTTGAGCTTTTCTTTTTTAATACGTAAATAGTTTGCCAAGAGTCTTCCAGATCTATTAGCACTAAAACAGAATTTGGCTTTCGTATTAGAACGTGGTATACCAGCTCTTGTACTAAATAGTGAGTTAATCTCATAACGAAGCATTTGCAATTGTATTTTGAATTGGAGATCATTAGAGGATATGAAAAGTCTCTCAAATTTTGCAATTTGTTTATCCAATTCTTTAATTTTAGAATTGAAAGATTTGTTTTAATGAGCCTTCTGGGTTAAAAGTAAAATAATCTTCGTGTGCTGATAAAACCTTTGGTTTATTATTTTCGTTATGGACAATATGTGTATTCATATGCCATCTGGATTGAGCCTGATAATTTGAGCTCTGTTGTCGAACCATAGAAATAAAAGCATGGTCAGAAATATCAATATTATAGATATTTGGTGTAGAAACTGAATGAATTAATTGGTAAGAAACTAATAAATAATCTATTCTTGAATAAGAGTTATGAGGATTTGAAAAAAATGTAAACATTTTCTTAGTTGGGTGATGTAACCGCCATAAAGGATCAAAAATTAGGTTAAAATCTCCTCCAACAACAAGTGGGACATTGCCTAACTTGAGCACTTCCGCAGTAAAATGAGACCAAAAATTGGGGTCATCAGTAGATGGACCATAAACATTAATTAAAAACATAACTGTGTCTTGAATTTTAATTTTCAATATAATATGACAACCTTCTGCATCCGAAGATTTGCTCAAGATTTGAAAATGCAATCTTTTTGCAAAGAGGATAGCAACACCATTTTTTCTATGTACAGCAGGTGAAGACATAACAGTACTGACCCATTTTTTCTTCATAAAAGCTAAAACCATGTCATCAATATGTGTCTCTTGTAAAAAAACAAATATCCGCTTTATAACTTCCTAAATAATCAAAAATGTTAGTGCGCTAAACAGGATGTCTTAAACCTTTAGCATTCAAGGATATAATTTAAATATTATTGAAATTGGCCATTATGGAGAAAAGAAAGTACAGAGGAAAAGAAAGAAATTAAATTTAAAAAGTAGAAGAGTAAAAAGTAGCTCTAAAAATGAATAACAGGGAAAAAAGAAAAGGAAAGACACATACAAACACAGAAAAAGACAACAGATAAACATTAATAACAATCTTGAGACGCATACACGCTTAGCAAGCATGACCAAACCACTAATGTCCTATATGAATTTGGATAAATTGGCCAGCCAAAAAGAACAATGAGATTAATATTTAGGTAGCAGTCTCATGCATATCCATGGGGAGCTGAGAATGTTAATCCAAGAATAGACATAGGTGTTCAGGGCCAGTACCGGCCCGTGCAGGGCGTGCTTGCCGGGCGGTGATGTGGGGCGGGGGAGGGGCAGGGTGGGTGGTAGTAAACACCGGAATACGGATGAATGCAGGTAAGTAGACAATTAAATTACTAAAACTAATTTAGTTGCGCGCGCTGCATCGCATTTGGCGATGCAGCGCGCGCAACTAAACCAACCCCACAACAATTGAAAAACCTGTTGCACCTCCACAAATACAGAAGCAATATTGAGAATAGCCAGTTCCTGTTCAACTAAGCAAAATAAACTCATATATGATGCTACAAACTTTGATGGAGTGTCTTCCCCAGCCTGGGTACCAACCAATGACTAAACCACACACAGAGCTTAATATTACACATCTTTATTTGTCTGCCTGTAATTGTGAACCCAACATTCTAAAACAAGCTTTCATGGCATCCCGCTCTAACACCTACTTCGCAGCTCTATGGAGTGCATCAAAAAACTCGGAAGACACTACATCTCCCGCTCTGTTAAATAAAACATTGCAATTTTTTACAAATCAGTATATACATATAGTTAGAAATTTCTGAAGCACACGCTCTCAAGTTGAAAAGTAAATACAATGATAAGAAGAACATGAAAACAGTAATGTGGGCTTTGGTTCTTCTTTTAATGTTTCAGAGTCTTCCACTCCCTTAAGCCAATGCGTTTCGTCGTTAATGGGTATGAACCCTATGACTTCCTCAGGGCTGGAAGTAATACAAATACTAGAGTTGTAATACAAGATTAATTCATATTATTTACATTATTATCTCCACAGGTGCAAGCCCCAACAACAAGCCTTGAGCAAAAAGAGCTAGTCAAATCATCATTAGTGCCCAGAAGCAAGCATGCTTCAAATAAATCCTGATTTATCTGATAATCTCAACATATTTAAGTTATATTCTACTACTTTATTATCACGTCAACACATTAAAGTCATTCTTAGCAACATCTTGATATCAAAATTGCCCCTAGTGTGTATGTGAATACTCAACCAAATTCCCACAAATGTGCTCATTAGAATTAGGAACCCCATGTGAATCACAGGCACCTCATGACATTTTACCCGGGAGAATATAGTACCTTAAAAGATAATTCCAGATCCATATCTGTGTGAACCAAAATACAAAAAAGTATGTATGCAAACACTTAGTAAGCATGTGGCACAGGTTTCACAATACGTCTTCTATTGATCTTAAACTGCAAGACTCAAACTGTAAAGCGAGGCAGTCCTTACCTTGGAAAATCCATGTATTGTTTAACATATCCCAATTCCAAAACGTAATGCAAATTATTCATCAATATTAATTAATAATCCTAGTAAAAGCCGACCCTGTGGGGGAAACTTAATATAACCCATAAGTTAGATGCCAGACAGTAGTTATGGTCAACAAGAACTCAATCTGTTTGAAACAAAATGCTTACCGCAGCAGTACAATAGTGGCGGTGAATATAATTAATTGTTCCCAAAAATATAATTTCAAATGCTTTTAGTGCTGGAAGTCGGAGAAAGTGAGCTCCGTGAAATAAAGCAGGTCCTTCAAGTACGGGGAACCTGCAAGGTCAGAGAGTCGAGAAATGTAAAAGTTAAGAAGCCACGAAAATATTCAAGTTTATGCGGGGTGAGACAATATTCACACGTACTCGTACACGTACCTGAGTACCCAGATTAGTAAGAGTAAAATGAAGATGAATAAATCTAGCATTGCAAAACAAAGAGCTTATCAGGCTTTAATTAACAAACTGTGAGACAATGACAACTGCATTGTACGAAATGCTGATAAGGGGGGCAATGTTGTCCTTTGGGATCAACAGAAATATTTAATTGAGGCATATAAGCAATTAAACAACAGAAATTGTTATGTAAAAATCAATGAAAGTTTAATGGTTTTAAGTCATGAAATCTTCAATATTGAACTTAAACAATGGTACGATCAAAGCCTTTTAAGCCATGATGAGTTTATGTTTATGAAAATTGAGCAGCCAGTCACACCAGTGTTTTACCTAATCCCGAAGATTCATAAGGATGTGGTGAATCCGCCAGGGTGCCCCATAATTTCAGCAATAGGGAGTGCCTTAGAATACACATCTAAATATGTTGATTCGTTCTTAAATCCTCTGGTAAAAACCTTGCCCTCTTACATCCAAGATACGGGGGACTTCCTCAGGAGGATCTATGATCTTCCTTGGGAAGAAGACTATTTATTGGTCACCATCGATGTATCAACACTATATACCAGCATTAGGCATAGTGATGGCCTAAGAGCTGCCAGACACTTTTTGGGAGCTACACCAATAAGATTGTGGGCACACATGGAAATGATTGTCAGAATGATAGTGAAATGTTTAACAAGCAACTTTTTCTTGTTTAATGGCAAACTGTTCCACCAGATATGTGGCACTGCAATGGGCACCTGCTTCGCCCCCAGCTATGCTAATTTGCATATGGGCTGGTGGGAGGAGCAGGTGATCCGAACGCAGTACCAAAAAGAATGGGAGGGCCACATTATGCACTGGAGTCGTTATATTGACGATTTATTTCTGGTATGGAAAGGCACAGAAGAAGAGGTAAAGAGCTTTGTCAATAAAATACAGAAAAATGATCTTAATCTGAGTTTCACTAGTGAAATTAGTAAAACCAGTGTAAATGTTCTTGACCTCACTGTATATATCAATAGAGGCAAGGTGGAAACAAAACTTTACAGGAAGCCAACATCAGGGAATACATTGTTGCATGCAAAGAGTTTCCATCCGAGCAATTTAAAGCGAAGTATTCCCTATGGAGAATGTCTTCGCACTAAAAGAAATTGCAATGAAGAGACAGAAACTAATAAAGAGCTCAGTCTTCTAAAAGAAGGTTTAAAACCAGAGGTTACCCAGAAGAATGGATCGATACTGCTATGAACAGGGCATCTAAAAGAAAGAGAGAGGAAATACTGTTTGAAAAAGATAAAAAGACAACAGAGAAGAAAAAAGAAGATCAGTGTAGGTTTATTACAACCTTTAGCAAACAGAAGGATAAATTGAAAAGCATCTTGAACAGGCACTGGCATATTATCAAGAATGACCCACTCTTAGGTAAAGCTGTTCCCCGTAGACCACAGATCACATTTCGCAGGGCTAGGTCTTTCAAGCAGGCACTGGTTAGGAACAACTTAAGAAAACCTCAGCCAAAAACAACTTGGTTGAGTAAACGACAGGGTCTTACAAAATGTGTAAAGTGTAAAGCTTGTACACATGGTGTAAACATGGATCAATAAAACCAGGCCTAGTAAATAAGATGAAGAGAATCAAAGGAAAATATACCTGTAAGACAAGCTATGCTGTCTACGTGCTGCAATGCCCATGTGGCTTGCGGTACGTTGGAAGCACAATTTTGGAAGTTCACAAAAGGGTCCTACAGCATCTAAGGGCCATAAAAAATGGTGATCGGACGTATCCTGTTGCTCGCCACTTTGAGAGGTTTCATAATAAAGATGCTGGGGGATTAACATACTTTGTGATAGATGCTGTGGCAGCTAACATTAGAGGTGAGAACAGGGAGAAAACACTAAGGAGATTAGAATCTCGCTATATTATAGAATTAGATTCTAAACAGCCAAGTGGTCTGAATGTGGAAGAAGATTTACACACGCACCTGTAACATGTAAAAAATTGATTCCATGCCTTGAAAAATTTGGTGAGCAGATTTTTTTTATTGTAAATAGGTAATTTTTAACTACAGACTTGTAGAAAAGCACATGAAGGATGATATATCCAGTAGATAAACAGTGGATTTCCCACTAGGGCTTGATATAAAAGATTTAAAAATATAATAACATTGGTCCGTGTTGAGTCAAAGGAAAAGTAAGCCCACTGAGGCTTGATTTCGGAATTGTAAACTGTTTCCTTTATTTCTTTAAAATGCATTTGTTTCATGCAAGTTTTATGATACTAAAATGCGATACTTCAGATGCCAGCGCAGGCTCATTTGAGTGTAATTGAGAACAAATTTATGTAAATAATAATGCGCTGTAATGTTGAACACCATAACTAAATTGATTGAATGATCATCTATAATAGATGGTAATTAGGGAAATTAATTTTTACAGTTTACGCACTTGTTATCAACTGGAAGGAAAGTAATTGTAAAAATTATTTTGTATACACCGTATAAAATGTGGAAAAAACTATGAGTCTGTTTTCACTAGCACTATGGGGCCGATTCCGATCTCGGTCGGAGGCGCACCCAATACCATTCGGTCGGGAAAAAAGCCATGCGAAAGCCTGTTTCCCGACCGATCTGTACAGCACACCCAACGAGTAAGTACGATGCGCACAACAGCACAGAATCCGGCCGAGCCGTACTCACCCAAACCAGGTCCTGTTCCCCGACCGAGGCGAATCCGGAAACGCTGAATCGAGTCGCACGGAAGGAAAAATGCAGCTCCGTCCGGCCGAACAAGTACGATGCGCTTTCCGTACGCGCCGAACCCGTCGCTACGCACGGCACGTCAAAGCATCCGGGAGAGGCGCACATAAGCTCCGATTCGCGCCACAACACGATCCACGGCTACGAGACGAACACGCCAGCGACGAAGACGACGCGAAGCGACGAGGACGACGCGAAGCAACGAGAAGGACGAACGACACGAACCAACCATGAATCCCTTCGTCCCGATCATACCAATATTCTACATTTACTACCGGAACAGGCACGGACGCGTACGGCGCAGAAGGTAAGTCAGACACCAACCACAAAACACATACAACACGTACACGACACTTCACACACACACAGAGGGATGCAGAATATACTTACACCAGCAACAGCAGCACCATAGGGGCGGGATGCCCATCACCAATGCCACATATGCACACAGGGGCCTGAATGCGCACCACCACCCCTACCCAGGGGGGCTGGATGCCTACCACTACTACCACCCTCACCCAGGGGGCTGGATGCCTACCACTACTACCACCCTCACCCAGGGGGGCTGGATGCCTACCACCACCCTTAGCCAGGGGGCTGGATGCCTACCACTACTACCACCCTTAGCCAGGGGGGCTGGATGCCTACCACTACTACCACCCTCACCCAGGGGGGCTGGATGCCTACCACTACTACCACCCTCACCCAGGGGGGCTGGATGCCTACCACCACCCTTAGCCAGGGGGGCTGGATGCCTACCACTACTACCACCCTCACCCAGGGGGCTGGATGCCTACCACTACTACCACCCTCACCCAGGGGGCTGGATGCCTACCACTACTACCACCCTCACCCAGGGGGGCTGGATGCCTACCACTACTACCACCCTCACCCAGGGGGGCTGGATGCCTACCACCACCCTTAGCCAGGGGGGCTGGATGCCTACCACTACTACCACCCTCACCCAGGGGGGCTGGATGCCTACCACTACTACCACCCTCACCCAGGGGGGCTGGATGCCTACCACTACTACCACCCTTAGCCAGGGGGCTGGATGCCTACCACTACTACTACCCTCACCCAGGGGGGCTGGATGCCTACCACTACTACCACCCTCACCCAGGGGGGCTGGATGCCTACCACTACTACCACCCTCACCCAGGGGGGCTGGATGCCTACCACCACCCTTAGCCAGGGGGGCTGGATGCCTACCACTACTACCACCCTTAGCCAGGGGGCTGGATGCCTACCACTACTACCACCCTCACCAAGGGGGCTGGATGCCTACCACCACCCTTAGCCAGGGGGGCTGGATGCCTACCACTACTACCACCCTCACCCAGGGGGGCTGGATGCCTACCACTACTACCACCCTCACCCAGGGGGGCTGGATGCCTACCACCACCCTTAGCAAGGGGGGCTGGATGCCTACCACTACTACCACCCTCACCCAGGGGGGCTGGATGCCTACCACTACTACCACCCTCACCCAGGGGGGCTGGATGCCTACCACCACCCTTAGCCAGGGGGCTGGATGCCTACCACTACTACCACCCTCACCCAGGGGGGCTGGATGCCTACCACTACTACCACCCTCACCCAGGGGGGCTGGATGCCTACCACTACTACCATCCTCACCCAGGGGGCTGGATGCCTACCACCACCCTTAGCCAGGGGGCTGGATGCCTACCACTACTACCACTCTTAGCCAGGGGGGCTGGATGCCTACCACTACTACCACCCTCACCCAGGGGGGCTGGATGCCTACCACTACTACCACCCTCACCCAGGGGGGCTGGATGCCTACCACCACCCTTAGCCAGGGGGGCTGGATGCCTACCACTACTACCACCCTCACCCAGGGAGGGCTGGATGCCTACCACTACTACCACCCTCACCCAGGGGGGGCTGGATGCCTACCACTACTACCACCCTTAGCCAGGGGGGCTGGATGCCTACCACTACTACCACCCTCACCCAGGGGGGCTGGATGCCTACCACTACTACCACCCTCACCCAGGGGGGGGCTGGATGCCTACCACCACCCTTAGTCAGGGGGGCTGGATGCCTACCACTACTACCACCCTGAGCCAGGGGGGCTGGATGCCAACCACTACTACCACCCCCACTCATAGGATGGACAATGCATGACACAACCAGCACACCACAACCTAGGGAATGCAAGAAGAAGACATCCCCCAACACCATGACAAGCGTGTGTAGACTGTGTCAAATGCCTACAACACCGAACATGACTTCGAACATACAATGTGACCCCCTAGCACATGTGCCACACATATATGTGTGTGGCACCCACAATGCAAGCAGGCCATGACCATTGTGGCAATGGGGTCCAAACCCCCATCATCACAGTGACCAAAATGTAAGTGTGGGGTCCATAGCTGAAGCACATTTTGAACATTGTGGCAATGGGGTCTAAACCCCCATCACCTCAGTGACCAAAAGGTAAGTGTGGGGTCCATAGCTGAAGCACATTTTGAACATTGTGGCAATGGGGTCCAAACCCCCATCACCACAGTGACCAAAAGGTAAGTGTGGGGTCCATAGCTGAAGCACATTTTGAACATTGTGGCAATGGGGTCTAAACCCCCATCACCACAGTGACCAAAAGGTAAGTGTGGGGTCCATAGCTGAAGCACATTTTGAACATTGTGGCATTGGGGTCCAAACCCCCATCACCACAGTGACCAAAAGGTAAGTGTGGGGTCCATAGCTGAAGCACAATTTGAACATTGTGGCAATGGGGTCCAAACCCCCATCATCACAGTGACCAAAAGGTAAGTGTTGACAAAGAAAGAGGTGCAACTGCCAAACTGCATGGATGATTCCTGGTCACAACACAAAAAACACATCAGTGGCAAAGTAGTGTATGTGTCCCATTGCAACATAAATTGGGTGAGCCAAATACTGCAGTGCAAATAAGACATACCTTTGGCCATGTGCAGACAAACAACACCCATGGGGGCTGACACTGTCAACATTCATCAATGACACAATGACAGAAGTGACCATCAGAATGCAGACCCACATATTTGCACCAATGGGCACACAAATGCAGATACCCTGTGGAGACTGCAGATGTGAGGTGAACAGATACCATACCATGGCAGCAATGGGACACACAAACCATGATCACTGTGCTGACCGATGACCTAGGAGTCCCAGGGACAGCAGGGGAAAGCCACCAAACTACATACAGCCAATGGCACACCCAAGATATGCCAATGCAGTGGTGCAGATGCACAAACACAAACAGGCAGACCCACACTGCACATCATACACAACAGGTGAGGGGGGGTGCCAGTGTCCCCAGGCAAACACACAACACATGAGGAGACCTGAATACCAATCATACAGATGTGCATACAGTGCCACACAAAGGTAACTCATGGATCCAAATCCCCTATGTGGGCAAGCAGGCATTGTCAGATGAGAGGGAGCACAAATCACACATGTCACACAGGCACGTAGGGACAGCAACTGACACAGCAAGACACAGACACACCACAGCACCACCCCCAGGGCCCCCACAATGTGGTGACCCTGGGCTGCATTACAATCCCACTGTGATGACAAAGCTAAATGTGGTTCACACTGTGAACCACAGTCATGTGTCCTGAGCAACAAACTACCATCACACCTACACAAGCACAAATCAATCAGCATGGCCAGTAAGCCAAGGCCAACATGGAGGCAGGGGCCTAGCCGGGCAACAACTCTCATCTGCACACACTCAACACCACACCCCTCGACCTCCAACAATGTGCAGCAGTGAAGTACACATGCACTGGTGACATTGCACATGCACCCATGACTATTCCATGGTGGTGGGTGGGAACCAAGGTGCAGAAACACATCACACATGGCCACCCAACAAGACTCCTGAATGTCTGACACACTGCACACTACGCTGTACATGGACATGACGGCAATACCACACCAACCAATGGGATCCCATCCACAGTCACACACCAATGAAGAAGCCATGGTCACCCACAAAGAACACACATAGACAACAACCAACATTGCAGCCCGGACCCTGAGGAGTGCCAGCAGTCACACACACAACGTGTCACAATCACTGAAAGATAACACAAACTGGAAATCACATGACAGGGGCAAACAACAATTGCCAAGGGGAAACCTGACTGTGACCCATCTGCGTCTGCACACAAACTCAGCCCTGACAGCAAACACACCTATGGGTGACACCCTGATGACCAGTAATGTGCCATGCACCCACATCACAGAGAACCCAGGGAGAAGACTTGGGGGGAACATAGGTCAACTCAGCTAGCATCACAAACAGGTACAACACTAGGGATCACAGCATGCACAGCTAAACGGAAGTGAACACACAGACATGCACATACAACACACACCTTGGGCGCAGGCAATGTCACAGGAGTACACACTGCCATGAGGGGACTCCACTCCTGTGTGAGGAAAGCTGTGCCATATGTTGCCTCAGTAGGGCCCCATCATGTCAGCTGAGCACTTGGTCACACAATCAACAATTAGCACCAAATGAGGGCTCCCGTAACATCAGCCTGGTCATGGAAGTGCCAACGGAATCATCAGCACAGATCCAACACACTTGTATAGCAATGTTGCACTGACAACACAGATGAGTCCTTCCCCATTGATGCCCAAACCTGCATGTCCAGTGGAGATGGCCACACGGTCAGGGAAGTAGACGAATTGAACAATGGCAGGCACAACAGATGTGCAGGGGTGGAAGCCACAGATGTGAAATAGCTAATCTAAGTAGGAAATCCCATTGCCAAATACTGAACACATGACACCCTCAGATGCTGCTATGGATGACATGGATACACCACAGGATAGGACACATTCCCCCTGGACCACATGGGTTCCTGCACAGTAACACTTCATTATCATGAGACCAAATATCACCATCACTGCAGCAAGGGCATGGTTAGCATCATCAACAACATGTACATCAGAAGCATAAGCACTAGAGAACAGAAAGTTGCTTTATTCAGCATATGTGTGGAATGAAAACAAAGTCCAGAAAAAACACAAAGGCCAATGGCCAGTCCATTGTAAAAGTCCAAACAGGGTGACAGTGGCAGATGTCACCCTACGCATGCCTGCACAAAACCAGGGATAATCCACTAGGAGGGGCAACCGGGGGTAGGCCAGGCACCGCAGGGACAGGATCAGGGCTCACCAGGAGGAAGCAGGGAAGGGGTGGTGGGTGCTGGAGAGCCACTGACAACTGCAGTGGAGGTGTCTGACATGGTGTGTGCCGGCACAACTGGGGGGCATGACTCAGATGTTGTGGGTGCCGGCACAACTGCAGTGCACCCTGCAGATGGAGTGGACAGGTCCGCCACTGCAGTGCCCAAGTCAGACAGGGTGGTAGTGGACTCCACTGCAGTGCCTACCACCAGGGGAGGAGAATGGGGAACAGGCAAGGTGGGCTGGACAGAGGGGAGGACACCCTCACCACATCAGTGGCACAGACAAGCGCAGCGGGGGTGTGGTGCCGGGAGAGCAAGTGCCAGGGGGAGAAGGCCGGATCCTCTTGGGGATGGTATATCTGTGGGTGGGGGAACCTGGGGCAGGGTGTGGTGGCGGCACCTGTGGAGTGGGGGCCTGAGGGATGGAGGAAGGAGACCTGGTGCTTGAGCTGCAGGGCGGCGGCGGGGTCTTGCTCTTACCACTCTGGGGGGACTTGCGGGTGGGGGCCTCAGTCTGTCTGCGCCTGGGGGAGGGTGTCCGGGGGCGAGGGGCACTCTGCTCCGTGTGGGGGGGCTTCCTCTTCCCCCTGGATGCTGGAGCAGCTGGATCGGAGGGGAAGAGGCCGAGGTCACTGAGGAAGAGCCGCTGGGTCTTTGGGGTTGCAGGTGAGGCAAGGGAGGGTGTTTTGGAGGGAGAGGCAACTGAGGACTGCGCAGTGCCCGTGGATGCGTGTGTGTGTACCAGGGCCCCATCCCCTGTGAGTCTGGTTTCAGTCCCCTGACTGTGCGTGCGTGTGCGTTTTGTTTGTGGCGTGTGTGTCTGTGTGCTGGACGTGTATGTGCTGGTGTGTGCCTGTGCCGGTGTGTGTGTGCTTGGGACAGGTAAGGTGCTGGGGAGTGTGGATGGAGCAGAGGCAGGAGGGGTGAGGGACTGTCTGAGGAGGGACACTGCTGCCATCAGGGAGGAGTCCATGGACCTATTGCCCCTCTGTAGGTCAGACATGCCCGATGAGATGCCCTCCATGAACGACACCAGCTGAGTCAACAGAGCGGTGTGCGCGTGGAGGACACTCAGCATGGCTGTCTGCCCTACATGGAGCTGGCGAAGGAGGTACACAGACTCCTCACTCAGGGCAGCAGGGGACACAGGGGCAGGGGGTGCGGTGCCTGGCCCAAAGGAGACACGCTCCCGAACATGGGAGCCTCCACGGACCTGGGGAATGGGAGCCGATGGGAGGGCGGTGGTGGCGGGGACAGCAACACTAGCTGGGGTGTGGTGGCTGCTGATACCTGCCTCCATAAGGGAGTCATCCTTCGAGTTGCTCTGGTCCTCAGTTGAGGTGGATGGTGCTGAGGACTCCTCGGTGTGGCTCCCCTCGCCCTCCATGCCACTGGGTCCCTCCGACCACTCCTCGGCTGCTGACCCAGTCTGGCACTCTGGCTCCTCCTGGTCCGTGGAGCTGTCCCCTTCCGTGGCCGTGGATGTATCTGCAAACAATGGGGAAACAGACAGACATCAGTCACCTGCACCAAACGCACCCACCACTGTGAGCACAGCACATCACAGAGCAAGCCCTGGCATCATTAGTTGTACATTGCTAAAAGTGCCCTAACTGAACAGGAGAAGCCAATTGTCAGTGTGATGCCAAGCATGGCACTCACATCCCACATGGCCTTGCACCCATCTGTCTGGTGTCTGTTGGATTGCAACACCCCAGTGTGGACACATGCACCAACTACACAGTAGTTGGACAGTGCAGAGGACACGGTGTGGCATGTGGACATGCACACATCACAGCTCTTGCCACTGAGTCAGTACAGGTTTCCGGATGAAAGGGATGCCCAGAGTCAAATAGGAAATGCATGTGATGCATACCAGCGACAGACACCATGATGCACCCATGTCCTGATAGCCATCGCCACAATGGTGTGCATGTAGCACATGTCACTCCCCTGCAGGATCACCAATAAGTAGACACATGCCATGGCAGAGGCATGACTGCTAAGTCATACATCACTGTCTCAGTGATGTATGACTTGGCAGCCAGACAACAACACTATGCACTGTGTCACAATAGTAGGTCATGGGGAATGCAAGTCCTTTAGCTGCACAAGTGCACATGTACATCCCCCACACAACACATCATCTTAACCCTCATCTGTCCAGGTCATACCTATTGGACATATGGGAGACCTGTGACACTACCCTCTGAACCTGAGCCCCTCACAATCTGCTGTGAATGGGGAACAGCTGCCTGAACTTCACATTCGCATACCCCAGTCTGCACGGGCAGCTGATCAAACACCTATGTGACACACAAGTATCGTCTCCTATGGTCACATCTCCAGGGGCATGCTGAGCCCCTACCAAGAAACACCCCAGCAGTCCTGGCAACTAATCCACAGCACACTGACACAGAGGCAGACACCTGAGGGGTCAAATCACTGCACACAATGTGTCAGCTGATACACGGGAGTGGGAGTACAGAGTGCATTGCATGGCCTGGAGTAGGCATGACTGTCCTGCTCCACATGAATGAGGGATGAGCCCTGGACAGTGGATAGCTGGCTATGTATGTGTGACACACGTAATCTGCACACTCCTGGGGCCCAAACATTGTTCCCACCCGCTGCATGGGCGTGTGCCACATACCCCAGGCACATGTGGTGGCTCAGCTCAGCAAGTGGACCGCATATCAAAGCAACACGCAGATTACATGTCCGAACACAGGCGTAGTGTGAACAATGGACCCACCCATGATGCCCACAACAGAGTTAGGGAAACAGATGCTGTCCCCCACCTTTAGTGAAGCAAACTGCAAGGACACAGTCCCAAGTGACACAATTCCCTGAATGTAAGGGCCACACCTGGGTATCAGATGAGCAGTGGGCAGTGCACAATAGAGGGACATGGCTCCTGGACAACATGACTGCTGCACTGTGGCAGTTGAACCAGGCCAGAGGAGGGCACACAGCATGTAATACAGAGTTCACAGTGCAGTCTTTGACTCACCCCTCCTTGCTGCTGTCTGGCCTTCAGCTGCCCATCCAGGTCTGGAAACACCACCGCCAGGATCTGGAGCATGTGGGGGTCAGGGTCCGTGTTCCGCCCCTCCTGCGAGGAGGCGACAGCTTCAGCTGGACCCGTGCAATCCTCCGGGTCCAGCCCCGAAGGTCCTGCCACCTCTTCTGGCAGTTGCGGATCCGGCGCTTGTAGACCCCCACGGACCGGACAGCCCGGACGATGTCCTTCCAGATCTCCTGCTTCCGATGGGCATTAACCTGTCAGGATGACAAAGTGAAAAGGCCATTACTACACATGCAACATATCCGTGCATGACACAGTTGTATATACATGTCTCAATCACAGGGGCACATGATGTACACAGGCAGTGCAAAGCTGCCCATGGACAGTTTGCCAGACGTCACTACATGGTATCATTGCATGGGAAGTAAAACCTTGTTCAAATGCATTGTCACTGCACCATACCTGTCTGTCCAGTGCATGTCACTACACACTATGGGGGCTGACAACTACTCAGTGAGCCTGCTAGCCCGTGGCGTGCAGACTTTCAGCCTTGCTAGTCAGACAATATGCACATTCAGAAAGGCAGTGCACAGAACACTCACCTGCTCCCCTGGTGTCCCATACAGCTTGCTGTACTGTGGAAGTAGGCTGTCCAGCAGGGCCTGGTTCTCCTCAAGGCTGAAGGCTGGGGCTCTCTCCACAGTACGTGCCATTGCAGGGTCCAGAGGGGCAGAGACAGCAGCAGTGCAGTGGCAGATGTCGTCCTGGAGCATGTAGTGCAGGCAAGTGAGCTCTCAGGGGAACAGCCAGCAATATATATGGGCTGGAGAGGCAGATACTGTCCCTTGTGTCCAAAGTGATAGGTCCAAGTCATTTGCATCTTCTGAATCTGGCCAATCCATGAAATAGCACCACCAAAACACGCCCACAGCATCCTTCAAATCTTCAACTTCATGACATACATGATTTTGCAACATTGTTGTGGGTGACCAACTGAATTTCCAGCAACCGACTCGTTCGAAATTCGAAAACGTGTCCGTTGCCAGGCAAGGCCATTGTCAATGGGTGCGCACCGATCGGTCCATTGCGGTACAACGCGTACAGGGGTACAACGCGTACCCACACACATTGAATGCAATGGGCCGGCCGGGGGCACCGATCGGTCCATTGCAGTTCAACGCGTACAGGGGTACAACGCGTACCCGCACACATTGAATGCAATGGGCCGGCCGAGGGCACCGATCGGTCCATTGCAGTTCAACGCGTACAGGGGTACAACGCGTACCCGCACACATTGAATGCAATGGGCCGGCCGGGGGCACCGATCGGTCCATTGCAGTTCAACGCGTACAGGGGTACAACGCGTACCCGCACACATTGAATGCAATGGGCCAGCCGGGGCACCGATCGGTCCATTGCAGTACAACGCGTACAGGGGTACAACGCGTACCTGCACACATTGAATGCAATGGGCCGGCCGGGAGTACCGATCGGTCCATTGCAGTTCAACGCGTACAGGGGTACAACGCGTACCCGCGACATTGAATGCAATGGGCCGGCCGGGGCACCGATCGGTCCATTGCAGTACAATGCGTACAGGGGTACAACGCGTACCGCGCACATTGAATGCAATGGGCCGGCCGGGGGCACCGATCGGTCCATTGCAGTACAACGCGTACAGAGGTACAACGCGTACAGGGGTACAACGCGTACCCGCACACATTGAATGCAATGGGCCGGCCGGGGGCACCGATCGGTCCATTGCAGTACAACGCGTACAGGGGTACAACGCGTACAGGGGTACAACGCGTACCCGCACACATTGAATGCAATGGGCCGGCCGGGGGCACCGATCGGTCCATTGCCGTTCAACGCGTACAGGGGTACAACGCGTACCCGCACACATTGAATGCAATGGGCCGGCCGGGGGCACCGATCGGTCCATTGCAGTTCAACGCGTACAGGGGTACAACGCGTACCCGCACACATTGAATGCAATGGGCTGGCCGGGGGCACCGATCGGTCCATTGCAGTACAACGCGTACAGGGGTACAACGCGTACAGGGGTACAACGCGTACCCGCACACATTGAATGCAATGGGCCGGCCGGGGGCACCGATCGGTCCATTGCTGTTCAACGCATCACTGTACATGTGACTGGCATATGTCAGCATGCCTGTCTCAGATGGACATATGCCAGCCACAGATAGCTCCCAGGGAGTGAGGGGCACACCTACATCACGACAGCCTGTCCAAACTTTATCATAAGGCATGTAAGGCTGCATTTCCTATTGTGTGTATGTTGGTGTACATGTTGTCCTGTGGGTGTCACCTGTGGGCAGCCACCCCCAGGCTGTGCACGTGTTCATGGGGACAGGATGCTGGGTGTTACGTGTACATGACCACTGTGATGTGCAACTGTTCATATCTGTGCATGTGCCATGGTCACATTTCACGGTGGTGTATGTGTATGTCATGTCACATACCCCGTGAGTCCCATGTGGGACGGTATGTTTGAGCCAGGGTGTCCCAGTGGCACAATAGTGATGGTCCTCCACAGTCTTTGTGCATGTAGTGTTTACAATGTCTCTGATTTCATGTGCACAATGGGAGACAGTCTCCACATCCACGTTGTGTGTGCATGGACTTTGTTGTTGTGCGTGTGTGTGTCACAGACGTCCATGTCTGTCCTGCCGTAGCAAGTGGGACCACTACCTGTGGGGGTCATGGTTGTTTTGCTGTGGTGTATACATGATACTCCATGTAATGCCAGTGTCCATGTGGCAATACAGGGTCCCTGGGAATGTACCTGTCGTTGAGCTGTGATGCCTGGGGCACATCTGTCCTCACATGTCACTGTGGGGGGTGATTGTGACACGGCAGCAGGAGATGGGAACTGTGACACGGCCTCATGATATCCAATGGGCCAACCTGGGACTAATTGATGCCACTTGTTGGACCGTGTTGACAGATGTTGGCCATGTATGTACCATACATGTCCTTACGGAACTGCACACTTCATGTAGTTGTGCCTCATAATGATGTATGTTGGGATATTGAGTGTGTTCAATGCCGCATATGTGGGGTGACTGACAATCTTGCTTACTTCTCCTCTGCACTGCAGGGCTCCTGCTGTCCATCGACCATTCCCAGACCTGGCAACGATGGTGGAACGGGACAGCATCCGACGGTACCGCTTCACCAGGCAGCTGATTGAGGATTTGGCAGTGCAGTTGTCTCCACATTTGCAGCCTGGCCGGCGTATCCTACAGCGCTGACCCCCAAGGTGAAGGTGATGGCAGCCCTACACTTCTTTGCCACCGGTACCTTCCAACATACTGTGGCGACTGCTGGTGGGATGTCACAGACCATGTTGAGCCGTGTGCTCCGCGATGTTTTGGCGGCAATGTTGTTATTCCTGAACCGGTACATCTATTTCCCTAGACTGCGACGACTCACTGACGTGAAGAGTGACTTTTATGCCCTGGGGAGGATGCCGCATGTCATTGGCTCCATTGATGGGACACATGTGGCTTTGGTACCACCACAGGCCCAGGAGCAGGCCTACAGGAACCGCAAGCACTACCACTCGGTCAATGCACTGGTGGTGTGTCTTGCAGACATGACCATCACACACGTGTGTGCCCGTTTCCCTGGTTCAGCACACGATGCCTTTGTGATGAGGAGTAGTCGCATCCCCAGGATGATAGCACAGATGCAGAACCAGCGTGCCTGGCTTGTCGGTGTGTACTGACTTTGTGCCATTGTGTGTGATCTGATCTGTAGCATTCCGCCCACTTTTCCAAGTCAGCTAATGTGCACTTGTCTGTCCGTAGGTGACTCGGGATACCCCAACATGCCATGGTTGCTGACACCCCTCAGGAACCCTGTGACACCAGCCCAGATGCGCTACAATGAGGCACATGGTCGGACCAGGAGAGTGAATGAGCGGACATTTGGTCTCCTGAAGAGCCGCTTCCGCTGCCTGGACAAGACCGGAGGGTCCCTCCCATATGCCCCTGCGAAAGTGTGCAAGATTATCATCGTCTGCTGCATGCTCCACAACCTGGCAGTGCGGAAGGAGTTGCCTCTCATCCAGGATGACAATGACCAACATCCGCCACCTGTGGAGGATCCTGGCCTGGACCACGATGCCAGTGACGATGATGATGATGATGATGAGGGTGATGTCCGCACACAGCTCATCACCAACTTCTTTAGCTGAATGTGAGTATCCTGAGGTGTCATGTCAATGATGTGAGTTGGCATGATATGTGTAGGTGGTGCTCTGGTGCTGTTGGAGTGTGTCCATGGGCTACTTGACTGGATGTGTGTTGCGATGTGTGCTTACAGGTGGGCTGTACTCCCCAACAGTGTTGACATGCTAACTTGGTTCTGGGTGGGTATCTTGTAACATGTATTGTGCATGAGTTTTGCTGTTCTGTCCTGTACTCCATTGCTTTTGACTGTGTGTCATTTCTGTCCTTCACAGGGTACTTTCAGATTCGTTTGGTCAACTGTGTCCACCGACGACGTGATTGCACTTCCAGGCTGGTAGCTGTTGTGTCCCTACAGGTGATGTGTGCCACACCCATGGACTTCCTTCCGTCTACAGTTGTTGAGTGTGTGCCCGCTGCCAGGTGGGATTACCTTGCATCTGTAGTGGTTACGACATGTTGCAACTGTGTAATAAACCTGTGCTTCACTTTGTGATATGCGTTGTCTGTGGTCACACATTTGACTGCCATTTGCTTACTGCACCTGTGGGCTACTTGACTACAACTGGGAATGGGTGTGGTGTCTGTGCATTGCACCGTCTTCCCTGGCAACATCAGTGTAGGCAATGAGTCAGATGGCCTAGGTGTGTATGTGTTGTGTAGCCCTGGTGGTGTGTCTCCCTCATATGTGTCACGTTGCCTTTACTCACATGCCTGTGTTGTACTTGCTGTTGCAGTTCGCATACACAGTGAAATTTTGCAGTTCATCATCCCCATAACAGCACCCACGTTGGAATCACAACAGAGGCAAGTATGGTGTATTAGTGTGTTTATTGTGATACATTTGTGTGAATAGTGCATAGGATGGGTAGTGCTGTACATAAATCGTGCAATCAGAAGTTCCTAGGTGAATTGAAAGTCCTGGTAGACAGAATCCCCAGTATCGGGGCCACAGTTGTCTGACACATTGGTCCAACTTGTACTCCCCATGCAATGTGTGGGAGTAGTGTTGCCGTCAACAGGGTGAACAGTCTGTGCACAAAGGTGAACATCCAGAACAGGTTCAGGCTTCCTGGGAGTTGCGCTTGGCCATCGGCCTCTCACTTGCCCCTCTTCGGACGACCCCTCTTCTTGGGGGGGCCCCTCAAGTACAGGCTGCTGCGGTGCAGGGGACTCTCCGCCAGAGTCATCCTCCCTCCCTGTGGCAGTTGCAGTTTGGGCAGCACCAGATGTTGTTGGCACACAGGGAGGTGTGGACTGGTTGCTATTCATCTGGCGGAGGCATTGTAAAATGTCCCTGTGCACCGCCGTCATCTCATGCAGTGCATCCCACTTGGACTCCACGCGGGACATGTGTGAGTCCACGCGGGACATGTGTGACTCCACGTGGGACATGTGAGAGTCCAAGCGGGCATGATGGCCAGCCTGCTGCTGTTTCATGTCTCTGAGGAGCCCCACTACCTGGCTGAGGTCTCCGGTGCTGGACTGGTACGCATCAGCTATGCGTACCAGTTGTGGGTCATCATGCACACCAGCAACCTCTGCAAGCAGCGACCTCTGTCTCCCACCCCTCCCACCACCCCTGCTGACATGTGCAGTGCGTGCAGTGGCACGCACAGATGACCCTGGTCCACCTTGGGGGTTGGTGGTGGTGGTGGTGTCCATGGCCCCAGGTTGGTCCAGGGTCCCTGTGCTTGTGTTGCTCCTTGTTCTGTCCATGTCGGCAGGGATGGTATTTGTGGTGACAGTCGTTGGAGGGTTGGGTGCAGGGGGTGCAGCTGGTGGTCCTGCTGGTGCTGCAGCTGGTGGTCCTGCTGGTGCTGCATGTAGACTTGCACCGGATGTGCCAGGTTGGTCTTCTTCGTCCGAGGAGGGCAGAGGCTGTACGACGCCAGTGAGCTCCGCATCCTCTTGAGCCTGGGACTGGGACTCCTCAGCGTCTGCTGCTGTGTCCCCATCATCACCTGTTTTTGGGAGACACACACAATGTATGTTATGTTTCTGCAGGCATCAATGGTTGACACACATGACAGTTGTGACTGTGCCTCTGGGTGCGGGCCTGTACATTGCATTGTCCTAAGTCGTCACAGTCAGGGGTTGATATTGGTGTGGCACATTGTCCTGCATTATTTGGGCATTTCTATGTATTTATTGGGGTGTGAACATGGTCTGCATTGGTTGTGTTTGGTTGACAGCTGGCCCTCCTTCCCACCCACCCAGCCAGTCAGTTATCCCACCATGGACTGTGCTTGCATTGCAGGGAGTGGAAGTTGTCTCTCAGGATGTCAGTCAGTGGTGTCCTGCTGTTTGTTGGTGCACAGTTGCCAGAAGGGCCTTGTGCTCCCCACAGCAGTAGCCAGTGTCAGCCATCTTGTGAGTCCTTCTCCACTCCCTGTGATGTGAGCATGGTTCAGGTTGGTGTTGATGGGACAGTTGTGGGGGTGACCAATATCAGTGACTACGACTCCCATCATGCTATTGCCTCCACCCCCCTTCCCAGCATGCCCATGCTTCCTTCCTTTTGACTCTGCTTCCCTGTGGGGTGGGCTGGCTGTGCTGACAGGATGGCTGGGAGTGTTGTCCTGGCAGTTGTTTGGCTAAAAGTCCCAAGAGTGTCCCTGTGCTTCACACAACATAACCCAGGGTGGTGCTTCTTTGTGGGATCTTGTGTTGGGATGGGGGGCATTGCATTCTACCAGGTGGGTTCTGTGGAGTTTGTGTTGGGGTGTGTGTGAGGGAGGTGCTTGTGACTATGGTCAGTGCTGCAAGTCCTCCTTCCCACCCAGCCAGCCAGATATCCCACCATGGAACGTGCTTGCATTGCAGGGAGTGGAAGTTGTCTCTCAGGATGTGAGTCAGTGGTGTTCTGCTGTTTGTTGGTGCACAGTTGCCAGCAGGGCCTTGTGCTCCCCACAGCAGTAGCCAGTGTCAGCCATCTTGTGAGTCCTTCTCCACTCCCTGTGATGTGAGCATGGTTCAGGGTGGTGTTGATGGGACAGTTGTGGGGGTGACCAATATCAGTGACTACGACTCCCATCATGCTATTGCCTCCACCCCCCTTCCCAGCATGCCCATGCTTCCTTCCTTTTGACTCTGCTTCCCTGTGGGGTGGGCTGGCTGTGCTGACAGGATGGCTGGGAGTGTTGTCCTGGCAGTTGTTTGGCTAAAAGTCCCAAGAGTGTCCCTGTGCTTCACACAACATAACCCAGGGTGGTGGTTCTTTGTGGGATCTTGTGTTGGGATGGGGGGCATTGCATTCTACCAGGTGGGTTCTGTGGAGTTTGTGTTGGGGGGTGTGTGAGGGGAGGTGCTTGTGACTATGGTCAGTGCTGCAAGTCCTCCTTCCCACCCAGCCAGCCAGATATCCCACCATGGAACGTGCTTGCATTGCAGGGAGTGGAAGTTGTCTCTCAGGATGTCAGTCAGTGGTGTCCTGCTGTTTGTTGGTGCACAGTTGCCAGCAGGGCCTTGTGCTCCCCACAGCAGTAGCCAGTGTCAGCCATCTTGTGAGTCCTTCTCCACTCCCTGTGATGTGAGCATGGTTCAGGGTGGTGTTGATGGGACAGTTGTGGGGGTGACCAATATCAGTGACTACGACTCCCATCATGCTATTGCCTCCACCCCCTTCCCAGCATGCCCATGCTTCCTTCCTTTTGACTCTGCTTCCCTGTGGGGTGGGCTGGCTGTGCTGACAGGATGGCTGGGAGTTTTGTCCTGGCAGTTGTTTGGCTAAAAGTCCCAAGAGTGTCCCTGTGCTTCACACAACATAACCCAGGGTGGTGGTTCTTTGTGGGATCTTGTGTTGGGATGGGGGGCATTGCATTCTACCAGGTGGGTTCTGTGGAGTTTGTGTTGGGGGGTGTGTGAGGGGAGGTGCTTGTGACTATGGTCAGTGCTGCAAGTCCTCCTTCCCACCCACCCAGCCAGCCAGTTATCCCACCATGGACTGTGCTTGCATTGCAGGGAGTGGAAGTTGTCTCTCAGGATGTCAGTCAGTGGTGTCCTGCTGTTTGTTGGTGCACAGTTGCCAGCAGGGCCTTGTGCTCCCCACAGCAGTAGCCAGTGTCAGCCATCTTGTGAGTCCTTCTCCACTCCCTGTGATGTGAGCATGGTTCAGGGTGGTGTTGATGGGACAGTTGTGGGGGTGACCAATATCAGTGACTGCCACTCCCATCATGCTATTGCCTCCACCCCACTTGCCAGCATTCCCAAACTTACTTGCTTTTGTGGGGAGTTCAGTATGTGTGGGTGTGTGTGCAATGGCAAGATGGCTGACAGTGGTGTCCTGCTGTTGGTTGGTGTGCAGTTCCCAGCATGCCCTTGTGCTCCCCACGACACTGCAACAGTGTCAGACATCTTTGATGGGCCTTTCCACTCTCTGTGGGATGTGCATGCGTGAGTGTGAGCTTGCTGGGCCATGTGGTGGGGGATGTAGAGCTGTGACTATGACTCCCATCATGCTACTGCCTCCACCCCCCTTCCCAGCATGCCCATGCTTCCTTCCTTTTGACTCTGCTTCCCTATGGGGTGGGCTGGCTGTGCTGACAGGATGGCTGGGAGTGTTGTCCTGGCAGTTGTTTGGCTAAAAGTCCCAAGAGTGTCCCTGTGCTTTACACAACATAACCCAGGGTGGTGGTTCTTTGTGGGATCTTGTGTTAGGATGGGGGGCATTGCATTCTACCAGGTGGGTTCTGTGGAGTTTGTGTTGGGGGGGGTGTGTGAGGGGAGGTGCTTGTGACTATGGTCAGTGCTGCAAGTCCTCCTTCCCACCCACCCAGCCAGTCAGTTATCCCACCATGGAACGTGCTTGCATTGCAGGGAGTGGAAGTTGTCTCTCAGGATGTCAGTCAGTGGTGTCCTGCTGTTTGTTGGTGCACAGTTGCCAGCAGGGCCTTGTGCTCCCCACAGCAGCTGCCAGTGTCAGCCATCTTGTGAGTCCTTCTCCACTCCCTGTGATGTGCCCATGGTTGATGGTGGTGTTGATGGGACAGTTGGGGGGGGGCAATATGTGTGACTGCGACTCCCATGATGCTATTGGCTACACTGACTTGGCCAGCATACACAGAATTCCTTCCTTTGAGTGGTCTTCACTGTGTGTTGGTGTTGTTGTGGTGGCTACATGTCTGGATGTGTTTGTTAGTTCTATTTGTGCCACTGCCTAGCTGTAGTTGTAGTTGTGTTTGTACATGTGATGGCACAGTTGGATGTGACTTTTTTGATGGCATGTGTTGTGTTTATCTGACTGACATACACATTTTGGGATGATTCTGTTCTGGTTGCTGTGTAATTGCTATGAGTGCATGGTTTGACTCTCCCCTTGACAGTGATGTGTGTGTGTTTTGTGGCAGTATATTGTGTACATTTGTTGTGTACTCACCAGGCTCTGGGATGTTCTCTAGTCCATATACGCTCACTGGCGGAAGGATGGCCCGCACCTTCTCCTCCCAGGACCTGAGGTATATTGGCTTGGCAGGAGGGCCACTGCCGGTGTATTGGCTGTTGATGTAGTCTTTCTTGAGCAGGTCCCGTACCCTCCTGCGCACGTCATACCACCTGTTCTGGATGTCGCTCTTTGTGCGCCGACATGGTGATTGTGCGTTCACCCTGTTGATGATCCTCTCCCACATCTTGGTTTTCTGGGAGATGGGGGTCTGTTGGACCAGTGTGCCAAACAGCTGTGGCTCTACCCTGAGGATCTCGTCTACCATGACTTCCAATTCACAATCTAGGAACTTGGGATTCTTCTTGGGGGGCATGGTGATGGGTGGTGATGGTGAGTGATGTGTGTGTTGGTGTGCAGGTGAGGGTGTGTGAGTGTGTGTTTTGCTGGGTGTATGTGAGGTAGGTATTTGTTGGTGTGCTGATGGTGTGTGGCTTGTGTGAGGGATGAGCTGTGGGTGTGTGGTTGCTTTCTCTTGGGTGCTGGCAGTGGAATGGCATTTGCAAAGGATCATGGTTGTGATTTGTGTCCTTTATATGGGTGGAGTTGTGGGTGTGTCTTTGTTCTCTGTCCCCACCCCCCCAGTATTTATTGGCTTAGTAATTGCTTGTTTGGCCTTTTTTTGTGTGATTTTTCCTTTGTACTGTCTGTGCATGTTGGAAACATTCTTGTGACCGAGTCGGACCCTGCATTTGTCTCGTACGGTATTCTCCATTTCGTTCATGCTGTGTTTGGGCAGTTTTCTATGCTGCGTACGCGTCGGTCGCGGTGTTTTGTGTTGCTTCGGCTCGGTTTTGTATGCGTGTCGGTCGTACGGCTTGTCCTCCGTCCGACTCGCTCATGGTTTTCGCGCCTTGCATCGTACTTTGCGGTTTGGAGTTCGCGTGTATGTTTCGGTCGGATTTGTTCCGGGTGCGTGTTGGTCGGTTGGATTCGCGTGTTTTTCCGACCGGATTGCTGCTTTCCGTGCGGCTCGGTCGTTCGACTTGGGTTCGGTACGTGTCGGTCGGATTTTGCACACATTGCATCGTACTTGGCGTGTCGGGCGCCACAGGTACGTGTCGGTCGGTATAATTTCCGGATCCGAGTCGGTCGGTGCTTTTTCCGGCCCGAATCGGAATCGACCCCAATGTGTGTAGTTGTCATGTGACACGTTTGAATCACGGAAGTAAATTTAAAAATGGCCGCACTCAATACTTTGGTATCGGTGAGCAAGACTGCTGTGCAGTCGAATCGCGTTTGATGGTGGCCGAGAATACATTTTGAAAACGGCACATGGCGTCGTCTTCCTTTTTCTAAGGAGTAAGTTGGATATATATATATATACATCCAAAAAACACACGTAGTTCCTTCTGGAGTGCAGGGACCCGAGAAGGGTGGCGTACACGCCAGCAGAGCGTACCGGCAATATTATCCCAAATGTAAAAAGTCCAATGAAGTACGCTCTCAGGATAAGAGGCAGGACACCAGTCTAGTTAATCCAAGTTTATTCCACAACGCGTTTCGACTGTAAACAGCCTTGATCACTTTTACATTTGGGATATATATACATATATATATATTATCTACTGGCGGTCGCCAGTAGATAGTTATAGTTACAACCTATTATCCATAGGAAATCCGCGACATTCTATTTGAAATAACTCTCTTGCCGGTTGACGTATCTTCGCGAAATTTTCAAACTTTGTGGCCCGCTCCGGTCCGCTCCTACCCTGAAAGTCTCGGGGGATTCGTCAAGCGGGGGCCGAGAAAAAAGGGGGTCCCAAAACGTGTTTTCCCCATGCACTTTTCCATAGGAAACTTTAGACACGGCTACAGCCCGAACTGCTGAACGGAATTACACCAAATTTGGCAAAGAGGTAGTTCTTGGTTCAGAAAGAACCCTTTTTGTTAAATTGTGTAAATCCGTTCAGTAGTTGCTGAGAAAATGAAAAGTAAAAAGTTAGTGATATCTATGGCCGAGTAGGGTCCGCGTACCCTCAGCGCACCCTGCGCGCACCGTCCCGATCACGAGCTGCATGTTAATTGGCTGTCAGCTGGCTGTCAACATTCCGATTCAGGAAATGTTGGCAGCCATTTTGTCCCTCGGTAGAACCGAGGGACAGAAACAAGTGCGCAAAGCGCACAAAGGGGGCAGGGTAGAAACACCCTGACCCCCTAGGTTTGCTCAGGGGGTCCCACAAGGACCCCCTGGGCAAAAAAAAAAAAAATTTTTTTTAAAAAAAATCGACAGGATGCGCTCAGGGTGCGCGAATCCTGCCGAAAAAAAAAAAAATCGAAGTGCGGTCTCCCGCGCTTCGATTGTATTTTGCCCCCGGGTGGCCCAAGTCCCGGGGGCATGGTGGGGGGTTTAATTTTATGTGTGGGGGCCTCAAAGGGCCCCCAAGCCCGGGGACCGCCACCCCCCGGGGCTTTTTTAAAAATGGTGCGGGAGGGCTCCGAGCCCTCCCGCAGCCCCGGGGACCACCACCTCCCGGGGCTTTTTAAAAAAAATTAAACAACCTGTGTGGGGGGCTCCAGCCCCCACACGCCCCGGGGACCGCCACCTCCCCGGGGCACTAACAAATTAAAATGGGGGTCCGTTTTGGACCCCGAAGCCCCGGGGACCACCACCTCCCCGGGGCTGTGCTGATGTAGGGAGGGGGCCGCGCGGCCCCCCTCCTGGAAGCCCTTGATGGCCCTGGGGACCGCCACCCCCAGGGCCGGCTCCTGCAGTGTCCCGGGGTGCCTACCCCCGGGACACTGTAGTTTGCTATGGCAGGACGGGAGCCTCGCGGCTCCCGTCCTTTCATTGCAAACTTGCTTTGGATATTGGAAGAGAGAGCAGGAAACCTGCTCTCTCTTCCAATATCCAAAGCAGATTGCTTTTCCACATGGGGAGCAGCATGTCAGCTGCTCCCCATGTGGAACAGCAATGCCGGCTCCCAAGGGACGTGGGGAGCCGGCGGGACTGTGGGGGATTGGGGACCCCCCCACAGTCCCCAACGGAGAGGGCCAGCCCCGGGGGATGGGGTCCCCGGGGCAAGTAGTGGCCCAGGAGGGGGGCCACGCGGCCCCCCTCCCCAAAAAAAAAAAAAAAAAAAAAAAAAAAAAATGGAAAGGCCGGCCCCGGGGGATGGGGTCCCCGGGGCCTTAAATGGCCTGAGGAGGGGGCCACGCAGCCCCCTCCCAAGAAAATAAAAAAAGGCCATGCCCAGGGGGATGGGGTCCCCGGGGCCAATACAGGCCCAGGGAAGGGGGCCACGCGGCCCCCTTCCCGTTTTTTTTAATAAAATAAAATTTAAAAAAAGGGGTAAGGCCCTGGGGGATGGGGTCCCCAGGGCCCAAAAACAGGAAAAAGGAAGGGGGGCCACACAACCCCCCTTCAGGGGACAAAATTATTTATTTATTTTTTAAAACGATCGGGCCCGCAGGCCCCGCCCCCTTCCTTCACCACTCTGCAAACGCGCCCCCTGGCGCGTTTGCAGAGGGGGAACGAATTCCCCTTGAATACTGGGGGTCCCTGGGGGCCAACTAGCCCACCAGGAACCTCCAATATGCGCCAGGGGGCTGCGTTGCAGAGACGTGTAGAGAGGCCACACCCCTTTTTACACCTCTCTGCAACGCAGCTCTGTGGCGCTTTTTGGAGGTATATGGTGGGCTAGTTGGACTCCGGGGACCCTCAGGATTCAAGGGGACTTAATCCCCCAACTTAAAACGCGCCACGGGGCGCGTTTGCACAGTGGTGAAGGGAGGGGGCGGGGCTTCAGGTGACATGTGTGCAAACAGGCCCCGTGGCGCGTTTTAAGATGGGGAATTAAATCCCCTTCAATCCTGAGGGTCCCTGGGGGCCAACTAGCCCAACAGGTACATCCAGAAAGCGCCACAGAGCTGCGTTGCAGAGAGGTGTAAAAAGGGGTGTGGCCTCTCTACACGTCTCTGCAACGCAGCCCCCCTGGCGCATATTGGAGGTTCCTGGTGGGCTAGTTGGCCCCTAGGGACCCTCAGGATTCAAGGGGATTTAATCCCCCAACTTAAAACGCACCACGGGGCGCGTTTGCACAGATGTCACCTCAGGCCCCGCCCCTCCCTTCACCATTGTGCAAATATTCTTCTAAAATCATCCGAAATACGAATTCCGATTTACTCACCTGTTATCAGGAGAGACCTCAGTGCTGTATCTTTCAGCCCAGTACTGGTCCTGAAAAGTAATTTTAACCGTACTTACCAGTAACTTGAATTTCCTTCCATAGGCTAACATTGACTGGTTTCACTTGGAAATTCTTCTAAGTGTGGAGTTTTGGAACTTTAAAATATTCCTCTAAAATCAGCCGAAATACGAATTCCGATTTACTCACCTGTTATCAGGAGAGACCTCAGTGCTGCATCTTTCAGCCCAGTACTGGTCCTGAAAAGTAATTTTAACCGTACTTACCGGTAACTTGAATTTCCTTCAAAGGCTAACATTGACTGGTTTCACTTGGAAATTCTTCTAAGTGTGGAGTTTTGGAACTTTAAAATATTCCTCTAAAATCAGCCGAAATACGAATTCCGATTTACTCACCTGTTATCAGGAGAGACCTCAGTGCTGCATCTTTCAGCCCAGTACTGATCCTCAAAAGTAATTTTAACCGTACTTACCAGTAACTTGAATTTCCTTCCATAGGATATCATTGCCTGCTTTTTGCTGAAAAAGTTTCTAAGTGTTGATTTTTGAAACATACAAATATTCCTCTAAAATCAGCCGAAATACGAATTCAGATTTACTCACCTGTTATAAGGAGAGACCTCAGTGCTGTATCTTTCAGCCCAGTACTGGTCCTGAAAAGTAATTTTAATCGTACTTACCAGTAACTTGAATTTCCTTCCATAGGCTAACATTGACTGGTTTCACTTGGAAATTCTTCTAAGTGTGGAGTTTTGGAACTTTAAAATATTCCTCTAAAATCAGCCGAAATACGAATTCCGATTTACTCACCTGTTATCAGGAGAGACCTCAGTGCTGCATTTTTCAGCCCAGTACTAATCCGGAAAAGTAATTTTAACCGTACTTACCAGTAACTTGAATTTCCTTCATAGGCTAACATTGACTGGTTTCACTTGGAAATTCTTCTAAGTGTTGATTTTTGAAACATACAAATATTCCTCTAAAATCAGCCGAAATACGAATTCCGATTTACTCACCTGTTATAAGGAGAGACCTCAGTGCTGTATCTTTCAGCCCAGTACTGGTCCTGAAAAGTAATTTTAACCGTACTTACCAGTAACTTGAATTTCCTTCCATAGGCTAACATTGACTGGTTTCACTTGGAAAATCTTGTAAGTGTGGAGTTTTGGAACTTTAAAATATTCCTCTAAAATCAGCCGAAATACGAATTCCGATTTACTCACCTGTTATCAGGAGAGACCTCAGTGCTGCATCTTTCAGCCCAGTACTGATCCTCAAAAGTAATTTTAACCGTACTTACCAGTAACTTGAATTTCCTTCCAAAGGATATCATTGCCTGCTTTTTGCTGAAAAAGTTTCTAAGTGTTGATTTTTGAAACATACAAATATTCCTCTAAAATCAGCCGAAATACGAATTCTGATTTATTCACCTGTTATCAGGAGAGACCTCAGTGCTGCATCTTTCAGCCCAGTACTGGTCCTGAAAAGTAATTTTAACCGTACTTACCGGTAACTTGAATTACCTTCATAGGCTAACATTGACTGGTTTCACTTGGAAATTCTTCTAAGTGTGGAGTTTTTGAACTTTATAATATTCCTGTAAAATCAACCAAAGTACGAATACCAATTTACTCACCTGTTATCAGGAGAGAACCCAGTGCTGCATCTTTTAGCCCAGCACTGACCCTGAAAAGTAATTTTAACCGTACTTACCAGTAACTTATATTTTCTTCCATAGGAATCCATTGTCTGGTTTTCAGCAAAAAAGTTTCAAAGTGTTGATTTTTACAAACTACAAATATTCCTTAAAAATCACCTGTATGACTTAAACGCATTCTTTCAACTGTTTACAGGAGATGCACCAGTGCTGGATCCAGGATCCAACACTGAGTAAGAAAAAGTAACGATAACAGTTTTTACCTGCTAAGTGAATTTCCTTCCATAAGATAACATTGGTGATTCTATGAGAAAAAGTTTCTAAGTGTCAACTTTTAAAATACAATAATATTCCTTAAAAATCACGACTGTAACCAAAACGCTTTTACTCAACTGTTTACAGGAGATGTACCAGGACTGAATCTAGGATCCAGTCCTGTGGTTAGAAAAGTAATCCATAAAGTAACTAATTGCATTTAACTAGAAATTCACATTGAGCTGAATGTTGCATTGTGTTTGAAAATGTGTTGCCCATTGCAACAACTGTAACTACTGTACTTAAAAGTCTATTGCCTATGTGCAAAGTATTTAAACTAAAGTAATTCATTCTGAGAAAGTATTTTTTGTAATGTAATGTATAATGTAATTACAATGTAATTTAAAAAATAAAATATGTAAAAAAAAATTGTTTCTAAAAATGTAGTAAATCAGTATGAAAAAAATTAATATAACAATTAATACATTTAAAAATTGTCATTTACAAAACCTTTGAAATTCACTGAAAAAACCGTAGGTATCAGGCACGTTATAGTTAGAAATTAGCATTTAAAAAACCTTTGAAATTCACTGAAAAAACCATAGGTTTCAGACACGTTATAGTTACAAATTAGCATTTAAAAAACCTTTGAAATTCACTGAAAAAACCATAGGTTTTAGGGACAGTTATAGTTACTTGGACATTGCACTCGTACAAAACCCGTGAAATTCCCCCGTTATAGTTAGTTCAGCTAACTATAACTCGCGCCCGCAATGCACTGCTGATGACGTCACATATTACATCACTCATGACATGGTCAGTGACATCACTGATGACATCACTGATGACATCTCAAATGACATCACTGATGACATCATCCACGTGATAATCTGATGCACCTCCTCACACCCTAATATAATCTTTGATACACCCACTCTAAATTACAGACTGCCATTCGCAAAACCATAGACACTCCAACACCAATAACTACATACCGACTCACTGATTCTTAGGTCTACACACACACATCCACTCACTCACCCGTACAGTAACTCATACTTATGGTCACTCAGTACAGGACTATCATATGCACTCTTACTCCTATATAGACACTCAAATAACGCCACTCATCCATAGAGATACTCAGACACCTAGTCAGTCATGCAAATAATTAAACACACTGCCATTTACTCACCTATACAGTTATACACACACCAGCTCACTTACTCATACAAATAGTAGCACATTGTTACGCTCTTATACAATCACTGATTCAAGCACACACTCATCCATACAGCCACTATCACAATCACTCACTCTTGCTTATAGCTATTTATATACTCCAACACACATATATACTGCCTTTCACATATGTAGTTACTGACACATGTACCACTGGGACATACATTCACTCACTAACACACTCTTACACACACTTACCCACCCATACAGTCTATCACAGATGCACTCTTGAAACCATCCACCCAGTGAATTACCCACTCACACATCTATGCACAGAGTTGCACACACCCCTCCCACACAAACACTCAGGCACCCATACAGATACTCAGACAAGCATTCAATAACTCATATAGACACTCATTTAGCTATTCACAAACACATGCAGCCACTTACACAGCAACAGACAGACGGATACAGACATTCACCCAGATTAGTCACTAACCCATGCATTCAGTAAGATACGTTAAATCACTCACTTATAGAGTCAGTCACGCACCTACTAAATCATCCATACAGACACTTACACACCCACTCATTCTTCAATACGTCTTTTCCTATATATATTAAAAATATTTAAACTTTACAGAAACACACAGTCACTGGATGATGTCATCAGTGATGTCATTTGAGATGTCATCAGTGATGTCATCAGTGATGTCACTGACCATGTCATGAGTGATGTAATATGTGACGTCATCAGCAGTGCATTGCGGGGCGCGAGTTATAGTTAGCTGAACTAACTATAACGGGGGAATTTCACGGGTTTTGTACGAGTGCAATGTCCAAGTAACTATAACTGTCCCTAAAACCTATGGTTTTTTCAGTGAATATATATATATATATATATATATATATATATATATATATATATATATATATATATATATATATACATATATATATATATATGTATATATATACATATATATATATATATATATATATATACTATATATATATATATATATATATATATATATTAACCACAGAATCCTACTCCAAAAATTGAATAAAAATAATATCAATTTGCATTTCACCGCTACCATCAGTGACCAATCTGTATGTTTCCTGGATGTGGAAATATACATTAAAAATAACAAAATTGAAACCAAACTCTTTCGTAAACCCACGGCAGGCAATAGTCTACTGCATGCCACTAGCCACCATCCTCAGCATCTCATCCATAGTATACCATATGGGGAGATGCTGAGGATACGTCGTACGTGCAGCAGTGACCAGGATCTGAAAGCAGCACAACAACTTAGTAAGACCAGATTTCTACAAAGAGGGTACAAAGCTGAGACTATTGATCATGCCATTTCCAAAGCTAATGCCAGAGATAGAATGGATTTACTAAACAATAAGACATTGACTATCTCTAATAGGCAAGATAATCTTAATGAAACTAGATTAATCCTCACATACAGCAAGCAGCAAAATACCCTACGTAGAATCATTAAAAAAATTGGTCTGTTGTACGCAGTGACCCTATTATTGGACATGCTTTACCCGTAAAACCGAGCATTACTTTCAGAAAATCCAAATCCATGAGAGACTCTATAGTTAAGAGCAGTCCAGAGGTAAAAATCTCCAAAAATTGGCTGACGGTCAGGAAAGGATTCTTTAAATGTAACAGTTGTCGGGCCTGCAAGTATGGGGTAAATACAACATCTTATATTTCCCCATTCACTAAGGACCCCATTAAAATAACTAAATTCCTGACATGCAAAACGGAGTATGTGGTTTACGTATTGACTTGCCCTTGTGGGCTGCAGTATGTGGGAAGCACCAAATTGCAAGCCCACAAACGTATACTGCAGCACATGAGGGCAATTACCAACAGTGATCATGCGTACCCGTTTGCACGGCATTTTAAGGAAAGGCATGCAAACAACCTCCAGGAGTTTAGATATTTTCTAATTGATTGCATACCATTATCCAGACGGGGAGGTGATCGGGAAACCAAACTCCGATGCCTCAAAACAAGATATATCCTTGATCTAGATACAAAGAACCCCAATGGTCACAATTCAAGCGAGGACTTTTATACTTGGTTATAACCAATCTGGGATCAGATCTGACTAGGTGTTTTACCAACTTAACAGTAATGAAGATAATGACATCTATGGCTTTCTCAAAGTTAAGACATTTTTCTTTCTCCTTGAATTATTCCATTCAGCACTCTGCGTCTTGCATTATGTTTTTAGTACATCATTTTAATCCACACACATATTTTTATCTAGTTATTATGGTATATGTACAGAGGATTTTTTTATGAGGTCTTTTTGTATTTTATCCATGGTTTTTAGATCATATATGCACTAGCACTTGTTTGGCACTTGCACTTTATATTTAAACACGTTTTTTATAAGATCTGCAGCATTATCAGTTATGGAGAGATGTTTTATATTCTATATATCAACAGCAATGATACAATGGTTGACTCCATTATCAGGATATCCTAAATATGAAGGAAGGAATGGATTTATCCATTTATAGTCATATAGGTACTCTGTTAATTTACCAATGACTTTATACACAAAAACAGTGGGCAGCTTTGAAAAAAATGATGATAATAATTTTTTCTTATTGAAAACTTAACTGTGCTGTAATGTGTGTTTTTTTACTACTCTATATATATATATATATACTGTTTTTAAATGTATTTTACATTTATTAGTATTTATATTAACATGTTTACAATCATATGTATTTTTACTATTTATTGCTGTTGGTTTGCACAAACATAGACTACAAGGAGTATTATATCAAGTATGTTGTCTATGTCTATTGATTTGCTGCATCACGAGTGTCTGGTACCGTGTCTTTAAAAACCTCACTTTGGCTCTAGAGGCGCGTCATGTGATCAAGGCCGAGTTTGGCCGAAACGCGTCATGGCAGCAATGGTGGCGCACTGAAAATAAACACCTGAATGCACCAAATCTGGGTTGGTCGTCCGTCTTTTTCCAAGCAAGGAGAAGTGCAAAGCGGAGTGTGGCGATATATATATATATATACATATAGTAGAGAGAGAAAATTACGCCAACTAGAGTCAAAATATATACTCCTGTTTAACACCAAGAATCCTTATGGATTAAACGCTGAAGAAGATTTACATGTACATTTGGTGTAATTTGGTATCCCATTTCAAAGATTTTAAACAAAATTCTGATTTTAAATAATAGAGGAAGGAAGAAGACTATGCATTACACTATCAGTTATTAAATGGTTGTAGAGTCCATCTTAAAAAAGCTTGTATGTTTAATTTGCCAATAAGAAATTGTTTAGAAAAGTATAGGGCCGATATATTAACAATAGGAGTAAGAAATGTATAAGAATACTGTAAAGCATTTACACTTTATATGTAATATGTTGCACATTGAGTTAATAGTACTGTGAAGCACTTGCACTTTATTTATCTTAAATGCGATATTTGCACATAATGATAAACATCTTAAGCATTTTTAGAACTTTTTATGTATTTTATCAGAATAAAGAGTAGAGAGCCCTATTGTAAGGCCTTAAAATTAACTGAAATCAATTGAATTTTTAATTAATTTTGTAGAAACTTTTATATACAATATATTCTTTTCTATTCAATGAATGTTTCAAATATGCACTAAAAAAGAATGTATTTGGTTTATTGGCAGAAATTAAGATAATTCATGAAGCAAGTTTAACGATATTATTGTAGAATTGATGAGATGAAACTGGACTCCGACTAAGGGCACTGGTCCCTTATATTTTCTGTGGACAATTTTTCTTGGGAAAAAATACATACAATAATAATAATAATGTGAAATCGTAGTGAATAATAAGATTGATAACACTAATATGATGCACTTGTTTGAGAGAATAAAAACGTTTTTCAGTGGAAATATAAATAGAATATATCATCAAAGAAATCTTATTATAAAACAGGAATAGCGTTTTATAATGCGTTTTATAATGATTTTTTTTACTTATGCATGAATTTTAATGCATTTTAGTAGGGACGATAAAGGGAGTCCTATGGTATTAGAATTGAGAATTTAATCAAGTTTACAAGTGTAGTTTTTATGATGAAGTGATGAATAATTATAAAGTGGTGTGATGGCAATTTGTAACTATGATTTAACACATTAGATTGAATTGTTTTTAAATTGTTATATTTTCCCAAATGCTGAAGCAAAGTCTTTCTTCTATATTTATTGCAAAATAGATCATGTGACCAGAAATCCTCTGTTTAAAAAGATTGTGGGGCATATTATCAAGGGCCGGCGATAAATATCGCAAAGCGCGCTTAGCGCTTGCATATTTATCGCCGGCTATCTCTGGAATTTATCGCCCGGTTAGCGCGTTATTAACAACGCGCATCGCCGAGGCGATAAAAATGTCAGAGATAGCGTGGATATCGGCGTTTTCCATGGGAAAACGGCGATATCCTAGATGCTAGGGCCTGTGGTCTTAGCCACAGAATCCACCCCCATGTTAAGTATGCCTTAGTCAGGAATTTAACAGACGTTAAATTCCTGCGTTAAGGCATACTTAACGCGATTAAAATAATCGCTTCCCGCATTGTAAATATCGCGAAGCTGCCTTCGCGATATTTACCCATGTTGCTTCCACAGACACGCCTACTTTGCATCTCATTATCGATGCGAAGTCAGGCGTGCTGGAAACGGGAGCAAAATCAGCAAAACACGCGATAGCGTGTCTTTGCTGATAAGGCGATATAATTATCGCCGCTTTTCGGCCGTAAACGGCCGCAAAAGCGGCGATAATTGTTTATCGTCGCCTTGTTAATATGTCCCTGTGTTTTATGTGATTGCCCATGTGAACAAGGCAGGTGTGCCGAAACGCGTCAGAGCGAAAGAAAAATAAAACCTAAGCTGAATGGCAAGCTAACTCCTGTGTCGGTGTCCGATTCCTAGTGAAAGTCGGAAGTGGTTGGAATATATATATATATATATATATATATATATATATATATATATATATTAACCACAGAATCCTACTCCAACAACCCCACGGCGATGAAGAAGGCACAAACTCCTCTTGAATTGGGCGTAAATAATTATTTATTACAGCTCATTATGTCATTACGCATTTCGGCCGGCAAAACCAGCCTTGCTCACATGTGATATAAATATATGTATATATATATATATATATATATTACCTACTGGCGGTCGCCAGTAGGTAGTTATAGTTAGGACCTAGTTTCCATAGGAAAAGCATTTTTTGATTTGCCAATATCTTTGACGCCGGTTGCCGAATCATCACAAAATTTTCAAAACTAATGGGGCGCTCCAGTCAGCTCCTATCTTGAAAGTTTCGGGGTGATTCGTCAAGCGGGGGCCGAGAAAAAAGGGGGGCCCAAAACGCATTTTCTCAATGTTCATTTACATAGTAAACTTTAGACAAAGCTACAGCCCGAACTGCTGAATGGAATTACATCAAATTTGGCAAAAAGGTAGTTCTTGCTCTAGAAAGTGTGCTTTTTTTAAATGTTGTAAATCCGTTCAGTAGTTCCTGAAAATTAAAAAAATTAAAATATCGATATCTGAGCACCGAGGAGGATTTGCGAACCCTCCCGGGCATGAGCTTCACTCTGTTTGGCTGTCAACACTCCAAACCAGGAAGTGTTGGCAGCCATCTTGTGACTCGGTGACCGAGTCACAAGAAAAAGGGTGAAAAAAAGATGAAAAACAAGAAAAGGGGGCAGGGTAGAAACACCCTGACCCCCTAGGGCTGCTCAAGGGGTCCCACAAGGACTCCCAGGCCCCAAAAAAGCATTTTTTTTAAAAAAAAGGCCAAATTCACGCTGGGTGCGCGAATCCGGCCAAAAAGAAAAGAAGTGGGGGCTCCCGCGCTTCGTTTTCTATAAGCTCCAGGTCCCGGGGGCAATGACTAATTAATTAGCGGGGGACCGCGGGGGCCCCCGCAGCCCCGGGTACTGCCACCGCCCTGGGGCTTTATTATAATTGAGGCGGGGAGCCTCGCGGGCCCCCCCAAGCCCCGGGGACCACCACCATCTCTCCGGGGCTTCCTTGATTAATATGGGGGGCCTCACGGGCCACTCAAGCCCCGGGGACGACTACCTCCCCACAGGGCCAGTCCTGCAATGTCCCTGGGTGCCCACCCCCTGGACATTGCTGTTTGCTATGGCACGGTTCCTGCCCTGTCATAGCAAACTCTGCTTTGCTTCGTTGAAGCGAGAGCAGGAAACCTGCTCTCGCTTCAACGAAGCAAAGCAGAATTGCTTTTGGGCAAGGGGAGATGCATGTTAGCAGCTCCCCTTGCCCAAAAGCAAAGCCAGCTCCCGCAGGAGGCAGGGAGCTGTCTGGGACCGTGGGGGCATTGGGGCTCCCCCACGGTCCCCAACGCTATGGGCCGGCCCTGGGGGATGGGGTCCCCGGGGCTAAAATTGGCCTGGGGAGTGGAGCAGCGCGGCCCCTCTCCTCATATAAAAATAACTTTAAAAATGGCCAAGACCCGGGGGATGGGGTCCCCGGGGACAATAGTGGCCCAGGGAAGGGGGCCCACGCGGCCCCCCTTCCCTATAAATATTTTTTTAGAAAGAGGCCATGCCCCGGGGTATGGGGTTGCCGGGGCCAAAATCGGCCTCAGGAGGGGGGCCGCGCAGCCCCCTTCCCATTTTTTAATTTTTTTTAAAAAAAGGGTCAGGCCCTGGGGATGGGGTCCCCAGGCCCCAAAAATACTAAAATAAGAGGGCCACACAGCCCCCTTCTAAAAATATATTTTAAAAAAAGCTGGCATCTCGCCGGCACCTCCTCCCTGCACCACTCTGCAAACACGCCCCCTGGTGCGTTCAAAGTTGGGGAATAAAGTCCCCTTGAATACTGAGGGTCCCTGGGGGCCAACTAGCCCACCAGGTACCTCCAGTAAGTGCCACACATCTGGATTGCAGAGTGGTGGTCCGAGGCCACACCCCTTTTTACACCACTCTGCAAACACGCCTCTTTGCACACTGCTGGTGGTGCGATGAGGTCCTCTTCTGTCCTGAGGACCTCAGGACACAAGTGGACTTCATCCCCCAAGCAGCAGTGCGCCAGGAGCTGCGTTTGCAGAGTGGTGTAAATAGGGGGCGTGGCCTCAGACCACTCTCAGCAATCCAGGTGTGTGGCGCTTACTGGAGGTACCTGGTAGGCTAGTTGGCCCCCAGGGACCCTCAGGAATGAAGGGGACTTAATACCCCAACTTAGAACGCGCCATGAGGTGCGTTTGCAGAGTGGTGGGGAAAGGGGGCATGGCCTTTGTTCACCTCTCAGCAATCCCACTGTGTGGGGCTTACTGGAGGTAAGAGGTAGGCTAGTTGGCCTCTAAAGGACCCACAGCAGCGAAGGGGACTTCAATCCCCATCCAAGAGCACGCCAGGGAGCGCGTTTACAGAGTGGTGGGCAAAGGAGGCATGGCCTGCTATGAGAACTTAGCAATCCTGCTGTGTGGGACTTACTGGAGGTAATAGGAGGGGTAGTTGGCCCCCAAGGATGTCCTTGGGGGCCAATTACCCCTCTTGTTACCTCCAGTAAGTCCCACACAGTGGTATTGCTAAAACGTCTTCGGCAGCCATGCCCCCCTTTCTCCACCACTCTGCAAACGCACCTCCTGGCAGACTATGAGATAGGGGATGAAGTCCAATTTACTCCTGAGGGACTTTGGGAGCCAAGAAGCCCTCCTGGTACCTCCTGTAAGTCCTACGCAGCGGAATTCCTGAGCGCTGGTCGGAGACCCAGCACCGTTTCTCCAACACTCTGCAAATGCGACTACTAGTTAAAGAAGTGTTTGCAGTGTAATAGGATTCGCATTTGCGAGAATTAGAGCTAATGGCGTTGTAAATGTAAAAGTGTTTTACTAATGTTTATTGGAGTGGAGTGGATGTACGTTGTGTGTAGTGGAATTATGTGGTATGTTGTGCAGTGAAATTATGTGGATAGAAAGTATGTGGTATTTAGTGTATAGGAATTATGTAGAGTGGGATTATGTGCTATGGAGAGTAATTATGTGGTATGGTAGTCTGTGTTGTGCAGTGGTAACGTCAGGTTTAGTCTTCCTCATTTCCATAGAAGCTCAACTATGAACTCAGTGATACAAAAAAAGAAGGAACCACTGAGGAACACTTGTGGACCTAGTCAGAGGTATGAGCAGGGCCACTGGAATTATGCGACTGTTTGGCTGCACCGATTTTCGCACAATTATACTTTTTCTGCTTTATCCACATAATTCATCATCTGCTCCCTAATCTGCAGATTTGAACAAAAAAAGCCTTGTTTCTAGCTCAAACGGCTCAAACATTACCAAAAATGCAGCGACAAGTGTTACAGCGTGGTGGAAGGCCCTTTGCAAACCTAGAATGGTCATCTGTTACTTATTGCTAAATGTGGGTGTTAACTTGGTACTAATGGTGTGCAAGCCACTCTTGCTTCCTTCTGCACCTCTCTTGCCTCTTTCTGCATTTCTGTTGCTTCTTTCTGCACCTCATTTGCTTCTTTCTGTACCCCTCTTGCCTCTTTCTGCACCCTTCTTCCCTCTTTCTTTACCTCTCTTGCCTTTTTCTGTACCCCTCTTACGTCTTTCTGCACCCTTTTTGCCTCTTTCTGCACCTCTGTTCCTTCTTTCTGCACTTCTTTTGTTTCTTTCTGCACCTGTCTTGCTTCTTTCTGCACCACTCTTGCCTCTCTCTCCACCCCTCTGCCCTCTTTCTGCACTTATCTTGCTTCTTTCTGCACTTACCTTGCTTCTTTCTGCACCTCACTTGCCTCTTTCTGCACCTCTATTGCCTCTTTCTGCAGTTCTCTTGCCTCCTTCTGCACTTCACTTGCCTCTTTCTGTAACTCTCTTGCTTCTTTCTGCACCTCTCTTGCCTCTTTCTGCACCTCACTTGCTTCTTTCTGCACCCCTTATGCCTGTTTATGCACTCCTCTTCCCTCTTTGTGCAACTCTCTTGCCTCTTTCTACACCTCTCTTTCCTCTTTCTGCACCACGCTTGCCTCTTTCTGTACCTCTATTCCTTCTTTCTTAACCTGTCTTGTCTCTTTCTGCACCCTTTGTGCCTCTTTTAGCACCTCTGTTGCTTCTTTCTGCAGTTCTCTTCCTCTTTCTATACCCCTCCTGCCTCTTTCTGTACCCCTCTTGCCTCTTTGTTCACCTCTCCTATCCCTTTCTGCACCCCTCTTGCCTCTTTTTCCACCTCTGTTGGTTCTTTCTGCACCTCTTTTGCTTCGTTCTGCACTTCACTTACCTCTTTCTGTACCCCTCTTGCCTCTTTCTGCACCTCTGTTGGTTCTTTCTGCACTGCTCTAGCTTCTTCCTGCACCTCTGTTCCAAATTTCTGCATCTCTCTTGCCTTTTACTGCACCCCTCTTCCCTCTTTCTGCACCTCTCTTGCCTCAGTCTGCCCACCTGTACCCTCTTTCTGCACCCCTTTTGCCTGTTTCTGCAACTCTCTTGCCTCTTTCTGCAGTTCTCTTGCCTCTTTCTGCACCCATTTTACCTGTTTCTGCACCTCTCTTGCCTCTGTTTGCACCTCTGTTCCCTCTTTCTGTACCTCTTTTGCCTGTTTCTGCAACTCTCTTGCCTCTTTCTGCAGTTCTCTTGCCTCCTTCTGCACCTTTGTTGCTTCTTTCTGCACTTCTCTTGCCTCTTTATGCTCCCCTGTTGCTTCATTCTGCACTTTCCATGCTTCTTTCTGCACTTGTCTTGCTACTTTCTGCACCCCTGTTGTCTCTTTCTGCACTCGTCTTCCCTCTTTCTGTACCTTTCTTGCCTGTTTCTGCATCTCACATGCCTCTTTCTGCACTTTTCTTCCTTCTTTCTACACCTCTGTTGCTTCTTTCAGCAATTCTCTTGCCTCTTTCTGCACTTCTCTTGCCTCTTTCTGCACCTCTCTTGCCTCTTTCTGCACCTCACTTGCTTCTTTCTGCACCCCTCCTGCCTCTTTCTATACCTCTCTTGCCTCTTTGTGTACCTCTCCTACCTCTTTCTGCACCCCTCTTGCCTCTTTTTGCACCTCTGTTGGTTCTTTCTGCACTGCTCTTGCTTCTTTCTGTGTTGGTGAGTTAATGGATGTCTCAGTGGTATATGGGTGAGTAACTGCATATGTGAAAGGCAGTATATGTGAGTGTTGGAGTATATAAGTGACTGTATGTGTGAGTGAGTGATTCTGAGAATGGCTGTATTGGTGAGTGTGGGTTTGTGTCAGCGACTGTAAAGAAGAGTAAGTATTTGTTAGTATCTGTATGAGTAGTGAGTGTGTGTGTGTTTCTGTATTGGTGGGTAAGTTGCTGTGTGATTGAGTGTTTGGGTGAGTGAGTAGGTATGTGAGTAGCTCTATGGGTGACTGATGGTGTATGAGTGGCTGTATGGGTGTGTGAGTGGATATATCAGCGGCTGTATTGGTGAGTGACTGGGTATATGAGTGGCGGTATGGGTGAGTGAGTGAATGTGTATGTAGACCTATGAATATGGCCCCCCGCATTGAACATAATTAGCTCCAGGTAGGTGGCGTCCCAGGGGCTGTGTGGGGGCAACATTTGTTTTCTCGGCCCCCAAGTTTCTGCAGAAAGAGGCAAGAGAGGTGCAGAAAGAGGAACAAAGGTACCAAAAGAGGAAGAAAGGCGCAGAAAGAGGAAGAAAGGCGCAGAAAGAGGAAGAAAGGTGCAGAAAGAAGCAAGAGAAGTGCAGAAAGAGGCAAGAAAATTACAGAAAGAGGCAAGAGAGGTGCAGAAGGAGGGAAGAGAATTGCAGAAAGAGGAAAGAGAAGTGCAGAAAGAAGCAAGAGAACTTCAGAAAGAGGAAGAAAGGTGCAGAAAGAGGAAGAAAGGTGCAGAAATAGGCGAGAGAGACACAGAAAGAAGCAAGAGTAGTGCAGAAAGCAGCAAGAAAGTTACAGAAAGAAGCAAGAGAACTGCAGATAGAGGAAGAAAGGTGCAGCAAGTGGAAGAAAGGTGCAGAAAGAGGACGAAAGGTGCAGAAATAGGCAAGAGGTACAGAAGGAAGCAAGAGTTGTGCAGAAAGAAGCAAGAAAGGTGCAGAAAGAAGCAAGAGCGATGCAGGAAGAGGCAAGAGAGGTGGAGAAAGAAGCAAGAGAGGTGCAGAAAGAAGCAAGAGAAGTGCAGAAACATGGTGAGACTTACAACAGTGGCAAGGGAAGTATTGCTGTTTTATATTTGGCTAGGCTCAACATTCTGAGCAGTCGTGAATAGTGAAGCTGCCAGAGAAAAGTGAGGTTTAAGACATGTTGACAGGTGGATTAGGGATTAGGCTATTTTGTATGCGTCTCTGGAAAGGTACACTTGAAGCAGGCCGTATAAATGTATGTGTCTGCTCGCAATGGGAAGTGCACTCTGTCAAGTTTAAAGGTCTATGTGCTCTCATGACTCAGGTATGTGTCAACTTGTACATGTATTCTGACATTTGCTGTGTGCCTGAAGATGCTAGTTTAAAAACCTGGTAACTTTGCATACAGGTGCACAAATCTTCTCAATTGCACTCCATCATTCGGTCTCAGAAGGAGGCATGTCTTACCAATGTAGGTGTCACAGAACCCCTCAAATAGACTGTTGAATACCCACTTGCCCTGTATTATGAGCAGAAAGGAATACATACACCTACTTCTATAGAAACTTAGAGAGCATGCGGTCTGAAACACAGGTATTCCACTATTTCTAGGTTTCTTTTTATGTATCATGTCACTAGGAAAAGGCACAGACACATGCATTGAAGCCTTCGGAAACATGGTGAGACTTAAAACAGTGACATGGGAAGGGTTGCTGTTTTATATTTGGCGAGGTCCATCATTCTGAGCTGTCATTGAATAGTGCAGCTGCCAGAGAAATGGCTCTACTATTACCCTCATCCAATCACTCAAGCACTACTCTTGCACTCAATCATTCACTTAGGTACTACCCATGCACTCATCCAATCACTCACGCACTAGCCTTGCACTCAACCATTCACCCAGGCACTATGCATACATTCCTGTATTCTCTCAGGTACTACCCATGCACTTATCCAGTCACCCGGGCATTTCCATGCACTCATCCCATCAATCAGGTACTCTTCATGCACTCACCCAATTATTCAGACACTAACCTTGCACTCATTCTTTCACTTAGGCACTATGCATACACTCCTGCATTCTCTCATGTGCTACCCATGTACGTATCCAATGATGTAGACACTACTCTTGCACTCATCCAGTCCCCCAGGCACTACCCATTCATTCATCCAATCATTCATGCATTATCCTTGCACTCAACCATTCACTCAGGCACTATGCATGGTCTCATTCTATCACTGAGGCACTACCCATGCACTCATCCATTCTCTCAGGCAATAGCCATGCACTCATTCAGTCACCCAAGCACTATCCATGTACTCATCCGATCACTAAACCACTACTCATGCACTCATCTAATTACTCAAGCGCTACCCGTGAACTCATGCATTCTCTCAGGCACTACGTATGCACTCATCCAATCACCCAAGCACTATGCATGTATTCATCCAATATCCCAGACACTACCCTTGCACTCATCTAATCACTGACACACTACTCTTCAGCTAAAGCTTTCACTCAGGCACTAACAATGAACTTATGCATTCTCTCAGGCACTATGCTTGCACTCATCCAATCATCCAGGCACTACATATGCACTCATCCAACCATGCAGATACTACCCATTCACCTATCCAATCATTCAGGCACTATCCTTGCACTTATCCATTCACTCAGGCACTACCCAAGCATTCATCCAATCACTCACACACTACCCATGCACTCATAAAATCACCCAGGCACTACCCATTCCCTCATCCAATCACTCAGGCACTACCATTGCACTCAACCATTCACTGAGGTACTACCCATGCACTCATCCATTCTCTCAGGTACTACGCATGCACTTATGCAATGACTCAGGTACTACCCTTGCACTCATCCATTCACTCGAGCACTACCCACGCACTCATTCAATCACCCAGGCACTTGCACTCATGTGTTCACTGAGACACAACCCAAGCACTCATCCAATCATTCAAACACTATCCTTGCACTCATCCTTTCTTTCAGACTCTACACAAACACTCTTCCATTCTCTCAGGCACTACCCATGCACTCATCCAACCAACCAGACACTACAAATGTACTCATGCAATCACACAAGCCCAAGTCATGCACTCAACCATTCACTCAGGCACTACTTATGCAGTCATCCAATCACCCAGGCACTAGCCTTGCACTCATCCATTTACTCATTCATTACCCATGCATTCATCCAATCAGCCAGACACTACCCATGCACTCATCCAATGAGCTAGGCACTTCCCTTGCACTAATCCATTCACTCAGGCACTACCCATGCACTCATTTAATCACCCAGGCACTACATTTGCACTCATGCATTCACTGAGGCACTACCCATGCACTCATCCAATCAACCAGGCATTACGCATGCACTCATGCAATCACACACGCACTAGTTGTGCAGTCATCCAATCACCCAGGCACTACTATTACAGTCAAACATTAAAATATATTTTAAAAACCTTTTTTGTATATGTATACCTTAGCTATTCACTAAAAAAACCACAGGTTACATGAACGTTATAGTTAGGCTGACATTTCACTCATACAAAACCAGAGAAATCCAGCTGTCATAGTTAGCTGAGCTAACTATAACTTGTGCCCCCGCAATCCACTGCTGATGATGTCACATATTACATCACTCATGACATAGTAAGTGACATCACTGATGACATCACTGATGACATCTTAAATGACATGACTAATGACATCATTCATATAATCTCTGATGCACCTACTCACACTCCAATATAACCATTCATACACCCACTCCAAATTTCAGACTACCATTCTTGAAACCATTGATACACCAATACCAGTACGTACATACCCACTCACTGATTCATAGGTCTACATACACATTCACTCACTCACCCATACCGCCACTCATATACCCAGTCACTCACCAATACAGCCGCTGATATATCCACTCACACACCCATACAGCCACTCATACACCATCAGTCACCCATAGAGCTACTCACATACCTACTCACTCACCCAAACACTCAATCACACAGCCACTTACCCACCCATACAGAAACACACACACACTCACTACTCATACAGATACTAACAAATACTTACTCTTCTTTACAGTCGCTGACACAAACCCACACTCACCAATACAGCCATTCTCAGAATCACTCACTCACACATACAGTCACTTATATACTCCAACACTCACATATACTGCCTTTCACATATGCAGTTACTCACCCATATACCACTGAGACATCCATTAACTCACCAACACAGCCATACGCACACTCACTCACCCATACAGCCCCTCGCAGACGCACTCAAGAACCCATACGTCCAGTGATTAACCCACTCAGACATCCCTTCAGGGAGTCACACACCCCGATTTTGGCATCCCCCGGGGCCCGGACATTTTGTTTAGTAAAAAAAAGGGAGGGGGCAGAGCGTACCCCTTTCGGGCCATTTTCAGCATCCGGAACCCCATCCCCCGGAGCTTGGACTGGTGGACCGCGGGGGAGCCTCAAGGCCCCCACAGTCCCTGTCGGCTTCCCTTCTCCTGCGGGAGCCGGAATCGCTTTTGGGCAGATGGAGCTGCAAACATGCAGCTTCCTCTGCCCAAAAGCAATTCTGCTCTGCTCCATGGAAGCGAGAGCATTTTTCCTTCTCTCGCTTCCATGAAGCGAAGCACAGTTTGCCATGGCGTGGCGGGAGCGGTGTTCACCCCGGGACCTTGCTGAGCCGGCCCTGGGTGGGGGGGTTGTTGTCCCCAGAGCTAGTTACAGCTCCAGGAGGTGGGCAGCACGGCCCCCTCCCATCTTTGAAATAGCCCCGGGGAGATAGTGGTCTCTGGGCTGTGTGGGAGGGCTCTAGCCCTCCCACACATTATTTTTAAACATAGCCCTGTGGAGCTGGCAGTCCCTGGGGCTGCGTGGGGGGTCATGAGCCCCCATATGCATTATTGTAACCAGAGCCCCGGGGAGGTGGCGGTCCCTGGGGCTACGGGGGACTGCGTGGCCTCCGCATCTAACACTGTAATTAGTCCCAGGGAGGTGGTGGTCCCCGGGGCTGCAGGGGAGCCACATGGCTCCCTGCATTTCATGCAGTATTTAGCCCCAGGGAGGTGGCGGTCCCCTGGGCTGCAGGGGCCCTAGCGGCCCCCGCATTATTATTATAATTGCCCCCGGGACCTTTCCCACCCGGGGACCGAATTAAACAAATTGCTTCATTTAAATCAAAAAAATCAGCAGGATTCGTGGATCCACCATGACTCCTGCTGAAAAAGTTTAAGAAAATGCTATTGTTTGGCCCTGGGGGTCCCTGTGGGACCCCCTGAGCAGGCCTAGGGGGTCAGGGTGTTTCTACCTTGCCCCTTTTCTTGTTTTTTAACATTTTGTAACCTTTTTTCTTGTGACTCTGTTAAACCGAGTCACAAGATGGCTGCCAACACTTCCTGGTTTGAAGTGTTGGCAGCCAATCAGATTGCAGGATTGAGATCGGGAGGATTCGCGTATCTTCCAGGGGGATATTTGTATATCTGAGAAATGTTCCAATTTCTCAGGAACTGCTGAACGGATTTACACCATTTAACAAAAAGAGTGCTTTCTGAACCAAGAGCTACCTTTTTGCCAAATTTGGAATAATTCCGTTCAGCAGTTTGGGCTGTAGCCATGTTAAAGTTTCCTATGGAAATTAACATGGAGAAAACGCATTTGGGACCCCCCCTTTTTTCTCGGCCCCCGCTTGACAAATCACCCCAAAACTTTCCACACAAGAGCTGACCTGACCGCTCCATTAGTTGAAAATTTCGCAAAGATGAGTTAATCGGCGACAAAGATATTGGCAAAAAAAAAAATGCTTTTTGAATAGAAACAAGGTCCTAACTATGACTTCCTACTGGCGACAATTACATCTCTTCAATCATCCTTCTTGGTGCTTTAATTATTCTACCTGCTCTGGGTACTGGAAACTGCATTTGTTGGGTGAGCACTAGATCTCCTCTCTTAAACTTGATGTTTTTTGCATTTTGCCTCTTGCCTGCATAGGCCCTCATTTTCGCTTGTTAATCAAGTCATTTCTACGAGTTGTGGTTTCATTTCCTTCTCCATTAAGGTAATTTGACTAACATTGCACTCCCGAACATCAAAGTTGCAGGACTTTCACCTGTGGTCAAGTGAGGAGTTGAACGATAGGGTGGAATTCAATGCAGTTTTTAAACTCAGCCTCTTAAGAGTTGCACGCTATACTGCTTTCTTTAGCGTACTCATAAAACGCTCAACTAGTCAGCTGGCCTGCGGCCACAAAGGTGGACTCTTTTGATGCTTTATGTTCACATGCTCCAGGAAATTCTTTAATTCTTGACTGTTAAAAGGCAGCCCATTATCAGACTTCAAAATGGCTGGAATGCTCCATGTTGCACAGATGCCATCTAGTCTTTCATTTAAATATGGAAACAAAACTTGGTCTTGGAGAGCTCTTTTAGTGCCAACAATACCACAATGTCCTTCGCGAGCTACTTCAATTATTTTCTGTTGCAGACTCTCTGGAATCCAGATTCTCAACCCTCAGAGTATACCTCCTTGCTGAGTTATGGACAGTCTATCTTTAAGGTTTTTGTATTTTTGGTATTCACCATCACTGGTGAGAGTTCAAGTGTATCGGTTCCGTGACTAATGTGTATTTATATCTTTCAACTTCAGCATGTCACTATCATGGCTCATGTCAGTGATGATCTGGGCTAACGATAGAGTAGCTGGTGTATTTGATTTCACAATGAAATTAATGTAGGCTTTCAGCCTCCTTGGATAGAGTACCCTATCCTTATATAGGCACTCTGGAAAAGTAGTCAGCTGTGTTTTGATCCTTCCGTGGATGTTGCATAATGGTATAATTGTTCTCTTGTAATTGTAGTCCCCACCATTCAATGTGAGGAGGCATATTGCTTTTGGATAGCCAAAGACACTCAGTAAAGCATGATGATCAGTTACCAGGGTAAAAGACTTTCAGTACAAAAATACATGTAAATGTTCACAAGCCAATGCCATGGCTAAACCTTCTTTCTCAGGTTGTGAGTAAGCACGTTCTGTCTGAGACAAACGTTTACTATCGTATGCTACAATATGCCTTTGAGTATTTTGGTGTACTCTGTGCTGTGCAAGGATAGCGCCTAACCCGACTGGGCTTATGTCAACAATTGTGTCAACAATAACCTCTGCATGAAGCTTTGGATTGAAGTAGGCCATTTCAACAGCAGTTTCAGTGGCTTGTTCTATTTTCTTGATACTTCTCTCACATTCTTGTGACCACTTGAATGAAACATTTTTCTTAGTTAACTCTCGTAATGGAGCACTTATAGTAGCAAAGTCTTGTATGTATCTTGAACAGTAATTGGCCATGCCAAGAAATGAACGTATCATAGAAACATCTTGTGGGGAATCAGCAATTGACAGGGATTGTACTTTTGCAGGATCAGGTGTCATACCCCCATCTGAAAAGATATGGCCAAAGAACTTGTTGAACTCACACTTGTCTTCATTCAAAGTCAAACCTTCATTAGTAAGTAAATGACATACCTGTGTGAGAGCTTTATCATGCTCTTTCTGTTTAGCTCCAAAAATCAATGTCATTGCTATAATTGAATGCATTTACAACAGGCTGTATGACACATTGAATGACGTCTTGGAAATGTTCTGCAGCCGATGACACACCAAAAACTGAGTCTCTTATATCAAAACAGACCGACATATGTACCTGCAATCTTCTTCGAGTTCAAACTGATGATAACCTATATTTAAATAAAGGCGAGAGAATACTTTTGCACCATTTAACTGCGTTATCATGTCAGCAATGTTTAAACCTGGATGTTGTTCTTGTTCAATTGTCTTGTTTGCTTGACACGTCAACACATATGCATACAACTCCTTCACAGTCCTTTTTGGGCACTACCACTATGAGAGAAACCCATGGTGTCAGACCAGTTGAACGCTCAATAATGTCATGCCTAAGTAATGATTCAAGTTCTTTTTCAACAGCTTCTTGTAAATGAAAGGCAATTCGCCTATGTCTCTGAGCAACAGGATGGATATCTTCATTAATATGCAACTTTACTTTCATAGTCTTAAGCTTTCCTAAACCGTGAAAAAACAAAAGGAATCGACTTACTATTTCATAGTGAGCATTCATGTTGTAATGCACAGAAATCAGTCCTATATCAGCAGTTGTGCTGACAACTGAGCAGACAGGCACTTGATGCTGTACCCTGAAGCACATGGATTGGTGCTTGCACCTTCTTTTTCTTGTGATTGATTGTCGCTACAAATGAACTGTGACTTTTAATGGACGTCAATGCAGCTCATGTGTAAACTTTGGTTTTCGATGGCGTATGTCATGGCAGTGGAGATAATTCAGTTTATTTCTTTCCAGTAATTATGTTGATCGATGTACCACTGTCGATGATGAAGGGTATCGAGCAACCATTTATTTTCAATGTAATCTTCAGACAATGTTTGTATAACTTTAATACTTTGGCATGTTGTCTTTCCTTTGACTGTTTTTCCTCACATGCAGCCAGTCCGACTTGTACACGCTTCTCTGAGGTGAACATTGACATGGAACATCCATCTTCCTCACTTTCACTTGATATTGAGGTGGAAGAACTGTTTGATGATGATTTAGATGGCGATCCACTTCGTTCAGTGTCGATTTGCCTCAATTGATGTTGCTGCATGGCCTGGTGGGTGTGCATCGAACGTTGCTTCTGGAATTTTCTGGCGGCCATTTTGTCTTTACGCCGTGACATACTGCCTTTTCCCTTCGCTTTACAAACTGTCACAAAATGGTTCTCATTCCCACAGCCTTTACATATCTGTCCAATGGGGGGACATTTACCTTCATGTGAAAGCAAAAATCCACACCTAAAACATAACTTCTTTTTACATGTAAACATCACTTTGTGCCCTTCAGTCTTTTGTTTTGGCTTACTTTTTATACTCATGACTGATTCGCTGAAGGCTGCATGTCAGCAGCTTGTCTTTCATTCTGCTCCTCAGCTCTAGAAGTCATCAACAAGAGCTCCAGACTAAGAGTTTCTCTCAGCATTCATCGTCTGAATGAATCTGACAAGCATCCATCAATAACTCTTAGACCCATAGCTTCTTAATCATTAAATTAATTGAACTTACAATGTTTGACAAGTGTATTGCATCTCTCCACAAATTCATCAATAGCTTCACCAACTTTTTGGCGTTCTTAACTAAAAATGTATCTTTTGTAATCAAAATTTGGTACTGGATTGATCTTGAGATTCAGCGTTTCTTAAATCTGAAAATAAGTGATTTCTTCATCAGTCGCTACATTTTCTTTATGACTTCCTTCACACCATCACCAACAAGATTTTTGAGATACTTCATAATCTTTTTGTTATCAATCTCTCTACAAGTGCATCAATGAAATCATCAAATATCTCTATCCAAGCAGTCCATCTATCGCCAATATTTAGCTTTTTGGCGGGATCGAAAGGTGGTGGTGGTTTCAGGAATGCAGTAGCATTGTAGACCGGTGTTGAACTTACCATCACTACTGGTGGGTTACCGCTACTTGCTTTAGACAACTCACCTGTGAGACCTCACAATGTGCTGGCCTCTGAATCATCTTTAATGATAGCTGGAAATGTGACTTTCTTTACTGCCATCTGAAAATGTTCACTATTCTGAGAATTACTCTTGGCTCTTAATTCTTCGAAGACCTGTGAAGTTGTTCTGAGCCTCACTCGGCAACTTTGTGACTGAACGGCTTCGGGTACGGATGGCTCCAGAAGCACAACCCTGAGCACTTCTACTTGAGCCAACTTCACCGAGTGCTGTGGTACGATGACTCTCTTTAGTGTGTTCAGTAAGTCATTTATTTCTTCCCTTCTAAATGTCAATTTGCATTTTCTCACACCTGGTTGATCTCCGCTTTGCAGGGCTTCTGTTCACAGCATTATTTTGCAAGTTATGATTATCAGCGGCTGCGCTTTGTAAACCGGGTTGAATCCGCCTTCAGGATTAACACTCCATATAATGTACAACTTTATCTTGCATGGCAGCGCAGTATCTTTATTTATTGCCTGACCAGCAGGCTCTTGTCCATAGAGGTGCAGATTGTTTGCAATGGTTCTGTTGTCTTCACCTGCTTTACAACGGCTGGAGCTGCGCTTTGACTTCACATGCATGAAGCGTCAATTCCATATTTCGACAGCAACATATATGGCATGCACAAGCAGTTTGCTTGGACCATGGCAAGCTCTCTGGGAGAGCTCGGTCGTTCTTAGGGTCACTTATCCCATATCTCATCACCAGTTTTAGCGTCCCCTACAGCATGGGTACCCGCTAATGACTACTACGGAGCTTAATATTACATGCCTTTAATCATCTGCGTGTAACTGCAAACTCAACATTCTAAAACAAGCTTTAATTGCATTCCACTCTGACACCTACGTCACAGTTCTACAAAGTCTGCTAGGAGCCAACAGGGTTCCGTCATAAAATGTGCAAGACACTACATTTGGGAATTGGAATAAAGAATGCCCATCAGGTCTGGGAGTGTTTCATGGCAATAACAATCAAATGCATTCTAGGAAAAATAGCTAGTATCCTCACTAAAAAAACTGCAACTATACTGACCACAATGCGCTAGGAGGGCTAGTGATCCATGCTTCATCTGAATTCTATGGCAAATAGCTATAAATGGTTACCTATATTGTATGAGTACAAACAAATGGAGATTGATTTGTTATGTGAGTTCATGGGCTGATTGCTACTTAGTAGATGGAATGTCTGAACAACATGTTACACATCTATATGTGTGCTAGAGCGAAATATGTATATATATGAACCTAGACCTATAGAATTAATGGCAACAATAATCATTTGTATTAACCTTTCCCTCACTGAGGTGACTGCTGCTTCGCTTACATTTACTCTATTACCCACAATAAACAAGGAAGAGAACAAAGCGGCCATTTGATTTTAGTACTGCCACTTGGGTATTGTTTTGAAATACATAAACTTAATGAAAATGCGGGTACCGCAGGACAGATGGAAAATAAGTGAATCATATTGAATTTTGCATCTCCTAGATAGAAAGCCAGGTCAATCTATGTACATGATTGCATGCCAAGTTGTTGTTTCACAGTAAAGTACATCCTCCATAGCTTACATTACCCCTGCAAGCCTCCATAAGACTTTTCAGGCTTCCCACCTCTCCCCTAGATGTCGCACGCACATTGCAGATTTAGCGCATATGTTCTGGCAGCAGCAATATTGTGGAGAGCGGTTACGGACACACTTGCAACATTAACGGGTCGTACCGACCTACATACATTGAAAGTGGCGATGCTAGGCTTAAACAGGTGAATGAAGTCCCAAAAGGTGACTACCCGATTCATAGACCTGGCGCTACTTATAGCGTGCTGCTTAATAGCAATGCACTGGATAGCACATACTCTCCCGAGTGAACAGCATCGGTGGGTGGCAACATCGAAATGGGATAGGGAAGAGGCAGTGGCGCTAAGGAGAGAAGCGGTCAGGGGTTGAGAAGAATTCCCATAGCAGGATTGTGGGAGAACATAATGCAAGAGTTACAACTACTTTATGATTCCCCATTGGAAGGATAGGCAATAAGCAAGCCTCAAGGGTGTACATGTGAGATGCCACACATGCCAGCCAATCTCTGATGCCCCTAACGGCACTCCCTGTGACTCGAGGGGTCCCTGCCTCAGAACACATCACACAACCACCCAGAAGTACAGGACACCCTCGGGAGGAGAGGGGTGAGGGTTTACACACACTGGCACACAGAAGAAATAGGTGCACAATGAGACGGGTTGGGTACGCCTCAAGGAAGAGAGGTGAGTAAGAACTGAAGACATACATAAAGGGTGACTCTACTATTGTGATCTGAAGTTGACGTTGTTTATCAAAAACTGTTTATGATATATTGAACCATTAACTCCTGCCAATATTCTATGGCGGTCACGAATGTAAGCTCTGAAGTACATTTTGCTATGATATGCCACATGCTGTATTGTAATGTGACAAAAACAAATACAAATGCTTTACAAAAAAAAGCGCATCCTCCATAAAGAACATTATTACAGTTTAGAGTTGTACCCCTTGTCTGTTTAAAACTCTCTGCATAGCTCGTAAAGCTATCAATAACTCTGGACCTGAGAAACCGAGGAACTTGATATCTAGGTACACCCCATCTAGAAATCTTAGATCTTCCCAGCAACAGCTCCTTAAGACTACTAGAATTAAAAGAGCCAGATGGGGCGGCAGATCTTTCGCCCATCTGACACCTAAGCTATGGAATGCCCTCCCACTGGAAATCAGAGTAGCGCCAAACTAAATTGTTTTCAGGAAAAAGTCGAAAACCTGGCTTTTCCCACAATAATTAGGTGCTGATCAGCTCTTCACTGTCAGTAGTCTCTTTAGCGCTGGGAAGCCCCCGGGCAGCCATGCGCTTTAGAAATCCAATACATAAAATAAATAAATATTAGCTGAATGCTTGTTGTCAATCTAAAAGGTGAAATCAGCCTCAAGAATGAGGTATGCGTTTTTGCAATGATCAAATCATGGCAAATGCATAATTTTCAACAGTGGTGAATGTTGTTTCCATGGTAGCAAAAATTAACTACTAACTGCTGTAGGTAGACCTTGCTCATCGTCATTGTCACAGCTGTGACAACATTTTTTTTATGCCATTTTCCGACACGTCCGTTAACATTTAACTTCTTGCTGCAAATGAGAGCATTGGGGCTAAGCATAGAACTGCTTTGAACGTGTCTAAACTGTCATTCCAGGGTGTAATCACCAATTGACCTGTTTTCTTAATGTTCGTTAAGTCACATGAGCCAAAATGATGCCATAACCATTCAGAGCTTGTATGCAGGAAACAGAATAGTCTAGGAAGGCCTATACCTGAGTCACATTTTTAGGATCCATGGTCACTTGGACCATGGGTTGAAAAACTTTACGATCTCACTATCAACCTAGAGACTAAAATACACAACAGGTACTTGCCCTATAGAACATGCTGGATTTGATAGTCACACCAGCCTTATGCAGGGGACTGCAGCCTTGCCAGATGACGATCCTAACTAGAACTACTGACTGCAATGTCAAATAGACAGTCTTCAGACCTTCCCAAAATCTGTTTGCAAAATGTTTCAGATGTGGCATAAGGATCACTCAATTAAAACAGCGTCATTTAAATCAAAAGTGGGCATGAGTGTCTGAAAATAATAACCTCCCTTTGGTACCCACCATAATGCTGATCTGTTAGCTCCCAAGTGTCAAGTTAAAGATACTGAAAAGATTGTCAATGCTTGACCTGTCAATCAGCTGATTTGGTAGCTGTATCAGTGTGCGTTGGTGTTAATCAGTGCTGAAAATGACAATTTTTTGTGTGGTGTACCCCCCGATTTTTGCCTGGACTGTTTTTGCTGGCTATAGAACTCTGTGCACTTTCCCCCCATTTATCGGAGGTAAAGTGCCTTTGCTCCCCTTTTAACATGGGGAAATTGGCATACCCCTAATTGGCATATTTAACTTAAGTATCAGCACCTAGAATATGGTGCAAAAATGTACTGAGGGCCTGTTAGTTAAATGTCATAAGTGGACTGCAGCATCCATTGTGCCATCTACTAGAGTGACCGTGTAAACATGACTGCAGGCCTACACTTTGTAGCCTGAATGTGCAGTTTTAAACTGCAAATCTGACCTGTCAAAGTACCGCCATTGACAACCCTAAACCTTCCTTTAAAATATTAAAAAGTCATCCCTAAGTAGGCCCATAAGGCCAAGGCAGGGTGATTGGTATTTAAAAGTAGGACATGGAAATTTTTATTGTTAAACATGACTCTGCAGTTGAATGCTCTCAAAAGCTATGTTCTGTATAGCAGAGTCAACTGTTTCATAGGAAAGCACTGGTTTGCAATACCTACAACATTTATTCTTGGAGTTTTTGAAATATTTATTACAAGCCCAATTCATTGGTGAAGTTGGATTTGTAATATATATTTTGGAAAAGGTGTTTTTTGACAGTTACATATTCCCTGCCTAACACCTCTAGGGGGCCACTTGCACGAACTGCAACTGTCACCTGGCAGCTGAATAGCCCCCTTGATGAACTGTGTAAACTGGTTCCAGAGCAGACTTGATGCCCATCTGTGCTATGATCAGGGCCAGAACCTTGATTAACTTCAATGAAATCTACCCTGCCACAGGCTAATATAACTGACACATGGGCAGGGCCCTTCTTTGTTACCATAGTCAGACAGGCACCAAAGTGGGAAAGGAACTGCCCTCAGAACTAGTTTACAGTGATCCTGCGGAAGAGTTGCTCCTTTCCCTAGCTACACCTCTATGGTGGGCCCAGAAGCTCTGCACAGGGAAAGACATTTTCAACCATCCTGGTTTTAGGTGAAAAGGGAAACTGTGGGATTGTTTGCAGTAGGGCATACAGGAAATGCTGCAAAAGTGGATATGATTACCCCTGAAAACGTTTTCCCCATTGGTTAATGAGTAGCCAGGAGCTTCCTCCAACCAAAGGCTGGTGCCAGGCATAAATGTGGGGTGCCCTGGGCCCTCCTCAGACCCAAACCTCTGAAAGAACAGAAAAGGACAGGCTCTGCTGTCTATGACCTGAGCAGAACCTAGAATACTAGACCTGCTCTCTGTTTTGTACCCAGTACAAAGAGGCGAACTCCAAGCCTCATAAGGTTGCTCTCTTGTTCAAGCTACAGCAATATAACATGCTACAAGAGGCCTTCTCTGCAATAGGCCAGCTGACAAGTTCCAATTGGACCTGTCCTGGGCCCTGCTACTGGTCTCTGCTGGACTGAGTCTTGACCCTCAAGTACTGTCTGCAAGGGTCCTCGTGCCAGCTCGCCCTGTGACAGGTCTCCTGTCCAGCTTGCCTGCAGTCTGCTGTCTATGACCTAAGCAGAACCTAGAATACTAGACCTGCTCTTTGTTTTGCACCCAGGACAAAGAGGCGAACTCCAAGCCTCATAAGGTTGCCCTCTTGTTCAAGCTACAGCAATATAACATGCTGCAAGAGGCCTTCTCTGCAATAGGCCAGCTGACAAGTTCCAATTGGACCTGTCCTGGGCCCTGCTACTGGTCTCTGCTGGACTGAGTCTTGACCCTCAAGTACTATCCGCAAGGGTCCTCGTGCCAGCTCGCCCTGCGACAGGTCTCCTGTCCAGCTTGCCTGCAGTCTGCTACCCTCTACTGCCTGTATACATGCTGCCCTCTGTTTATGCCTCCTCTGCTCATTTCTTGCTCTGTTTTGCCTTTTCTGCTAATTTTTCTACCCTTTGATTAGCCTTTTCTACTTATTTTTCTGCCCTCCATTTTGCCTTTTCTGCTTGTTTTTCTTCCCTCTGTTTTGCCCTCTTCTGCTCTCTTCTGCCTTGTCTGCTAATTTTTATGCCCTCTGTTTTGCCTTTTCTCCTTGCTCATTTTTCTGCCCATTGTTTTGCCATTTTTCTGCTCGTTTCTTGCCTCTTCTCGCTTTTTCGTCAAGAACTAGCTTTTCGACAGAGACCCCGCACCCCAGCGCCCAGATACCCCCAGGGGTGACAGTGCTGCACTCTACAAATGCTGATTAATTGCCTGTTGTGAAAGTGTACTTCTCCTAACTTTTCAAGAAACTTAGAAACTTTTTGGCTCCAAAGACCTCCAGAGGTCTGGGACCAACCTGCCAAGCTGATCCGATGAAGGTGTGCTGCCGCTGGGCCAAAGATTCAAGTTGCTCCTACTTGGAGCTTTTTTGCAGCAGCAAATCTGTTTCAGCGGGGACTCTAGGATAAGGTGTTTGGCATAATGGAGCTCTCATTGGCTACAGCCTGCACCCTTTCTGTGCTTGAAGAATCAGAGCTCCAAAAAGCTAAGTACAGAGATAGGAATCTTTAGCATTGCCAAAAGTTTCCAGCCAACAAGGGGCTTTCTCTGAGTGCAAAATTCAAATTTCTCCCACTCTGAGCTTTACCTCTTCGGCCACTGTCTGCAGTCTTGCCCTGCTGAGGATTTTTTACTTCAATTTTAGGGACTTAATCCAAAGTTAATGATCCTGATCAGGCCAACATAGTGTCTGTATCCAGCACGTGCTGCATCACGGTGTGTCTTAACTTGTGTCTAGGTACTGGTCAACCAGAAGACCAGGGTTGGTACTTAATGCTTTATGGCACTATTTTTACATTAAAAAGGTTTACATTCATAGCTCCAGTTTCCATTCTTGGATTTTTGTTGTTTTGCTGTCATTTTAAATATCTACTCTACTTTTGTAGATTGCCTTGGGATGTTTCTTGTGTTGTGGTTTGTTTTTATTACTGTTTTGGTACTACATAAATACTTTACACATTGCCTCTATGTTAAGCCTGTTTGCTCTATCCGATCTCTGTCACAGGGTTGAGCTCAAGTTAATTTAGTGACTTTTATGGTTTGCCCTGACAAAGGTTGTGGCTATTATTTGAGGCGAATACTCACCACACTCAAGTAACAACCCCAGTTTCAGACAGTTAATCATATATGCTGTCTCTAGTGAAAGTAGAATCTAAATTTTGGGGTACCACCTTGAGGGTTGGCCTTTTGTAACTGAACTAAAAGAGAGGCCCAGGTAGTACAGAGGCTTCAATCACCCTATAATATAACATCTTACATTCTTTGCCCTTAGTATCCTTAATTCTGGTCCAAACATTGTCTGACAGCCTGTAAATCATATTTATACACAAATACCATAAAATATACCAACAGAGGAGTGCAGTTTTCTGAGAGGAAAAAATCAGCGAAATACACAGTCACTCCTCAGTAGTCTCTTTATTGCTCTAGTGTCGGATTGGGAGAGAATATCAACCCTTTCACTGAGGTCTTTTTTTTCTAATGAGATAGTATTTTGGGAAGAGGCCTGTTCTCTTTTTCCCTACCACTGATGGTCCACATCACCAATTCATCACGGTTGTTGTGACGTTTAAGGCTGTTGATTTGTAAAACCTGATAGAGGATTTCAAATCTACTGGATATTTAACTTTGTGATGTTGTCTGGCTAGTGAGACATTTTAGGGATACCACATCTGAAGTGTATCCAATTTTTTGCAGTTCTTTTCAGAATTGTCTTTTCAGTGGGAATGGAAGTGGACAGAATAAGCCCTCCTCATTCCATTCCTAGTGTTTACCATGGCTTTTGCAAGGTAATGATTGACATTTATAACCCGTAGGCACAAAATGTCACTCATGGAGCACTGTCTTTGGCTACATACTGTGCCACAAGGTGCCTTAAGGCCTATCCCTCTAGAATATTGTGGTTCCTATTTTGGCAAGAGTCCTGCTGCATATTTGTATTAGAGTGAGACTGTCCAAGCAGGTGGTCTCTAAAATAAACACAAACGTTCTGTCTGTCTCTTGTTGCTAAGTGGACTACTTGTGGCATAGAGGTTCTCTGATGGAAACACAAACTTTCTGTCAGTGTATAATGGCTAAGTGGAACTAATGTGATGTAAACATTCTCTGTTTCATCTACAAACTAATGGCCATCAGACAGACCCTGCAAGGCAACACTGTGAGAACCTACAAGGAGGAAATGGGATATTCTATTTACCTACACAGAGGTGCTACACAAGGGAGCATGATGTAGTAAATATGCACTTCTGTGTAGTAATCCAATTAGAGCTCCTCTGTAACTTGTTAGAAGGTTGAGAAAACAATTCTAATAATCTCACACACAACATGGTGGAGTTTTTGTTGACTTCAATGTCCTATTTGATCCTGTACATGACAACTGGCAGCAAAAGTCTACTAGCCAGTACATCTTGAATATGCAGTGGTACTAGCAGAAGGCAAAACCGATTTTAAACTGACATGAACAAAAGTACATAGTGGGGGAACCTCTGAAGCCCTATGCCTTACAAGACAATTTGTCAGGGCTTCACAAGTTACCTAGTCAGCAGTCCCAGCATTAGAATCCTTAGTCTTACTCTCCAGATATACATCTCCTTAGTAGATGTTGAACAAAAGAGTGGATTACATTACTTTAAGTAAAAGCCTCATGCAGGCCTTCAGAGTCTATAGTCTCTCTGAGCCTCACTAAAGTCTGCCTATGAATTGCCTCATTCCGATGTTGCCATTCTTTTTTAAGTGATCCTTTGTTCAGTAGGAACATAGTTCACTGAATAATTGGGAAAACTCCCTTTAGGATTCACCTACACCTAGCTCCTCTAATTTCATCAGACTAGTACCCTCAGAAGTAACCTGATGTGCTTAGTGTGCCCTGCTAACAATAGTAACCAATAAAGATGATGACTGAATGGTTGCAAGTATCTCAGTATTGATAAAAGTCTGTTCTGAGTTGCAAAAAAGGAGAGTGTTAGAAATGGGGGTCTCTCGTTGGCAGTGGTATGCACCCTGTCCAAGTAGGGACCCTTCTTTTTATTCAGGGTAAGGGAGTTACCCACCCAGATAACTCCTGCTCACTCCCTTGGTAGCTCGGCACGAGCAGTCAGGCTTGTCTCAGAAGCAATGTGTAAAGTATTTGTACATAACAAACACAGTAACACAGTGAAAACACTACAAATGGACACAACACCAGTTTAGAAAAATGAAGTATCTTTATCTAAACCAAACAAGACCAAAACAACAAAACTCCAACATAAACAACTCAAAATATGACTTTTTAATGGCTTTAGCAATTCTGTCCATTGGAAACTATGGATGTGGTGCTTTTACACAAAGTACCTTCAGATGCATCAAACTTCACAAGGCAAAACAGCCACAGAGGGGGAAAGCATTGGAAAACACAGCAATGGTGCCTGAGTCCTTGGGGAGGATGCATGCAGGAGAAGTGTTGCATCAAATCCAGACTGTAGGGAGACGTGAGGTGTTGATTCCAATGCGGTTCTGGTCTGCGACTGCCTCATCGAAAAACGTGCTGCATAGGTGCGATGCGTGGAATACAGACACGCTGGTGGTCGATGCGGCGGAGGCAAACAGGTGCTGCATCGATTTCATCAGCCACGGTCCAACAATGAGTCGATTCTTTCAGTTGCACAACAAGGCCTGCGTCGGAGTCAGTGCGAGGGTCACAGACTTCGGAGACCGGTGCGCTGAACTGGGGCTGCGGCGTTTTCTTTGGGCCACGGACAGGCACTGCATTAATTTCTTTGGCCGCATGGCAGTGGCGTGTGGAAATTCTTCCCAGACGGCAGTGCTGCATTGGAAAAACAGGCATTGGAAGGGCTATGCATCAATGTTCAAGTTTCTTATCGATTTTTTCAGTAGGAACAACCTCCAAGGGCCCAGAACTGAAATTGACACCACAAAGCAGGTCAGAACTCCCAGCAGTGGAGTTCAAAGAAGCTGCAGGTGAAGTCTTTGTGTTCCTGAGATTTCTTAACAGGAGACAAGCTCTACTTCTTGCCCTTGAGACTCTTCTCAAGCAGGATATAGCTAAGTAAAAGTCCAGTACTTTCTACTGCCCACAGACAGGTGCAGCAACTGCAGGCCAACCCAGCAAAGCAACACACAGTAGAGGGACAGTACTCCTCCTCACAGCTCTTCAGTTCTTCTTCTTGGCAGGGTCCTCTTGATCCAGAAGTGTTCTAAAAGTCTGGGGTTTTAGGTTCAATACTTATACCCCTTTTGGCCTTTGAAGTTGGCAAACTTCAAAGAAAGTCTTTGTTGTTTGCAAGTTCTTGTCTTGTCCAGACACACTCCAGGGCAGTGGAGACAACATTGTGAGAGGGCAGGCACAGCCCTATTTAGGTGTCAGTGACAACTCCTTCCACCACTCTTGCTCAGTAAGACCCATCAGCCTGGTGATCGCTCATCAGGATATGCAGAACACACCTCAGCTCCCTTTGATTGACTGTCTAGAGTAAATGCACAAATAGCCCCGGTCAGTCTAAACCAGACGTGAGTTCCACAAGCAGGTAGAGACATAGGATGGTTAAACATAGAAATGGCCACTTTCTAAACACACAATTTTAAAAACCAACTTCACCACAAGATGTATTATTAAATTCTGAGCTCAGGGAGCCAAAACTCAAAATCTCTATCCTTTCCCTATTCATAGTTGCTCTTGTAAGATATTACAAGGCATCTCCAATGCATTGCAATAGTGAAAAATAAAATTGGCTGTATTTCACTATCAGTACAGGTAAAACACTCCAGCACATTTCCTACCTTTCACATACACTGCACTCTGCCCATGGGCTACCTTGGGCCTATGTTAGGGGTGCCATACATGTAGAAAAAGGGAAGGTTTGGACTTGGCAAGTGGGTGTACTTGCCAGGTCGACATGGTAGTTTAACACTTTACACACAGACACTGCAATGGCAGGCCTGAGACAAGTTTACAGGGCAACTCATATGGGTGGAACAATCAGTGCTGCAGGCACACTAGTAGTCTTTAATTTACAGGCCCTGGGCACACACAGTGTGCTTTACTAGGGACTTACCAGTAAATTAAATATGCCAATCATGGATAACCAATCAGAGTCACAATTTGCACAAGGAGGACTATCAGAATTGATTGAGAATGATTCACACCGATAAACTCAGAGGGGCCTATTCACAGACTACTTTTTGCAGAACATAACGTAATACTACAGTAGTGCTACTCACATACCATAAAATGCTATTCACCAACTCATCCTAGACCTGTGCTATCTTTTCCGTGCATAGATCTCTAACTCTGCACACGTTTTAGTAGTAAATATGAAGGGACAAGAGGGGGAGTGGGTGGAAAATGTAGAGTACTGACGGCTAAATGGGAATGGTTTAGGGAAATTTAAGGAGGGGGTTAGGGAGGGAATTGCTAATACACACACACAAACACACACACACAAAGGAGTATGGCAATTGCTATCTACACTTCTAAAGTCAATATAGCTGTGAAGGCATCAAAACAGGTTTCAGGTTTAACTGTAGGCCTGCCAAACCTTGGAGTAAGTCAACCATCTCACATTGCCACTCGCAGAATCTGCAACACAATCCAACAGAAATCATGGAGGCAGGGAAATAAAAATAAAAAAAAACACAAGAACTAATGTTAAATTATGGTCAACATTTAAATTATATAAAATATCATTAACTGATTATTTTATTATTCTAAAAGTTAATACATTTAAATGAAAAAAGATTGCATATTTAAACTTGCTAAAACATTGAAAATATTTTAAATGAACTATCATAATTTTAGGAAAATATACTACATAGTGAATAAAAATAAAAATGCTACTGAGATTTATATTTAGTTTTGTAATTATTGTTTAGAACGTATGATTTATAAATACTATTAATATATTTAAATATTTAAATTAAGTACTTATTTAAGACACTTTTATGGGCTGAAGTAGTATTGTTTTATTAGTTCTAGGTGAAATAAAAATAGTTGAAGGTAATATATATTTATATTTCACATATATATTTAATAATGTTTTTGAAGACTAAGAGCCCGATTCACAGAACTAATCTGAGACAAAATCCTAAACTTACTACTTTTGGTATTCACAGAAGGCATTTAGTAGTAGTAAAGTTAGGATTTTGTCTTAAGTTTGTCTTAAGTCTGTCTTAAGTTTGTCTTAGGTCTATCTTAAGTCTGTCTTAAGTCTGTCTTAAGTCTGTCTTAAGACAAAATCCTAACTTTACTACTACTAAATGCCTTCTGTGAATACTAAAAGTAGTAAGTTTAGGATTTTGTCTCAGATTAGTTCTGTGAATCGGGCCCTATAACCTTAATAGTTTTCTGTATACTCTCCTGTACGTAGATCTCAGTTAAAATGGCAGAGATCTCCACATATGTGTACAAAGTTACTAGTAGTTGCTATACAAACCTAAATACTGTTGTAGGAGGCTCCATCCCCTGATTTAAGAGGCTGGAGAGATATATGTCTACACATAAGTTTAAATCTACACTTGGTAATGGTTAATAGCAAAAAACTAATAGAGTTAAACCTACATGTGTTAGTAAATATACACATGGTTAAATATATAAATGTATGTCTACTTTTGTAGGTCAGAAAAGTTATAAATAAGCAAGGTCTTTTGGTCCCCTAAAAAGGGCAGGGACATCCCATTGAAATACTCCCAAGATTACTTTTTAGATGCCCTGAGCACCCTGGTAAGGCTCATGCATATGTTGGAAGAAGCTCCTTCTGCATGGGGTGCACTTGATAAAGTTGCTACTTTGGTGGCAGTGCACACAAAGATATATGCTTTTTGGGGGATGCTTCTGCTCGGATTAATAATTAATGCCATAACCCTGAATTTCGGTAACATGCTTTTATGAATAAATCAACTCATCTTGATTCACCTGCAGGCCTTCTCTTTGTTCATTATCATCTTCATCTCCAACAAGAAGGCTCATTCATCCATGTATTCTGTCTTTTGTAAAATACGTTTTTGGTTTGGCCTTTGACAGATGAGGGCACTTCACTTGTTAGCAGAGGTCAGTCAAACTGTGGCCACTTCTTCAGACACATCCAATGACATGGAATCTGACATAAACATTAATTCAATCAGAGGTTCAGAAGGCCATCCATTCCACTTCTTCAAGAGACAATCAGGTAAGCCTCTTGCTCCCTTGCCTCCGTGGCAGACAGGTGTGTAACGGTCCTTCTGTCAGAAGAAAAGTACTTATGGAATTTCTAAAGGTAGCACTGTCTCCGTTCTCCTCATTTCAGTATCTGGATCTCCACCAAGCCACAGGAATTCAGGCAGCAGACTTGCACTCTCTGTGGAGGATGTCCTAATCCGGTCTTGTTGAAAGCCTTGCATTCTTTAGGCCTTGGAGGCTCAGCCTTACAATGGTTTGGCTCTTTCCTGGCTGATCGAACTTTTCAGGTTTTTTCTACCTCGGCTAGTTCTAATATCCATCAATCTCCTTACGGATTTCCCCAGGGCTCTGTGCTGAGTCCACTGTTGTTTAATATCTATGTGCGCCCGAAGGCATATATTGCCGAAGAGGCCGGGCTGTCCCTTGTTTCCTATGCGGATGACATGCAGATAATCTTTTCCCTTACTTCATCTAGGGGATCTGATTCATCTGCTCTCCAGATCGGTCTGAGGGAAATTGCATCTTGGATGCAGAACAACTTGCTCAGACTAAATGGAGATAAAACGGAGGTTATGATTTTAGGAAAAGAACAATACCTCTGGGGACCGCAACATTGGCCCACTGAAATGGGCTTGTTACCCCAACCAGTATGCCAAGTTCGTAACCTGGGTATTATCATTGACGACCATCTGTCAATGAAGCAACAAATCACTAAGGTGGCCGCGACATGCTTTACCATTGTGAGATGGCTGAGAAAAATTCTGTGGATGTTACCCCTCTCTGTTCAACGTACTGTGGTTCAAGCCCTGATTATGTCTAGACTTGACTACGGTAACGTTTTATATTTAGGCTCTAATAAAACTACAATACGTAGGTTGCAGGTGGTGCAAAATGCAGCTGCTAGACTGCTATGTCAGTTCCCAGGATGGTGTCAGCCACCAACTCTCTTCGTAAATTACACTGGCTAAAAGTGGAGAACCGTATTAAATTTAAGGCCTTGAACTTTATGTTTAAAATTAAATCCGGAACAGCCCCGCAATACTTGCAATCGTTAATCCAGCTGTACACTCTTTCTCGTCTTTTGCGTTCTGCTGGACAGTCTAAATTTGTTATCCCTAGAATCAAACTGACCAGGATGGGTGGTTGGTCCTTCTCTTTCTTGGGCCCCTCCCTGTGGAACTCTCTTCCTATCTTTATACAGGAGGAAACTGGCTTTAGTAGTTTCCGTAGACAAGTGAAGACCTGGTTGTTCAATCAGCAATTCTTTCCTACTTACTTTTTTCTCACTCTTACCTGCTGGCGCCGGGAAACCCCTTGGGGTAGCTGTGCGCCTTATAAATTTAAATAACATAACATAACAATCCCCCATTTAGTGCTGTGCTAAACCATGGGTATCCAAAATGGATCCCCATGGTTCCAATACTCTTGCTCACCCACCCTTACAGCATTAATAATGCACATGTGCTCCATGCACACTACATACACACACACACACACACACACAATGATAGTGTAGGAGAGTAGGATCTGCTTCACATGGGTACCCCCACTTTTTGCTGATGCTTCACTGTTTTTCGACTTTAGTCTGGCTGGGGCCCTGCTAATCAGAACCCCAGCCTAGCTGGTTCCTCTCTAAAATGGTTTCCATGTGCCTTAGGCACATCTCTGATTGGAATCTGGAGTGCCCTTATAAGTCCCTAGTATATGGTATACTATGTACCCAGGGCATAGGTACCTCAGAGGCCTACCAGGGGCTGCAGCATGTATTGTGCCACCCCTGGAAGGCCATCCAAAATGACACCACAGGTCTGCTACTGCAGCCTGGGTAAGGTGGTGCATGCACTCTTACTGTGATATAGGCTACCTATATCACTACATACATACACACATATAAACCTATAAGTCACTCCTATGGCAGGCCTTATCAATCCTGGAGGCAGAGTGCGTGGTTCCTATGTGAGAGGGTGCCCCTGCATGAGCAGGGCCCCTCTGCAGCGTTCGGAGACCCTTCTCTGATGCTGTTTGTAGTGCAGCCTGACCATATACTCTTAAGCGCATTATAACCTCGCTTTAAATGCTAACTTTGGGATGGCTGCACGGAAACATGTCGTATTTGGTGTCAAACATCTTGGAATACTACCCCCCCACCAGTTCTGGCGGCGGGGGTAGCATTCCACCCTTCTAGAGGCAGAGACATGTACACACCGGCCTGCCCGGTAACTTCTTTCCAAGCCCTGGCATCACAAAATGGATGCCGCTGCCACAGACACGAGTCTGGCCTCCTGCTGCTGACCGAAACTCCGGCAGAGGAGGCCTGGACAATAGGTTTCCTGTCCCAGGGAGGTGTAACCACCTCCCCAGACAGGATAGTGTGTATTGGGGCTGGGCGGGAGCACTCTCTGGTGCTTTGAAGTCCTGCACTGGGGGCACATTTGGTGTCCCTGTGCATACCCCAGTTCAAACCGGCTCAGGGCTTCCAGCCCCTGCTCTGGCACGAAACTGGACAAAGGGAAAGGGGTGTAACCACCCCTCTGCCCTGACCCTCCCATAGGTGGGTCCCCAGAGTATGTCCAACACCCTAACTTGGTATAAGTATGGGACCCCAGTCCTTAGGACTTTAGATTTACCTGGATGAAACTCTGACACAGAATCCTGGACCTTCGATGCTCTACTTCAAGATTAGAGGACTGAAGAATCTCCCTTGGGGTCAAGGAGTGACTCCCCTGCTTGGCAGGCACCAACAAAGCAATTGTCCAGTCTGCATCACTGAAGCTCCCGCTGGACGCCAAAGTCTTTGCATCACCAGAGGTGGATTTTCAGACTTTCCCGAGGCTGCCCTGAGTCCCCAGCAAAGCTGAGGCCCGTAGCTGTTGTGGGTAACGTGGAACCGTGACCCCTGGGCACCGATTGCATTTGCAAGTGCATCCTCTTCTGGGTCTCCCACGAAGTTGTGCTTTGGGCTCCGAGTAGCCCCAGCCTCCAGCACCGACTGCTCCGAAGATCACTGGCCTCCACTCCACGAGTGTCCTGTGAGCCAGCTCCAAGTGCGTCCACTCAAGGCTCCTTTGCGGTTGCTAGTCTGTTGGCTAGTAGGCCCTCCCGAAGGCCAATCTTCTTCTGCTTTGGCTCCCTGGTTGCTCCAGGCGTGCCCTGACTTACCCTTGCTGGGTGAGTCCCACAGACCTTGCTGGTCTGCACCATCGTCCTTCTTCCATTTCCACAAGACTTGCCGTTGCCAAGGCTTGTTGGGTCCAATCCGGTCGCCGACACCCCTGCAATCGACAAACATTGTGGTGCAGCTCGAATCCAGCTCCTGGTTGTCGTCGACACCTCCTGAACCTCGTGGCTGAAGAGTCAAGACGACCGTCAACCTACCTGAAGCACTCAACATCGGTGGGCATCTGCTAATCGCCTTCCTGGTCACTGGCTAGTGACCCAGACTCTGTCCCTCTGCTTTCAGGTTCTTCAGATCTTCGAACCACCTTTGGATCCACCCGAACACTTTCGACTTGGCCGCCAGCAGCACTTTGCAGCAGATCGCCATTGAAAACGACGACGAAACCCGACCCCGAAAGGCACCTATGCACCCGGCTCCCCTGGGTGAGGTAACTCGAGTACTCCGGTGCTCCCCGTGGGTATTGACACTAGAACAGCCTGGTTCTAAAAGGGTTTGCTCCAAGTCCTCCTCTAAGTGTCCCTTTTCTTTAAAATTCCAACCGCGACTTTCCCCATAGAAGTCAACGGCGATTCGCGGCTGTGTTCTCACACTGCACACGTCCCCTGTGGGTCCCCTGTGTCACTACCTTGGGTGGTTCCTTGTGGCCCACGCACTTCTACAGGCTCTAGGCCCTGTGTCTAGCTCAGTCGTGGTTCTTATACCACTTTATTGGTATATGGTTTGGTACGCCCCTAGGGCTCAAACGTGTATTTGTGCTATTACTGTAGATAACTAACTTATAACTTATGTACGTCGAACTCTAGCCTCATAAAGAGACTAGAGGGGTGTGTTTAGCAATAAATACATATATTTTGAATATATACCTGGTGTGGTCCTCTTTCATTTGGTCACTCAAGAGATTATAGACTGGTAAAACAAGCTGCTTTACATTCCTTCAAGACTTAGCCTGAAGGCTGCTCTCCATAGCTACCACTAGGATAGCTTTCAATAAAGGTTGTCTTTAACCTATCTCCAATAAGGGGTTGTTTGGACTGGTGTAAGGTGCCCACTATAATTAGTGGACAGCATATACCAGGCCAACTTCTCACATTGGTGTGCAGCGTGTGGGATTCCAGCTTGCTATTGTTTTACCAGATAATCTCAATTGAATTGATCAACTGAAAACCACTAAGGGTACCTTAGGTACATATAAATCAAGCTTAGTATACAGTAAGTTCTACTGAACTTAGAGTTGTGTGTTAAGGGATAGCACACCCTTTCTACAACTCAAGAGAGTTTAGTAGGCCACACTAGAGTAGGTAGTGCATACACCACACCTCACTAGTAATGTCTTTAAAGCCAGGACCCAGTGAGTCCTTGCCAGAAGCCAGTGGGCTTCTTCCCTCCAAGTATGATAAACTCCCATTCTTGGAATTGAGAGCATTATGCAATACCAGGAAGCTGAAGGCAGGCAAAAGTGCCAGCACCCAACACCTCAGAGAGGTGCTACTAGCTGCTGATCTCAGCAGGCCCCTAGGGTCTGAAGGGGTAGGCAGAGAGGGTGGGACAGAAGATGAGGAAGGGGTCAGGGGTGAAGAGACCCAGGCCCCCCCCCTCTGAAACTGGCCAGGAATGTGAAAATGACCTTGACCTGGAGAACCCAATTCCTCCTGTGGAGGAGGAGGATCAGAATGACCTCCCCTTTGTCCCCCCAGGAAGAATTGTGAGTGTGCCCAGAAGGTCTAGATCTCCTTCTCAGGAGTCTAACCACTCTGACACCTCAATAGGGACCTCTGTCTCTTCTCATAGGAGAGAATCCTCTCATGACAGGAGAAAGAGACTGATTGAGTATGAGCAAGCCCAGCTTGAACTCAGAAAACAGCAGTTGGCTATAGACAGGGAGTCCCTAGATCTCAACAAAGAGAGAAAAAAGTTGGGACTAGAGTACCATTGTGGCAGCAATTTCCCCAAAGATAGGGAAAGGTCTTATGACCATAGAAACCTGAGCAAGATTGTCCCTCCCTTCCAGAGTGGGGATGACATCCACAAATGGATAACTGCACTGGAGAGGGCCTGTAAAGTACAGAGGGTCCCTCAGGAGCAGTGGGCAGCAATCTTGTGGCTCTCCTTTGCAGACAAAGGTAGAGATAAGCTCCTCACTGTTAAAGAGGAGGATGCTGATAAATACACAGTCTTAAAGAGTGCTCTGATTGATGGGTTTGGCCTAACCACTGAACAATACAGGTTAAAGTTCAGAGATACCCAAAAGGCACAGACTCAAGACTGGGTGGACTTTGTTGATTGTTCTGCCAAGGCTCTGGAAGGTTGGTTATTGGGCAGTAAGGTATGTGACTTCACAGGATTGTACAATCTTATCATGAGGGAGCAGATCCTTAATAATTGTCAAAATCAGCTGTTGCATCAGCACCTGGTGGACTCTGATCTGACCTCTCCCCAAGAATTGGGAAAGAAGGCAGACAAATGGGTCAGAACCAGGGTGAGGCAGAAGGTACAGAACCAAGGTGGTGACCCTAAGAAGCAAGATTCTAAAAACTCTGATAAGGGTGGGGAGAAGGGTAAAGACCAGAAGTCTTCACAAGGCCCCCAAAATCTTCTTCAGGTGGGGATTCACAGTCTAACAAGGGAAGAGGCCAAAAGAAACCATGGTGCAAGGTCTGTAAGCAAAAGACCCACTGGACCAGTGATTGCACCAAGTCCAAAGACTCTACTCCAGCCCCCACCAATGCCCCTAAGGCACCTGCTCCCCCTAGTGCAGTTACAATTGGTGGTGGAACTACACAAGCCAAGGGTTTAGTAGGGTTGACCCTGGGTAAGGAGATGAGCTCTGACCTAGTCAGAGAAATCACTCAGGCTGTCCTAGTCTGTGATGGAGGCATGGATGTGACCTCCTCTGTGAGTCCCAGTAATCTGGGCAAGTACAGGCAACAGCCCTTAATCAATGGAAAAGAGGCTTTGGCATTTAGGGACAAAGGGGCAAGTGTCACCATGGTGACACAAGACCTTGTGGATCCTGGGCAGATTATACTTGGTAAAATGTACCAAGTGACCAATGCTAGCAATGTCAGAACAGACCATACTCTGGCAGTTGTTAACTTCTCCTGGGGAGGGGTAACTGGCCTTAAGAAGGTTGTGGTAAGTGCAGACCTACCAGTTGAATGCTTGCTTGGCAATGATTTAGAAACTTCAGCTTGGGCAAAAGTGGAGCTCAGGACCCATGCAGAAATGCTGGGCATCCCTGCAGATGTGTTTGCTGTGACCAGGTCACAAGCCAAAATGTCTAACACTGAACAGGCCTTGGATTCTGGAATAATGGACCAAGTGCCCTCCAAGAAGAGGAGTAGTAGGTTAAAGGCAGTGCCTTCCCCCTTGGCTCAGAAGGAAGATCAGTCTCTTGAGGGGGATGATCTCAGTCCTGAGGAAGGAACTGTCCCAGAGGAGCTTGAACCTGACCAGGTTGAGTTCTTGGGGACAGGGGGCCCTTCCAGGGCAGATCTGAGCCAGGAGCAGCAGAGCTGCCCCTCTCTTGAACCCCTCAGACAGCAAGCTGCTGCTGAGGCTGCTGGGAAAGCTAGTGGTCCCCATACAGTGTATTGGGATGATGGACTCTTGTACTCAGAGTGTAGAGACCCCAAGCCTGGTGCCACCAGGAGGTTGGTTATACCTCTGAAGTTCAGGGGCTTCCTATTGACCCTAGCCCATGACATTCCCTTAGCAGGTCACCTGGGCCAGAACAAGACTTCGGACAGAATTGTCCCTCACTTTCACTGGCCCCACATGTCTGAAGACACCAAGGAGTTTTGTCGCTCCTGTGTAACTTGCCAGGCCAGTGGCAAGGCAGGTGGCACTACAAAGGCCCCCTGATACCACTACCTGTGGTGGGGGTTCCCTTTGAAAGGGTGGGGATTGACATTGTTGGTCCCATGGATCCCCAAACAGCATCTGGGCACAGGTTTATCCTGGTGGTAGTGGATCATGCCACCAGGTACCCAGAGGCTATTCCCCTTAGGACCACTACAGCACCTGTGGTGGCAAGAGCCCTCCTGGGAATTTTCTCAAGAGTGGGCTTCCCTAAGGAGGTTGTATCAGACAGGGGTGCTAACTTTATGTCTGGATACTTGAAAGCAATGTGGAAGGAGTGTGGAGTGACTTACAAGTTCACCACACCCTATCACCCACAATGCAATGGTTTAGTTGAGAGATTCAACAAAACCTTGAAGGGCATGATTAAAGGGCTCCCAGAAAAGCTTAGGCAAAGATGGGACATACTCTTGCCCTGCCTTTTATTTGCATACAGGGAGGTGCCTCAAAAGGGGTTGGCTACAGCCCTTTTGAACTTTTGTTTGGTCACCCTGTCAGGGGTCCATTGTGCTTGGTGAAGGAAGGATGGGAGTTACCTCTCAAGCCCCCAAAGCAAGGCATAGTGGACTATGTACTTGGTCTCCGCTCCCGGATGGCTGAGTACATGAAAAAGGCAACTAAAAACCTTGAGGCTAGCCAGGAACTTCAAAAAGCCTGGCATGACCAAAAGGCTGTACTGACTGTTTACCAGCCAGGACAGAAGGTGTGGGTGTTGGAGCCAGTGGCCCCAGCTGCTCTCCAAGACAAATGTAGTGGACCCCATACCATTGTTGAACAGAAGGGTGAGGTTACCTATTTAGTAGACCTAGGAACACCCAGGAGTCCCCACAGGGTTCTCCATGTCAACAGGTTAAAACCATATGTGGACAGGGCAGACATGGGCTTGCTCATGGCTACCGATGAGGGACAGGAGGAAGAAAGTGACCCACTCCCTGACCTGCTCTCACAGAACCCTGATGATGGGTCAGTGGATGGCGTAGCCTTGGCAGGCAGCCTCACTGCCCAGCAGCAAACTGATTGCAGACAGGTGCTCAATCAGTTCAGGCAATCAATCAATCAATCAATCATGTCAATTATAAAGCGCACTACATACCCGCGAGGGTCTCAAGGCGCTGGGGGAAGAAGGGGGTGGTGCTGCTACTGATCGAAGAGCCAGGTCTTGAGGAGTCTTCTGAAGGCCAGTAGGTCTTGGGTCTGTCGGAGGTTGGTGGGGAGGGTGTTCCAGGTCTTGGCGGCGAGGTGGGAGAAGGATCTGCCGCCGGCGGTCGTTTTCCGGATGCGGGGGACTGTGGCGAGGGCGAGGCTGGTCGAGCGGAGCTGGCGGGTGGGGGTGTAGAAGCTGAGTCGTCTGTTGAGGTAGGCTGGTCCGGAGTTGTGGAGTGCTTTGTGTGCGTGGGTGAGGAGTTTGAAGGTTATCCTCTTGTTGACAGGGAGCCAGTGCAGGTCTCTCAGGTGGGGTGTGATGTGGCTGCGTCGGGGGATGTCGAGGATAAGACGTGCAGAGGCGTTCTGGATGCGTTGCAGCCGTCTCAGGAGCTTAGCCGTCGTTCCTGCGTAGAGGGCATTTCCGTAGTCCAGCCTGCTGGTGACGAGGGCCTGGGTGACTGTTTTTCTTGTTTCGGTGGGGATCCACTTGAAGATCCTGCGGAGCATTCGGAGGATGTTGAAGCAGGATGAGGAAACGGCGTTGACCTGCTTAGTCATGGAGAGGGTGGGGTCGAGGATGACCCCTAGGTTGCGTACGTGGTCGGTGGGTGGCGGGGCTGTTCCCAGTGATGTTGGCCACCAGGAGTCGTCCCAGGCTGAAGGGTTGGAACCAAGGATGAGGACCTCCGTCTTGTCCGAGTTCAGCTTCAGGCAGCTGGTCCTCATCCATTCGGCGACGGCCTTCATTCCTTCGTGGAGGTGGGCTTTGGCGGTGTGAGGGTCTTTGGTGAGGGAGAGGATCAGCTGGGTGTCTTCAGCGTAGGAGATGATGTTGAGGTTGTGCTGTCGGGCGACGTGGGCGAGGGTGCCATGTAGATGTTGAACAGCGTTGGGCTGAGGGAGGAGCCTTGGGGTACGCCGCAGATGATCTTGGTGGCCTTGGATCGGAAGGGGGCGAGGCGGACGCTTTGTGTTCTGCCGGAAAGGAAGGATGTGGTCCAGTCCAGGGCCTTCTCTTGGATCCCGGCGTCGTGAAGGCGTGTTCGTAGTGTGTGGTGGCAGACCGTGTTGAAGGCGGCTGATAGGTCCAGGAGGATGAGGGCTGCTGTTTCTCCGTTGTCTAGCAGGGTCCTGATGTCATCGGTGGCGGCGATGAGGGCGGTTTCGGTGCTGTGGTTGCTGCGGAAGCCGGACTGGGAAGGGTCCAGGATGTTGTTCTCCTCGAGGTAGCGGGTCAGTTGTTTGTTGACGATTTTCTCGGTGACCTTCGTGGGGAACGGGAGCGGGGAACGGGAGCAGAGAGGCACATATTCTCACTGACACCCAGTCAGACCACCTGGTGCACTCATGAAGTGGACACTGGGGACAGTCTGCCTATTAAAAATAAGATTTATAGGCAACCTGACCATGTCAGGGACTGTATCAGGACAGAAGTCCAGAAGATGTTGGATTTGGGAGTTATTGAACCCTCCGATAGCCCTTGGGCTAGTCCAGTGGTCCTTGTGCCAAAACCTCACACCAATGGTGGGAAAAGAGAGATGAGGTTTTGTGTGGACTACAGGGGTCTCAATGCAGTCAGTAGGACTGATGCCCATCCAATACCTAGGGCAGATGAGCTAATAGACACTTTGGCCTCAGCCAAGTATCTAAGCACATTTGACCTGACAGCTGGCTACTGGCAGATCAGACTAGCTGATGATGCAAAGCCAAAGACAGCATTCTCAACCCCTAGTGGGCATTATCAATGTGTGGTGATGCCCTTTGGTCTGAAGAATGCACCTGCCACTTTTCAGAGGCTGGTGAATACAGTCCTTACAGGTCTGGAAGCCTATAGTGCAGCATATCTAGATGATATTGCTGTCTTTAGCTCCACCTGGGAGGATCACCTGGTCCACCTCAGAAATGTTTTGCAGGCCCTGCAGAGAGCAGGCCTGACTATCAAGGCCACCAAGTGCCAGATAGGGCAGAGTCAGGTTGTGTACCTGGGCCACCTTGTGGGTGGAGGCCAGGTTCAACCCTTGCAGAGCAAGATCCAGACCATCATGGACTGGACTGCTCCAACTACCCAGACTCAGGTGAGAGCCTTTTAGGCCTGACTGGGTACTATAGGAGATTTGTCAAGGGGTATGGATCAATAGTGACACCCCTGAATGACTTAACTTCCAAGAAAATGCCCAAAAAGGTTCAGTGGACAGTTAGCTGTCAAAAGGCATTTGATGACCTAAAGCAGGCAATGTGCACTGCTCCCATTCTACAGAGTCCTGATTACTCCAAGAAGTTCATTGTCCAAACAGATGCATCTGAATTGGGGGTAGGGGCTGTACTGTCACAATTGAATGATGAAGGTCAGGATCAGCCAGTAGCTTTTATTAGCAGAAGGCTGACCCCTAGAGAGAAACGTTGGTCAGCCATTGAGAGGGAGGCCTTTGCTGTGGTCTGGGCTCTGAAGAAGTTGAGGCCATACTTGTTTGGTACACACTTCCTTGTTCAAACAGACCATAAGCCCCTCTTATGGCTAAAACAAATGAAGGGTGAAAACCCCAAACTGCTTAGGTGGTCCATTTCCCTACAGGGGATGGACTTCACAGTGGAACATAGACCTGCGAGTAACCATGCCAATGCAGATGGACTCTCTAGGTACTTCCACTTAGAACATGAAGACTTAACTGGGCAAGGTTAGTTTAATGTCCCTACGTTTGGGGGGGGGGTTGTGTAGGAGAGTAGGATCTGCTTCACATGGGTACCCCCACTTTTTGCTGATGCTTCACTGTTTTTCGACTTTAGTCTGGCTGGGGCCCTGCTAATCAGAACCCCAGCCTAGCTGGTTCCTCTTTAAAATGGTTTCCATGTGCCTTAGGCACATCTGTGATTGGAATCTGGAGTGCCCTTATAAGTCCCTAGTATATGGTATACTATGTACCCAGGGCATAGGTACCTCAGAGGCCTACCAGGGGCTGCAGCATGTATTGTGCCACCCCTGGAAGGCCATCCAAAATGACACCACAGTTCTGCTACTGCAGCCTGGGTAAGGTGGTGCATGCACCCCTTACTGTGATAAAGGCTACCTATATCACTACATACATACACACATATAAACCTATAAGTCACTCCTATGGCAGGCCTTATCAATCCTGGAGGCAGAGTGCATGGTTCCTATGTGAGAGGGTGCCCCTGCATGAGCAGGGCCCCTCTGCAGCATTCGGAGACCCTTCTCTGATGCTGTTTGTAGTGCAGCCTGACCATATACTCTTAAGCGCATTATAACCTCGCGTTAAATGCTAACTTTGGGATGGCTGCACGGAAACATGTCGTGTCTGGTGTCAAACATCTTGGAATACTACCCCCCCGCCAGTTCTGGCAGCGGGGGTAGCATTCCACCCTTCTAGAGGGAGAGACATGTACACACCGGCCTGCCCGGTAACTTCTTTCCAAGCCCTGGCATCACAAAATGGATGCCGCTGCCACAGACACGAGTCTGGCCTCCTGCTGCTGACCGAAAAACTTGCAGGGGAGGCCTGGACAATAGGTTTCCTGTCCCAGGGAGGTGTAACCACCTCCCCAGACAGGATAGTGTGTATTGGGGCTGGGAGGGAGCACTCTCTGGTGCTTTGAAGTCCTGCAATGGGGGCACATTTGGTGTCCCGGTGCATACTCCAGTTCAAACCGGCTCAGGGGCTTCCAGCCCCTGCTCTGGCGCAAAACTGGACAAAGGGAAAGGGGTGTAACCACCCCTCTGCCCTGACCCTCCCATAGGTGGGTCCCCAGAGTATGTCCAACCCCCTAACTTGGTATAAGTATGGGACCCCAGTCCTTAGGACTTTAGATTTACCTGGACAAAACTCTGACACAGAATCCTGGACCTTCGACGCTCTACTTCAAGATTAGAGGACTGAAGAATCTCCCTTGGGGTCAAGGAGTGACTCCCCTGCTTGGCAGGCACCAACAAAGCAATTGTCCGGTCTGCATCACTGAAGCTCCCGCTGGACGCCGAAGTCTTTGCATCACCAGAGGTGGATTTCCAGACTTCCCCGAGGCTGTCCTGAGTCCCCAGCAAAGCTGAGGCCCATAGCTGTCGTGGGTAACGTGGAACCGTGACCCCTGGACACCGATTGCATTTGCAAGTGCATCCTCTTCTGGGTCTCCCACGAAGTTGTGCTTTGGGCTCCGAGTAGCCCCAGCCTCCAGCACCGACTGCACCGAAGATCACTGGCCTCCACTCCATGAGTGTCCTGTGAGCCAGCTCCAAGTGCGTCCACTTGAGGCTCCTTTGCAGTTGCTAGTCCGTTGGCTAGTAGGCCCTCCCGAAGGCCAATCTTCTTCTGCTTCAGCTCCCTGATTGCTCCAGGCGTGCCCTGACTGACCCTTGCTGGGTGAGTCCCACAGACCTTGCTGGTCTGCACTATCATCCTTCTTCCATTTCCACAAGACTTGCCGTTGCCAAGGCTTGTTGGGTCCAATCCGGTCGCCGATACCCCTGCAATCGACAGACATCATGGGACAGCTCGAATCCAGCTCCTGGTTGTCGTCGACACCTCCTGGACCTCGTGGCTGAAGAGTCAAGATGACCGTCAACCTACCTGAAGCACTCGACATCGGTGGGCATCTGCTCATCGCCTTCCTGGTCACTGGCTAGTGACCCAGACTCTGTCCCCTCTGCTTTCAGGTTCTTCAGATCTTCGATCCACCTTTGGATCCACCCGAACACTTTCGACTTGGCCGCCAGCAGCACTTTGCAGCAGATCGCCATTCGAAACGACGACAAAACCCGACCCCGAAAGGCACCTATGCACCCGGCTCCCCTGGGTGAGGTAACTTGAGTACTCCGGTGCTCCCGTGGGTATTGACACTAGAACAGCCTGGTTCTAAAAGGGTTTGCTCCAAGTCCTCCTCTTAGTGTCCCTTTTCTTTAAAATTCCAACCGCGACTTTCCCCATAGAAGTCAACGGCGATTCGCGGCTGTGTTCTCACACTGCACGCGTCCCCCGTGGGTCCCCTGTGTCACTACCTTGGGTGGTTCCTTGTGGTCCACGCACTTCTACAGGCTCTAGGCCCTGTGTCTAGCTCAGTTGTGGTTCTTATACCACTTTATTGGTATATGGTTTGGTACGCCCCTAGGGCTCAAACGTGTATTTGTGCTATTACTGTAGATAACTAACTTATAACTTATGTATGTCGAACTCTAGCCTCATAAAGAGACTAGAGGGATGTGTTTAGCAATAAATACATATATTTTGAATATATACCTGGTGTGGTCCTCTTTCATTTGGTCACTCAAGAGATTATAGACTGGTAAAACAAGCTGCTTTACATTCCTTCAAGACTTAGCCTGAAGGCTGCTCTCCATAGCTACCACTAGGATAGCTTTCAATAAAGGTTGTCTTTAACCTATCTCCAATAAGGGGTTGTTTGGACTGGTGCAAGGTGCCCACTATAATTAATGGACAGCATATACCAGGCCAACTTCTCACAGCCAGCATAAGCAGAACTTTACACAAGAGGTGCCTGTAGACCACACTCTCAGTGACACAGATAAAAATGTCTGTTTGGGGGGGCGTGGCCTGGACCTTCATGGCGTAGGACGTGTACGGCTCGAGCTCCATCCTCCGAGGTCGGCCCGGTGCCCTAATCGAGTGCTCACAGGCACGGGGGGTGCGTTCTGTGTCCCCCCCGCAACAGCTGACAACCTGTAGCGCGCTCCGGACCCCATACGGGAGCCTTGACGCTGTGCTTCGCCTCACGGAGCTGGGGCTGGGCTTCTGCGGCAGTCCCTCCCGCCATCTTGTGAGTGACCGCGCGGCTGCCCTGAGCGGGAGAGAACCCGAGATCTGTGCCCCGCCGGGCAGAGGGCTTGCGGGGGTCCCGGACCTGTGCCCCTCGGCCCCGCGACCCTGATTGGAAGGCGAGCTGAGCGGGGCACCTGGAAAGGCTCTGGGAGGCCCCGGGGCCTGCGGTGCTCCGCGAGAAAAACTGTGCCACCCGCCGGACCGGGCGGGAAGTGAAGGTGAGGAGCAGCTGGCGCTTACCCTGGGGGTGGTTGAGTGGCCCTGGGGGGGTTGGAGAACTTGATCCTGCCATTCCAAGTGGCGCTGGTGACCCCCTGGGGTCCCACACCCTGATCTGCTAGAGAGCGCCTCCCCCCCGGACGGTGGTGATAGCGCGGGAGGAAGGCCAACTATCCACTGCTTTGGGCCTCACCGGCCCTGGGGCCTAACTGCACTGGAGCTACCTGCACCCTTGCGCCACGCCTGTCCACCTCTCAGCACGGGGAACCTGCGCCAGCGGTATTGGAGGGTGCTCTGAACGGGGGGCGGCCACGGGAAGCCTCGTACCATCGCCACTGCTCTGCGCTGCTGGGGATCTCCGCACCTGCGGGACCTGGAGGCCCGGGCTGCTTGCGGGCGGCCATGTTGTGTGGTTCCCCCATGCGCTGCTACTGATCTTCGTGGAGTCTCTTCGCGGCGCAGGGCCCGGACACGTGAGTGGGCCGCGTTGCTGGACTCTGGAGTGAGAGGGAGTCTGACTTTCCGGGGCCGGGTGGGCCGCGCCTGCCTGTCCGCCCGGGCCTCTGCGCTGCTGCCCCGATCCGTACTGAGGGGGTTACTGCCCTAGCCGACCGAACCTGCCTCCCCTCGCCCCTGCTCTACACGGACCCCGGTTTGGTGGGGTGCTCCCCTGCAGGAGGGGGGTCCACAGCTGAATGTGGGTGGGTGCCCCTGGGGACTGTACCCCCCCTTCCTCAGCGGTATGACCAGATCTCGAACGGGGAAGGCTGCAGCGCACCTGCCGTCTAAAGAGGCATCGGTGACGGATCTGTGGAGCAAGCACACCCCGGCGCCCCCACAGGAGACCTCAGCAATGGCTTCTGCGCAGGAGACCCCCGAGTCTGGCACCATCACACAGGCGGTCCTGGCTACCTTCCTTCAGGAAATAAAGTCTGAAATATCCTCTCTCAAGACGGCGGTTAAGACCTATCTTACAGACATTCGCCGTGATGTCACCGAAATCGGCACCAGAGTAGACGATCTTGAACGCACCCTAGATTCCCGTACGGAGGATCAGGAGGACCTCCGCCAGCGGGTCCTAGTCCTTGAAGAGCAACATATCGAACTTCAAATTAAACAGGAGGACCTAGAAAATAGGAGTCGTCGGAACAACCTCTGTATCCGGGGCGTGCCGCGAGGAGCGGAAGGGCAGGACATCATGTCATATGTCGCGGACCTCCTCCACTCTGTCAGGGGGGACGACGACTCCTCTCCCCCAACTCTGGACCATGCTCACCGGGTCGCCCTCCCCCCCATGGCAACCCCCACCTGGTCCCCGACATCCTGACTAGAGTACATTTTTATACGGAGAAAGAGGCGATCCTCCGGGCCTCAAAAGCTGTTGGGAAGTTGGAGTACGAGGGGAACACCATCCAAATCTTCCAGGATCTATCTCCCCTAACTCTCCGCCGACGCAGGGACTTCCAGCCTGTAACTGCTAAACTGAAGGAAGCCAATATTAAATACCAATGGGGCCACCCCTTTGCCTTGCACTTCCAGTGGGAGGGGAAGCGCCGATCTCTGCGTTCTCTTAAAGAGGCCCTCCACCTGCTCTGCATTTCATCGGGGTCACGGCCCTCATCTCCTACGCCTGCTGATTCGGCCTCCCAGGTCTCTCTTCGCCCCGAGTGGGCGATGGTGGGATCCTCCCGCTCGAGGCACTCCACGGCCAGCTCGGCGGCTCGTCAAGCTAAACTAGACATCATTTAGCATTTGAAAGTGCTTGAAGCCTCGCAATCATCGGCCAGGGGGGGCGGGGATCGGGCCCCCCTCGCCCTCTGGCTTGGGCGCTGGAGATTGACTTCTGGTCCGGACTGTCCTGCCTGGCCTGAGGGAACTAGATAATTCTGCTTTACGAGCCTCCTTTTGATACTCCACGCAACTGTTTGGACTCGAGAGAAATGCTAAATTGTAATACTACATTTGCCTTAGATACCCTCTTTGGGACGTAATGACAGGCTGTTCTGTTTTTCTGTAGGTCCTCTTTGCATAGTTCAGTGCTATTTCCCTGCGGATCACTTGTCTTGTGCTATGTGCTGTATAACTGCATATTGTTGCTTGCATGTCTGCGCGCTCCACGCTCGATGGACTCTGTGCGAGGCCGTTGCCCCGCGGTTTCTTTCCTCCCTCCCCCTATTGTGCTGGTGGGATCTGTCCATTTCGCCTTCTCCGCCATCTTGGGGGCTGGGCCCCTGACCCGGTTACAGAATTTTCCATCCACTGTGAGGGAGACTCCAGCCCCCCGTTCAATTGCAAATGCGCTGGGCCGGCCGCTGGGGGGCGGTTAGCTCTTGCCCCTGGGATGCTCCACGGCCCACCCCACCATTTCCTTAGTCCCCAGGAGGAGTGACTTCCTCAGAGCCGCCATGGTGTTCACCATTGGGCCACTCCTGGACTGGAAAGGTCCTTCTTGGCCCAGTTGGCCTCTTGGTTACCTACTTCACTGCTTGTTTTCTCCCTCTATGCCTGTCCTGTTTCTCCTTTCTCTTTCTCTAGCTGCCTGGTTTCGGGGGGGAGGGAGCTTACCTCCAACGCTGTAATCCCGTCCCTTCTTTGGCCTTTCTAGGGTCGACTGGCAACACCCTTCATGCTCTTCGTTTAGCGGGATCCCATACCTCCCACGCGCTTTACCACAGCTGACGCTTCCGACGCGGGCTTGCAACCCGGCCAGGGAGAGATGTTTAGTTTTATACTCCAACCATCGCATGCCACTACCTGTACAGACCAATGGCACAGCTTAAATGTCTGACCCTTAATGTCAAAGGCCTAAACGCCCCAAACAAGAGAAGGCAGATCTGGCGATATCTTCAACTACATGATCCAGACATTATCTTTCTCCAAGAAACCCACCTTCTCCGTGCGGACACTCCCTGCATGTCCCATCCTAAGTACCCCTTACAAGTCTGGGCGTCTGCACACACTAAGACAGCCGGGGTGGCCATTCTCTTCAAGGCAGGCCTTCCAGTGCAGATCACGAATACCAGGCGAGATGCGGAGGGTCGGTTCCTCAAGCTTGTGCTCTCCCTACAAAGTAAGCCTCTTACCCTGCTCAACGTATACGCGCCCAATCAAGCACAGGATGTTTTTCTTCGCGATCTCCTCAGGACTTTGCTCTCTCGGGAAGCCAACCCTGTCATTCTTGGGGGCGACTTCAACTTAGTGTGGGACCCCATTATGGATCGCACCTCTTCTTCCTACCAGGGAACAGGGGCTATGTCCGCTGCTCTCAAACGCGACCTAGATGCCTTAGGCCTTGTTGATGCGTGGCGCTACCGGGAACCAGACGTGCAGGACTACACCTTCTACTCCCATGTCCATCGCTCGCACTCTCGTATCGATTACTTTTTCTTATCCCTTCCACTTATGCGGTCCCTGGTAACAGTGGGGATTTCGGATATATCCATTTCCGATCACGCCCACTTGGAACTTACCCTCTCTGGTATGGGTCGCCATCCGAACTCCGTCCCACGGTGGCGCCTGCCCCCACAAGTCCTCCGGGATCAGGTGGATGTGGCCAAACTTAGACAGGCCATACAATCATATTTTACGATTAACGACCTCCCGGAGACTCCCGCGCACATTCTGTGGGATGCCTTTAAGGCCCCAATTCGGGGCACCATTACTTCTATCTCTATAGCCCGCAGACGGGAATCCCGTTTAGTGGAAGACAACCTGGCATGTGATATCAAAGCCCTGGAGCAGCAAAGTCGTAGTGCACCTTCTCTTACAACGCGTAAGAGCCTAGCCTCGCTCCGAGGCCAGCTCAAGGCAATCCGAGTAAATAAAGCGGAGCACTCTCTCCTGGCTCTAAAACAAAAATTCTATGGGGGTGGTAATAAGGTGGGCTCCATGCTGGCGCGCCGCCTCCGCTATCAACTCAGCCGGGGGCATATTGCTAAAATAGCCTTACCGGAGGGGGGATGGGCCATCTCCGAACAAGCTAAGCAGAGGGAGTTTAACGGGTTCTTCGCCAACCTGTATAGCCGAGGGGAAACTTGCGAGGACCGAATAGACTCCTTTTTGACGGCATGCCCCTGGCCGCCACTCACCCCCTTCTTTAGGACACAACTGGAGGAGCCTATAACGGCGGCAGAACTTTGAAACGTGCTGAAAAGCATGCCTGAGGGTAAGTCGCCCAGGCCTGATGGCCTCACATTGGGCTTTTACCGTCTATTTCTCCCGGAGCTCCAGGACTACCTGTTGAGTCTTTTCAACTCCTTTGCGGAGTCCGGATCTGTCACTCCGACGATGGCTGAGGCGGAGATTGTCCTTATCCCTAAGCAAGGGAAGGACCCCACTACATGTGCCGCATTCCGGCCTATTTTGTTATTAAACGTGGACGCCAAAATATACACCAAAATTCTCGCCCAGCGACTGGCCCCCCACCTCCCAGGCTTAATCGACCCAGATCAGGTCGGCTTAATTCGGGAGCGTCAGGGAGCGGACAACATCCGGCGTTTGGCCCATCTTGTGCAGAAGGTTCAACACCGTAACGTACCAGCCTTCCTCCTCTCCCTCGATGCCGAGAAGGCGTTCGATCGGGTTGATTGGACCTTTCTCTGGGCGGTTCTCCAGCGTGGAGGCCTCGGGCCAACCATGATCGCACGCATTATGGCTCCATATGCGGCACCCTCGGCTCGCATCCGGGTTAATGGCCTTCTTACCCCCTCCTTCTCCATCTGCAGGGGCACGCGTCAGGGATGCCCGCTCTCACCCTTGCTTTTTGCTCTGGCGGTGGAGCCTCTGGCGATTGCCATCCGGGGATCGACGAGCATCCGCGGCCTTCGCATGGGAGGGGTGGAGCACAAAATAGCTCTTTTTGCCGACGATCTCCTCCTAACGCTCACGGATCCAGCGAACTCCCTACCCGCGCTCCTGGACATACTCTCGCAGTTTGAATTGATATCTGGCCTTAAGATTAACCTATCCAAGTCACAGGCGCTCAACCTTACTCTCCCTCACCAGCAACTAGAGGAGCTGGGAAGCGTTAACCCTTTTCACTGGGCCCCACAATCCATTCGGTATCTTGGCATCAATGTTACGGCTACCCTAGACACATGGACAGGGGCGAACTGGCCGGCTTGCAGGACCGCTATCCGGGCTGAACTTGCTTGCTGGAAGTCGCTCCCCATCTCGTGGCTGGGCCGCCTTAATGCGGTCAAAATGGCAATATTGCCAAAGCTGTTGTATCTTTTCCAGGCGCTCCCCACGCCGATTCCCCAGAGGGATATCCTGAGCCTCCAGCGAGATCTAACTGCCTTTACCTGGGGTGGGGGGACCGGGTTTCTCTGCCAAGGTTTTGTTATTGCCCCGTGACTGGGGGGGTCTGGCTTGCCCTGATTTACTAGTATATTACTGGGCCTCTCACTTGCGGTATATATCAGAGTGGTCGGTTCGCGAAAGCGAAAAACACTGGTTCCACCTGGACAGGGCGGTGGCTTGCCGCCCCTTATGGGACCTCGCTTGGATACGAAGTGGCTCTAGGCATCACAGTGCCTACATTGCTACCCCAACGAAGACTGTTCTGGAGATTTGGGACAGGGTTGCAGTCCCCATCCTCCTTCTCGGCGTGGTCGACTGGTGAGTGCCGGGTCATAGAGCAATTATTTGACGGTGGCATTTTTAAATCATTTGCCCAATGTTGGCAAGATTTTAATCTTCCTACTACTGCACGCCTGGAATATTTTCAGGTTCGCCACTGGCTCCGTGCCCCCTCCTATTTGGAAGGTGCCACACGGCAGCTTACTACATTCGAATCCCTGGTACGCGCTTTCGATGGGTCCCGTGGGCTGATTTCTCAGATGTACAAAGTGCTTCAACATTCACATGCTGTGCCCCCGCACACCTACCAACGTCAGTGGCAGCTAGATATTGAGAGTGATATCCTCCTGGACCAATGGGAGCAGCTATGGCGGGATATCCCGTGCATTTTTAAAAGTGTCACCCAACAGGAGTCAGCATATAAACTCATGACTCGATGGTACTATACCCCTCTCCGGCTTCAGAAGATGTTCCCTGGATTTGCTCCTCTTTGCTAGCGCTGTCAGGCGGCTCAGGGCTCCTTCCTACATATCTGGTGGACGTGCCCGCTCATCCTTGTGTTCTGGGAGGAGGTGTTGAACCACGTCAAAGAAGTCTTGGGCTTCCCCTTGCCACGGGATCCGGGGGTGGTCATTTTAGGGCTCCGTCCAACCTCACTTAAAGCACTGACACATGTGGATTGGCGCTTAGCTGCTCATATGCTTACCGCCGCTAAACAGGTTATTGCACTCCATTGGAAGAAAGCAGGTACCTCTTCGCCTTTGGTCTGGCTCACGCGTCTCTGGCATGTCATGGCAATGGAGCTCTTATCGCATAGACTGGCAGGTACTGATGCTAAATTTGAACGCATCTGGAAACCCTTGGTCTCACATCTCTCCCGGTTGGAACATGCTCGAGCCGTACCCCCCCGATTGCGCGCCCTCCAGCTTTTTGAGGACCCCATACTCCCAAGGGGGGAAACCTACGACGAAGAAGCATGATCGGAAGGGTCAGGCGCTACTCCCCTCAATCCACTCACCTCGGCTTCCTTGCGGGTCCAAGATGCCGGGTGCCCACAACCCCAAGGGTCTAGTGCGGTGTGCTCTCTCCCATCCTCTTCTCCCCTTTCCTGTTCCTTCTCTCTTTCTCCCTCTGCTCTCCTCGATATTCCTACTCTCTCTTATATCTTCCTTGCTCTCTGCAGTCTCATGGCTACTTTTGGCTATTGGTCACTGAAGTTGCGGCTTTCGCTATAGCCCGATGGGTTTGGACAGGTCCAGTACCATAGGCATGCACTGGCACATGGGTGCCCTGTCCCCCGCCCTGCACCCTTGCCAAGCTAACCCTGTCGAATCTCCGGGGGCTACCTCCCTGTTCCTCATTTGCACACTCGGTGCTATGGGACCTCTATAGCTATTGTATGAAGCATGCTTATAAGATTCAATTGCTAGAATGCATGGTATGTAATCTGCCACTTCTCTACTATTGCTGGAGCACTGGCTACTCGCTGTTGGTCCATATCTCCGTTCTGAGACTTGTGATGGTGATCATGCACTATGTACTGTTACCTGGCCCGGCATGAGGCTCCCTGGAGAACGGTCTTTATGGTGCATTGGAATGTATGCTATGCCATGTTTCTTCTGTGACACCTTCTGTTGCTTACTGTTTGACGACTGCTACGTTGCATTATTTGGTTGTGTATAAAATCAATAAAAGAGACTTAAAACAAAAATGTCTGTTCACACAATGAATCTAATAAAATATGAAGCCCCCACTGCCTTATGTGCTGTATTTAAGATAGGGACAGCAATTCTCTGTCCACTCTGAACGAACACTTGGGGGCATATTTACAAGCCCCTTGCGCCACCCGTACGTCACTTTTCCCATGTTAAAAATGACGCAAAAGTGGTGCAAGGGCCTTGTAAATCTGCCCCTTGGTGTGCTCCCCAGGACAAAGGACAGGTTCAGAACCTCATGCAGTCAGGAACAGGTCTATGCCTCTGCGCACCCTATAGATTAAAATAAAAGTAAGGATATCAGATATACATGCAGCCAGGCACTCACAGCAGGGGTACATGCCTGCATATCATGCACAGGACATTCCTGACCCAAAAGTGAGAGAAAAAGTTGCTGACTCACGAAAACATTATAAGAGCACCACCAGAAAAGACATTATAAATGGGAAACCTTAAAATACATTTCATGATAAAATACATATTTGTGGATCAGTAATCTGGCATGAGGCCCACTGATGTCATAAGTATGCAGTGTACCTTTGAAATGTGTTCCAGTACTAGATGTATTGGTATGCGACGTCAAAGAGAAGGAAGTCCAACTATGCAGGGATGGTGGAGATGCTGTGTGCATGGGCAGAGAACTCTAAGATTTTCGAGAGCAAATAGTCTCAATCTTTAAAATAAAGACTGAGGCAACAAGAAAGTTGCATAAAAGATTCTAGAATTTTGGGTGAAATGTGTTGGGTGAAGAAATACCTGCACTCAGGTCTTCAGACTTGTTGCTAAATTGGTAGGACGTGATTCAGCAGCAAAACCAACAAAACGCTATTCTGCTGCTTTGGGACATAGCAATTGGATCTGAGCTTTCTGGTCTGGTGCACAACAGGCTGCTCTGAAAGGTTGGTTTGTGGGCCATTTTTCAATTGTTTGTGGGCCCGTTGTATGGCTTGCTGAGCTAGTTTTAACTGTTGATTTCCCTGATATTAAAAAAAACATTGCAAGTCTTCCATACCTTGTAAAACATTTATCAAGTGTGTCTTTACAAGTTGAAAACGTCCCCAATTTACAAAGTGCAGACACTATTTTAGCTATGTATTTCACTAATTTGGTCCACTTTTATTTTGGTGTCCAGGCCTATCTTTTGTCTCAGTCCGACTCTGCTAAGGAAAGGGGGATGGGGCATGAGAGAGAAATAGAGCAGGAGCGAGCGCTGCTATCTGAAGGCAAGGGGAGACTTTCCGGATGGCCGCAATGTGAAGATTTGAAGTTAACTTCTGATATCACATGTGATATACCTGTCTTTGTTTCCCACTCTTAATTTTGAGTTGAAATTTGATATTTCTTAGGAGCTGAAATGCAATTAAAGTGGTTATGACAACCGTGAGCAACACTCTGAGTTATTATATGTTGTTTGAATAATGTTCAGTTGTTAATCGTGATAGCAAAATCATTCATTATTGTCATCTACTCACCTACCAGTGGTAATTACTTGTTTTTCTGTCAACCTCTTCATAGCACACTCGTTTCACCACAACAAATATATATCAACGTGATTTCATTGACTCCTCTTATGAATTAAAATTAAAGTTATAATTGAATTTTAAATCAACTCAGACGACTCCTTGTGAAAATAATATAATTTAATTAAGTCATAACCCTAATAACTGACTCCTGTGGAAAAAAGCCAAGTGCAAAACAAAGTTCCTAATTCTAACACATAACTCCAGGTAAAAAGGTAAAGTGTAAAACAGAGGTTGTAATCATAACAGATGACTCCTGGTGAAAATAACAACATTGAAGCCTCAATATCCTTACTGTTGTGGTGCATGAATACTTTTCTCATATCAATGATGTATTTTGTCAGATCCCCAGGTTAACACATTAGATGGATTTTACTTTCCAACTGAAAGCCTCACATGCAGCGACTATGTGTCAAGAATGCCCTGCAAAGACACTATAAACCACAAGGAATTTATAATCCCTTTGCTCAAGAAGGCCACGCCCATTGGAAAGTTTTATGAGAGTCCTAGTGCTAGATGGGACATGTGCTCCCTCTTGCCCTTACTCAGGTGTTTAACACCCACAGCACCCTTCTCTTCACACCTCTTCATTCTCTTCTACTTCTGAATTTCAGGAGCTTTGAACTGGAGGATCACTCTGGGCCAGCAATTAAAGGGAAGCACAATCTGCACCACTTCTGGTACCTGTTACTTGCCAGTGTGCAACCTGTAGAAGTTAGCCTGCTGCCCAATTGTAGATTATAGGGGTACAAACAAGATGAGAGTCAGCCTCATAGCACTGCTCACTGGCTTGTCAGCAAAAACACTATGACCCCATTCTCTCTTCCTACCAGAATTACTAAAAGGGATGGGAATGCCTCCTGCCTGTTAAAAGGGCATGCACCCTTGCCCTCAGTGCCCAAGTACATGTGAAACTGATATACTGACTTTTTGTTCGGCCCTGGTGATACATTTTATAAGTCTCCTTGTAAATATAACCCAGTAGATTCTCCTTGGTTATCAGGCACTCACAAATTACCAGCTTGGAGAGGAGATTCTGACCCACATTCTACTACAATTTACCTGGAGACAATGTGTATTGGAAAATGATTAAATCTTGCCAAGAGATCAAGAAAACATTTTATTTAGTTTGGATTATTGGAATACGTTTTGCAGAATGAAGCAAATACACAAGAAGTCCATACTTAGAAGGCTTTATTGACATGTTAATGTAGTTTTATTGCAGGATACAGGAATAAGTGTAGTTGCCGAGATAAGCATTGAGGTGAGTAAAATTAACCCCTTCGCTGCTCGGCCTCCCTCCCCACCCCCACACCCCACACTGTGCTAAGCCTTTTTTTGGCTATTTGGGATAGTTCGAGCTTAGGGTCCTGTAACTTTTTGACCACATAAGGTATCCACGAACAATTTGTGTCCTTTTCTTCCAACATCATGGGGATTATAAAGGTACCCAGGGTTTGTTGATTCCCCTGGAGGAGACCCAGCAATTAGCCAAAATACAGCAACATTTTGGTTTTTGGGGGGAAATAAGTGCTGCAGAAGAAAGTGTCTGGTTTTTTCCCTGCAAATGGTATCAACAAAGGGTTTGTGGTGCTGAAATCACCATCTTCCCGGCTTTCAGGGGCTGACAGACTTTTGTCAGAAAACCAACATTTTTTACACAGTTTTGGCATTTTACTGGGACATTGCCTATTTTTGCTATTTTTTGTGCTTTCAACCTCCTTCCAGTTAATGGTAGAAATGGGTATGAAAGCAATAATGGATCCTGGAAAGCTATACATTTCAGAAAAGTAGACAAAATTTTGAATTCAGCAAAGGTTCATTTGTGCAGATTTTTCAAGGTTTTTTTATAGAAACTAACAGCTTAAAATAGGAAAAAATGAAAATGAGTTGAAAAAAACACCCATTTGTGCCAACATTTTCACCTGTAACTTCTTACAAGTATGACAGATATTTGAAAGCAATATACCATTACATCCGCTGGACCCTTCTGGTTGTGAGGATATATAGTACTTGTAGGTTCACCAAGAACACGGGGAACCCAGAGCCAATAACTGAGCAGTGTCTTGCAATGGTTTTTTATTGTGTACCAGGTATATAGCATTCATTTGGGAAAATAAAAACAGTGAAAAATCGGTATGAAAGACACCTATGTATTTCTGAAATGGGAACAAAATATAAAGATTAGAAACAGAAGCTATTTTCACATCTCTGAAATTGTTGGTACCCATACTAGCATGTAAATTATAGGATGTTTTTCAAAGTGACTTCTTTTTACACATTGTCTTATATTTGGAAGGCAGAAATGCATCGAACGTCAATAGGTAATAACAGTTGCTCTACAATTCTGTATCCCCCTAGGTCTCCCGATAAAAATGGTACCTCACTTGTGTGGGTAGGCCTAGTGCCCGCGACAGGAAACGGCCCAAAACGCAACGTGGACACTACACATTTTTACAGTGAAAACATACCCTTTTTTTGCAAAGGGCCTAGCTGTGGATTTTGAACCCTAACTCAGCCGACACCTAGGGAAGCCTAGCAAACCTGTACATTTTTTAAAACTAGACACGCAGGGGAATCCAGGATGGGGTGATTTGTCTGGCTCTCACCAGGTTCTGTAACCCAGAATCCCTTGCAAACCTCAAATGTTGTAAAATAAACCATTTTCCTCACATTTCTGTGATGGAAATTTCTGGAATCTGCGTGGAATCACAAATTTCCACCCACCCTGCATTCCCCAAAGTCTTCTGATAAAAATGGTACCTCACTTGTGTGGGTAGGCCTAGCACCCGTGACAGGAAACAGACCAAAACGCAACGTGGACACACCACACTTTTACAGTGAAAACTGACCCTTTTTTTGCCAAGTGCCTAACTGTAGATTTTGAACCCTAGCTCAGTCGGAACCTAGGGAAACCTAGCAAACCTATGCATTTGTGAAAACTAGACACCCAGGGGAATCCAGGATGGGGTGACTTGTCTGGCTCTCACCAGGTTCTGTTACCCAGAATCCCTTGCAAACCTCAAACTTTGTAAAAAAAACAAATTTTCCTCACATTTCAGTGATGGAAAGTTCTGGAATCTGCATGGATCCCCAAAATTCTACCTACCTCGCATTTCCCAATGTCTTCCAATAAAAATGGTCCCTCACTTGTGTAGGCAGGCCTGGTGCCCGCAACAGGAAATGGTCCAAAACGCAACGTGGACACGCCTCATTTTTCCAGTGAAAACTGACCCTTTTTTTGCAAAGTGCCTAGCTGTAGATTTTGAACCCTAGCTCTGCCGGCACCTAGAAAAACCTAGCAAACCTATAAATTTTTTAAGCCTAGACACCCAGGGGAATCCAGGATGGGGTAACTTGTCTGGCTCTCACCAGTTTCTGTTACCCAGAATCCCTTGCAAAACTTAAAATTTGTCAAAAATAACACATTTTCCTCACATTTCTGTGATGGAAAGTTCTGGAATCTGCGTGGATCCCAAAATTCCACCCACCCCGCATTCTCCAGAGTCTTCCGATAAAAAATGGTACCTCACTTGTGTGGGCAGGCCTGGTGCCCGCAACAGGAAACGGCCCAAAACGCACCATGGACACGCTTCATTTTTACAGTGAAAACTGACCCTTTTTTTGCAAAGTGCCTAGCTGTAGATTTTGAACCCTAGTTCTGCGGGCAACTAGGGAAACCTAGCAAACCTATACATTTTTGAAAACTAGACACCCAGGAGAATCCAGGATGGGGTAAATTTTGTGGCTCTCACCAGGTTCTGTTACTGTGTGGGGGGGGAGGCCCAGCAGCGAAGGGGTTAATTTTACTCACCTCAATGCTTATCTCGGCAACTACACTTATTCCTGTATCCTGCAATAAAACTACATTAACATGTCAATAAAGCCTTCTAAGTATGGACTTCTTGTGTATTTGCTTCCTTCTGAAAACGTATTCCAATAATCCAAACTAAATAAAATGTTTTCTTGAACTCTTGGCAAGATTTAATAATTTTCCAATACACATTGTCTCCAGGGAAATTGTAGGAGATATGTGGGTCAGAATCTCCTCTCCAAGCTGGTAATTTGTGAGTGCCTGATAACCAAGGAGAATCTACTGGGTTATATTTACAAGGAGACTTATAAAATGTATCACCAGGGCCGAACAACAAGTCAGCATATCAGTTTCACATGTACTTGGGCACTGAGGGCAAGGGTGCATGCCCTTTTAACAGGCAGGAGGCATTCCCATCCCTTTTAGTAATTCTGGTAGGAAGAGAGAATGGGGTCATAGTGTTTTTGCTGACAAGCCAGTGAGCAGTGCTATGAGGCTGACTCTCATCTTGTTTGTACCCCTATAATCTACAATTGGGCAGCAGGCTAACTTCTACAGGTTGCACACTGGCAAGTAACAGGTACCAGAAGTGGTGCAGATTGTGCTTACCTTTAATTGCTGGCCCAGAGTGATCCTCCAGTCCAAAGCTCCTGAAATTCAGAAGTAGAAGAGAATGAAGAGGTGTGAAGAGAAGGGTGCTGTGGGTGTTAAACACCTGAGTAAGGGCAAGAGGGAGCACATGTCCCATCCAGCTCTAGGACTCTCATAAAACTTTGCAATGGGCGTGGCCTTCTTGAGCACAGGGATTATAAATTCCTTGTGGTTTATAGTGTCCTTGCAGGGCATTCTTGACACATAGTCGATGCATGTGAGGCTTTCAGTTGGAAAGTAAAATCCATCTAATGTGTTAACCTGAGGATCTGACAAAATACATCATTGATATGAGAAAAGTATTCATGCACCACAACAGTAAGGATATTGAGGCTTCAATGTTGTTATTTTCAACAGGAGTTATCTGTTATGATTACAACCTCTGTTTTACACTTTGCCTTTTTACCTGGAGTTATGTGTTAGAATTAGGAACTTTGTTTTGCACTTGGCTTTTTTCCACAGGAGTCAGTTATTAGGATTATGACTTAATTAAATTATATTATTTTCACAAGGGGTCGTCTGAGTTGATTTAAAATTCAATTATAACTTTAATTTTAATTCATAAGAGGAGTCAATGAAATCACGTTGATATATAATTGTTGTGGTGAAACGAGTGTGCTATGAAGATGTTGACAGAAAAACAAGTAATTACCACAGGTAGGTGAGTAGATGACAATAATGAATGATTTTGCTATCACGATTAACAACTGAACATTATTCAAACAACATATAATAACTCAGAGTGTTGGTCACGGTTGTCATATTCACTTTAATTGCATTTCAGCTCATAAGAAATATCAAATTTCAACTCAAAATTAAGAGTGGGAAACAAAGAGATGTCAACAGGTATATCACATGTTATATCAGAAGTTAACTTCAAATCTTCACATTTCGGCCATCCGGAAAGTCTCCCCTTGCCTTCAGATAGCAGCGCTCGCTCCTGCTCTATTTCTCTCTCATGCCCCATCCCCCTTTCCTTAGCAGAGTTGGACTGAGACTAAAAATAGGCCTGGACACCAAAATAAAAGTGGGCCAAATTAGTGAAATACATAGATGGCATGGGATCTGGGTAGGTAAAAGTTGGGGGATTCATGCAAGCCATACCTCCATGGACTCCTCTGTGTCTCTAGTTTCCAGAAATGTGTGAATTTGGTAGGTTTCCCTAGATGGCTGCCGACCCCGGGACCAAAAACGCAGATGCCCCCTATCTATCATAAAACAACCTGGTTTTGCAGGGGGGGCATGTTTTTTTGGCCCCGGACTCGCAACTATCTAAGGAAACCTACCAAACCCATACATTTCTGAATACTAAACACACTGGGGAGTCTAGTGAGGTATGGCTTGCGTGGATTCCCCAACGTTTTCCTACCTAGAATCCCATGCAAACCTCAAATTTAGCTGGAAAAAAAATCAAATTTTCCTCACATTTTTGTGTGGGATCACTGTGCCGGCAAAAATTTCCTACCACCTAGCGTTCCCCCAGGTCTACCGATAAAAATGGTACCTCACTTGTGTGGGTAGGCATAGTGGCTGCAACACGAAATGGCCCAAATCGTACTGTGGAGACTTCAAAATGACCTATCATAAAACTACCCGGTTTTGCAGGGGGGGTTCTAGTTTTTTGGCCCCGGCTCGCAGCCATCTAGGGAAACCTACCAAACCCACACATTTCTGAAAACTAGACACCCTGGGGAGTCTAGTGAGGTATGGCTTGCGTGGATCCCCCAACGTTTTCCTACATAGAATCCCCTGCAAACCTCAAATTTAGCTGAAAAAATCACTTTTTCCACACATTTTTGTGTGGGATCACTGTGCCGGCACAAATGTCCTGTCACATAGCGTTCCACTTGGTCTCCCGAGTAAAATGATACCTCACTTGTGTGGCTGTCCAATGCAGAATCAGCTAAAAACATATTTGTTTTTAGATGTAGCGCTGAGGATTCGGGCTGCTACACCCTTAATCCCTTGGTTTTGGCCCTTCCCAGTCACAGACCTTTGGCCCACCCACACAAGTGAGGCATCATTTTACTCGGGAGAACAAGGGGAACGCTGAGGAGTAGGATATTTGTGCCGGCACAATGATCCCATACAAAAATGTGTGGTAAAAGTGATTTATTCAGCTAAATTTGAGGTTTGCAGGGGATTCTGGGTAGGGAAACATTGGGGGATCCACACAAGCCATACCTCACTGGACTCCCCAGGGTGTCTAGTTTTCAGAAATATGTGGGTTTGATAGGTTCCCCTAGATGGCCACTAGCCGGTGGCCAAAAAACCAGGTTAACCCCCTACAAAACCAGGCAGTTTTATTATAGGTAATTTTGAAGTCTCCAAAGTATCATTTTGGCCATTTCCTGTTGATGCCACTATGCCTACCCAGCCATGTGAGGTACCATTTTTATCAGCAGACCTGGGGGAATGCTAAGTGGTAGGAACTTTGTGTCAGCCCAGTGATCCTACAACTTTCCCACTAAAAACAAATTTGAGAAAAACTTGTTTTTTCCAACAAAGTTTGAGATTTGAAGGGGGTTTTGGGTATGGAAATGTTGGGGGATCCATGCAAGCCATACCTCCCGGGACTCCCCGGGTCTCTACTTTTCAGAAATGTGTGGGTTTTGTAGGTTTACCTATATGACCGTCCAGCCTGGGACCCAAAACTCATGTGACCCCCCTTGCAAAACCAGATCGTTTTGTGATAGGTAATTTTGATGTCCCCACAATACGTTTTGGGCCCTTGCCTCTTGTGGGTACTTGACCCACCCACACGAGTGAGGTACCATTTTTATAGGGAGACCTGGGCAAACTCTGGGTGGTAGGAAATTTGTGTCAGCCCAGTGATCCTACAACTTTCTCACACAAAAATTTGAGAAAAATGTGATTTTTTTTCAGCAAAATTTGAGGCTTGCATCGGATTCTGCGTAGGAAAAAGTTGGGGGATCCACGCAAGCTATACCTCGCTGGTCTCCTCCGGGTCTCTAGTTTTCAGAAATGTGTGGATTTGGTAGGTTTCCCTAGATGGCTGCCGACCCCGGGACCAAAAACGCAGATGCCCCCTATCAATCAGAAAGCAACCTGGTTTTGCAAGGGGGGCACCTGCGTTTTTGGTCCTGCGCTCGATGACCATCTGGGGAAACCTACCAAACCCACACATATCTGAAAACTAGACACCATGGGGAGTCTAGTGAAGTATGGCTTGCGTGGATCCCCCAATTGTTCCCTACCCAGAATCCCCTAACATTTAGCTGAAAAAAATCACATTTTCCTCACATTATTGTGTGGGATCACTGTGCGGCACAAATATCCTACCACCTAGCATTCCCCCAGGTCTCCCGATAAAAATGGTACCTCACTTGTGTGGGTAGACATAGTGGCTGCAACAGGAAATGGCCAAATCGTACTGTGGAGACTTCAAAATTACCTATCATAAAACTACCTGGTTTTGCAGGGGGGGCATGGTTTTTTGGCCCTGCGCTCGACGGCCATCTGGGGAAACCCACCAAACCCACCCATTTCTAGCATTGATCCCCCAATGTTTTCCTACCCAGAATCCCCTGCAAACCTGAAATGTAGCTGAAAAAATTATATTTTTCTCACATTTCTGTGTGGGAAATTTGTGGGATCACTTGGCTGACACAAATTTTCTACCACCCAAAAATGGTACCTCACTTGTGTGGGCGGGCCAAGTACCTGTGGCAGGGAATGGCCCAAAACGTATTTTGGAGACATCAAAAATTATCTATCACACAATTAACTGGTTTTGCAAGGGGGCCACCTGCATTTTTGGTCCCGGGCTCGATGGCCATCTAGGAAAACCTAGCAAACTCAGACATTTCTGAAAACTAGACAACCGGAGGAGTTCAGGGAGGTATGGCTTGATTGGATCCCCAAATGTTTTCCTAACCAGAATCCTCTGCAAACCTCAAATTTAGCTAAAAAAAATCACATTTTCCTTACATTTTTGTGTGGGATCACTGCACTGGCAAAAATGTCCTACCACCGGCGTTCCCCTTGGTCTCCTGATAAAAATAATAGCTCACTTGTGTGGGTGTCCAATGCGGAATCGCATAAAAACGTATTTAAAAAAAATTATAGCACTTAGAGTTCGCGGTGCTATACCGTCAATCTCTATGTTTTTGGCCTTTCCCAGTTGCAGGCACTTGGCATACCCACACAAGTGAGGTATAATTTTACTCGGGAGACTGTGGGGAATGCTGAATGGTAGGACATTTGTGCCGGCGCAGTGATTCCAGCCTGAAATGTTAGGAAAATGTGAATTTTTTTTTGCAAAAGTTTAGTTTGCAGGGGATTCTGGGTAGGAAAACATTTGGGGACCGACGCAAGCCATACCTCCCTGAACTCCCCCAGGTGTCTAGTTTTCAGAAATGTCTAGGTTTGGTAGGTTTTCCTAGATGGCCGCCGAACATTGGACCAAAAACGCAGGTGCCTCCCTTGCAAAACCAGGTCGTTTTCTGATAGATAGTGGCCATCTGCGTTTTTGGTCCCGGGGTGGGCAGCCATCTAGGGAAACATACCAAACCCACACATTTCTGAAAACTAGACACCCGGGGGAGTCCAGGGAGGTGTGAATTGCATGGATCCCCCAACGTTTCCCTACCCACAATCCCCTGCAAACTTCAAATTTTGCTGAAAAAATCAAACATTTCTCACATTTTTGTGTGGGAAAGTTGTAGGATCACCGGGCTGACACAAATTTCCTACCACCCAGTATTTCCCCAGGTCTCCCGATAAAAATGATACCTCACTCGTGTGGGTGGGTCAAGTACCCGCGACAGGCAAGGGCCCTAAATGCATTGTGGAGACTTCAAAATTACCTATCATAAAACGAGCTGGTTTTGCAGGGGGTGGCACCTGGGATTTTGGCCCCAGGCTCAGTGGCTATCTAGGGAAACCTACCAAACCCACACATTTCTGAAAACTAGACACCCTGGGGAGTCCATTGAGGTATGGCTTGCATGGATCCCCCAACGTTTTCTTACCCAGAATCTCCTGCAAACCTCAAATTTAGCTGGAAAAAAATCAAATTTTTCTCACTTTTCAGTGTGGGAAAGTTGTGGGATCACCGGGCTGACAAATATGGAGAATGCAGGGTGGGTGGAAGTTTGTGGACCCATGCAGATTCCAGAACTTTCCATCACAGAAATGTGGGGAAAATGTGTTTTTTTTACAAAGTTGGAGGTTTGCAAGGGATTCTGGGTAACAGAGCCTGGTGAGAGCCCCACAAGTCACCCCCCATCCTGGATTCCCCTGGGTGTCTAGTTTTCAAAAATGTAGAAGTTTGCTAGGTTTACCTAGGTGCCAGCAGAGCTAGGGTTCAAAATCTGCAGCTAGGCACTTTGCAATAAAACGGTCAGTTTTCACTGTAAAAATGTGGTGCGTCCACATAGCGTTTTGGGCCGTTTCCTGTCGCGGGTAGTAAGCCTGCCCAAACAAGTGATGTACCATTTTTATCGGGAGACTCTGGGGAATGCTGGGTGGGTAGAAGTTTGTGATTCTGCGCAGATTCCAGAACGTTCCATCACTGAAATGTGAGGAAAATGTGGGGTTTTTTGCAAAGTTTGAGGTTTGCAAGGGATTTTGGGTAACAGAATCTAGAGAGAGCCACACAAGCCATCCCATCCTGGATTCCCCTTGGTGTCTAGTTCTCAAAAATATACAGGTTTGCTATGTTTCCCTAGCTGCCAGCTGCACTAGGACTCAAAATCCACAGGTAGGCGCATTCTGAAAAAAAGTCAGTGCCTAGTGAGCTTTCTGCTGCCCTGGGGAGGGGGGAAATCGGGGGCTATTGCCCGATGTGCCCCCAAGGGGGACAGAAAGACTGTGGCTATTTGTTTTGGAGGGGGTGGGGGCACTGGGATGCCCATTCTGGGCAGCCCCCACCACTATGTATAAAAAAAGCCAGCATAATCACTGGCGCCTAGTGGGCTCTCTGCCCCCCCAGGGGCAGATCAGGGGCTACTGCCCCTATCTGCCCCTCAGGGGACAGACAGACCGTGGCAATTTATTTGGGGTGGGGGCATTGGCATGCCCATTCTGGGCAGCCCACACCCCTACGTATAAAAAAAAAAATCCCTGGTTCCTAGTAGGCTTTCTGCCCCCCCGGGGGACAGATCAGGGGCTACTGCCCCCATCTGCCTTCTGGGGGGGGCAGAAAGACTGGCAGTTTTGGGGGGGTGGGGGCATTGGGATGCCCGTTCTGGGCAGCCCCTGCCCCGGACTTTGGGAAAATAATCCCTGGTGCCTAGTGGGCTTTCTGCCCCCTGGGGGGGCAGATAAGGGGCTATTATCCTATCCTCCTCCCAGGGGGGGCAGAAAGACTGTAGCATTTCTTTTTGGGGTGGGGGCATTGACATGCCCATTTTGTGCAGCCCCCACCCCTACGTATATAAAATAAATCCCTGGTGCTTAGTGGGCTTTCTGCCTCCCCCCGGGGGGGAAGCTCAGGGGCTATTGCCCCATCTGCCTCCAGGGGGACAGAAAGTTTTTTGTTTTCTTTGGGGGATAGGACAGGGGCATTGGCATGCCCTTTCTGAGCAGCCCCACCCCTGGCCTATAAAGAAAATAATCCCTGGCATCTAGGGTGCTTTCTGCCCCCCGGGGGGGCAGTTTGGGGGCTACTGCCACCATCTGCCCCCAGGGGTGCAGAAAGACTGTCTGCGGCAACATTTTATGGGGGGAGGAAAGGCCCTTGCCCAAGGGGCTGCTCCCCCCTCCCTGGTGGCTAGTGGGTGGATCCCTGCTTGAGGTCGCCCTACTGTGGCAATCCCCAAGGAGGGATCCACTAGGGAAGGGTACCATTGGAAAGGGGAGATTCTCCCCTTTCCAACTATACCTCTCCCAAGTGTTTCAGTGCTCGCGGGCTGAGATAGCCCCACGAGCACCGAAACAATGAAACTGAAACTAAGTTTCATTTTCATTTTCAATGCAATGACGTCAGCGCGCCACGGTTCCATCATGAGCACAAGAGCACTGGTGCTCATGACGGAACTATTCCGTCATGAGCACCGAAAGGGTTAAGACAATACATGTAAATAATAGCAACATTGGCAAGTATGACATTGATGACAATCTTTGATCTGAGATGGAATCAATTTACTCAGTTCTCTTCCTCCCTATTCCTAGCTAATATTTATATTAGAACCAACATTTTGCTCAATTTAGGAGCGTGCGTTAAACACCTCAACTGTCATTAAATTTCAGCAGGTCAAACCTGACAAACTTTAACGAGGAAAAATCAAATGGTATTGACGTGCCAATGTGTATTTTGATTTAAACACCAAAACCTGCATGCTATTTCTCACAAACTTGTAATAGGTGTTATTTATTTATATCACACAATAAATTACATACCAAGTGGTATCATTATTTATCTCGTAATCAGAGTGGTGATGGCAGTGCACCCAGGTTTGTGAATCTTTATTTCTGAACAGAAATTTTTCTTTGTGTCAGAATAGCATGCGGTCTACTGTTGGTCTACTGAACCGTCTCATGTAAGGTTACACTGTTATGTGAAGCCTAGATCATTGTGCTGACAATCAGTGTACATGTCGAATGCATGTATGGGTGGTGAGCCTGTGTCACATGTAGTGTAGTAGAACTCAATGTGTTAGGAGTCTGAGTACTTGGACCAAAAGTATCCATTTTTAATGGTCTCTGATTTACCATGGCACCAGATGGATGAGAGATGTACCTTCCCCAGACAGTGGAAGTTTACTGAATGTTTTCCTAAGACTGAAGGATGGAAATCCAGACACTAAAGTGATCGAAGATGGAGACAGAGCTGCTGCTAGAAATTTCATGATGATTTAGTTTGCTGATTATTCCTTACTAAGCACTGCCATTTGGTGAATGGCAAGGGTGAGGAAGTAAGACTGCAATTTTGGTTATTCACAGCGAAGAAGTTTCTAGGAATGACGAGCCCTTTTGTCTGTCCTTGATTACTGCTTCAGGTAGGCTGGTGACAGTCAGGTACAGATATCTTGCTGTCCATTGTGACCTTGTTTCGGATGCCCCTGCTTGGAGCCAGAATTATTGATACCTGCTGGAAGAACCATTACTTTGCACAAAAACTGTGTCTGAGGAGTAGCCAGAAAATGACATTTGAAAGCAAACCATCCCAAATCTGTTCTGACACTTTCAATAGTGGACTGTCATCCTCAAAAAGGTGTTTAAAAGTAGGATCCAAATCACCCCACTTTAATCCAGTTCCCAGTTCTTCTTGACTAAGGAAGTCGAGTGCTCTGCTGAGTTCTCAATCAACTGCTTTGTGACCAAGACTGGTGTCTCAATGACCAGAGGTAAGGGGACATCACCTAAAGTCTGCAACTTGCTGTAGAAGCTGAAGGTCTGTCTAGGTGCCTAGAAGCCTGCCTGTCTGTTCAGAGAGGAAAATACATTATTTGGCCCTGCAGGAGGACAGACAGTCCAGGAGGAGAAGCCCAGCATGTTCTTTGAATGTGGCACACTTAGATGTAGCTGACTACTATCTGGGAGTGAAACCAGTACCAACTCAAAGTGTGAGGGGTCACCCAGACTCCCACTACAGCTCCTGCTGTAAGTTATGAAAAGAAGTGTTTGCTGAATCATTGTTGCGTTGCCCAGCATTCTGGCAAACGGCTGCTGCTACCATCATGGGCTCCATCATCTGGAGCTGCTACATTGGTCAGGAAGCTACAATTGCTGGAATCAAAACCAACTGACAATATTCTTCATGGTGTACTCTGCCATTAAGGTAGATGTCTTTATATGGCCTTTTTAATAGGCCTGAAGAACACAGAAGTACATCAATGGGACTTTTCATGCTTTTGAAAGATGTCCAGTTAAAGCCCAATTCAGAATCATGCCCTATAAATTTTTTTGTGGGGGACATGTTGAAAAGTAATCTAACTCAAGTGCTGAGAAGTGGAAGAAGATATTGTATAAGGCTCAATGAAGACTTATGACCTCATTGAAAAATTGATAAACAAGGACAAAATATGGTTTCACTTTTCCTCTTTGTTTCATGTATATATGTATTTCAAATGGATAGGCACTCAGTATTTAGGAATTAGACAAAAAAAAATGTAAGGAGATGATTTCAAAATTCAGATGGACATGATCCTACACAAGGTTTACAAAATGTGATTATACAGAGTCCTTCTAAATATATTATAAACCACAACCTTAGTATATAAACATTTCTTTGCTTTTCTTATGAATTATTTTCTCTGGGTTTTATGAAAAAACACCAATGCATTACATAAAAAATTAAAAACAAACAAACACATGTGACTATTTTGATACACATTAAAGGAATATCCTTCCTAAAGGTCCACCATCATATGTTATACAGGAATATCAATTTTCACAATCTATATTCATTTGATTATATCATATGATTTTATGAACTATAAGTGAAGTAATATATAAGGGTATAAGCCTTGCATCAGGAAGGTGCACATTATAGTTAATGTAATGTGGCTAGCAATATAGAAATAATACATTATGTTTTCTAATAATAACTAAACTTTCACCTTTAGATATTTATTTGCATTTGTATGTTTTTTTTTTATTTTACTAAATCATTTTTTTGTAACAGATACTAAATCCATCATTGTTTTTCTTTTTATGTGTTTTAGGCAAAAGTACCTTTTGTATTACATTACTATGTCATCCTTTGGAACATTTAACGTTCAAGATGAACATATGGTAGTAGTCACCGTGAAACAGAGGAGAAAACCAAATCATTTGGATTGTGAAAACACCCCATAGATGCAGTGTATGTCTATGTAAATGAGAAAATACCTGCAGACAATTCAGTCTACCAGGTAGGTGAATGCGGATGCATCACAAGTAGATAAAACATCTTTGAATTATAAAAATGACATATTTGGTTACCAATTTTTAATTTAGGTCTGGAAGCAAGTCCCATTTACATTTTGGATATCAGTAGCTTACCACAGCTTTAGATATTACATTGTTCAATGGAATAGATTTGCAATCAGGTATTGGTATATATAAAACCCTTTCCACTTTAGTAAAAGTGGTGCTTGAATGGAGACTATTGATCCACTCATGTTCTCAAAAGTAGCTCATACCGAAGATGTTACAACTTAGGTGAGTTTCGGTAATTATTATTCCTAGAACACCCATACAGAATAATATAGAAATGTACGTGTTTTATGTCAAAACTTATATAAATGGAGCTGATGAGGCATCATTTTCATTTTCTCATTATTTCTTTAAAGAACAAATAGAGCTTTATTGCTACCCAATATTCAGCAGAGTCACTATGTTTGTTACTGGTATTTAGTAGTATTGGGCTGTGTTTATAGCCCAAGTTGGTGTTACTTTCCAACAGTCAGCTCAGTGCCTATGGTTGTTGGTCGTATTTAGTAATATTGGTCTCTTTAATAGCCACCTTAGTGTTATTAACCAATCAATTAATGGCTTACTTCTTAATTGTATTTCCTATCAAACTTGTTTACTTAACAAAAAAAATCAAAAGTTGTTTTAAGAACTACTCTATGTCTATGTTGATTTTGCCATATATATATATTTTTTGTATTTTGTAAGTACGATGGTACTTACGAAATACTTATGTGATAGTACCGCAGTAACTTTGCTTTTGTTGAACAGCATATCATTCGCTTATAACTCTGTCTATTGTAGAAAACCAGATGTTTACACCCTTTTCCCTCCATTTCCAGTAAGATATTCAATGGGGAAGGTTGGACCACTTCCCAGTAAGAAAATCTTGTCCTTGCAAGTCACCTTTGAGATTTTTCTGAACAGCAATGGTTGACCAACAAGATCCTGTCCTGCTTGAAGAGGAGGAAGAAGAGGTGGAGTGCAGGATGCAAGAGGATGAACAGGAGGCAGACACAGGAAACAGCTGTTCTGTTATTTAGAGTGGGAATAATAAATTTAACCCATCCAAAGTCCAACGCTTTCCCTACTGTTGCACAGACTGAAGTGGGAAAGTATATTTAACCCCTTGAAGTCCCACACTTTCCCTACTGTTGTTTGAACTGGAGAAGGAATAGTAAATCTAACTCCTCCAAAGTCCAACACTTTCAGTACTATTGCGGTGACTGTAGTGACTGGAGTAGGAATAGTACATATAACCCCTCCAAAGTGCAATACTTTCCCTACTGTTGCATAAAGTAGAGTGGGAATAATGTATTTAATATTCTTAGATGTTTGGCGGCAATAGTTTTCATAATATTGGTAAAATACTTTTTTATTAGCACTGTTTGTTTTTTTATATTTTATATTATCTCTTTTTATTTTTTTATTTATGTTACTGTTTATAGTATTTTAAGTAAATGTGTCATTTGGGTTTTTATATTTTTTACATTTTATTTTTGTCTACATTAATTAATATATATATATATATATATATATATATATATATATATATATATTCACTGAAAAAAACCATAGGTTTTAGGGAAAGTTATAGTTAGTTGGACATTGCACTCGTACAAAACCCGTGAAATTCCCCCGTTTTAGTTAGTTCAGCTAACTATAACTCGCGCCCCGCAATGCACTGCTGATGACGTCACATATTACATCCCTCATGACATGGTCAGTGACATCACTAATGACATCACTGATGACATCACTGATGACATCTCAAATGACATCACTGATGACATCACTGATGACATCATCCAGTGACTGTGTGTTTCTGTAAAGTTTAAATATGTTTAATATATATATGTAAAGGCGTATTGAAGAATGAGTGGGTGTATAAGTGTCTGAATGGATGTTTTACTAGGTGTGTGACTGACTCTACAAGTGAGTGCTTAAACATATGTTAGTGAATGCATGGGTTAGTGACTAAACTGTGTGAATCTCTGTATCCGTCTGTCTGTTGGTGTGTAAGTTACTGCATGGGTTTGTGAATAACTACATAAGTGTCTATGTGAGTTATTGATTGGTTGTCTGAGTATCTGTATGGGTGCCTGAGTGTTTGTGTGGGTGGGGTGTGTGTGACTCTGTGCTTAGATGTGTGAGTGGGTGATTCACTGTGTGCATAGTTTGAAGTGTGCATCTGTGATGGACTGTATGGGTGGGTGAGTGTGTGTATGGGTGTGTTAGTGAGTGAATGTATATCTTATTTGTTCATGTGTAAGTAACTACATATATAAAAGGCAGTATATATGTGTGTTAGAGTATATAAATGTCTATAAGTGAGAGTGTGTAATTGTGAGAGTGGCTGCATGGATGAGTGTTTGCTTGTATCAGTGATTGTATAAGAACGTAAGAATGTGCTAGTATTTGTATGACTAAGTGAGCTGGTGTGTGTATAACTGTATAGGTGAGTAAAGGGTAGTTTGAATAATTATTTCTATGACTGACTAGGTGTGTGAGTACCTCTATGGATGAGTGGCGGTGTGTGAGTTTCTATATAGGTGTATGAGTGCATATGATAGTCCTGTACTGAGTGACCATAAGTATGAGTGACTGTACGGGTGAGTGAGTGGATGTGTGTGTAGACCTAAGAATCAGTGAGTGGGTATGTAGTTATTGGTGTTGGAGTGTCTATGGTTTTGAGAATGGCAGTCTGTAATTTAGAGTGGGTGTATCTAAAGTTATGTTAGGGTGTGAGAAGATGCATGACATTATCACATGGATGATGTCATCAGTGATGTCATCAGTGATGTAATTTGAGATGTCATCAGTGATGTCATCAGTGATGTCACTGACCATGTCATGAGTGATGTAATATGTGACATCATCAGCAGTGCATTGCGGGGGGGGCGAGTTATAGTTAGCTCAACTAACTATAACGGGGGAATTTCACGGGTTTTGTACGAGTGCAATGTCCAACTAACTATAACTTTCCCTAAAACCTATCGTTTTTCACGGAATTTCTAAGGTTTTTTAAATGCTAATTTCTAACTATAACGTGCCTGAAACCTATGGTTTTTTCAGTGAATTTCAAAGGTTTTGTAAATGCTAATTTCTAATTATAACGTGCCTGAAACCTATGGTTTTTTCAGTGAATTTCAAAGGTTTTTCAAATGCTAGTTTGTAACTATGCCTACAGAAGTAGGACATGTGAAGAAAGGAAAAAAAACGCACAGAAAGAAGCAAAAGAAATGTAGAAAGAAACAGAAGTCCACAAAGACGAAGAAAAATGCAGGAAGAAGCAAGACATGTGCAGAAAGAACCAACAGAGGACCAGAAAGAGGCCTTGTTGCAAAATCATCCTGTGCCCACACCTTTTCCAGACGGGTACTGGTGGTAACTGACTCTGACCAACCAGGCCTAGAGCCAGTGCTATGGTAAAAGACACTACATACACTAGGGAACACTATGCGGTGGGGTACCCCTGTGATTAGCATGACCTCCTCTGTAACTCCCTAATACATAATAGGGCAAGGGGATTAAAACTACCTCTTAAAATGCGTCATGGGGCGCATTTGCACACTGGTGTAGGGAGGGGGGGGCCTGAGGTTACATGTGTACAAACACGCCCTCTGGCCATTTTAAGTTGGGGGTTAAAGTCCCCTTGAATCCTAAGGGTCCCTGGGGTCCAACTAGCCCACCAGGTACCTCCAGTAAGCGCCACAGAGTTGCGTTGCAGAGAGGTGTAAAAAGGGGCATGGCCTGGACCACCTCTCTGCAATGCAGCACAGTGGCGCTTACTGGAAGCACCTGGTGGGCTAGTTGGCCCCCAGGGGCCCTCATGATTGAAGGGGAATTAATTTCCCAACTTGAAACGCGCCACAGGGAGTGTTTGCACACGTCACATCAGGCCCGTGCCCTCCCTTCACCACTGTGTAAACACGCCCTGTGGCCGTTTTAAGTTGGCAAATTAAGTCCCCTTGAATCCTGAGGGTCCCAGGGGTCCAAGTAGCCCACTAAGTACCTCCAGAAAGCGCCACAGAGCTGCGTTGCACAGAGGTGTAAAACGGGGCGTGGCCTGGACCACCTCTCTGCAACGCAGGCCTGTGGCGCTTCCTGGAGGTACCTAGTGGCCTAGTTGGCCCCCAGGGGCCCTCAGGATTAAAGGGGACTTATTACCCAACTTAAAACGCGCCACATGGCGCGTTTCCACACTTGTGACATCAGGCCACGCCCCCTCCCTGCACCACTGCGCAAACGCACCCCCTGGTGCGTTGTAAATTGGGGGATTAAGTCCCCTTGAGTATGCGCCACAGAGCTGCGTTGCAGAGTGGTGTAAAAAGGGGCATGGCCTGGGCCACCTCTCTGCAACGCAGCGCAGTGGCGCTTACTGGAGGTAAGTGGTGGGCTAGTTGGCCCCCAGGGACCCTCCGGATTGAAGAGGAATTAATTCCCCAACTTAAAACGCGCCACAGGGTGTGTTTGCACACATGTCACCTCAGGCCCCGCACCCTCCCTTCACCACTGTGCAAACGCACCCCGTGGTGCGTTTTGAGTTGGGGGATAAAGTCCCCTTGAATCCTGAGAGTCCCTGGAGTCCAACTATCCCACGAGGTACCTCCAGTAAGCGCCACAGAGCTGCGTTGCAGAGAGGTGTAAAAAGGGGCGTGGCCTCTGAACACCTCTCTGCAACGCAGCTCCCTGGCGCATACTGGAGATTCCTGGTGGGCTAGTTGGCCCCCAGGGACCCCCAGTATTCAAGGGGAATAGTTCCCCATCTTACAACGCGCCAGGGGGCGCGTTTGCAGAGTGCTGCAGGGAGGGGGCGGGGCCTCCGGCGCAATGCCGGTCTTTTTTTTAAATTTATTTTTTTAGAAAGGGGGCTGTGTGGCCCCCCTTCTTTTCCTATTTTTGGGCCCTGGGGACCCCATCCCCCAGGGCCTGACACCTATTTGGTTCCTTTTTAAACAAAACTGAAGGGGGGCCACGTGGCCCCCCTCCTGAGGCCATTTTCGGTCCTGGGGACCCCATCCCCCGGGGCATGGCCATTGTTTTTTTTTTTTTTTAAATAATTGGAGGGGGGCTGCGTGCCCCCCCATCTCAGGCCATTTATGGCCCCAGGGACCCCATCCCCCTGGGCTGGCCTTTGCGTATTTTTTTAAAACATTTTTTATTATGGGGGAGGGGGACCGCGTGGCCCCCCTCCCGGGCCACTCATGGCCCCGGGGACCCCATCCCCCGGGGCCTGGCCTCTCGTTGGGGACCGTGGGGGGTCCCCAATCCCCCATGGTCCCGCCGGCTCCCCGCGTCCTGTGGTAGCCGGCATTGCTTTTCCACAAGGGGAGCAGCTGACATGCAGCTCCCCTTATGGAAAAGCAATTCTGCTTTGCTTCATTGAAGCGAGAGCAGGTTTCCTGCTCTTGCTTCAATGAAGCAGCAGAGTTTGCAATGACAGGGCGGGAGCTGCGAGGCTCCCGCCCTGTCATTGCGAACAGCAGTGTCCCGGGGTGGGCATCCCGGAACACTGCAGGAGCCGGCCCTGGGGGTGGCGGTCCCCAGGGCCATCAAGGGCTCCAGGAGGGGGCCGCGCGACCCCTCCCAACATCTGCACAGCCGCGGGGAGGTGGTGGTCCTCGGGGCTCGGGGTCCGTAACGGACCCCCAAATTTACATTTTAAGTGCCCCAGGGAGGTGGCGGTCCCGGGCGTGTGGGGGGGCTTGAGCCCCCCACCCATGTATTTTTTTTTTTTAAATGAAGCCCCACGGGGTGGTGGTCCCCGGGGCTGCGGGGGGGGCAGGGTGCCCCCCACTATTATAAATAATGAAAGCCCCAGGGGTGGTGGTCCCGGGGCTTGGGGGGGCCTTAGAGGCCCCCCACACTCTAAAAAAACAAGCCCCGGGGGGTGGCGGTCCCCGGGGCTGCGGGGAGCTGCGTGCCCCCCACAAGTCATTATTCAAGCCCCGAGGAGGTGGCGGTCCCTGGGGCAGTGTGGGGGGGATTGGGCCCCCCCCACACTTTTTTTTTCATTGCCCCTGGGACTTGGCCCACCCGGGGGCTAATTAGTAACGAAGCGCGGGAGCCCGCGCTTCGTTTTTTTGTTGTTTTGCAGCCGGATCCGCGGATCCGGCGCGCATTTTGCCGAGTCACAAGATGGCTGCCAACACTTCCTGGTTTGGAGTGTTTACAGCCAATTAGCATGAAGCTCGTGGTCGGGAGGGTGCACGGATCCTCCGCGGCCATAAATATCGAAACATTTATTTTGGATTTTCTCAGCAACTACTGAACGGATTTACACCATTTTTAGAAAGGGTGCTTTCTGATCCAAGCACTACCTTTTTGCCAAATTTGGTGTAATTCCGTTCTGCAGTTTTGGCTGTAGCCTTGCATAAAGTTTCCTATGGGAAATTGATTTTTTGACTCTTATTTTTTGAATTTCTCCGCAACTACTGAACGGATTTACACCATTTAAAAAAAGTCGCTTTCTGCACCAAGCGCTACCTTTTTGCCAAATTTGGTGTAATTCCGTTCAGCAGTTCGGGCTGTAGCCGTGTTTAAAATTTCCTATGGGAATTAACATGGAGAAAACACGTTTTGGGACCCCCCTTTTTCCTCGGCCCCCGCTTGATGAATCACCCCGAAACTTTCAAAATAGGAGCGGACCGGAGCGGGCCATTAGTTTTGAAAATTTCACAAAGATTCGTCAATCGGCGCCAAAGTTATTGGGAATAGAATGTTACGATTTTCCTATGGTAACTAGGTCCTAACTATAACTACCTACTGGCAACCGCCAGTAGGTAATATATATATATATATATATATATATATATATATATATATATATATATATATATAGAAATCTACATTTTGAAGTGTTTAAATGTGTTACAGTTTTATTGTGTATGTATCATATATATGTTGAGGTCATAAGTAGTGCATTGCAGGGCATAAGGTATAATTAGCTCAGGTAACTATAACTGCTGAAGCCCCACTTTGTACAAAACCAGTGAAATTCAGCAGTTAGAGTTACTGAACTAACTATAACGTATGCCCCCGTAATGCACTGCTATGACCTCACATATTGCATCACTTATGACACGATCAGTGGCATCACTGATGCCATCACCGATTACATCTCAAATGACAACATCTGTTGCCATCATCCACAGAACAAGTCACACAACTACTCACACTCCCACACAATCTCTCGAACAACCACTCAGACACCCACTTACTCATACACAGAGCCACTCACACACCCTTTCACTCACACACAGCCACTCATACAGCCATTCACGTACCCATACACCTACTCACACAGCCACTCACTCACCCATGCAGTCAGTCATATAGCCACTCACTCACCCACTCATTCACCAATACAGATACTTACACACCCAGTCACTCACCCATACAGCCTCTCAATGGAGCCACACAACCACTAACATACACACTCACACATCCATACAACCCCTCACACATCTACTCACCCTTACAGCCATTCACACAGACACTAACTCTGCAATATAGCCACTCACCTATTCACACAACTAATCAAACACCCACTCAAAAAGCCACTCCCTCACCAATACAGTCACTCACACAGCCACTCACTCACCCGTGCAGCTAATCACACAGTCACTCACTCAAACATACAGCCACTCACACACTCATATTGCCACTCAGATACCCACTCACACAAGAATACAAACAGGCACACAGTCACTCACATAATATATGTTAGAAATTGAATAACTCATTACTAGCATACAAAGTATACCAATTTATGTAATGTAGTAGCTCACTATATATATTTAACACTCATAGAGCCAGATGTACAACCCTTCCATTTTGCGACTCACAAATTTCATTGGTTTAGGACTCTCAATTTGCGACTCACAAAATGGAATTTACAACAGTGTTCAGACACTGTTTGCGATTCCTAATGGGGTTGCAAATTGCCTGCCTCATTAATATTCATGAGGCAGGTGCAATTTGCGACCCCATTGGGAACGGCTAGAACTCCCTGGGATGGTGGCCTGCTGGGGTCAGCAGACCACCATGCCTGTGACTGCTGTTTCAATAAAGCAGTTTACTTTTTTAAATGCAGCCTGTTTTCGTTAAAGCAAAACAGGATGCATTTTAAAAAGAAAAATGAAATGGTTCTGTTTCATTTTTTAAGAATAGGCTGTGGTCCGTAGGACCACTGCCTGCTCTTAAAAAATATTTTTGCTACCAGTCACAAAAGGTAAGGGGTCCCCTTGGGATCCCTTCCCATTTATGAGTAGCTTACCAGCATTTTGGAATGGGTGGTAAACTGCAAGTGTTTTGCGGCCCCAATTGTAGCCGCAAAACAATCGTATATTGAAGTGAGCCTTGCTATTAGGAAGGGAAGTCTTTGGCACACCCCTTCCTAATAGCAAATCGCAAACTGTATTTTGCGAGTCGGGAATAGATAACCAATTCACAAAATAGGGATTGTACATAGGGCAGACTTATTTTGGGGTCGCAAATTGTCCGATTTCCCATTTGCGACTGCAAAAAACGGTTGTACATCAGGCTCATAAAATTTTAAAAAACGCTCACACGAACTGGATCATTTCATGAGATATGTCATCAGTGATGTCATTTGAGATGTCATCAGTGATGCCATTAGTGATGTCACTGACCATGTCATGAGTGTTGTAATATGGTAGGTCATAAGTAGTGCATTGCGGGGGCATAAGTTATAGTTAGCTCAGGTAATTATAACTGCTGAATGTCATGGGTTTGTACAAGTGAAATCTGAGCCTAAATATAATGTCCCTTTAACCTTTGTTTCTTTCAGTGAATATATATATATATATATATATATATATATATATATATATATATATATATATATATATATATATATATATATATATATATATATATACATACATATATATATATATATATATATATATTTAAACCTTTGATTGTTTTGTTGAATACTTTGATGGTTGCAATAACAGAATAAAGTAAATTACTACTATATATATATACATATATATATGTGACCAAGGCTGCTGGGCAGCCGAAACGCGTTGTGTGAATAAACAATTTCCTGCAGCAACTGGGTTTGTTTGTGCTGCATCCTGAGAGTGCGCCTACAGAAATTTATGAAATAGTGATGACAAGCTGGTGTGCTCTTCTGGCACGTGCACCACTTCCCATGGTGCCTACAGTTCCAGAAGAAGCAACAAGTCTGTGATATATATATATATATATATAAATATTCACTGAAAAAAACATAGGTTTTAGGGACAGTTATAGTTAGTTGGACATTGCACTCGTACAAAACCTGTGAAATTCCCCCGTTATAGTTAGTTCAGGTAACTATAACTCGCGCCCCCGCAATGCACTGCTGATGACGTCACATATTACATCACTCATGACATGGTCAGTGACATCACCGATGACATCACTGATGACATCTCAAATGACAGTTATAAAGATCAGATCGATTTTTTGGATGTCAAGGTTATGGCACAACAAGGTACCATTGAGACAAGTTTGTTCCGAAAGGGCAACAGTCTTCTTCATGCCCTCAGTGGCCATCCTGACGCTCCTAATTGGAGCATTCCTTACGGTGAGCTACTGAGGCCAAGAAGAAACTGTAGTAGTGATGGAACATACTACAAGGAAGAAAAGGTCATGATCGCCAGATTTAAAGCACGGGGCTACCGGAATTGGGTTTTGGATCGGGCTCAATCTAAAATCAAAACCACAAATAGACAAGAACTTCTTAAACCGAGGGAGGTTACTCAGGAATCCCAGGAAACAAGAGTGATCTTAACATACAACAGGGACTCTCATAAAATACAGAAAATCCTAACAGCCAACTGGGAAATTCTTAAAAGTGACATCACGGTGGGCCAAACCATTAGTGACAGACCCAAAATAACATATATAAAGAGCCGCAGCCTCTGGGACATGTTAGTACATGGGGATATAACTGAAACACGTAAGACCCACATACACAATCTCAAAGGATTCTATCCATATGGACACTGCAAGGCGTGCCTATCCAGTCACATGGTTAAGGAATTCAGCAGACCTGATCCCAACAGGAATTTTGTTATCAACCAATTCCTAACATGTAGTTCATCATATGTTATTTACATTTTGGAATGCCAGTGCATGAAGAGATATGTAGGCAGCACCACCCTGATGGCTAAGAAACGTGTGTTAGAACACCTTTGGGCCATAAATAACAAAGACCCACACTACCCTGTGGCCAGACACTTCCAGGACTATCATTTGTCCAATAGCTCACTCCTGCGCTACTACATAATTGAACAGGTAGGGCTTGGGCCAAGAGGTGGGAATAGAGAATTAAAACTGCGGAAGAAGGAATCCAGATGGATCCTTGATCTTGAGACCAGATACCCCTCAGTGCATAACCTTGACGAAGAATTGGCCACACATTTAATTGAAGAATGAGTTGTACAGAATTGAAACATTTGTGTGTTGGCTTTACAGTTGTTTCTGACCAAATTTGCGAAGATGTGTATCTTCAACCATGATGTATGACACTGTATATGATGTGCACTTATATCTTTACATGTTTAAACTTGAGGTTTTAATCATAAATTTCTTTCTCTTTTCTTCTTTCACAGGAGCAAAGGAAGGTATCCACCGTACGCTGACGGTCACTTCACGGGTTCCCTACCCTTTTCTTCCCCATTCCTGGGAGTGCACGTCCAAATAGATAAGAACTTTTTCACTTGCTCCACGTTGTTTTTATTATCAACTTTGTAATGTGGTTAACACACTCATTCCAATCACCTCTCAGCGCTAGTATGGTTGTAGTACTTCACCACTGTCAGTGGTTTCTTCATTGAAGCCTTCTCAGCCACTGCATAACTGTATTAGGAGCAAATTTTATTCATGCACTTTGGCCTTCTTCATCTATCCCATTTGGCCCCTAGCCACTTTGGCAGAAGTATGGTTACATGGGGATAATGGGGTGTACCTGATGTCAACGCTCCGCTTTCCCTGCCCGTCATTTATTTCCCCTTTTAGCACTAAGCCGCTAGTATGGAGGCTCATAAATGACAAGTTGGACCTGATTAAGAGGTTACAGACGTAGTTAGTTTGTCTGCGACGCCCAACATTATGCTGTGGGCTGTTCACTTACCAGGCATTGAAATGCAATATGCACAATTATGTCAACTCTCCGCTTTCCTTGCCTGTCATTTATTTCCCCTTTTGGCACTATGCTGCTTGTATGGAGGCACATAAATAACAAGTTGGACCTGATTTAGAGGTTACAGACGTATTTAGTTTGTCTGCGACGCCCAACATCAAGCTGTGGGCTGTTCACATAACGGGCAATGTAATGCAATAAGCACAATTATGTATTCAATAACATTTGTTTAACTTTAAGATGGCCGCCACTGTGGGAATGGTAACTACCAGTACCGCAGTTAGTATAGAGTTATTTGAAGCGCCAAGTGTGGAAAGCTGTGTGCTATTATATTTATTTTGATCATCATCGTGAAATATAAAACTGTGAGCTATTATGTTGATTATTATTATGATGTAACATGTTTTCATTATGAAATGTATAGTTCTAAGATGGCCGCTACCAGTGGTGTTCTGACAGGAAGTCCCTTGTTTGTGTTTTTAGCCATGCATTGCACTATGTAAAGCACTTTTTTTCATAACTCAGTGTGTGATCAAGACTGTTTGTCGAAACGCGTAACTACTGAGTGTTAAACGCTACACTTTCTCCGATATCTCTGAGAGCGCGTTATTATTTGGAATTGTGTGGATAAAAAAAATAATATATATATATATCAAACTCCAACTCCAGTTCCTTTGATTAAGCAACGGGATATATATATATATATATATACAAACCACTTTCTCTCAGTCAAGAAAAATCCAGGACACTCCAAGATGCTTATTTCATTTACTGTACAGAGCAGTTTCTGCAGTAAATGAAATAAGCATCTTGGAGTGTCCTGGATTTTTCTTGACTGAGAGAAAGTGGTTTGTCTATTACGGATTACCGGAATCCATCCAGGACCGCCGCGAGGTTTAGCCCCTTACTACCGGACTGTGTTTTGAAATATATATAGATCATGTTACATACGCAACAATGCGTCCAATCTGAAAGCAGTATACAAAGAATACTACAATAAATTATCGACATGGAAGACCAAAGGCCTCATCACCACAGAAGAATATAAGTTGCTGAAAAAAGATAATCCAGTGACGCCATCCATGTATTTTATTCCTAAAAATACACAAGGACCCTAAAAAACCTCCAGGTCGACCGATAATATCTGCCCGGGAAGGATTACAAGAACATACTTCTAAATACGTGGATTTTTTCCTTCAAGACTATGTCAAAGCACTACCGTTGTACGTACGAGATACCAGTGATTTCTTAAGAAAGATTAAAGATGTTGAATGGCATGAAGAATATCTGTTGATTGCATTAGATGTAACATCTTTATACACCAGCATCAAACACTGTATGGAATCAAAACAGTAAAACATTATCTGACACAAGGATATTTCCGATACAATAAACATTACATTATGTTAATGGAAATGTTGGAATTCTGTTTGAACAATAACAACTTTATGTTCAATAACCTGCTATACCAGCAAACCAGAGGGGTAGCCATGGGGGCCAGCTTCTCTCCCAGCTACGCATGTTTACACATGGGCTGTTGGGAGGAGCTGGTCTTCATGGGGGAACATGGCCAGTACATCAGTAACAATATCAAAATATGGCTTCGCTATATTGATGATTTGTTTGTTGTGTGGCAAGGTACACATGAGCAAGAGGGAGAGTTTGTAAAGGCTATAAATCAGAATGAAGTTAATCTACACTTCACAGCAACTATTAGTAAAGCAACTGTCAATTTTCTAGACACCCAGGTCTATATTAGGGATAACAAAATAGAAACCCGACTGTATAGAAAAGAAACATCAGGAAACTCCACTTTACATGCGAGTAGTTCGCACCCCAAACATCTCATAAATAGTATACCCTAAGGTGAGATGTTTCGCCTTAGGCGCATCTGCAGCAATGAAAATGATCTAAAAATAGCTCAGGAAAACAGCAGCATAAGATTTTCAAGAAAGAGGGTATTCAAAACATGTTATCAATAAAGCTATTTCAAAATTGATGCTGCATGATAGAGAGGTGCTACTCAGTGACAAACATCCTAATACACAAGAAACTATGGGAGCCAGGAGGGTAGAAAAAGATCAGGGGGCTAATGAATGTAGGATGATCATGAGATACAGCAAGCAACAAAACAGTCTATGCAAAATTATCCCAAAAAATTGGCCACTGGTCCTTAATGACTCTGTGATTGGACCCCTGCTACCGCAGAGGGTGTCCATCACATACAGTAAAGCGCCATTCATGAGAGATGTATTGGTTAACACCAGCCCGGAAATAATTGATGGTACTAGCTGGTTACAAACGAATAAGGGATTTTTCAAATGTAAAACCTGCAAGGCATGTCTACATGGTATCAATACAAACACATATATGACACCATTCAGCAGCAAAGAGTATAAGCTTCACAAGCTCCTGACTTGCAAGACAGAATATGCTGTCTATGTGCTGGTATGCCCTTGTGGCCTCCAGTACATAGGCAGCACAAAATTGCAAGTCCACAAGCGGGTACTACAGCATTTACGTGCCATCACCAACCAAGACAACACATATCCTGTGGCGCGTCATTTTAGGGAGATGCATGATTCCAACAACTCAGAACTGAAATATTTTGTAATAGATGCAGTGCCACTCAGCAGATGAGGAGGAGACAGAGAATCCAAATTGAGAAAATTAGAGACAAGGTACATCTTACAATTAGACTCCAAATATCCAGGGGGATTGAACGCGACGGAGGATTTATACACCTGACTAGGATAGAAACATCAGTGTAATACAAAATGTTTTTATATATGACATGGTTTTATTCGATCAGGTAGATCAATGCACAAGTATCTTACAGCTCATATGATGTTAGGTTATATTTCAGACTTAATATTTAAAAATTGAGACATGATGATGTATTTAATTATATATTTATATATGATTATGATTGTATTCTAGGCTATATATTGTGTATAATGTAGTGATTATTTAATAATGTATTTACATGTATTTATATATTTATTTATTTATTCAATTATTTATATAGGTATTTATATATTTATACATTTGCACTTGCGAAGATTTGCACAGGTACACTTCGAATAAGATACTAATAAGCTTTTCTACCTCAGCCATGATTCATTTAGGTATTAAAACCGCAATACAATCCATCAATTCAACATCCATAGTATTTGGATAATTGTTTAGATGACCGCCCACATGAGAAAGAAAATGAGATCGCCACCATTTGTTGTTCAACAAAAAATAACCTGTACAGAACGGTGTTTTGTAAATAGTACGAGTGCACACAGTTTTCTACATTCACTACTCACTTCTACAGTCAACACATAAATAACGGTAGACATATTCATCTCATATAGAAAGGCATACATACTTACGAAATTGCCAAGTAACTCAAAGTGGATTTAACCTCAGTATTAGACAGTGATGTTGTTGTTTAATAACAAATTACACATCAAATGGCATGTTGATGGCAATACTCAATTCTCTTCATTCAAGGAGAACAATAAGCATTTTTGCACAATCTGAATTATACAGCGTTTTAATGTATTTACTTTGATTTTAGATGCACTATTAGTATTGCAGCTATAATTACTGAAAATGACAGTACTTGGTGTTAAAATACTTTATTGAGATGTATAGAGGATTCTTCTATGTCTATGACAGCACTAAGCACGTGGTAATAGTTTTGAACGCACCTGTCACTTTAAAAATGTTTCCAAAACGGATCCTGCCATGTCATGTGATCAAGGCTCGGTAAAGCCGAAACGTTATGGCGACGGAGCAATATAGAAATTCTGCACGAAGATTTGTGGTCCGTGTCCGTGTTTGGAGTAATCCATGGATATAAGGAAAGAAGTTATATATATATATACCAATCGAAGTTGCTCACGCTATTGAAAAGCGGGTCCGTGTGTCTGTGATTCACGACACACACGAGGAGCAACGTACCTTTCTGGTGGGGCGCAAGTAAGGCAGCGAACTGGCCCAGGTGAAATTAGCGACCCAATGGAAATTAGTATTGCCAGAGGTTAAGGAACTTGTGCATCCACTATGGAATAACTACAGACTACGGTAACCACAATACTTAGCGCAGACATGCCCAGGAGGGCGGTACTAAGAACTTAAAACTCACCTGCACGTCACTGCAAAATTGCTCCTTTCCCCGAATGCCTAGCCTGTGACCAAGGGGAATTCATCCCAGAAACGCGTAAAGCGATATGGCAAAGAAAATCGCTATGAACTCTGTTTCCAGTGTTGCTGCTGCCAGCCGGAATAAAATGGTTTAAAGAAAACGTTGGGTGTGGCGGCTTCAATAGCGTGAGCAACTTCGATTGGTATGTGTAGTGGCCTGCTCTGGCCACGAAGACACCCCACCACTTGAAAAGCGGGTCCGTGTGTCTGTGATTCACGACACACACGAGGAGCAACGTACCTTTCTGGTGGGGTGCAAGTAAAGCAGCGAACTGGCCCAGGTGAAATTAGCGACCTGATGGAAATTATTATTGCCAGAGGTTAAGGAACTTGTGCATCCACTATGGAATAACTACGGACTATGGTAACCACAATACTTAGCGCAGACACGCCCAGGAGGGCGGTACTAAGAACTTAAAACTCACCTGCACGTCACTGCAAAATTGCTCCTTTCCCCGAATGCCTAGCCTGTGACCAAGGGGAATTCATCCCAGAAACGCGTAAGGCGATATGGCAAAGAAAATCGCTATGAACTCTGTTTCCAGTGTTGCTGCTGCCAGCCGGAATAAAATGGTTTAAAGAAAACGTTGGTTGTGGCGTCTTCAATAGCGTGAGCAACTTCGATTGGTATATATATATATATATATATATATATATATATATATATATATATATATATATATATTCCAACACTCTTACCAAGTTGAAGTGAGAAACAAGCCCTATATATATGTATATCCAACACACAGCCATTGCCCCATTACGTAAACACGTGAAACCAAGATAGTCCTCAAGGGCAATGGGGCGCTCTTACTGGTGGTGTGTCCTCAGTGGCAGGACCACGCCGCTTAACACCCAACACACTCCTTCTTCACAAAGGAAAGGCGCACTCCCAAATCTGGCAGTTTAAGTAATTTATTTTAAAAGCTAACGGCAGTCCTGATGCGTTTTGGTCAGCATGGCCTTCCTCAAAGGTAGAGTCCAGCATTTAACATGTTTAGCAACCCTTCATTCATTTGCCAAATTTATGATCCTGACCCCCATTGGACCTCCTCGGTGGATGCAGGTTAGATGCAATTAAACTTCATACTGCCGACATTTGTTCCATTGCAGTTGCATTTTCAAGGCTGCATGAACCTATACCTTGGTCAGACCAAGGCGGCAGCCATAGCCCCATTACGCAAACACGTGAAACCAAGATAGTCCTCAAGGGCAATGGGGCGCTCTTAAAGGTGGTGCGTCCTCAGCGGCACAAAGAAATATATCCTATTGGAAGATGCTAATAGATAGTTATAGTTAGAACCTCATTTCCATAGGATATGTGTTTTTTGACTTGCCCATAACTTTGGCACTGTTTGATGAATCTTCTCGAAATTTTCCAAAACAAAGTGCAGTCCTCTGTCTAGTTGTGCATGGAAAGTTTTGGGGTGATGCATCAAGTGGGGTCCATGAAAATGGGGGAGTCAAAAAAATTGTGTTTCCCCAGTTAATTTCCAGAGAAATTTTAGACACTACTACAGCCTGAACTGCTGAACGGAATTGCACCAATATCAAATTTGGTAAAAGGTAGATCTTGTTTCAGAAAGCGACCTTTTTATGATTTGGTGCAAATCCGTTTATTAGTTTTTGAGCTATTAAAGGAAAAATGAACTTATATATCTTGAGACGCGAATCATTTGCGGATCCATCACAGTCCTTCGCTAACCCACACACCAAAAGGAATGCAGTGATTGCAGTGATTGCCTCGCCTCAACTTCAGTATTTGCGAACCTGTTGCGATGCTCAGTTCGTCCCCCCATGTAAATTTGCGGTGGATTTGTGAATTCTGCAAAAACAAAATAGGTACCCACTCAAAGACCCACTCAGGCACTCATGCACCCACTCACAGACCCACTCAGACACTCACACACCCACTCACAGACCTACACAGAGACTCATGCACCCACTTACAGACCCACTCAGAGACTCATGTACCCACTCACCGACCTACTCAGTGACTCAGGTACCCACTCACAGACACATACAGACACACATGCACCCACTCACAGACCCATTCAGACACTCATGCACCCACTCACAGATCGACTCAGATACTTTTGCACCCACATACCCACGTACACACCCACATACCCACACAGACACTCACACACACCCCACAATTGCACTCCACCACTGACGCACCCACTCAGAGACCCACTCAGACACTCCTAAACCCACTCGGAGTCCTACACAGAAACTCACGCACCCACTTGTAGACCTACTCAAACCCTCAAGCACCCACTAACAAACCCAATCAGACACTCTTGTACTCACAGACCCACTCAGACACTCTTGTACCCACTCAGAGACCCACACAGACACTCACACACCCACTCCCAGATCCACCCATGCACTCATGCACCCACTCACAGACCCATTCTGACACTCATGCACCCAGTCACAGAGTCACTTAGACACTCTCAGACCCACTCAGAGAGGCACTGATAGACTCTAGCACCCACACATAGACCCACTCAGACACTCATGCACTTACTCACAGACTGACCCAGACACTCATGCAGCCACTCACAGAGCCACTAACACACTGACCCATCCAATCAGATACATACACTCAGTCACACAGTTGGGAATCCTTTATGTGTTTCTGTGCATTGAATGTGCGCATTTGCTTTGCAGATTTGCCATGGAGTCGCATATTAAAGAAAATAAATAAAAAAGGAATTTAAAATGGAATTGCGCTAGTAGTTGAGAAATTGATGACTCTTAGAAGAGCCTTAGGATCTCATTTACAAGAACTGATGCATCGCTGCATTGCATCCGCGATGCATCAAAATGACTTGCGATTCATTGCATCATTTTTAAATGCCATGGATGCACCACATTTACAGTATGCAGCTTCCACCTGTCTGATATCATAGCAGAAACTAAAGCATTGGGAGCAAAACTGACGTAAGGCTGGTTAACAACACACAAAGTGACACTAACCACCCTTACATCACTTTTCAGTGCATCAAGTGCCAAAAAGCATTTAAAAAGGGACGCTTTGTGGAAAAAAATGGCACACTTCACAGAAGGCAGCCATGGAGAGGAGAGAAAAGAGCAGCAACCTTGACAAAAACCCCAACAACACCAGCAGCAGCCAGGATTTCTAGATAGACTCCCAGGGGAAGAGGAAGTGCAACTTCAATGACGAGAAGAATGACATCTTGATCACTGAGATGATAGAGCACCTACATCAGCTGTTTGTCAACCTAAAATTGCCATTAGGAAAGAAAGACGCCATTAGGCAGTCCATAGTGGCCAAGATCAACAGCCTGGCACAAGCCAAGAGGACAGTCACCAACTGCAAGAAACGCTGGCACGACTATGAGCGCAGGACAAAGGAGAAACTGGCCAACAACCTGAAGGCAGCCATGTAGACCAGAGGAGGAAGCCCGGCACCACAGGAGGAGCTGGATGACTTGGAGGAGCGGGTGGCAGCTGTCATTCCAGATAAGTTGGTGGCAGGAGTTCCAAGACAGGACAGTGCAACCCACGAAGAACAACTAGACCTGTATGGTAAGTCGCAGCAAGTGGCAATGTGGGAAAAAGGGTAATGTTGTGCAGTGCAGCTAGCTAGTTCCCAGTGCTCCACTGCTCTGTGTGCAGGGCAAAGGGCAGGAATCTGGGTCATGTACCGCTAAACATCACATAAATGTAAGTCACACTGCCCAGTCACATATGGTACAGCTCAGTCCCGCTCCATCATGTTTATCCCTTCCATGTGTGAAGTGCAGCACCAGTCGAGGTTCACCTTTGTATAGTGGCACATGTACTGGAATGTATAACATGAGTTACCACAAACACAAGTCCCACAATACAAAGCAAAAAACATGGAATGCAACAGCACATCATGCATGAACACATCAACCCTGCCCAACCTGACTGTTGCAATGCAGGTCAACTTGCACCATGATGCCACTGGGTCTAATTTGGACCCATGCACACAAATCTGGACTGTAAACCAGTGGAATACAATGGGATTGTCAGAGGAGAAAATGCACATCTGAGAGGAGGGTCAGGTGTGGGGCATGTGAAGTATTAACACAAAGGAACATGCCAAGAGTTACATGTTTAGTAAACAGCATGATACTACATAGTACGCAGCTGTCCTGACATGGGGGGGTGAGAGCACACAGGTGTCAGCTCCCATGGTGGGACTTGTCAAAATTCTGTCATTAACAAAATAGACTCGGGCCTCATTTACAACTTTTTGGCACAGGGCTGCGCTGCAAGTCTTCTTGCTGCGCTGCTCTGTGTGAAAAGGAAAGGGCAGGAATACCCCATATTAATGAAATAAAGTGCATTTGTGTCCTTTCTGCCTGCACCAATGCACAATTTGGTGCCTAGGGCCAATGCAGGCACCCTTGCACCATGATGCAAGGGTGTCTGCATCGTTGGCACGATTGCTTTTGTGCAGGAAGGGACACCTTCCTGCACAAAAACAATCAATGGAGGCATTTTCCTCTTTCTATGTGTGCTGCAGGATTCAGCCCACATAGAAAGAGTAAAAAACAAGAAGAAATAAAGGCATTTCTCCTTGTTAAGCCTACCCTAGAGAGGTGCATAGTTTTGATGCATTCTCAGGGTTGACAGATCCTTGTAAATATGGGAATGTGTCAAAACCCATGGGTGTTGTGAGGGGAAACCCACCACAACACCCATGGAATGTTTCCTTGACGTAGAGTAAGGCAGCGCTGTGCTTTTATCTGGCTTGCCTTAATCCACATCTCTGAGGCCATGAAAACAACTCAAAGTGGCTTTCCGTCACCTCACAGATATGATCGAGAGGCCTGCACCACCTGAGCGTCATAAAAAGTGATGCTCCGGGAACTTTGGCCTTTTATGTGTGTTGAAATAAAAGATGGTGTGTGGCCCTAGTGGGCCCCTGGTAGTGCAGTGCAGGTGCTGGCTGATCATGTCAAACTGCCACTGTGTCTGACTGTCTCAAAAACACAAGAGCAACCCATATGTCCATGTGAACTGGGTAATAGCTAATCAGCTGACAACAATTGTTCACACGGAACTCTTTTATAGGAATTTTTTGTTTGTTTTCAATTATATGATGTCTTGCAATGACTCTCACATAAGAAAAAGATCACTACAATCTTAAGGTTTAAATTGATTTCCACATTATAGCATTTACTAAATGTTTACACATGAATTACGTAGCCCAGAAAGAATTAATAGTTAATACTCACTTCAGCCGAAATGAGTAACCTCAGACCTTGGTCCTAGGAGCACACTCTCCCCGGCAGCTCCGCTGTGATCTGCGTTTCACCTCAGGGAATCCAGCGCCGCTGTTGCAGGGTTCGAGACCACCCTGATTCCAGTCTTTCCTGCGCGCCGTGACCTGTGACGAAAATTGCTTAATTTGTCTGTTTTTGTGCCTGCTGCTGTTTTCTTGTTCTAGTTCCCCTCATTGCCTCTACTGTGTGCCGTTTTGTCCCCCCTCGTCTCCCCGCCATCTCCCGCCGCCACTGACCACTTAACCCCTCCCCCTACCACCCCGCTCCTGCCTCCCAGCTGCAGGTCCCTCCCCCCTCCCCTACATTATGGCGACCGCTGCGGGGAGCGCGTGTGAGTCCTCAGACCTTGGTCCTAGGAGCACACTCTCCCCGGCAGCTCTGCTGTGATCTGCGTTTCACCTCAGGGAATCCAGCCCCGCAGTTGCAGTGTTCGAGACCACCCTGATTCCGGTCTTTCCTGCGCGCCATGACCTGTGACGTAAATTGCTTAATTTGTCTGTTTTTGTGCCTGCTGCTGTTTTCTTGTTCCAGTTCCCCTCATTGCCTCTACTGTGTGCCGTTTTGTCCCCCCTCGTCTCCCCCATCTCCCGCTGCCGCTGACCACTTAACCCCTCCCCCTACCGCCCCGCTCCCGCCTCCCAGCTGCACGTCCCTCCCCCTACCCTACATTATGGCGACCGCTGCTCGGTCGCGCCGCTGGCGTGCCTAAGGCAAGCCCATCTGCGCCCGTCTGCGACCAGACCGCGACCAGCGCCAGGACCCCTGGTTCTCCTAGACCCCTCCGCTACGACTCAACCACCCTCCATGCACTCAACCCCGGAAGACACGCCGACTGCGCAAAGTCCTTGCCGAACACCACCCACGGACAGTTCTCATGCAGATCATGCCGCAGGTCCTTCACCAACGACATAGGCCCCACAACCGCCGAAAACATGCCTGAGGCATGCACCACCGAAACCCTGACCTGCATCCTTCTCCACATGCGCTCCCTGCACCGACACGCCGTAGAGATCTGGGACCTGATCGACACCCTCTCGTCCGACGTTGCCTTCTTCACGGAAACCTGGACGAACGCCACCTCCGGCCCCGACATCGCCGCTGCCATCCCCGACGGCTACAAAATCCAGAGAAAGGACCGGCCGCACCACCCAGGAGGAGGACTCACCATCGTACACAAGACCCCCCTCTGACTCTCCACTTCCAGCACGAGTGACCCCCACTCCAACACAGAACACCTCCATTTCCAGATCCAGACGAACCCGAGGACCACGCTACACGGCACCCTCATCTACAGACCGCCAGGACCTCGTACCCACCCCGCAACTACCATAACCGAGCTCGCCGCACCCTACGTCATCACCTCCACGGACTACATTCTACTCGGGGACCTGAACTTCCACCTCGACAATGGAAACGACCCCGACTCCACCACTCTCCTCGACAACCTTGCCAACCTAGGACTGAAGCAGATCGTCAACACGCCCACCCACAGAGCGGGTCACACCCTCGACCCCATCTTCGCGGGAGGAACAAACATCCACTTCAGCCACACCTCCCAGCCCCTCTGGACTGACCACCACTGCGTCCACTTCACCTTCAACACCACCACTGCACCCAAACCCGCCCTGCGCCCTCCACAACGGAACTGGAACAAGGTCACAGAGGAGCACCTCAACAGCACCCTCTGTCAAAACCCCCCCATCGCCATGACCGACACCAACTCCGCAGCCAGGGAAATTTCACCGCTGGGTCTCCTGCTGCGCCGACAAGCTCGCACCCCTCCGCCCCGCCAAACAACGCCCTCTGAAAGCCACCTGGTTCACCACAGAACTTCAAGAAGGCAGACGCTCCAGCAGGCACCTAGAGAAAACCTGGCAAAACCTGAAAACCACGGAAGCACGGAACAACCACAAGAACGCCCAAAAGGAATACCACCAGCGCATAAGAGACACCAAACGGACTTTCATAAGAGACAAGGTCCAGAACAACGTGACCAACGCCAAGGAACTGTTCAACATCATACAGCAGTTCGCAAAACCCACCTATGAAGCCACGGACGTCACACCTTCCCAGGAACTCTGCGACAAGCTCAGCTCCTACTTCCATCTGAAGATCAAGGCCCTCTACGACAACTTCAGCGAACCCACGACGAACACCACCCCCCTACCCACCGCCGCTGATGAGCCGACCATCACGTCCTGGGATCCTGCTACCGTGGAACTCATCACCGCAACCATGAAGAAAACTCACTCAGGAGCCCCTACGGACCCCTGCCCACCTCACATATTCCACAGGGCTGCCTCCGTCATCGCACCTGAACTTGGACGCATCATCAATGCCTCCCTCGGAACAGGCATCTGCCCAGACGACTGGAAACAGGCAGAGGTAAAACCCCCCTCAAGAAACCTACTGCCGACCCAACGGACCTGAAAAACCACCGGCCCATCTCTCTCCTCCCGTTTGCAGCCAAAGTCACAGAGAGACTCGTAAAAGCCCAGCTGACCGCCTTGATCGAAGAGAACTCCATCCTGGATGCCTCCCAGTCTGGATTCCGCAGCAACCACAGCACCGAGACCGCCCTCCTCGCCGCCACTGATGACATCCGCATGCTACTGGATCAGGGACACACTGCGGCCCTCATCCTCCTAGACCTCTCCGCAGCCTTCGACACTGTTTCACATCACACGCTCGCAGCCAGACTTTACGACACGGGAATACAAGGAGCCGCCCTCGGCTGGATCCAATCCTTCCTCTCCGGCAGAACACAGAGGATTCGACTCCCTCCCTTCCTCTCCAAACCCACGGAAATCACCTGCGGAGTACCCCAGGGATCATCACTGAGCCCCACACTCTTCAACATCTACATGGCCCCCGTCGCCGCCATCGTCAGACAAAATAGGCTCAGCATCGTATCCGACGCCGACGACACCCAGCTCATCCTCTCACTCACAAAGAACCCCGAAGACACCAGGCTCTGCTTCCAGGAAAGATTGAAGAACGTGGCAGCCTGGATGAAGGACAGCTGCCTGAAGCTAAACTCAAAGAAGACCGAGGTCCTCATCCTCGGACCCTGCACCTCCCCTTGGGGAGCCCACCCACCCCCACAGACCACGCCCGGAACCTCAGCATCATCCTAGACTCCTCCTTCTCCATGAACCGCCAGATCAATGCCGTCGCCTCCACTAGTTTCAACTGCCTTCGCATCCTCCGTAAGACCTTCAAATGGATCCCCCCGACTGCAGAAGGACCGTCACCCACGCACTCATAACCAGCAGACTGGACTACGGCAACGCCCTCTACATCGGAATCAACAAAACTCTTCTACACAAACTCCAAACCATCCAGAACGCCGCAGCCAGACTCGTCCTCGGGACACTGTGCCACGGACACATGACCCAACACCTACGAGGCCTCCACTGGCTCCCCGTCAAGAAGAGGGTCACCTTCAAACTCCTCACCCATGCCTACAAATCCCTCAACAACATCGGACCCAAATACCTCAACGAGAGAGTATCCTTCCACGTACCCAAGAGGAACCTCCGCTCCGCCGACCTCGCCCTGGCAGAAGTCCCCCGCATCCGCAGAAATAGAACCGGCAGGAGAGCCTTCTCCTACATCGCAGCCAAAACCTGGAACGAGCTCCCTGTGAACATCAGACGCTCCCCAACCCTGCACACATTCAGGAATGACTTCAAGACCTGGCTTTTCGACTGATCCGGAGCCGCCACCCCCCCTCCCTAGCGCCTTAAAACTCTCACGGGTGAGTAATGCTCTTTATAAACCCCTGATTTATTGATTTATTTCTTTTAATTGTAAGTAGGCTAAGTAAAGAGGTTAAATAAAAACAACTACTTACATAACACAACATGTATTCATAAAGCTTTGTAGAATTATTGAAAAAAATTTAAGAAAGGTGACTAATGTGACCCCAATGAAGTGACCATAACCAACATGTAATAAAAAACAAGTGACTTTATTGAAAAAAAGGTTATTGGAGTAACACAGGATGTCTTCTGTGATTCTGATACAGTATTTCAGATCAAGAACCAGAGTTATTTTTCTGGTGCTATCAAGACTATCCTTATTGATTGCCGACAATGTTTCGACCCCACTAGGGGATACAGGTGTCTCTTCAGGGTGGAGAATTCAGGGGACTGTAAGTGTGATATAGTGGTAGTGAGGTTATGGAGGAGTAGTGTACGGGCTACTAGAGGAGAGGTAATTAGGATGTGGCTTACCTAATGGTACTGAATCTCCTGTTGTAATTGTCAATTCACTTAGTGGCAATTTCTTCTATTTACCAATGGTCCGCACCCTTAGTTCAAAGAATCTGGGTGGCTTTTTGGTACAATCCCTATTGAAATGGGGGTTAGAATGGTATTTATATGGCGTGTGCAGGTTTATTGAAATAAAGGCAGGCATGCTGGCATGGAGGAATTCTCCCTCACTGTGTAAAAGGACTTTTCAAGCTTGAGCCCTTATGGTGTAACGCGTCTGTGTTGGGCAGGTACAATAACCTAGAGACATTATAGGTAGATTGTCCATGAGAGACTCTTCGCAATATTATGACCAACGGTCATAACAACTCACCATGCAGAGATTGTATTGAATGTTTTAGATCGCTGTCAGGGGTAGACGATCTCGTCTTGTATAGGCATGATTGCCCTCTTTGATCAATCCAAGGTTTTGAATATAATACAGGTGTGCCGTAATAACGGCTTTGCAAGGGATCCAAGGAATAGACTGTGAAACATAAAAATATTTAAAATGGTTGGGGTTCCTGAAATGGGGGATTGTACCAAACAGCCACCCAGATTCCTTGAACTAAGGGTAATTGGCAATTACAACAGGAGATTCAATACCATTAGGTACGTCATATCCTGATTACCTCTCCTCTAGTAGCCCGTACA